>OW121744.1:72022397-72652410 GCA_933228675.1 Stomorhina lunata
GAACTAGAACAGAACTAGAACAGAACTAGAACAGAACTAGAACAGAACTAGAACAGAACTACAACAGAACTAGAACAGAACTAGAACAGAACTAGAACAGAACTAGAACAGAACTAGAACAGAACTAGCACAGAACTAGAACAGAACTAGAACAGAACTAGAACAGAACTAGAACAGAACTAGAACAGAACTAGAACAGAAACTAGAACAGAACTAGAACAGAACTAGAACAGAACTAGAACAGAACTAGAACAGAACTAGAACAGAACTAGAACAGAACTAGAACAGAACTAGAACAGAACTAGAACAGAACTAGAACAGAACTAGAACAGAACTAGAACAGAACTAGAACAGAACTAGAACAGAACTAGAACAGAACTAGAACAGAACTAGAACAGAACTAGAACAGAACTAGAACAGAACTAGAACAGAACTAGAACAGAACTAGAACAGAACTAGAACAGAACTAGAACAGAACTAGAACAGAACTAGAACAGAACTAGAACAGAACTAGAACAGAACTAGAACAGAACTAGAACAGAACTAGAACAGAACTAGAACAGAACTAGAACAGAACTAGAACAGAACTAGAACAGAACTAGAACAGAACTAGAACAGAACTAGAACAGAACTAGAACAGAACTAGAACAGAACTAGAACAGAACTAGAACAGAACTAGAACAGAACTAGAACAGAACTAGAACAGAACTAGAACAGAACTAGAACAGAACTAGAACAGAACTAGAACAGAACTAGAACAGAACTAGAACAGAACTAGAACAGAACTAGAACAGAACTAGAACAGAACTAGAACAGAACTAGAACAGAACTAGAACAGAACTAGAACAGAACTAGAACAGAACTAGAACAGAACTAGAACAGAACTAGAACAGAACTAGAACAGAACTAGAACAGAACTAGAACAGAACTAGAACAGAACTAGAACAGAACTAGAACAGAACTAGAACAGAACTAGAACAGAACTAGAACAGAACTAGAACAGAACTAGAACAGAACTAGAACAGAACTAGAACAGAACTAGAACAGAACTAGAACAGAACTAGAACAGAACTAGAACAGAACTAGAACAGAACTAGAACAGAACTAGAACAGAACTAGAACAGAACTAGAACAGAACTAGAACAGAACTAGAACAGAACTAGAACAGAACTAGAACAGAACTAGAACAGAACTAGAACAGAACTAGAACAGAACTAGAACAGAACTAGAACAGAACTAGAACAGAACTAGAACAGAACTAGAACAGAACTAGAACAGAACTAGAACAGAACTAGAACAGAACTAGAACAGAACTAGAACAGAACTAGAACAGAACTAGAACAGAACTAGAACAGAACTAGAACAGAACTAGAACAGAACTAGAACAGAACTAGAACAGAACTAGAACAGAACTAGAACAGAACTAGAACAGAACTAGAACAGAACTAGAACAGAACTAGAACAGAACTAGAACAGAACTAGAACAGAACTAGAACAGAACTAGAACAGAACTAGAACAGAACTAGAACAGAACTAGAACAGAACTAGAACAGAACTAGAACAGAACTAGAACAGAACTAGAACAGAACTAGAACAGAACTAGAACAGAACTAGAACAGAACTAGAACAGAACTAGAACAGAACTAGAACAGAACTAGAACAGAACTAGAACAGAACTAGAACAGAACTAGAACAGAACTAGAACAGAACTAGAACAGAACTAGAACAGAACTAGAACAGAACTAGAACAGAACTAGAACAGAACTAGAACAGAACTAGAACAGAACTAGAACAGAACTAGAACAGAACTAGAACAGAACTAGAACAGAACTAGAACAGAACTAGAACAGAACTAGAACAGAACTAGAACAGAACTAGAACAGAACTAGAACAGAACTAGAACAGAACTAGAACAGAACTAGAACAGAACTAGAACAGAACTAGAACAGAACTAGAACAGAACTAGAACAGAACTAGAACAGAACTAGAACAGAACTAGAACAGAACTAGAACAGAACTAGAACAGAACTAGAACAGAACTAGAACAGAACTAGAACAGAACTAGAACAGAACTAGAACAGAACTAGAACAGAACTAGAACAGAACTAGAACAGAACTAGAACAGAACTAGAACAGAACTAGAACAGAACTAGAACAGAACTAGAACAGAACTAGAACAGAACTAGAACAGAACTAGAACAGAACTAGAACAGAACTAGAACAGAACTAGAACAGAACTAGAACAGAACTAGAACAGAACTAGAACAGAACTAGAACAGAACTAGAACAGAACTAGAACAGAACTAGAACAGAACTAGAACAGAACTAGAACAGAACTAGAACAGAACTAGAACAGAACTAGAACAGAACTAGAACAGAACTAGAACAGAACTAGAACAGAACTAGAACAGAACTAGAACAGAACTAGAACAGAACTAGAACAGAACTAGAACAGAACTAGAACAGAACTAGAACAGAACTAGAACAGAACTAGAACAGAACTAGAACAGAACTAGAACAGAACTAGAACAGAACTAGAACAGAACTAGAACAGAACTAGAACAGAACTAGAACAGAACTAGAACAGAACTAGAACAGAACTAGAACAGAACTAGAACAGAACTAGAACAGAACTAGAACAGAACTAGAACAGAACTAGAACAGAACTAGAACAGAACTAGAACAGAACTAGAACAGAACTAGAACAGAACTAGAACAGAACTAGAACAGAACTAGAACAGAACTAGAACAGAACTAGAACAGAACTAGAACAGAACTAGAACAGAACTAGAACAGAACTAGAACAGAACTAGAACAGAACTAGAACAGAACTAGAACAGAACTAGAACAGAACTAGAACAGAACTAGAACAGAACTAGAACAGAACTAGAACAGAACTAGAACAGAACTAGAACAGAACTAGAACAGAACTAGAACAGAACTAGAACAGAACTAGAACAGAACTAGAACAGAACTAGAACAGAACTAGAACAGAACTAGAACAGAACTAGAACAGAACTAGAACAGAACTAGAACAGAACTAGAACAGAACTAGAACAGAACTAGAACAGAACTAGAACAGAACTAGAACAGAACTAGAACAGAACTAGAACAGAACTAGAACAGAACTAGAACAGAACTAGAACAGAACTAGAACAGAACTAGAACAGAACTAGAACAGAACTAGAACAGAACTAGAACAGAACTAGAACAGAACTAGAACAGAACTAGAACAGAACTAGAACAGAACTAGAACAGAACTAGAACAGAACTAGAACAGAACTAGAACAGAACTAGAACTAGAACAGAACTAGAACAGAACTAGAACAGAACTAGAACAGAACTAGAACAGAACTAGAACAGAACTAGAACAGAACTAGAACAGAACTAGAACTAGAACTAGAACAGAACTAGAACAGAACAGAACTAGAACAGAACTAGAACAGAACTAGAACAGAACAGAACTAGAACAGAACTAGAACAGAACAGAACTAGAACAGAACTAGAACAGAACTAGAACAGAACTAGAACAGAACTAGAACAGAACTAGAACAGAACTAGAACAGAACTAGAACAGAACTAGAACAGAACTAGAACAGAACTAGAACAGAACTAGAACAGAACTAGAACAGAACTAGAACAGAACTAGAACAGAACTAGAACAGAACTAGAACAGAACTAGAACAGAACTAGAACAGAACTAGAACAGAACTAGAACAGAACTAGAACAGAACTAGAACAGAACTAGAACAGAACTAGAACAGAACTAGAACAGAACTAGAACAGAACTAGAACAGAACTAGAACTTAACTAGAACAGAACTAGAACAGAACTAGAACAGAACTAGAATAGAACTAGAACAGAACTAGAACAGAACTAGAACAGAACTAGAACAGAACTAGAACAGAACTAGAACAGAACTAGAACAGAACTAGAACAGAACTAGAACAGAACTAGAACAGAACTAGAACAGAACTAGAACAGAACTAGAACAGAACTAGAACAGAACTAGAACAGAACTAGAACAGAACTAGAACTAGAACAGAACTAGAACAGAACTAGAACAGAACTAGAACAGAACTAGAACAGAACTAGAACAGAACTAGAACAGAACTAGAACAGAACTAGAACAGAACTAGAACAGAACTAGAACAGAACTAGAACAGAACTAGAACAGAACTAGAACAGAACTAGAACAGAACTAGAACAGAACTAGAACAGAACTAGAAAAAACTAGAACAGAACTAGAACAGAACTAGAACAGAACTAGAACAGAACTAGAACAGAACTAGAACAGAACTAGAACAGAACTAGAACAGAACTAGAACAGAACTAGAACAGAACTAGAACAGAACTAGAACAGAACTAGAACAGAACTAGAACAGAACTAGAACAGAACTAGAACAGAACTAGAACAGAACTAGAACAGAACTAGAACAGAACTAGAACAGAACTAGAACAGAACTAGAACAGAACTAGAACAGAACTAGAACAGAACTAGAACAGAACTAGAACAGAACTAGAACAGAAGTAGAACAGAACTAGAACAGAACTAGAACAGAACTAGAACAGAACTAGAACAGAACTAGAACAGAACTAGAACAGAACTAGAACAGAACTAGAACAGAACTAGAACAGAACTAGAACAGAACTAGAACTGAACTAGAACGGAACTAGAACGGAACTAGAACAGAACTAGAACAGAACTAGAACAGAACTAGAACAGAACTAGAACTAGAACTAGAACAGAACTAGAACGGAACTAGAACAGAACTAGAACAGAACTAGAACAGAACTAGAACAGAACTAGAACAGAACTAGAACAGAACTAGAACAGAACTAGAACAGAACTAGAACAGAACTAGAACAGAACTAGAACAGAACTAGAACAGAACTAGAACAGAACTAGAACAGAACTAGAACAGAACTAGAACAGAACTAGAACAGAACTAGAACAGAACTAGAACAGAACTAGAACAGAACTAGAACAGAGCTAGAACAGAACTAGAACAGAACTAGAAGAGAACTAGAACAGAACTAGAACTAGAACAGAACTAGAACAGAACTAGAACAGAACTAGAACAGAACTAGAACAGAACTAGAACAGAACTAGAACAGAACTAGAACAGAACTAGAACAGAACTAGAACAGAACTAGAACAGAACTAGAACAGAACTAGAACAGAACTAGAACAGAACTAGAACAGAACTAGAACAGAACTAGAACAGAACTAGAACAGAACTAGAACAGAACTAGAACAGAACTAGAACAGAACTAGAACAGAACTAGAACAGAACTAGAACAGAACTAGAACAGAACTAGAACAGAACTAGAACAGAACTAGAACAGAACTAGAACAGAACTAGAACAGAACTAGAACAGAACTAGAACAGAACTAGAACAGAACTAGAACTTGAACAGAACTAGAACAGAACTAGAACAGAACTAGAACAGAACTAGAACAGAACTAGAACAGAACTAGAACAGAACTAGAACAGAACTAGAACAGAACTAGAACAGAACTAGAACAGAACTAGAACAGAACTAGAACAGAACTAGAACAGAACTAGAACAGAACTAGAACAGAACTAGAACAGAACTAGAACAGAACTAGAACAGAACTAGAACAGAACTAGAACAGAACTAGAACAGAACTAGAACAGAACTAGAACAGAACTAGAACAGAACTAGAACAGAACTAGAACAGAACTAGAACAGAACTAGAACAGAACTAGAACAGAACTAGAACAGAACTAGAACAGAACTAGAACAGAACTAGAACAGAACTAGAACAGAACTAGAACAGAACTAGAACAGAACTAGAACAGAACTAGAACAGAACTAGAACAGAACTAGAACAGAACTAGAACAGAACTAGAACAGAACTAGAACAGAACTAGAACAGAACTAGAACTGAACTAGAACTGAAATAGAACTGAACTAGAACAGAACTAGAACAGAACTAGAACAGAACTAGAACAGAACTAGAACAGAACTAGAACAGAACTAGAACAGAACTAGAACAGAACTAGAACAGAACTAGAACAGAACTAGAACAGAACTAGAACAGAACTAGAACAGAACTAGAACAGAACTAGAACAGAACTAGAACAGAACTAGAACAGAACTAGAACAGAACTAGAACAGAACTAGAACAGAACTAGAACAGAACTAGAACAGAACTAGAACAGAACTAGAACAGAACTAGAACAGAACTAGAACAGAACTAGAACAGAACTAGAACAGAACTAGAACAGAACTAGAACAGAACTAGAACAGAACTAGAACAGAACTAGAACAGAACTAGAACAGAACTAGAACAGAACTAGAACAGAACTAGAACAGAACTAGAACAGAACTAGAACAGAACTAGAACAGAACTAGAACAGAACTAGAACAGAACTAGAACAGAACTAGAACAGAACTAGAACAGAACTAGAACAGAACTAGAACAGAACTAGAACAGAACTAGAACAGAACTAGAACAGAACTAGAACAGAACTAGAACAGAACTAGAACAGAACTAGAACAGAACTAGAACAGAACTAGAACAGAACTAGAACAGAACTAGAACAGAACTAGAACAGAACTAGAACAGAAGTAGAACAGAACTAGAACAGAACTAGAACAGAACTAGAACAGAACTAGAACAGAACTAGAACAGAACTAGAACAGAACTAGAACAGAACTAGAACAGAACTAGAACAGAACTAGAACAGAACTAGAACAGAACTAGAACAGAACTAGAACAGAACTAGAACAGAACTAGAACAGAAGTAGAACAGAACTAGAACAGAACTAGAACAGAACTAGAACAGAACTAGAACAGAACTAGAACTGAACTAGAACTGAACTAGAACGGAACTAGAACGGAACCAGAACAGAACTAGAACAGAACTAGAACAGAACTAGAACAGAACTAGAACAGAACTAGAACAGAACTAGAACTAGAACTAGAACAGAACTAGAACGGAACTAGAACAGAACTAGTACAGAACTAGAACAGAACTAGAACAGAACTAGAACAGAACTAGAACAGAACTAGAACAGAACTAGAACAGAACTAGAACAGAACTAGAACAGAACTAGAACAGAACTAGAACAGAGCTAGAACAGAACTAGAACAGAACTAGAACAGAACTAGAAGAGAACTAGAACAGAACTAGAACTAGAACAGAACTAGAACTAGAACAGAACTAGAACAGAACTAGAACAGAACTAGAACAGAACTAGAACAGAACTAGAACTGAACTAGAACTAGAACAGAACTAGAACAGAACTAGAACAGAACTAGAACAGAACTAGAACAGAACTAGAACAGAACTAGAACAGAACTAGAACAGAACTAGAACGGAACTAGAACAGAACTAGAACAGAACTAGAACAGAACTAGAACAGAACTAGAACAGAACTAGAACAGAACTAGAACAGAACTAGAACAGAACTAGAACAGAACTAGAACAGAACTAGAACAGAACTAGAACAGAACTAGAACAGAACTAGTACAGAACTAGAACAGAACTAGAACAGAACTAGAACAGAACTAGAACAGAACTAGAACAGAACTAGAACAGAACTAGAACAGAACTAGAACAGAACTAGAACAGAACTAGAACAGAACTAGAACAGAACTAGAACAGAACTAGAACAGAACTAGAACAGAACTAGAACAGAACTAGAACAGAGCTAGAACAGAACTAGAACAGAACTAGAAGAGAACTAGAACAGAACTAGAACTAGAACAGAACTAGAACTAGAACAGAACTAGAACAGAACTAGAACAGAACTAGAACAGAACTAGAACAGAACTAGAACAGAACTAGAACAGAACTAGAACAGAACTAGAACAGAACTAGAACAGAACTAGAACAGAACTAGAACAGAACTAGAACAGAACTAGAACAGAACTAGAACAGAACTAGAACAGAACTAGAACAGAACTAGAACAGAACTAGAACAGAACTAGAACAGAACTAGAACAGAACTAGAACAGAACTAGAACAGAACTAGAACAGAACTAGAACAGAACTAGAACAGAACTAGAACAGAACTAGAACAGAACTAGAACAGAACTAGAACAGAACTAGAACAGAACTAGAACAGAACTAGAACAGAACTAGAACAGAACTAGAACAGAACTAGAACAGAACTAGAACAGAACTAGAACAGAACTAGAACAGAACTAGAACAGAACTAGAACAGAACTAGAACAGAACTAGAACAGAACTAGAACAGAACTAGAACAGAACTAGAACAGAACTAGAACAGAACAGAACTAGAACAGAACTAGAACAGAACTAGAACAGAACTAGAACAGAACTAGAACAGAACTAGAACAGAACTAGAACAGAACTAGAACAGAACTAGAACAGAACTAGAACAGAACTAGAACAGAACTAGAACAGAACTAGAACAGAACTAGAACAGAACTAGAACAGAACTAGAACAGAACTAGAACAGAACTAGAACAGAACTAGAACAGAACTAGAACAGAACTAGAACAGAACTAGAACAGAACTAGAACAGAACTAGAACAGAACTAGAACAGAACTAGAACAGAACTAGAACAGAACTAGAGCAGAACTAGAACAAAACTAGAACAGAACTTAAACAGAGGTAAAAAGTATAGTATATAGAGTATGTAGAAATTCGCATCATATTTGTATGCACTTGGGTGATTGAGGAATCATAAAACCAAGCAAAGAGTTTTGTTAGGAAAGCTTCTCCCAGACGCTAATACAGACTTTAGGCGTAACAAAAATCGGTTGACACTTCACCTCCATCAGACAAAAATTCTTATGGCTGCATTATCTCATTCTCACGAAAGGAGGAGGATCTGTTATACGTTATTTATGAACCTTGAATGAGTGGTTTTGTTATTAATGGATGAATTTAAAAATAACAACTTACATCAGTGTATATGGCAATGAAAGTCAACGAATAGCAGTTAATGCTTACGGCCATGTCCTAGGCTCGGAAAATGCTGGTATTGGCAAAGAAATTCTTACAAAATTGTTAGCTTTCAAAATTATTTGTGAGAAATTTGTTTTTTTATTATATTTTGAGTACATATTTTTTGACAAACAGAATGCAGAGTTACCTTTTTTATTTAGAAACGAAAATTTTCTATGAAAAAATAAAAAAGCTTTTGAATTTAAATATATTGGCAACCAAACAATTTGAAAACAATAAAAGCTCAACGTAACATAACGTAAGCCAGACGAATATTTTCTAAGAACTCAATTTCTTACGAACCCGTCTGCCTTCGAAACGTTCGCTTCAGAAATCACCTTAGTTATAAGAACCTACTATAAGATTAACAGCCTGTTCACAAAACTGTCATACGTTAGAAGGCAATCGAATACTAGCCTAACGATTAAGCTCTAAATTGAGTTCATTTTTTTCGTTTGGTAGTAAAAGCTTCGTAATGAAATATCAAATAATAGTATTGCCATGAAATATTTTATTACTTTTCTGAAAGTTTTTCCTGTAAAATGTAAGACTTTTGTGAAATGATGTTAACCCTAAAATTAAATAACATCAAAAATAAATAAAAACAAAAAATAAAAATATTTTACAAATTGTTTTTTTTCAAAATTATATTAAACATTTTTTCAATGATGTTCTGTTTATGAGAAAGGCAAGAATTAAGTAAAAAAGTTCGGGTTTTAGGAACAAGTTCCCTGATTTCTATCCAAAGTAACTAGAAACGATAGAACATTGTGACACTCCAGTGGCTCAATAGAGTTGCATACCGACGAACACATTCACCCTTTTCTACACTCGGTCGAGCTCCTACAAAGACTTTATTCTGAGACATGTATTGCGTAAGAAGATTTGAGTTTTGGGAACGAGTTCCCTAATTTCAAAGTAAAAACGATAGAAAAGTGTGACACTCCAGTGGTTCAATAGAGTTGGATACCATGCTGTCAACAATAAGCACTTTCACCCTCTCTTGCACTCTTACATAGACCCTATTCCGAAACATGTATTGCGTACCAGTGAAATACAACTCTCATGTATGGGCCGATGCTTCAAAGTTTATTTTGGAACTTCTTGACCGAGTACAGGAGAGAGCTAATCAGTACAGGAGAGAGCTCATCAGTAACATTAGGTTACCCAATTCTATTGTTCTATTGTTACTACTTTGTTATGTGCTCTAACGAAATCAGGGAACTCGTTTTCGATATATGAATTTTCTTACGCAATAGACGTCTATCTGTTAGAGCTCGTCCTTTCGTAGTCGATTGACCAGTAGACAGACGATACTTTACAGATAGACGGTACAGTTCGTTAGTAGAATTTGCTTCCCTCAGAAGTTTTTCCAACCAGTTGCAATATAGGGAAGTTTAAATCAAATGTCCACGAACACTACCTATTCTCCTCCCACAACCTTTTCATAGTTTCAACACAATGCATTGTATTGTGATCATGTCCTAATCAAACAAAAATAAATAACCGTTTTTTGTTCTCCAGGCGATTAGAATTTTTTAATTGCCTGATTTGACATTTACTTTCGTCTATACATTTCATTTACGAACCAAAATTTTAAAAGCTTTTTCTCGTTTCACTCAAAAAAAAAAAAAAATTCAAAAACCAAAAGTTCAATTTTTTCGTAAGTTGACGTACAATTTGAAAAAATTGTAGTTTCAAAAACAGGCTGTAAGTCGAACCTGAAAATACTTTTAGTTTTTTCGCTTTTTGGTTTGAAACGCACACAAACGTCACGTTCAACACCAGGGATTTACCCATATATAATTCGTGTCGGTATACTATCCGTAAATTGAGGAATTTATACAAATTAAAAAAATACAATTTAAAAGAAAATAAAAAAAATTTGAATTCGGCATCGAATTTTTGCTATATATCAGTTGTTAGTAGAACTACATGTTGCAATTTAATAGTATACTTGGTAGAACACTATTAAAATACAATACCTATACATCTAAGTTATGTCGGTATGCCATCTAGGAGCTCATCAAACTTGATTTCAGCATACCAAAATATGCTGAAATAAGTGTCTTTTGAACTTTATTCATGACATAGACCTATTGTTTCAGGAAATTTCAATTTCGATCCATAATTTTTTGCTTAAAAAGTATATTTAAAATATATTTATAAAAAATTTTTCTAATCCAAAATCTATTAATGTTAACTCAGATAAAACAAAAATGTTGGCTGTTTTTAAGTTTTTTGCTAAAAGTGTTATTTGGTTATTTGCTTTTTTAATTCATCTTTTTATAATATTTTTATTCGAAAAACTTCTTTAGATTGATATATAATAATATATTATATATATATTCCCAATTAAAATGCATGTTCAATATAATTTTATTTTGCTATTTTTATTTATTTATTTTTTATTGATATAAATCCTAAAAAACGTATGTTTTCAATTAAAACCAAGAAGTTAAAATTGTCTGACAATGATTGCATTGTAAGATGGTGGAATTTCATGCAGCTGACAATAAAAACGAAGCTGACAATTTTTTAAAATGTTCTGCCAATTTTAAATAGAGTGTTTACACGATTGTAAAGCTACGTTCAGACGATGGTCAGATCTTACAATATTGTCACATCTGGCAATGTGCTGCCAATAAACTGACAATAAAGAATTGTCAGCAAAAGGCAAATTGTGTGTTTACACGGTTGTAAGAAAATTGTAAGAAAAGCTGTCAATTTCATTGTCAGAAATTGTCTGACAATTAATTAAGCTGACAATCTTGGCTTACAATAAATTGGCAGTTCACACGATTATCAGATATGTGTACACAAAAAATTGCCAGATTTATTGTCAGTCACAAAGCACATGAAAAATATTGTTCATTTTTGTGTTTTTGACTTGAAATTTATATTTGTTTGTTATAAAATATTAATTAAAATGGAAAAAACAGGCAATTGCCAAAATTTTAACAGTGTATGTTTAGAAAGCTGTGAAGATGAATGTGAAGTGGAGAAAAAACGTCTCACAGTGGGATTGTGGAAAAAATTATGGAAATAAGTCTGCAACTTTTAAACCTTAGGCCGATTTTAAAATAATTTTGGCAGAAATGTTTAAACCTAAAAAGCCTAGCTTTCACTATGGCTGCGCAATCGGCTCCCAAAGTAGGGTACCTCAGACTCATAAATTACTTAAAACTATATATAATTGTCATTTTCCAACCAATTTGAGGAAACATACTATATAACAAATAAAAATCCTATTTTTACAGTTTTATTAAAATTTTTAATTTTTGTACCATACTGCACCGATTTTTTTTACTAATATCTGATCTATATATAACCAATAGGTAAAAGGGTATTATAAGTTTGCCATTCAGTTTGTAATTTTTTCATTATTCGTCTTAAAACAAATAAAAATAATACCGATCGACTCAGGAGTCGGGGTCTAAATCGACATAGGGAGTCGTATTTGACTATTCTTAGAATTTTAAAATCTTTTTTTTTTAAATGCAGTTAAAAAATGTTTCAATTCAATTCTCATCGAATTTTGAATTTTGGCGATATCTCTAGTGTTTTTAAACCGATTTTAATGAAATTTAATAGCGTGCTGCGTTGGAAAATTTCCTAAAATCTGATATATAATTCGGATTAAATAAATACGATTTTTAAAATTTATTTTTTTTAATTTCCCAATTTGAGGACATCGATATATTGTGCTTTCGCGATATCTCAGTTATTGATTTATCGATTTTGATGATTGCGCTGCGGTAAATTGTGTTATCCTTGACTGCCAGTGGAGCATAGCAAGCTGCGCTGAATTATTTCCTAAAATTTGATATATAGTTCAAAAAACTTTTTTTTAAATAAAGTTTTTTTACAAAAAAAAAAAATATTTTAAATTCGGTAATTTGTGAGACATCGAATTTGGCGATATCTCAGATTGTATCTATTTTGAAAATATATATAATATCGTTTTGCTTAGGAGGATTTTTTAATATCTGATATATAATTCGTGTCGGTATACTATACGTAAATTGAGGAATTTATACAAATTAAAAAAAATACAATTTAAAAGAAAATACAAAAATTTGAATTCGGCATCGAATTTCGAATTTTTGCTATATCTCAGTTGTTAGTAGAACTACATGTTGAAATTTAATAGTATAATTGGTAGAACACTATTAACATACAATACCTATACATGTAAGTTATGTCGGTATGCCATCTAGGAGCTCATCAAACTTGATTTCAGCATAGCGAAATATGTCTTAAATAAGTGTCTTTAGAACTTTATTCATGACATAGACCTATTGATTCAGGAAATTTTAATTTCGATCCATAATTTTTTGCTTAAAAAGTTTTATACCATCGCAAATATATTTATAAAAAATTTTTCTAATCCAAAATCTATTAGTGTTAACTCAGATAAAACAAAAATGTTGGCTGTTTTTAAGTTTTTTGCTAAAAGTGTTATTTGCTTATTTGGTTTTTTAATTCATCTTTTTATAATATTTTTATTCGAAAAACTTCTTTAGATTGATATATAATAACACTATATTCCCAATTAAAATGCATGTTCAATATAATTTTATGCTGCTATTTTTATTTATTTATTTTTTAATGATATAAATCCTAAGAACCGTATGTTTTCAATTAAAACCAAGAAGTTAAAATTGTCTGACAATGATTGCATTGTAAGATGGTGGAATTTCATGCAGCTGACAATAAAAACGAAGCTGACAATTTTTTAAAATGTTCTGCCAATTTTAAATAGAGTGTTTACACGATTGTAAGATATCTGACAATTTCATTGTAAGGTGGTTGTGTGACAATGTGCTGACAATGCTTTAGCTGACAACGTTGTCAGCAAAAAATTGTAAGTTTACACGATTGTAAGAAATTTTCTTACAATTTTTCTTACAATATTGTAAGATCTGACCATCATGTAGACATAGCATAAGATATCTGACATTTTCATTGTAAGGTGGTTGTGTGACAATGTGCTGACAATGCTTTAGCTGACAACGTGGTCAGCAAAAAATTGTAAGTTTACACGATTGTAAGAAATTTTCTTACAATTTTTCTTACAATATTGTAAGATCTGACCATCATGTAGATATAGCATAAGAAAAAAGTGTTATATATATATAGACATATATATTTATATATTATTTTAAATGTTTAGTGTGGTGTTGTTAGTAGCCGAACAAAACGATCGCCGAAATATTTTTGATATTCTTTAAATTTTCTGAAATTAATTAAAATGGAAAATATTTGAATAAAAAAAATGAAGCAATTGATTACGTTTTATTTAATTATGTGTTTTAATTATGTATTTGTTTTTTTACTTTTTAGTTCAAATGTTTCTTTTTCGACGCCTTTAATATGTGCGAATTGTTTTGACAGATAAAATGAAAAACTTTTCGCATCACTCGCTTACAGAAACAGTTTTACTCGCACATTTCCTATAAATTTGACGTAAGTTGTTGAATGACAGATAGTTCTCACAAAAATAAATTACAGAAACACTTGGGTGAAAAAAATGACATTTTTTTTCAATTCAACTAGTTTCTTCTTCATTTTCATTGTTCCACTCGAATAATTTATCGATGCTAGAGTTACGGAAACTAGGCACAGATCGTATAACCCCCAAGTTATGTTAGTATTAATGTTAGCGATTTCAAGTCAGTTGTAACCACCATTATATTGATAGAAATAATTTTGTTTGTCAGCGGTTGAATTATAATTTTTTTATTGATTGGCATTGCTATTCTTGACAAATTTTGTTAAAAACAAAACAATTAATGAGAAAACCAATATTATAATAATCTTATGGTGTTAAGTTGATTTTAAAGTATTTAATGGTGATTACTTGACACATAGATTGAATAAATTTATATATGTACTTCTAAAACGTCATATACTTTTACTAAGTGTGATTTTTCAAAAATTATCTTAAAAAATTATTTCAAAATAATAGGTCAATCCTGACCATAAGATTACCACAAAAGTAATCTGCTTTCCAGAACGACTCGACGAATGATTGGATAAAACGAATGCTGTAAAGTCAAAAATGTTACTATTGAGGTAATTACTTTTTAATAATTTCTGCCAAAAACATTTGGTAATAAAATCCTTCACAACTGTAGATGGAAATGGTATAATAAGTTAAAAGTTAAAATGCTGGTCTTAGATCCCTCTGGCCATATGGGTGGCTGGATCCCCAAGCAAAGCTTTTAATCGAAGTAGGTCGCAATTATAAAGAAAATTTGTCGAAATTTGGCACAGATTTTTTTGTAGTTCATTTTCATTCCGACATCGTATACATTTTTCGCTAAACGTAAATGAAACTAAGCCGCGTTTCTTTCACATTCTTGCAGTGTTCCGTTCTAGTCTAGGCTTCGGGTGATTCAACACGTTGTATATCTTGGTTGTGGGCATGAATATTAGTTCTATTTACTTGAATTCGAATTGTGTGTATGTTTTTCTTTAATTTTATATTTTTTATACCCTTCACCATAAAAAAAGAAATACGCATTATTACACACACGAGGTAAAAAATAGCAGAATCTTTAAGTTGGTTTTATTCTGTCTTCCTAGACAAACAGCTGATTCTATTACGAATGAATTTATTAGAGTCCATAACATCACGCCTGTAAGTGTCAAAGAAATTAACACAAAAAAATCGTGTGAGGACGATGCTCTTTATCTAATAGAATTTGACAGGAATCACGTTTCAAAGAATGAAGTTCTAAAAATTAAGCACTTCGGCTGTGTTGTTGTATATTGGCGAAGGCCATTTAAAGGTAACAAGGGCCCTACGCAGTGTGCCAAGTGTGCAATGTATGGACATGGTGCCAAAAACTGTAACAGAGTGAAGGTTTGCACAGTTTGTGCTGGAAATCACGACTCAGATGATTGTTCTTTATCCAAAAGTGGAACCCACAACAGTGTGGTTTACAAATGTTTCAACTGCAGCAAGAGAAACCTCAAAAACATCAACCATAGAGCCGATGACCCAAATTGCCCGTGTCGTAGAGAATATTTAGAAATTCGGCAACGATTAACAGCCAGATCTAGAGCAGCCGTTATACGAAGTGCTAATTTTGATATCAATGATAGTGATTTTCCGCAACTATCCAGACAAGATCATGGAGAAAATGCTCGTGATGGAAATGCTTTCTCGCAAGGAAGAGTTCTATTTTCAGATGTGTCTGGAGGTAATTTCCGTGACAACAATGATGATCTCACAAATGAGAAACTTTTGGAGATATTTTTTAATGCAGTTGAAGCATTGGAAAAATGTCGAACCAAGTTTGACAAACTGAGGGTATTAGGTATGATGCTCAAACATGCCATATAAAACCATTGTTGTACACAATGTTCAGGTTATGCACTGGAATGCTCAAGGCATAACAACCGAGTCAGTAGCTTCACAGCTCGAAAAAGTTCTCCAAGACAGAAAGATTGACATTCTGTTACTAAACGAAACGTTTTTAGAACCGCATCACAAATTTAAATTGGGAAACTTCAAAATTTACCGTGAAGACAGGTTAACTCATGGCGGTGGAGTACTAATTGCGGTAAAAAGTAACCTAGTTCATAAGTTATTACCTAAAATTAATACCCGTAGTATTGAAAATATTTCCATTCAGGTCATGATTAATAGACGGCCGGTAATTTTCACTGCTGCTTATAGCCCAAACCACTCCCCGGATTTTAAGTCTGACCTAGATCTTCTAACAAACCTTTCAAACGAGTTTTTCATTTTTGGTGACTTTAACGCACGTCACACTCACTGGAATTGTTTATCAAATAACGCAGCTGGTAATGAGTTTTATGGACATTGTCTAGGGTCTAACTTTTTCATTTATTATCCGTATTCACATACTCGATTCGGACAGAGCTCAAATCACGTTCAGCCCTCTACAATAGACATTTTATTAACAAACTCCAGTATTAATTTCTCAAATTTAGAGTCCCATCCAAACATTCTTCAATCTGACCACGCCTTTATCACCTGTTCCATTTTTGGTGAGTTTCAAAATAAATTAAGTTTGGTTTCCATGTATAACCGTGCAGACTGGCCAGCCATCAGATCTTGGGTTGAGTGTAAAATTAGAAATCAAACGATTGGTCCATCTGATATATCGCCTTCTAATATAGATTTGCATTTAAACAGACTAATCGAAATTGTCAAAGAAGCTTTCAGTAAAATTCCATTAAAAAGTAAAAATGGGAGAGATTTCAAATACTTCGAAAATGCTTATTGCACAACGAAATAAGTACAAACGTAAACTTCTCCGATGCAGAAATGCAAATTACAGGGCCCATTTAATTGGTATATTAAGGAAGTTAAATAGTTTAGTTGATTTTCATATTAATCGTGATAGAAACGAATCGTGGGCAAAATTCATTTCCAAGCTGCCTAGTGGATCTAAAAAGTTTTGGAAATTGTCAAAAGCTTTGAAAGGAAAGAATTCCACATCCTACGATTTAAATATAAATGGCACAGTACTCAAAACTGGAGCAGAAAAAGCTAATGCAATAGCAGAGACTTTTAGCAATTCTCACTTGGTAACATTAAACGATGCTTCTCCTTTAGATTCTCGTGTGTCAATCTATATACAACAGCTTGAAGGTAACTCTCACCCAGGTAGTAACATTGATCTTACAAATTCTTCGGAAGTGAAATCATACATAAAATCATTCAAAAATAATAAAGCTCCAGGACTAGACGGCATAAATAGTGTTATTTTAAAAAATATGCCAGACAGCTTTTATGAGGAACTTAGCAAAATTTTTAACGGTAGCCTAAAACTTGGGTATTTTCCCTCGTCTTTCAAAAAGTCAAAAGTAATCCCTATCCCAAAAAGGGATAAAGATCCCAAACTACCCTCAAGTTATAGTCCAATTAGTATACTAAGCCTACCTGACAAGGTATTTGAAAAAATAATTCATAAAAGATTATCAGATTTTGCCGACCAAAATTCCTTAATAAACCGCCAACAGTTCGCATTCCGTAAGGAGCATTCTACCGTACACCAAGTAAAGAGAGTTGTTAATTTAATTTAAAAAAACAAAAGTAACCGCAAGAGCACTTAGATATAGAAACGGCCTTTGATACTATTTGGCACGATGGGTTGATATTCAAGCTCGGTACTTTTAATTTTCCTTTTTATTTGCAGAAAATTATCAATAGCTTTTTAAAAAACCGCTCTTTCTTAGTATATGTTGACGGTGAATTCTCTAACGAAAAATCAATCCCAGCGGGATTACCTCAAGGATCCGTGTTATCTCCCGCACTTTACTCTTTATATTCGTCCGATATAACAGTCCGTAGGAACCAAGAAGCAGCATTTTATGCTGATGACAGTGCTTTCATATGCTCCGGTAAGTCATCAAATGCAATTGTAAATAGAATGCAAGAGAATCTTACCTCAAGCCAAAAATATTTTAGAAAATGGAAAATTAAAATAAATGATGACAAAACCCAAGCAATTATATTCCCATTTAATAAATCGCCCAAACGTATTCCTTCAAAAATTTTGTACGTAAATGGAAACACAATTCCTATTAGGGATGAAGTTAAATATTTAGGTTTTGTGTTAGATAGAAAACTGCTGTTCAAGCAACATGTCAGGCACTCCTGTGATAAAGCCATTAAATGTGGTCGCGCGCTATACCCCATTCTAACTAAATTTGAAAAACAAAGTTCTGCTGTATAGTATGTGTATTCGACCGATACTCACCTATGGATGTCCAGTCTGGTTTTTAAAAACTGCCAAAACCCATACGAAAAAGCTTCAAATTATTCAAAATAAAAATCTAAAAATAATATATAATCTTCCTCCAAGATTCCCTACCGACTTACTGCACAGTAGATTCCATTTTAAAAAGATTGATAATTTCGCCAACGATCTGACCCTGTCATTCAATAAAAGATGCAGAGAGTCTAATTTTGAAATAATAAGAAATTTATTAAGCAATCACTAGCTTTCTTTCGACTGAAAGAAACTTTTTGTGGTTGCTTTCTTGTAATTTCGTTATAAATTTTTAAAGGTTTGTTAGAGGTTTTTAGGCCAAATTTTCCTCAAGTTAGTGTTATTAACAGCTTTTTTATTTTATTCAATTAATAGATTTAAGTGTTGTAGTACTTTTAAGTAAATTCTCATACTATGTACCTTATTAGCGTGTAAAACTTGTAAATAAAAAATATACACAAAAAAAAAAAATACCCTTCACCAATAGGTGAAAGGGTATTATAAGTTCGTGATTCCGTTTGTAATTTTTTTATTAGTGATCGCATAAAAATTATACCGATCGACTCAGAATCGGTAGCAGAATCGATTAAGCGATGTCCGTCTGTCTGTCTGTCCGTCCGTCTGTCTTTCTGTTGAAATCAAGTTTCTGAAGCCCCTGGAGGATGGACTTACATAAATTATATATCAGATTTTAGGAAATTCTCCCGCAATGAACGCTATTAAATTTCATTAAAATCGGGTTATAAACACCGAAAATATCGAAAAAATACCAAAAATTAGACGAAAATTTTTGATTGAAACACACTTTTAAATAACAAGATAAAAAAGATACTCCTGGTGTATATGTGATAATATGTTATTTATCAGATTGTAGGAAATAGTTTCCCAAAGCACTCCGTAAAATTTTATCAAAATCGGTCCATAGATATCGCCAAAACATTGAATTTGAGCAAATTGCCCAAAGTTCGCATTAGAGAATGTTTGTTGAAAAAATGAAATGCAGAAATAGGAAAAACCATCCTCCTTTAGCACGGACCTACATAAATTTTATATCAGATTTTAAGAAATTCCCCCGCCAAGCACGTTATTAAATTTTATCAAAAGCGGTCCATAAACAATTGAAATATCGCAATAACACTACATTTGATGTACAGCAAATTGCCCAAAGTACGTGTCTAAGAAATTTTGTTTACATTTTGTAAGTATTGTTTCAGCGATATCTCAGGTGTTTATGGACCGATTGTGATGGAATTTGACATCGTTCTTTGTGTGAGGATTTTCTAAAATCTATACTCCACAAATCTGATTACGAATACCATTCAAATTGTACCGATCAACTCAGAATCGGCAGGAGAATCGATTTCGCGACCTCCGTCCGTCTGTTTGTCTGTCTGTCTGTCCGTCTGTTTGTCCGTCCGTCTGATTTTTTGTCCGTCCGTCGGAATGTTTTGTTCATGTAGTACATTAATCTGCCATGGCTGTCACTGGTGAGCAACGCATGGGCCACATTTTTTCAGAACTTGAGAGCCCTCAAAAATACAGCAAACTTGAGTCTTTTCAAAACATAATTGATTAAAAGATTTTAAATTTTTATAATTCTTGTTGTATGAGTTAAGATATCTTGGGTAGGTACAATGTAGAAGAATGTATTTAAGGTCAATGATTAATATCGCAAAAGATTGGCCTTCGTTTGACAAAAACATCGATATATTACACTTTAAGATCCGACAGTAAATGGCGAAGATATAACGAAAAATGTATTTTGGCGATCCCTATGTGCGGCAAAATAAGAAATTCCTTGTTTGTAATAGATCGGTTTGAAAAATCGAAAAACTTCCTTAGTAAAAGTTTAACGATTTTTTAAGAGCTTTAATTTTCTGATATTAGGGTGGTACATTAGGGTGGTAGGAACAGGGGTCTGATAGATAAATACTAGAACCGGATACCTGAGAATAATGACTATTAAAGAAAAATGTTGGCCTCCTCGGGACAAAAACATCGATATATCACACTTCGAGATCTGACTGTAAATGCCGAAGATATAACGAAAAATGTATTTTGGCGACCCCAATGTGCAACGAAAAAAATTAAATTTTTTTTTTTCGAAACTACCTCATAGCAATGCTTTATATTCGATGGTGTACGGCGAACTTTATTTTTTCCTCATATAAGTCGAGACGCTCTAGTGTATACCCTATAATTTTAAGGCTTATCATTGTTAAAGCTTTGACCTAAATCAGTCCGCTAACTTCAGAGTTTTACATAACTAATCAAGAACTTTTACTAGTTGGATAATTCGTACGAATTAAAGTGCACAACCCTCACTGGGCATTGAGTTTTTGGGTTGCATGCCAGAATACTTAAACTTCATCAAATCGATGTCCTATTGCAAATGTAAGGGCATCTACATTTTGAAGCATCTTTTCTGCATGGTTTATCTGGTCTATCGAACTTTATTAAATGTTCGTAAAATATGTGTCTATTTTATTTCGAAGCTACTGGCTGGCTTAAATATGCATTCTCTACTTGTAGTCTAGTAATCATTATCTTTCACAAAGGGACCACTTTAGAACTCAAGTGAAGCTTCCCTAGACATCAGCCACCTGCCCAACCTAACATTTGGGTGCATAACTATTCTAGATGATGACGCCACCGAAAAGCTTTTCTTTTTCCGACTCTTAATTTTAAAGACTCTTTGCATATAATACTAGTATAACCAAATTTTGCTAGGAATTACATTAAGTACTTTTGCAACATTATTGGTGAAGGGTATCCAAGATTCGACAAAGCCGAATATACCACTCTAACTTGTTTTAAAACTAAATTTCTTTTTTTCCCAAAAAAATTTAATAAATTATAAAAATATCAAATGACAAATGAAAAATACAAAATTTCAAGCAATTAAAAAACAAAAAAGAGTGCTTTATTCGGCTATGCCGAACCTTAAATACCCTTTACCAATGGTGTTGTAAAAGTAAAGTGCAGAGTGGAAAGAGTTTTTGGTCAATTACAAGTATGTATGTTTCTGAAGACTGATTTAGATGAATCCTACAAAACAACTAATATATGTATATTGATTTTCTAATCTGAAAAAGTTTTAAATCTCATACATTTAATTTTTAGGCTATATATGAATTATACTTTAATTAGTGAATAACATTGTTTTATATTGAGTCTACATTTTGGAGGTAAATTGAAATACAAACAATTCCAGAAATTACACAACATTGCAACATTTCGCACCTTGAGAGAGGTCGTATTTAAATTCATATATCTTTAAAATTAGAGGACCGATTAAATGGTTGCTTTAATGAGAATATTTAGCGGACCTATTTAGATTAGGCCAACATAATGTGCAAAAGTCACTTATTTAAGACATATTTCGGTATGATGAAATCAAGTTTGATGAGCTTGTAGATGGCATACCGACATAACTTATATGTATAGGTATTAGATGTTAATAGTGTTCTACGAAGTACACTATTAAGTTGCAACATATAGTTCTACTTACAACTGAGATATAGCCAAAACTCGAAATTCGATGCTAAATTACAATTTTTTTATATTCTAGAGACACCAGGGATATCGCCAAAATTCGAAATTCGATGAGAATTACAATTTGTTTTTTTTTTAATAATTGTATTTTTCAATATAACTGCTTTTTCAAAAAACTATGTTTTTTTATTGAACTGTATATCAAATTTTTAGAAATCATCCAACCCAACACACTATTGAATTTCATCAAAATCGGTAGATCAGTAACTGAGATATCGCCAAAGCAAAATATGTCGATGCAAATTGGCATATTTAAAAAAAAATTAAAAAAAAACAATATTTAAAAAAAAAAATTGAATTATATATCAGATTTTAGAAAATACTCCATTGCATGCTATATTTTTATCAAAATCGGTCTATAAACACCAGAGATATCGCCAAAGTTCAAAACTCGATGAGAATTTAAAAAAAAAATTTTGTTTAAAAAACTGTATTTTTCATAAAAAAATTTTAATTTCGTCAAAAAACTGTGTTTTTTTTTTTAATTTTTGAACTGTACGTCAAATTTTAGGAAATCATTTAACGCAGCACACTTAAATTTCATTAAAATTTTTTTTAACAGTATTTTGAATTATATATCAGATTTTAGAAAATACTCCTACGCAACATGTTATTAAATTTTATCAAAATCGTTCTATAAGCACCAGAGATATCGTCAAAGTTTAAAATTCGGTGAGAATTTAAAATTCTTTTTAAAAAAACTATTTTTCAAAAAAAATTAATTTCGTCGAAAAATTGTGCTTTTTTAAAAAAGTTTTTTGAACTGTATATCAAATTTTAGGAAATCATTTATAGCAGCACACTATTGAATTACATCAAAATCGCTACTTTAATAACTGAGATATCGACAAAGCAAAAGGTATCGATGTAAGCAAATTGACAAATTAAAAAAAAAAATTTGAAAACCGTATTTAAAAAAAAAAAAAATTTTGAATTAGATATCAGATTTTAGTAAATACTCTAACGGAATATGCTATTAAATTTTATCAAAATCGGTCTATAAGCATCAGAGATATCTTCAAAAATCAAAATTCGATGAAAATTTAAACAATATTTTTTTAAAACTGTGTTTTTCAAAAAAAGTTTTGAATTTCGTCAAAGAACTGTGTTTTTAAAAAAAAAGTGTTTTGAACTGCATATTAAATTTTAGGAAATCATTTAACGCTGCACACTATTGAATTTCATCAAAATCGGTAGATCAATAACCGAGATATCGCCAAAGCAAAAGTTATCGATGTACGCAAATTGACAAATTTTAAAAAATTTTTTTTTTAATTTTTTTAATTATATATGAGATTTTAGAAAATACTCCAATGCAACATGCTATTAAATTTTATCAAAATCGGTCTATAAACACCAGAGATATCGTCAAAAATTCAAAATTCGATGAGAATTTAAAAAAAAAAATTTAAAAACTGTATTTTTTTTAATTTTTTTTAAATTCGTCATCGAAGTTCAGTATTTTAGCGATATCTCGGGTGTTTATGGACCGATTTAATGAAATTAAATAGCGTGCTGCGTAGGGAAATTTCCTAAAATCTGATGTGTAATTCGTCTGGGTAAACTTTTAAAAGGTTCTACCATTAACAACACATTTTGATGTTTGCACTAACCACTATGTGATTCACTAACTTAGTTTAAGCCACGGTAAAGTTATGTGGCAGCTTTGTCAAAATAAGAGAAAAACACAAAGAAGAATAGAAAAAAAAAAACAAGCCAAAAACTATTTTTTTGTAAATTTTAAGAACAACTTGAGTAAAATATTAAAAATAATTATTATTTTAAATACATTTTTATTTATTTTGATGATATATGAATACTACTGAATGAATACATACTACTATCAAAAGAAGCCGGTCGTCTGCTGAGCAGCCAAGTCATATAGTTGAATTATATTTGTTGTTATATTCTTATATTATATTTTCTTTAATTATAATTTTCGATTTATATAAAGAAACAATTTTTTAATAAACTTTTCTAAATCACTTTTCTTAACCACTTTTCTTTAACATTAAACAGCATCAAAAATGCTGGCGTTAATAAACAACAATTTATTTGTTTATTAATATCAGATGATTGAAACAGCTCACTTTAAACGTCAACAGAAATCGTTAAAGTGTTAGTGAATAGCAGTGTGGTTAATTTAGTTGTTTAATAATTTTGAAGAAATAATTGTGGTTAAAAAAGCGTACTGAATCACACTACAGGAGCTCCACAAACTTGATTTCAACAGACAGACAGACGGACAGACAGACGGACATGGCTAAATCGAATCTCCTGGCGATTCTGAGTCGATCGTTTTTGAATTTAATGTTGCCAATGGAAATACAGTGTATATATATCTTGGTGAGACCATTGCTACTGAAAATTAATAAAATCAGTCTGTTATTTTTGTTACCTTCCATAGGTTCAGAAATATAAATAGGTATATCTCTCTTAATGTTGGACCGATTGTAACAACATGTGTATCATCTGAAAGTGCATCGAAATATTTTCCATATAAAATATGCTCTAAAAAGTGTTTTATGCGCATAAAATAGGCACTAAAAACTGAAAAATATGCTATTAAAACCTAAAAATATGCTACAAAAAACAAGAAAGGTGATAATTTACATGTTAAATTTATTAAGAATTCTTACACAACGCTTCTACGTCTTAAATTTCTAATTCATTTAATATTTAAAAGATTAACAGTAAGAGGTATGTGGGGCATTAAGGAAATGAACGATTATTCCTGACAAAATAAATAAAAACTCAATTAAGCAATTTATACTTAAAATTGTTTTTCCTAAATGTAAGCAAACTGAAGATTTTTAGTGTAAATCATTGATACAATATGTGACCTTCTCCGAGAAAAGGAAACTAGTGTGTGAGAATACAATTTTGGGAAAAATTAAAATTAAAAAATAACATTTTTATGTTTTTCTCATTTTTATCGATTTTCTTAAGTTCGTTTTGTACGGTTTTTGGGCAAATAAATTTTTATCAGAAATCTGAATAATTTCATCTTATTCTACACCCTTTTAGTTACCAGAATCCACTTTTAAGTCCGAACCTGTTTTTTGACACACTAGGTCCCTTTTCTCGGAGAAGTTCACATACACAAAAAATTTTGACTTAAGTTTTTAAATTAAAAACGTTCTCTATTGCATATAAGCAAATTTTCGTACATTGAAAATGATCTTTAAACATCAGTGGAAGTAAAATGCCCTAATTTTAAAGACATTTATCTGGCATTATATGAAAAACAATGACAAATTTTAAAACCAAGGCACCGACGTTAGCCTTCATTTGGTATATCGGAAAGTAAATCGGTTCACGCATTGCAGAGATCATTGATTACGATCACAATGCAAAATTATTATTTAATATTGTCACTTCTAGTACATAATACTTATTGGCTGACAAAATTTGAAGCTCGTTTTAGCCACTTTTTAATTTTTTTTTCGCATATTTTTCGGCCGCCTCAATAATTCCAAAAAAATTGATTGATAAGGATTAGTAAATCTTTCAGTTTCGCTTCGTTTGATATATATCTAATTAATGTGCTCCATATTGGTATAACATACGACAGGTGTAAATTACGAAAACTTTAACGCAAATTTTCCAAAATACCGGTTTTTCGTGGAGTACACTCGCAAAAAGGTATGAACATTTCCAAACTATCGCGTAAACCGAGTTTTTTTTGGCATTTAACACCTAAAAGCAAAAGCGCACCAAAAAAATAATTTTTTGCTAAAATTTTCTGAAGTTTTTGAAAATCGTGCAAAAAAGAGCATATTGCTTTTAAAGCTTTTTGATAACAAACTGAGACAAAATCACATAAGGCATGAAAGCGATGATATTTTTAACCGATTTGCATCAAAAGTTTGTCAAACATCTTGTTATTAGCTGAGAACGCGAAGGTTTTATCTAAAAGCATATCACTGAAATGTTTTAGACCAAATAAGAATTTTATATCTTAAAAAGATATGCACCTACTAGAACTTATATTTATACCCTTCACCAATAGGTGAAAGGGTATTATAAGTTTGTGATTCCGTTTGTAATTTTTTTATTAGTGATCGTAGACCCCATAAAAATTATACCGATCGACTCAGAATCGGGAGGAGAATCGATTAAGCGATGTCCGTCTGTCTGTCTGTCTGTCTGTCCGTCCGTCTGTCTGTCTGTCTGTTGAAATCAAGTTTCTGAAGCCCCTGGAGGATGGACTTACATAAATTATATATCAGATTTTAGGAAATTCTCCCGCAATGAACGCTATTAAATTTCATTAAAATCGGTTTATAAACACCGAAAATATCGAAAAAATACTAAAAATTAGACGAAAATTTGAAAATTTTTGATTGAAACACACTTTTAAATAACAAGAGAAAAAAGATACTCCTGGTGTACATGTGATAATATGTTATATATCAGATTGTAGGAAATATTTTCCCAAAGCACTCTGTAAAATTTTATCAAAATCGGTCCATAAACAACTGAGATATCGCCAAAACACTGAATTTGATGTATCGCAAATTGCCCAAAGTACACATTAGAGAATGTTTGTTGAAAAAATTAAATGCAGAAATAGGAAAAACTATCCTCCTTTAGTACGGACCTACATAAATTTTATATCAGATTTTAGGAAATTCCCCCACCAAGCACGTTATTAAATTTTATCAAAAGCGGTCTATAAACAATTGAGATATCGCCATAACACTACATTTGATGTACAGCAAATTGCCCAAAGTACGTGTCTAAGAAATTTTGTTTACATTTTGTAAGTATTGTTTCAGCGATATCTCAGGTGTTTATGGACCGATTGTGATGAAATTTGACATCGTTGTTTATGGGAGGATTTTCTAAAATCTGATATATATACTCCACAAATCTGATTATGAATACCATTCAAATTGTACCGATCAACTCAGAATCGGCACAAGAATCGATTTCGCGACCTCAGTCCGTCCGTCTGTTTGTTTGCCCGTCCGTCCGTCTGTTTGTTTATCCGTCCGTCTACCTGTCTGTCCTTTTTTCTGTTGTAGTCAAGTTTTTGGAGCTCCTGTTTTGTCGATATCTAAGATGTTTATTTTGATGAAGTTTAATAGCGTCCTTCGCAGGGGATTATCTAAATCCTGATGCATTCTGTAATTTGTGGTAGATATAATTTAGCGTTAAGCGATGGTGTTTTGATCGACAATGTTGAAATTCAGGGTGGGACAATTCAGGAGCTCCACAAATCTGGTTTTAGCAGACAGACACACTGCATTTATCTTAATTTTGTGTCTGACTTTTGAACATTATGATAACATTTGAGAATGTATTATATATTTATCAAATTATAGGTAATCTTCCTAGGAAGTACAAAAATGCTATCCGTTCAAAACCTACATATGTATGTAAGTATCTCACATATCAACAAAAATTTAAATTTTTTAATTGCAATTGGGAGAAATCCGTTCACGTTTGACAATTGATCCCGTATAACTTCGCCTAAGGCAATCTCTTAGTAGCTAATAAATGACAAATTATAATAGATACGATGTACAATATTGATATTCAGGACAATAGCGCCTAAAATAAACTTTCTAGAGGGACAACATTTGACAAAAGTATTTCTGATCTCTTGAAAAGTTCGATATTGAAAATGGTCGAGCTCTATTCACATTTAGTGAAATCTCCCATATAAATCCGACCGGGAATCGATTTAATGCTGATAAATTAAATCACATTAAAATTGCACAAAGAACTAGAGCAAAACTTTCCAAACATCCATCTGACAGATCGAAAGAACTATACATCCCAAATATTATTGATGAAGTGTTCATTTTAATTAATTAACTAACTTCAAATTAATAAGTAAACTTTTCCGACAAAGCTGATAACCATCCATTCAAAAGCTATATATTTCACGTATGTATCTAAAACTAAGAGTGTATACCCTATAATTTTAAGGCTTGTATACATTGACAATCATTGTTAAAGCTTTGACCTAAATCAGTCCGCTAACTTCAGAGTTTTACATAACTAATCAAGAACTTTTACTAGTTGGATAATTCGTACGAATTAAAGTGCACAACCCTCACTGGGCACTGTGTTTTTGGGTTGCATGCCAGAATACTTAAACTTCATCAAATCGATATGCTATTGCAAATGTAAGGGCATCTACATTTTGAAGCATCTTTTCTGCATGGTTTATCTGGTCTATCGAACTTTATTAAATGTTCGTAAAATATGTGTCTATTTTATTTCGAAGCTACTGGCTGGCTTAAATATGCATTCTCTACTTGTAGTCTAGTAATCATTATCTTTCACAAAGGGACCACTTTAGAACCCAAGTGAAGCTTCCCCAGACATCAGCCACCTGCCCAACCTAACCTTTGGGTGCATAACTATTCTAGATGATGACGCCACCGAAAAGCTTTTCGTTTTCCGACATAGCTTAATATTGCTAGGAATTACATTTAGTATGAACAAAAGAAAATTAATATACATATCAAGCATTTGTGTGGGGCTCAACTAAGTCAGTAATCAGAAACTATATAATTAACAATATACTCTTACGATTTTGTACTTTACTTTTGGAACACCATTGGTGAAGGGTATCCAAGATTCGGCAAAGCCGAATATACCACTTTTACTTGTTTTTTAATTAAATCTGTCCATAAATTAAGGCATCAGGATTTCGCTAAAACTCACATTTAGTCAAATTTCGCAAAATTGCGGTTAAAAAAATAAAAAAAAATGTGTTTTTTTCACTTGCACAATTGCATTATTTCTTCGTGTTAAGGCATATATATTAGGGTGGGTCGTTTTTTGACTTTTGTCTCTGATCGACTTCTAATAACAAAATTATGTGGCCAAATAATGTCAATCGGAAGTGTGCAAAATATTATTCATTTACTTTTAGGATACGAGCCCGCGCAACGGGCTCAAAATTTTTGAGCCCATTTGTATGGGGAAAACTGAGAGTATTTGCAGTACATAATAATTTTCTAATAATAATTTTCTAATAAAAATATCCCTCATGATGAGAATTTTGAATATACAAATGCGTCTCTTAGAGACGCATGCGGTTCCTTATTGAATAAACTTTGACTCTTTGAAAATGTGCTTTTGATTTTTTTCACTATACATATTTTCATTTTAAACTTATAGCCTGTTCCACTATTTCGAAAGAGTGTTTTCTTTTTAATCCTATACGAAATAAATCTGTTTTGGGTTTCACTAACTTTATTTTATGCGAACGATCAGTCGAACAACAAGTCGACAGAAAACTTAAGTATTTTCATACAAATTTCTGTTTCACTATTTCGAAAAAGTTTTCAATACTACGAAAACAAATGTCAAAATGAGTCACTTTCTATTTTGCTTTCGTCTAGAAAAAATTGTTCAGAAATAAATCAAAAAATAAAAAAATAAATATAATTTGCATAAAAAAATGCAAAATAAAATGTAAGTAACTAATAAAGAAATACATATTCTGTATTAACAATTGTTTTTTGGTATCTACAGTTTAAAAATAAATCAACAAACAGCCCTGTCCAATATATGGAGGAGAATGCTTTCTTGGCTAGGGGAGCACCGGTTTTCGGCTTCAAAACGATTTCAACTAAAGAAGAGTGGAAAACTTTATGCAGCAGATTATACTCCCTTAGGCCTCTTACACGCAGCATAGCTGAATGTAAAAAGGTTTGTGTAGTTATTGTCAGTTTATTATATTTATTACCATATTATTCATGATATTTTCAGACATGGGCTGTACAGTTGAAAATCGTAGAGTAAGACCAGCCCATAAATCATTTTTGAAAAGGTTCGAATTTCACCAGATATTTTTTATTGAAAAGCTAAGATGTCAAACTTGATAATTTGAGAAAATAAATTGATATTTTAGCAATAGTAATACTCGAAAATAATAAACATACTCACATCTTTTTACGACAGAAATTAATTTCTATAAAAATAAAACATATTTCAAAGCGTATTTTTAATGTAAATTAAATTACAATTAAGGAGTTATATACCTTATTGGGAAGGTGATTTGATGTAGATTTTATTTTAGTGAAAACATTTAAAATTTTAGCTCCTGAATGTTGATTTGGCTGCATGTGAGAACTTCGGTAAGGCTTTTAGTTAGGAGATCTTCTTAGCTATGCGCTCATATATAAAAATTTTTTAAGCTTAATATATTAATGAAATACTATTAAAATATTAGCTGCATATTGCTGCCTTAACAGAAGTTACATTCAATAATGTTAAAAAACTCAGTTATTTAGATAATTGAACAAATGATTTTTGTTAAAGCAGCTTTGCATTGCTTTCTATTTTTTTGCTGAATTAACCTTCTACCGCATACAATGCTAAATATGGCTTTAAAACTGAGAAATTTTTTTATGAGAAATTTTTTTATGACACATTTTTTTTTGTCGAAAATTTTAATTTTTGGTCATAATTTGAGACGATGCTTTTGTAACCTTTGTAAAATTTTCTGTGATAAATTTTAATTTGGGTTATTTTAGTCTTATGTTTGTTGAGGGTTGAAATATATATTTCAATAAAACAATATAATCATTCTACAAAATAATTTATTTTATTGTTTTAATCAAAATTCGCCACTAAATTCATAACATTCCGTAATTTTACATTTAAAATCCTAATTTTTACCTTTGACCCCGATTAATTTTTACATTTGACCCCAATATCAAAGTAGACATTCTTCATAGGTAAGCAATAATATTCAGTGTAAGTTTTATTAAAATAAAACTCAAATAAAATTGAAAATACATCTACCCAAATTATGTAAATAAATCACTTTTTCGTGTAATTCGACGATTTCAAATCACAAGTACGGCAAAACGGTGTTAGCTATTAACCTCAACTTTTTGGAATTTTTATTGTCATATCTGTCTGTTTAAACATGAAGATCAACAAATTTAAAATATTTAATATTTGTTTAACAAAATTTTCGAAGACTTAAAAAGTAAGTTTTAAAACAGTCCTTAAAACAAATTTTACAAATTTCCCAAAAAAACTAAATTTGATTATATTTAAGTAAAATCGAATCAGAAAGTTATTGTAAGCCTATTGGTATACTAAAAGATGGGTCTAAGACAAATATTTCTATGCGTTACATACATCAGCACAAACTTATAATACCCTTTCCACCTATGGTGGTGAAGGATATAAATAGAGCTAATTAGTACCTACAAGCCTAAAAGTGGTAAAGCTTGTTTTACTTTGTAATTTCTGTATTCTAAAGTAAATTTTGTTGCTGCATAATCTTAGGCATGTTAAAAATGACACGATTTTTCTGGGGAAAATTGCAATAACTCCAGAACTATTGCATGCATTTTTGTTTTTTATGACTCCAAGGAAAGCTGTTTGAGTTATCTTCTTCTTCTGTTAACCTTGACTCCCAGTGCACAGTAGGAAATTACGGCCAAAACCCCCAAAAATGTTTTTAATTTTTTTTTTTAAATTTTAGTGCCAGATTAGAGCTGACATTTCAAAACATGTAATCGTAATTTTTTATCATACTGCATTGCCTACTAAGGCTGTAATAATTCCTCAAAGTTTGAATATTTGTTTATATGTTCGTAATAAAATTATTTGTATATTTGAACGCATATATAAAATTCGCTTAATTTTGGAATACGTGTTTTTTAATTAAAAAGAAGATAGCTTTTACTAATCAACAGCGCTAATTTCAATATCTTTTGACCTATGCTTCATCTAGAATTCTAGCGGTTAAAACAACCATAAAAAATTAAAAAAAAAAAAATTATTACAAAGTTTGATAGACCGCGAATTTTTTTTTAGAGATTTTTAGAGGTTGAAGCACAACACTCTCTAATAGCTGAATTCAATAACACTAGGTCACAAATAACAAACTTTTGTCTGTTATTTGTTTCTAGCATACTTTTTCTCATGGATTTGGACCTACTGAACACGAAAATGAATTTTAAAAATTTTTCTGTCGATTGGTTTGCGAGATACAAATTTTTTAATTTTTTTTTTAATTTTTGGAGGTACACTTACTATTTTAAGCATATCTTTAGTCTTCTTTGACCTATTTTATCCTACTGCTACTCAAATTAAAGACAATTGAGCCGTCTACAACTTATTCTCAGAAAATTTTCAAATCGGGTTAGTAGTTTTGATGTTGGCGGCTTAAAAAGGTTAAAAAACTGGGTTTTTTTAGTAAAAATGTGGCTGAAAAATTCATATAAAAATTCATATAAAATATAAAACGCGATGTTAACAGCGATTTTAATTTTTTTACGTATAGCTGACACTTTTCCAAAGAAAATAAGCCCTTACTTAACAAAATCTGATGACAAATGGCCGACTTATTATTTTTTTGGTAAACGACCGAAATTCCGCTATTTCACGATTTTTTGATTTTCATTATTTGCACAGCTTACCTACCCAACGCAAACGAATAAATACATTTGAACTTAATTTAAAATAAACAAATTAGTCTTCGTATATTATTTTTTAATTTATTTACAGCACTACATGCTCAATGTATCGCACAATTAGCTAAACTAACGAAATAAAACTAACTAATTAAATTAAGCAAATCAACGCACAAAAAAAATTAGTAAAAACAAAGATATAAGTGTACATTTTATGCCATGTGGAAAAACTGCTGACTTCTTCTTTGTTTTTTGTATTCGATGCAATCGGTCTCACGTATTAGGGTCCAAATATAGTCACCCATCATAGCCGTGTCATAGATGCCCTGATAGCGTCGTTCCATAGCCTTCAATTCCTGATGAAAGCGCTCGCCGTGTTCGTCGCTCACGTCTCCTAAATTCTCAGGGAAAAAATCCAAATGAGAATGCAGAAAGTGTATTTTAAGTGACATGTGCACTCCCATGGCTTCATAGTTCTTTACCAGATCCTCAACTATGTCCTTATAATTCGGGCTTTTGTTGTTTCCTAAAAAGTTTTCCACAACAAGCCTGAAGGAATTCCATGCTGAGGCTTCGATGGGTGATAACAGCTTTGGGAATTTTTCATCTTTCAAAATTTTTGTTATCTCGGGTCCTGCGAAGACTCCTTCTTTAATTTTTGCCAGCGAAAGGTAAGGGAAAATTGACCGTAAATAGGCAAAAGCTTCACCTTCTTTGTCTAATTTTTTGGCAAAATTTTTAATCAAACCCAATTTTATGTGCAGCGGCGGAAGTATTATATTTTCACGGTTCTCTATTAGTGGTTTGCGCTGAACATTCGCTTCTCCAACTACAGGTTTCGTTCGTACCGGCCATTTTTTTTATATAATGCTGATCATCAGCGCGGCTATTCCAAAGGCACAGAAAACAGCAATGTCGCGTATAGCCTCCTTGGAGTCCACACAGAATGGCCACAACTTTAAGGTCGGCGCATATTTTCCAATTGTATTTCCTATACTCTATGCATTTCAGCAAAATGTCCATAGTTTCATAGTTCTCCTTTGAATGAACCGCATGAGCAATAGGAACAGATGGCTTTTCATTCCCATTATGTAAGAGAACTGCCTTCAAGCTCTCTTTGTTGCTGTCAATAAACAACCTCCATTCTTTGGGGTTGTGAATTTGGTGAAGCTCTTGGAACAAGCCTGAAATGTCGCTGCAAAAACATATTTGGTCTTTCTTTGTATAAAATTTTGCATACTCCTTGTGACGGTTTCTGTACGCTGTTACTTTCACTTCTGAAGCCGCAAATCCACACTGTATCATCCGAGACGCAAAAAGTTCGGATTTCTCCTTAGTGAGACCAAAATCGCGCACCCAATCGTTTAGTTCGGCCTGTGACAGTAATTTTCGCTTTGCACCCGGCTCAAATTCGCTTGCATTTGACTCGGACTCTTCTTCTGACGATTCTGCTTTTTGAAGAGATGCACCAGGGCACACTGGATATGGCACATCATGCGAATGTGGTACTGGAAGCGCAAACGATCCCACTTGAGCGTAGTTCCATTTAAAAAATCTTCCTACCCCACTGTTTGTGGTGAGGCAAAAATAACAGTCTGTGGAATGGCATAGCGGCGTTTTCCACATCATTGGTGTATCGAATTTCATATGGCGGCTAAAATTAAAATAAATTACTATATTCGCTATGTATAATGTGTTTAAATAAAAATTCTTACCTTCCGCCAGCTGCCCAGTTGGTTAAGATTATATAGCAAAGATCACACAGCGACTTAGGTGTCCATGGTTCTGTGATATTTGGTGAAATACCAAAATAATTCAAATAGTGCAATTGTACTGCTGGAGTAAACTTGTGTGCGTGATTTTTTTTATAAACTGGCCACAAACATTGCAGAAATTGTCTGGATCGTTCAAACACTCGAACACACGTAGTCTTTTACTCATTGTCTTCCTTGCGTTTCCTAAATATTAACTTCTTTACACTTTCACAGACAGTTTTGAAATGCAATTGATAACCGTGTCTCCTTATGTTTAAATATGTATGAGCATGTAGTGCTGTAAATAAATTAAAAAAAAATAAATTAAAAAAGACTAATTTGTTTATTTTAAATTAAGTTCAAATGTATTTATTCGTTTGCGTTGGGTAGGTAAGCTGTGCAAATAATGAAAATCAAAAAATCGTGAAATAGCGGAATTTCGGTCGTTTACCAAAAAAATAATAAGTCGGCCATTTGTCATCAGATTTTGTTAAGTAAGGGCTTATTTTCTTTGGAAAAGTGTCAGCTATACGTAAAAAAATTAAAATCGCTGTTAACATCGCGTTTTATATTTTATATGAATTTTTCAGCCACATTTTTACTAAAAAAACCCAGTTTTTTAACCTTTTTAAGCCGCCAACATCAAAACTACTAACCCGATTTGAAAATTTTCTGAGAATAAGTTGTAGACGGCTCAATTGTCTTTAATTTGAGTAGTAGTAGGATAGGTCAAAGCAGACTAAAGATATGCTCAAAATAGTAAGTGTACCTCCAAAAATTAAAAAAAAAAATTAAAAAATTTGTATCTCGCAAACCAATCGACAGAAAAATTTTTAAAATTCATTTTCGTGTTCAGTAGGTCCAAATCCATGAGAAAAAGTATGCTAGAACCAAATAACAAAATGGCTGTTGCCTAGTGTAATTAATAAGCCCTATGAATTTCATATCCATTTGCATCCCATTTCAAGAATTATAAAGTTTTTAGTAACACCCCTTTTTCACAATTTTTTGCAATTTATCGCTAAAAAATCACTACTTGAAGTGAAATATAGGCGTGATGTAATATTTTTATGAAATTTTCTTTAGTTTCCTTTCTAATTCTATGCAAAATTTATATATAAAGATAAAAAACAACAAAATTTTTAATTTTGAATGACTTTTGTATAATTTATTTAAGTATATAGGTGGTGGTCACATAATTGTGGACGCAATAAAAATTTTTAAATCTGCAAATTTAATATTATTCAAGAACTCGTAATTTGTTTTATAAAAATATTCAATGTTTAGAGTTTTTCTGTAGGTTTGTTAGAAGCATACAAAATCTGGTTTTAAGCTCATAGTATGAACCCAATATCTCTGAAAGGAGATATCCGATTTTGTCAAGTCATGTATCGTAGGATAGGTATTCTTTTCATATATTATCCTATTTAAGTAAATAATTTTTATAATCGCCAGCAAAGATTTTTTAGCATGTTTAGTAGTCCAGTTTTATGTGAACACAGACTTTATATTTTCTTAAAAAAATTATTTCAGTTTAACTAAGGGTATATTATTTATATACACTAAAAATTTCAAATACAAAAGTCAATAAATGACCAAGTTATTGAGTTTTGGCCGTTTTCTCCCACTGTGCAGTGGAGCGTAGTTATTGTTTTCGTCACACTATGGTATTTCTGCTGCAAAAAAACATTTTTTTTGTTTAAAAGAAAAAAAAGTTTCTTCCATACGTAGTTTGCGAGATATAAGCGCATCAAAATTGTCCTATAAAATTCAGCATTGGCTGTTTTCGTTGGAGAAAAAGTCAGTTAGCTCGGTTTCCTCCGTGCTCTCAGTATAATTAAATGAAAGACAGAAGGTTTTTCTTTTGAATTAGCTAAAAAAAATTCAGTAACTTTTGGCAATCTTTTAAAGAAATTAAAATTTGGTAAAAAAGTAAGGAATATTGCTTATAATAAAAAAGCATTGCATACCTTCATCCTAACATTACTTCTTAAGATTTACGAAGTACCTCTAGGAGTCTACGGATTCCAATAAAAATAAGTAGAGTTCTTTCTTGGATCAACTAATAGGCATGTGACGAATTTAACTAAATTTTATTCAGAAGTTAGCCTTATTCATTGAGAATAAAAATAAATGAAAAAATAGGGGTCCAAGGCAAGTACCCCAAGAAGTCGACCAAAATTATTAGAACACTTTCTAGGATCAAAAAATAAAAGTGTACCGAATTTTATCAAATTCTATCTAAAATTGCGGGTAAAACATTTAGACGGAAAATTAGTAAAAATGGGGTTCCAAGGGAGGTACCCCAAGGAGTCATCGGATTTCAACCAAAATTAGTAGGGCTCTTTTTCGGATCACAAAAAATAGAAGTGTGCGAAATTTTATCAAATTCTGTATATAATTGTGGTTTATACATTGAGAAGAAAAATAAGTGAAAAATGGGGGTACAAAGAAGGTACCCCAAGGAGTCGACGGATTTAAACCAAAATTAGTACAGCTCTTTTTTTGATCAAAAAATAAAAGTGTGCCAGATTTTATAAAATTCTATTGAAATTTGCGGGTTATACATTGAGAAGGAAAATAGATGAAAAAAATGGGGGTCCAATGGAGGTACCCCAAGGAGTAGACAAATTTCAACTAAAATTATTTTAGCTCATTTTTGGATCAAAAAATAGAAGTGTATCAAATTTTATCAAATTCTATTGAAAATAGCGTTTTATACATTGAGAAGAAAAATAACTGAAAAAATGGGGGTCTAATTTCATGTGTAATTTTGGCATGATCCATGTGTAATTTCACACTTGGTTGGTGGCAACACTGGTTCATATGTACTTACTCGCTTACTGCTCCAGGACATTGTGCATATAATCAAAAATCATGCAATAAATACACTGCTTCCAAAATACACTGCTTAAAGTAATTTTTTAAACTTCTTTATTATATCCTTCACCACCATAGCACAGTAGGAAATTACGGCCAAAACCCCCAAATTTGTTTTTTATTTCATTTAATAAATGTGTATGTCAGATTAGAGCTGACATTTCAAAAAATGTAATCCCAAAGTTTAACCATACTGCTCTACTAAAGCCCAGTACTCTGTTTTAAATTTCATCCGAAATTTTGTCAAAACCCATACAGAAAATATTCAATTGAAATATTTGTGGAAAAGTGTTGCTAATCTAGTACTCTGTTTTAATTATGGAAAACACGTGAAATGCTTCTAGCAACATTTTTTCAAAAGTGTGAAATAATATGAATGTTATTTATTTCTTATAAAAAGTTTTTGAAACTAAATTTTTTTTTAAATTTATCATTGAAAATGGAAAATATTTCAATTAAAAAAGAAAAATTTAATGATGCTGAGAAGCGAAAATTAATATCAGCAGTAAAAAAACAAAGGCTTATTTGGGATAAAACCCAAAAACTTCATTCTATCCGGAACGCCATGAAAGATTCTTGGAGAAGATGTTGGAAATGAAATCGGAAAAACTGGTAAATAAAACAGATGTATAATTTTTAACATTATTTTCTACAGAAGCATGCCGACAAAACTGGAAAAGCATCCTTGATAGTAAACGTTATTACAGAGAAAGAAGTAAATGTGCAAAAAAGTCTGGCTATGTTACGATACAATGTCCCGCATGCCAAATATCTATCAATTGATGGGATTAAAAAATATTGTAAGTTGTAAAAATATTGTCAACATCAGGGTTTAAATAAACTGCTATAGCAGTTTTAAAATAGTCATATATTTCATATTTCATATAAAATTATGCCAACAATATGAAACAAAACCACCTTTCGCTATTATGAAAACTAACACCAAACACTTTTTCCAAAATTTCATATATAAATTTGCTATTTCCTTCTCATATTTTCGTCGTGTGCTAAAATGATTTTAGCTTTTAGGAACTATTTTGTACGACAGTAAAAAGAATGAATATGAATTTTTTCATTTTAGCATTTAGTTTTATATTCTTAGTTATGAAAACGAAAATGTTTCTCGCAGTAAAATTTATTCTCATAACTATTTTGAAAATATGAAAAATAAAAATTTGACTAAAATGAATTAAAAAGGTCGACTGCCACTGACTAGAGACAAAAACTATCAAGAAATATAAAACAAAGAATCAAGAAACCTTCACAAATATTTCATTAAATTTAATTGGCATAAGTAAAATTAATTATTTAAAAGTGATCTTGAGGGGGTGGGGAGGGTGGTAGATAGAATTATTAATAAGTTCAATTTGTTTTAAACTGACTCGACTCTACCAGGAGAACAGAAAAACAAGAACATAAGTTTCAATAACATATTTTTTCTTCTTTATATTGTTGTTTTTGTATACAATTTTTTTGCCTTGTTTGTTTTTTAAGTTATTTTTGTTGTTTTTCTATGCAGTAATTCGCTGGTAAGTTTTTTTAAGATCAAAAAATTAACCTTGCAGTTTGAAGGCATAAATTGTCACTAGAACTAAAAAAGCAACTAGGTTTGCCAAATTTTCAGCGTGTTCGTTTGTAAAACTAGGGTCAATATTAGATTTTTTAAAACTTTACTTGTAGAGAGTAACAAAATAAAGATTCTGTAATATATGTCTTTTGTCGTTTAAAACAAAATCAGAGACCACTTCTAGTTTTAAATGCAACGTTTCCTTGTAAAACTGTTGGGTAATCTTTACAGCATTACAAAGTTCTAAAAATACGAAAAATATACTTTGCTTGTTAGTTTTTCTGTTTTTCTATTACATCAACTTACATTAAGCAAGTCATACCCAATATTTTTCATCCATAATCAGGAAAATATAAAAACGAGAAGAAGTTTCTTTCATAAAACAGATTTTTTTTAAATTTTCTCTTATGTTGTTGTTTTTGTATAATAAATGTTTTTTGAGTTTGTTTTCTTTAAGTTTTTTTTGTTGTTTTTCTATAAAATGGATAAAAAAAAAATTGGTCTGCGCTTCCCTAAATCTGAATTAAATCAAAATTAAAAGTGATCTTGAGTGAGGGTGGTGGTCTTAGAAAGAATTAATAAAAAAAAATTTGTTGCTTACTTTACCAGGAGAACAGAAAAACAACAACATAAGTTACAGTAACATATTTTTCTTCTTTATGTTGTTGTTCTTGTATAATTTTTTTTGTGTTTGTTTTTTAAGTTTTTGTTTTTGTTGTTTTTCTATGCAGTAACATCGCTCGTATATTTTTAAAGAACCTTGCAGTTTGAAGGCATAAATTGTCACTAGAACTATAGAAGCATCTAGTCTAGCCAAATTTCCAGCGTGTTCGTTTGTAAAAATAGGGTCAATATTAGAAATTTTAAAACTTATCTTGTAGGGAGTAACAAAGTAAAGAAAATTAGTGACCACATCTAGTTTTAATGTCAACGTTTTCCTGCAAAACTGTTGGGTACTCTTTACAGCATTACAAAGTTCTATAATGCGAAAAATATACTTAACAGTTGCTTGCTAGATTTTCTGATTTTCTATTACAATCAATTCCGATTTAGCAAGTGCAGACCAATATTTTTCATTCATTTTACCAGAAAAACAGAAAGTAAGTAGTTTCAATAACAGTTTTTTTTTTTAAATTTGTTTTTGTTCTTTTTCTATGCAGTAAATCGCTCGTATGTTTTTAAAGATGTTTTTAAAGAAAATTTTAAAAAAATCTGTTTTATGAAAGAAACTTCGTTTTCTATTTTCCTGATAAAATGGATGAAAAATATTGGGTATGACTTGCTTAATGTAAGTTGATGTAATAGAAAAACAGAAAAACTAACAAGCAACTGTTAAGTATATTTTTCGTATTTTTAGAACTTTGTAATGCTGTAAAGATTACCCAACAGTTTTACAAGGAAACGTTGCATTTAAAACTAGAAGTGGTCTCTGATTTTGTTTTAAACGACAAAAGACATATATTACAGAATCTTTATTTTGTTACTCTCTACAAGTAAAGTTTTAAAAAATCTAATATTGACCCTAGTTTTACAAACGAACACGCTGAAAATTTGGCAAACCTAGTTGCTTTTTTAGTTCTAGTGACAATTTATGCCTTCAAACTGCAAGGTTAATTTTTTGATCTTAAAAAAACTTACCAGCGAATTACTGCATAGAAAAACAACAAAAATAACTTAAAAAACAAACAAGGCAAAAAAATTGTATACAAAAACAACAATATAAAGAAGAAAAAATATGTTATTGAAACTTATGTTCTTGTTTTTCTGTTCTCCTGGTAGAGTCGAGTCAGTTTAAAACAAATTGAACTTATTAATAATTCTATCTACCACCCTCCCCACCCCCTCAAGATCACTTTTAAATAATTAATTTTACTTATGCCAATTAAATTTAATGAAATATTTGTGAAGGTTTCTTGATTCTTTGTTTTATATTTCTTGATAGTTTTTGTCTCTAGTCAGTGGCAGTCGACCTTTTTAATTCATTTTAGTCAAATTTTTATTTTTCATATTTTCAAAATAGTTATGAGAATAAATTTTACTGCGAGAAACATTTTCGTTTTCATAACTAAGAATATAAAACTAAATGCTAAAATGAAAAAATTCATATTCATTCTTTTTACTGTCGTACAAAATAGTTCCTAAAAGCTAAAATCATTTTAGCACACGACGAAAATATGAGAAGGAAATAACAAATTTATATATGAAATTTTGGAAATAGTTTTTGGTTTCAGTTTTTACTTAAATGAAAAGGTGAGAGGTGTCATATTTTATCTTTGTTTAAAATAAAAATATGAATACGATTCATATTTACTTCGAATATGATAATTAGGGGAAAAAAACTAAAAACTAAATATTAAACCCTGGTCAACATACTCCAGTACTATGGCCAATTTGTGTTTTGGAGAATTACAATCATGAGGATTAGTATTTCTCTTCAGCGTGCGCAAATTTTCCACTTTTTATATAAATAAAGAAATGCAGACGGATCCATATGAAAATTTTCCTTAAATTTTTTTTTTAACATATCCTCGAAAAATAATTTTTAAATTAATTAAGTCAAGATTTTCGAAAACATCTTACTTACATCTGAAGAAAATTTTCCTTTTTCATTCCTTTCCTGCAGATAGGGATTTTTGGAGAACGTACGTCTTCCAAAAGTCCTTCCGCAGCAACGAAACATTATATGTTCGTTAATTTTTTATTCGCAAATGTATTTAAAAGAAGAAACAATTAAATAATTTTATTTTTTTATTTAAAAAATCTTGTCAAATTTTTTATTTTTTTTGAAAGACAATGTTGCAAACTTGTAACGAAAAAAGTTATTATATTGTTGTAAATCCATAACGCTATCACTTCTATATGCCATTTTTTTTCAACTGAAATAACTGATGTATCGTAACATTTTCCACAAATTCAAACAGAGTACTAGCCTTAAGGCTGTAATAACTCCTCAAATTTATTATATTTATATGTTCTTAATAAAATTATTTGTCTATTTGAACCTATATATAAAATTCGCTTAATTTTTTAATACGTGTAACTTTTTCTTTTTTGGATTAAAAAGCAGACCGCGTCCATATTTTTTGACCTATGCTTCATCTACAATTGGAGCAGTTAAACCAACTATAAAAAATTATAAAAAAAAATTTTAAATACAAAGTTTGATAGACCGCGATTTTTTTTAGAGATAGCTGAATTGAATCATTAATAAGCTCTATGAATTGCATATCCCTTAGCATCCCATTTTAAGTATTATTATGTTTTTAGTAACACCCCTTTTTCACAATTTTATGCAATTTATGGCGAAAAATCACTACTTGAAATGAAATATAGGCGTGATGTAATATTTTTTTTGTCATTTTCTTTAGTTTTCTTTCTAATTCTGTGCAAAATGTATATAAAATGTTAAAAAAAAACAAAAAAATTTAATTTTGAATGACCTTTATATAATTTATTTAAGTATAAAGATAGTGGTCACATATTTGTGGACGCAATAAAAGTTGTAAAATCCGCAAATTTTATATTATTTAAGGACTCGTAATTTCTTTTGTAAAAATATTCGATGTTCAGAGTTTTTCTGTAGATTTGTTAGAAGCATATACAATCTGGTTAAAGCTCATAGTATAAACCCAATATCTCTGAAAGGAAATGTCCGATTTTGACAAATCATGTATCGTACGATAGGTATTCTTTTCATATATTATCCTATTTAAATAAATAACACTGCTCTGCAAAAATTAATTTTTTGTCTTTCCTTTTAATAAAACTATGCGGACTATATGGATCTTGATGCGCTAAACTCAAATCCGTTTTCGGTTTTTTTCCATCAGATCTGGATTTTTTTTATGGGCGTGGCAAATTTTTCCCCTTAAATTAGTCAGGTACGGAGACCTATTTCGTCCTAACGTTTTAAGTTACCACAGCCCTTATATTTTCTTAAAAAAAACTATTTCAGTTTAACTAAAGGTATATTATTTATATATACTGAAAATTTCAAGAACAAAATTCAAGAAATGGCCAAGTTATTGAGTTTTGGCCGTATTTTCCCACTGTGCATAAGGTTGTGGTGATGTATGTAACTCATTAAAATATTGGTCTTAGACTACTATACTAAAAGTGGGTTTTTCACTTTTTGCCATCTCCTTTTTGAGATTATAGTTATCTAATTTAAAAACAAATAATTTCTCTACTTAATTTACTTTCGTGTTTTTAAGTGCAATCTTAAACTTATTCGTATTGCCATATTTATAATTATGTATTTCTGATGTAAGTATGGCAATGTTAGCAAATGTAACAATTTGCTATTAATTTTATGAGAAATTTTGAAAAGAAGAAAATTGAGCGGACTCTTTTTTTTTAATTATTAAGTATTTTTAACACAAAGGGACCGCTTTTTGGACCCAAGTGACGCTGACCTACATCGGCTGCCTGCCTAACCTAACCTAAGTATTTTTAAGCAAAAAATTAACAAACAAATAATGACTGAAATTAAAGTAGAGTTTAAAAAAAATGTTTTGTCAGCCGGAATCTTTGCATGAATTCCAGATCATTATATAAATGGAAGTGATTTGGACGTGTCCTTATTATTCGTTTTTTTTTCTTAAGATTATCCTATTTAAAACTTGAAACGTCTCTAAATCACTAAAATCTTCCTTATCGCTGGAATAATCCATTTTAACTTTATTTTTTTTGCAAAAATACTTTTATTTCTTCAGCTGTTTTTGTTTTGATATTTCTAATCAAAATTTAAACCGCCAACAATGAGGGGTTAAACCAGCAAATAAAATTAGTTAACTTGGAAGTAAAAAACAGCTTTTGTTGATAAAATTTAATTTAATTTCTATGTATGAATTAACTACGAAGTAAAAGATCGGTCCTTAAAGATACTAATAGACTAAGAATCACTCCCTGAGTCGATTTAACGATGTCAGTCTGTCCGTCTGGAATTGTAATCAATGTACAGTCGTAAATCTAAAAATAATTTGATGAAATGTGACACAGACAATTCTTTTGGTATTGGAACCATGGCTATTGAAATTTGTCTAAATCGGTCTATTATATACGGTACCACCCCTAGGTCTCACTTCCCTGAATTGGTATTTTGACCGCAAATTCAGTATATTTTCATAAAATTTAAACTAAATGATATGAAATTCTGTCTATTGTTTTAATTTTTTTTTATTTATTGGCATTTAAATTCCTTTTTTTTAGTAAAATACCATCTGGCATCATTAACTCAAACCATAGCTATACATTTCGATTATTTTTGTATAAAAATTTAATTATTTTGTTATTTAGTTTACTTACAAGGAATATACATAATTAAGTTAGAATTATTTAAGACTGCTTAAAATAAAATAACAATTTGCATGTGGTTTTCTGGATTTATTATGTTAAGTTATTATTTAAAATCATTACTTTTCAAATACAACTTTTGAAATGAAATCAATATTTTTTTGTAAAAATTGAAATAATTTAAAATTGTATTCCTTTCAAAGAAATAAAATATTTCTTTATTTCATTTTATTGCTCGTAAATAAAATTAAAATTTCTTCAAAACACCCAAAAATTTTTTATTTAAGAAAATTTAGCTTAAATAATTTTATTCACAACAAAAATTTTTGAATAATTTTAATTCAAACTATTTTTTTTTGATTATTTCAAAATTTTCTGTGAACAGTAAAAATAAAATATTTGGAGAATTTATTTCAAACAAGATTTTTTGACTATTGAAAATCGTTTACATATTAAAAAAAAAAAAACAAGTAAGAGTGGTATACTCGGCTTTGCCGAATCTTGGATACCCAATGGTGTTCCAAAAGTAAAGTACAAAATTGTAAAAATTTCTTGATAATTATATAGTTATTGATTACTGACTTAGTTGGGCCCCACACAAATGCTTGATATGTCCATTAATTTTCTTTTGTTCATACTAAATATAATTTCTAGCAATATTTGTTTATACTAGTATTATATGCAAAGAGTCTTTAAAATAAAGAGTCGGAAAACGAAAAGCTTTTCGGTGGCGTTATCATCTAGAATAGTTATGGACCCAAAGGTTAGGTTGGGCAGGTGGCTGATGTCGAAGGCAGCGTCACTTGGGTTCTAAAGTGATCCCTTTGTGAAAGATAATGATTACTAGACTACAAGTAGAGAATACTTATTTAAGCCAGCCAGTAGCTTCGAAATAAAATAGACACATAATGCAGAAAAGATGCTTCAAAATGTAGATGCCCTTAGATTTGCAAAGCACATCGATTTGATGAAGATTAAGTATTCTGGCAAGCAACCCAAAAACTCAATGCCCAGTGAGGGTTGTGTATTTTAATTCGTACGAATTATCCAACTAGTAAGAGTTCTTGATTAATTATGTAAAACTCTGAAGTTAGCGGACTGATTTAGGTCAAAGCTTTAACAATGATTGTCAATGTATACAAGCCTTAGAATTATAGGGTATACACTCTTAGTCTTATATACATATGTGAAATATATGGCTTTTGAATGGATGGATATCAGCTTTGTCGGAAAAGTTATTGAAGATTTACTTATTAATCTGAAGTTAGTTAACTAATTAAAATGAATACTTCATCAATAATATTTGGGATGTATTGTTTTTCGATCCGTCCGAAGGATGTTTGGAAAGTTTTGCTCTAGTTCTTTGTGCAATTATAATGTGATTTAATTTATCAGCATTATTGTGATTATCGGTCGGGTAATATGGGTCCATTTTCAATACCTTTAATACTTTTGTCAAATGTTGTGCCTCTAGAAAGTTTAGTTTAGGCGCTATCGCCCTGAATAACGATATTGTACAACGTCTTTATACTAAATGTCATCATCGTATTCTATTATAATTTGTCATTTATTAGCTACTAAGAGATTGCCTTAGGCGAAGTTATACGCGAACAATTGTCAAACGTGAACGGATTTCTCCCAATTGCAATTAAAAAACTTTCGTTAATATGTGAGATACATACATACATACATATTTATGTAGGTCTTGAACGGGTATCATGTACTTAGCTGCATTTTTGTACTTCCTTGGAAGATTACCTATAATTTGATATATAATACATTCTCAAATGTTATTATAATGTTCAAAAGTCAGACACAAAATTAAGATAAATGCAATGAGTCCATATGCATTTTACACACAATTTTATGATATCGTCCCACCCTGAATTTCATCATTGCCGATCAAAACACCTGAAATATCGCTTAAACACTAAATTATATCTACCACAAATTACCGAATGCATCAGAATTTAGGTAATCCCCTGCAAATTTATTAAATTTCATAAAAAAAACACCTGAGATATCGACAAAACAGGAGCTCCAAAAACTTGACTACAACTGAAAAAAGGACAGCCTGGTAGACGGACGGACAGACAAACAGACGGACGGACGAACGTCGCGAAATCGATTCTCCTGTCGATTCTGAGTCGATCGGTACAATTTGAATGGTATTCATAATCAGATTTGTGGAGTTTATATATCAGATTTTAGAAAATCCTCCCACGAAGAACGCTCATCACAATCGGTCCATAAACACCTGAGATATCGCTGAAACAATACTTACAAAATGTAAACAAAATTTCATAGACACGTACTTTGAGCAATTTGTTGTACATCACAAGTAGTGTTTTGGCGATATCTCAGTTGTTTATGGACCGCTTTTGATAAAATTTAATAACGTGCTTGGCGGGGGAATTTCCTAAAATCTGATATAAAATTTATGTATGTCCGTGCTAAAGGATGATGGTTTTTTCCTATTTCTGCATTTCATTTTTTCAACAAACATTCTCTAATGTGTACTTTGGGCAATTTGCGATACATCAAATTTAGTGTTTTGGCGATATCACAGTTGTTTATGATTTTGATTTAATTTCACAGAGTGCTTTGGGGAACCATTTCCTACAATCTGATATATAATATATTATCACTTGTACACCAGGAGTATATTTTTTCTCTTGTTATTTAAAAGTGTGTTTCAATCAAAAATTTTAAAATTTTCGTCTAATTTTTCGATATTTTCGGTGTTTATAAACCGATTTTAATGAAATTTAATAGCGTTCACTGCGGGAGAATTTCCTAAAATCTGATATATAATTTATGTAGGTCCATCCTCCAGGGGCTTCAGAAACTTGATTTTAATAGACAGACGGACGGACAGACAGACAGACACACAGACGGACATCGCTTAATCGATTCTCCTCCCGATTCTGAGTCGATAGGTATAATTTTTATGGGGTCTACGATCACTAATAAAAAAAATTACAAACGGAATCACAAACTTATAATACCCTTTCACCTATTGGTGAAGGGTATAAAAAGATTAAAAAATTATAATTTTTTAATCTTTTTATACCACTTATTCACTAATTAGTGAAGACGATGGTTTTTAGTGTGATGATTATTATCATAATAATGTAAACGATCTAGCGTAAAGAAGATCGGACATAAATTTTAATTTACAAATATTTTAATCTTAGCGATTTAAGTATAGAAATAATTTTATTCTTCGTCACCATGGGTGGAAAGGGTATATTTTGTTAGTGCTGCATTTCTAACGCAATTAAATATTAGTCTTACGTTCATCTTTAAGTACACCAATCAACTCAGAATCTCATTCTAAGTGAATTTAACGATGTTCGTCCGGCCTGCTGACTGAATATCCAAGTAAATTTATTATAGTTATGGTGACCATATTTTCCAACGACCAACAAAATACATTTTTTTCGATATTAAGTTAAGATATCTATTATATAATTTTGAATAGAGAGTGTATCTTTAGTATTGCATTTTAGGTTGTGATCTTAGGTATGAGCCTTAATTTTGATTCAATTTAAATTGAGGTTCGTCGCTGATCACAGTTTTCTGATAAAACAAGTAAAAACAAGTGCCGGTCAAGACCGACCATATGATACCTTACACTAAGGTGAAATAAGATCCAAGTAAACAAATTTTTATGAACTTTTTATATATTTTTTATTGCGCAATTGGTCAACAGGTCGATCACCGATTGCAACGAAATTTGGTGCAATGATTTTTATTTGTATAATAAATATTTCTTTGAAATTAAATACAAAATACACAAATTTGTGGTCAAAATTTCTATTCCGGGAATTCAGACCAATGTGAGTTCTCCGAAATAATAGATCGATTTCAGCCAATTTCATATTGCGAAAATTTCATGATTGCGAAAATTACGGAAGATCCCAATACTTCTTGGACAAAATCGTAATGTATTCCTAATGTGAAATTAAAAAAAACAAGTGAGACCCTTTACTACTAAGGTTGAATATGGATCAAAATCTTTACAGATTTTTCTTAAAGCTTAAATACTGTTACGTTTTTCCTTTAAAAACGTGGAAGGAATTCGTTTTGCAAACAACCGTAATCAAATTAATTAAAATATTTAGTTTTCCAAAGTTATATTTTTATTAACTTAAGAGTTAATCACTTTAAACACACTTTCACAAAAACTGTAAACAAACTTCACAAAACTGCTTTACAATTTATTTTTAGTCACACTGTTCTCTTACACGCGTTTCAAATAAAACTGTTCCCACAATACTCGCCCATCGGCCTTATATAGTAGAGAAGAGAGTTTCTAGCAATTTCTGCAGACGTAAACAAAGAGCAGCTGTAGTTGATTACACTAACAATGTGGCTTACGAAAGTTCATGTGTGTTCCACTACATTCTCACATGATCAAGAACACACTCACACATACGTTGTACAAACAGGTTATCTGAAGTTAACAGTAACAGAGAGAGAGAGAGAATGTAGATAAAAGATGTTGCTATGCTCTTTACTGTACATAAGAGAAACATGTTGCTCTGCTTATTGCAGTGTTGCCAAGTAAATTTTATCGAAAAACCCCAAATCATTTAAAAAAACACTAAATTTGCTCTAAGCCAAAATAAAAAAACCCTAAAAAATTATTTTTTATTTTTTAGTAAAAATACTATGTATTCATTTCATATTACTTATTTAAATTTACATGTTTACATTACCTATACATATATATGTCTATACATGAATATACATACACTTATTGTCATAAAAATTAATAAAAATTGTTAGTATTAAAAATTTCCAAAACATTCTCGTCACTTTCATCAATAGCATACATGTTTTCATAGTTAAACAATTTAACCATTTCTGGGGAAGGTATGAAGTTTTGGCACCCATTGTCTAATGAATATCTAACTCTTAGAATTGATTCAACTGTTAAAGTAGCCATTCTATTTCGTATTTTATTTTTTATGATACTAAACATTGAGAATGCACGTTCGACAGTTGCATTTGAAAAAGGTAGTGCCAGTAACGCAAATGCTAATCTCGTAATTTTCGGAAATTTTTGTAACTCGCATGCATCCTTTCTCTGGCTGACTTCATGCCAAAATTTTTCGGAGGAGCATGTGTTATTCCAGCATGAATGTTGAAGATTTTTCCATTCTTCTAAAGTCCCATCCACATCTTCAATAATATTTTTAAAATGAACTGCAATATCTGTAATATCTGGTTTATTGGCCTTTAGTGCAGTCTCTGGTGAAAAGGTTGTTATTTGTTTCATTATATTTATGTTGTCTGGAAGTCTCTGTTTCAATTGTTGGCATAATTCTACAATAAAATTTCTGCAGTTCTCTTTAATTTCAACAACGTTGGAGATTTCATCTGAAAGTTTTTGATAACTATATCCAAAATTAAAGCATTCTGATGGAATTAAAAAGTTTTCAAAATAAAAACTTGATATTGTAGAATTTTTTTCATTTTCCAAGACATCTGCATGTACAATTTTTTGCAAAAGAGCCAAATAACAATCCTTTAAATCTTCATATAATTTTAATTGATCAGCATTTTCTGCTTGAAATGTTTTATTTAATTTGATTACATTTTTTAAAATATCTTTCAGAAAAACAAAATATAATTTGTTTTCTTTGCTATACATTTTGGATAAAAGAATTGCTGTGTGGCACTTCTCGTTAGTAGCAGCTAATTCAAAATGAAGTTGTAAGGCTTCCCACTGCTCAACAATTTTTTCAATTGCTCCATATCTAGCAAGCCACCGAGTTCCGCTTAATTTGTCAATCTTATTGGGATTAGCATCCATAATTAAGTTGTGTATTGTGGCATATTCGATCTGTCTTTTACTGCTGTGAGAAAACCAACAACTTGTTTCCCGTATGATAAAATCTATTTCTGAAGGCAAAACTTTTATAGCTTTTTCTGCAGCCAAGTGCAACGAATGACAAATGCATTTAACAGTAACTAAATGGGGAACAGCTTCTCGTAGTCTGCTACTAACCGAGTTATTTTTCCCAACCATAGAATTCGCTCCATCTACACCTATTCCGACCAAATTTTTAATATTTAAACCATTTGAGATTAAAACGCTTGTGACTGAATTGGTAATAGATTCGGAAGTCCCACTTTGAATCTCTATTAATCTATACAATGATGTTGTCACCTTACCAGTATTTATATTAAAATATTTTATCATCAGACATAACATTTTCTTGTTGTCGATGGAAGTACTTTCATCTATTATCAATGAATAGGGTCTGTCCCCGATTTCATTTAAGCATTGTTTAAAAAATACGGGAGCCATAACATTTTTTATAATCGCGGTACATTTAGTTCTATGGAGACGAATTTCTCGTAAGGATTCCGAATCATCACCTAGCTGTTTAACCAATTCTCCAAGATGATCGACACAGTTAACAGAACAATGTTCTGCAACGAAAGCTGCAAGTTTTATTTCAGCAATTTTTCTGGCAGTAGTAAATGTAGGTTTAAAATAATTGTTTACTGAGACAATATGATCATTATTTAAGGATGCACGTTGTACATGTTTTTTCGTGTCTCTATGGGCACTTAAACCTTTTTTGTGGGCGAGAAGAACACATTTACAATATCTACATTCAGCTTTTCCTTCGTCGTCCAAGCAAGGAGCAAGCCAACCTTTTAAAAATAGTATTATTATAACACAACAATATAATTAAACTTTAAGCAATTGATCACCTTTAAACTCGTCTTCCTTTTCCCATTCCTTTTTATATTTTTGGCTGTATTTTTTTTCTTTCGACATTTTTAACTTTTGGGAAATGTTTATTACTGTTAAGAAATTTAAAATAAAATGAAAACAAATTTGAATGGTTGCAATATTTAGGCATATGAAAATATTACTACTAAATCAACACAGCATATTAACCCTAAAGTACTCCTAATATTATTTATCCCACGTCTACACGTACAATATAATATAGGGAATTTTAAGATGGAAACAAATTTGAACGGTTGCAATATTTAGGCATATGTAAGTATTACTACTAAATCGGCACTGATATATTAACCCTAAAAAAAACCCTAAATATATTTTTAACCCCTAAATTTCCCCCTAACAAATTTTACACCCTAAAATTCACCCTAAACGTAAAAAAAAACCCTAAATTTAGGGTGAAAAACCCTAACTTGGCAACACTGGCTTATTGACATAAACAGAATAACAACAACACCAACAGAAACATCTAGAAAGCGAGGGGAAGAATTATAAGCAGTGAACTTTGCACAATGGGACGGATAAGTTTAAAATTCGTCACAATACGTACATATCACCCACCTAGCTGGAGTGTTAAATCGACTCGAGATGGTGAAAAATATAAAAATTAGCACTGATATGTATCTTCGAATTTATTAAAATTTATTGGTCCATATCTTATAATCATAGAAGTGACTATAGAATTATATTACTAATAGGATTATCTTACTCGCTTATACATAAGTTTGTAATGCATGGAAATATGTGTACATTGTAATCACGATATATTGATTAAAGTTAGCATGGATCTTTGTTTTGGAACTAGGATTATCTATCGGATATAAGATATATCGGCCTATTAAACACAAAACCATGGTTTAACGAAATCAAGTTTTATACTAATGTATACCTAAGAAAAAAGTATCTTAGGATGTAGAACGTCGTTTTTTAATACGGAAAATCAATTTTCGCTTGTATGAATTTTTAGCTTTACGCTCATGTGTATTGAGAGTAGTTTAGTTATTGTTATTATTATTTGTTGTTTTATTTTTCAAATCTCAAAACAAATAAATTTATTTACTTTAAATGTTTGAAGACTCAAAAAATTCTATAATATTATATGAAATAAATTTGATTCTTCATTTTTTGGTTTGAATAAAATTAATCAAGACAAAAAGTTTAAAATAACTAAAAAATTTGAATATTTTAGAAATTTTGTTTGAAATAAAATTGTTGGAAAAATATGAAACTTTTCAATATTTGAATAAAAAATATCGAATATTATTCTTGCTAGTATTATTCAAATATATTAGGTTAGGCAGGCAGCCGATGTAGGTCAGCGTCACTTGGGTCCTAAAAAGCGGTCCCTTTGTGTTACCTGCAAGGGATAGACTGGAAGAAAAGAACAAAAATAATTACTCTAGGCTATCAATGAGAGGCTAGTCAAGCCATCCTGTAGCCCTGATAAATCAGTCGATTTTACGAATGTTAATACTCGCTAAATCTGATAAATCATGCAGAAAGGGTGCCCCCAGATTGAGAGCCCTTGATGTCGAGAGGGCGGGGCAGTGACATAGAAGATGAGTCACTGTCTCCTCCTCTTTTATATTATGATAACTACGACACACAGTGGTTCAGAATCGTTTTTCATTGGCCAAAACTCTGTAACTTTTTAACTATTAAAGATTTTTTAGTAGTTCTTTTTTTAATCAATAGATAACATCTGTAGCTTTTTCGATTGTAGGTTTTATTAAGATCGGTACAGTGGTTCTTAAGAAATTTAAGCTTGAAATTCAATTTTCGATTTTTTTCATTTTTCGAATCTGCCAACTCATTTTTGACCCACTTCCTCTTAACGGATTTGGCTCAAATTTGGGCCACAAGTCATTGGATAGCAATTTAATATTTTGTTATCCTTAGGGTGCCCCTTTTCTCGTTGAGGTATTTACAGTATTTTTATTAGGGTGGCCCTAATTTTAATTTTTGCTTAATAATACTTACATATTACCTAGTTTTGTTTTTAAATAAAAGAATGTAACATAATTTTTCTTTAAATATATATTTATTTGTAGTCATAAATAGATTGTAGATAAATAAAATAATATTTAATATTGATATTTGTATACTTTATTGCACTCAAATGTTAAATGCAAATTATAATTATTGTTTATTTGGCTGGAATATTTCTTGTAAATATTTTATATTCTGCTCTGTATTACTGCTGTCCTGTAGCAGTGCTTTAACTTCGGCACTTAGGTCCGAAGGATTTACTTTCCATTGACTTCGAATGCTAGAGATGAATGGATCTGATGTTGCTAATAATATGTGAAATAAGTCTTCATTTGTAGAACTTCGTGACGTTTTTCTGGTATTATGTTCTCTGTAAAATCTGTAATCCTTATTTCTTTTTTCCTGGGCTTCCTCTGATAAATCTCCAATTGGTAATAAATTTTGCTTAATGACATCTTCTCCATGATAAAGAACTTTGTGCACTGTTGCTGACATATTTCTATAATTGTATTTGGATGTATATATAGCAACAGTTTCCTTGGCATAATCACCAAATTTTTTAGCATTAATTTGTTCATTGCACGCAAGTACTTCAGTAAATCTTGAAATAAGATCTATATCAACACCTGTTATATCAGATGTAGTTTCGGGATCCAAAAAGAATCTTCTTGCGGTATTGCCATCGTTTGTATTGCCTGATCCTTGTTTTGGTTGATCTATAATTAACCCGTGTTTGAGAAATGCATCATGAACTTGTTTCTTTTTCAATTTTCTTTTCTCTTTGTTGGTGTCATTATTTCTTACTGATCCTGAAGATCCGAAGTCCAAATCATAGCTAATTTTCAGTATGTGTTCCATAAATCTTATTCTCGTATGTAGCGGTGATAATCCAAATTCAAATGCATCAATACTATCTAGTGACTTTGTAGGTTCTTGGTTTAACTGACTTGATGTTGCTTTGCATATAATACAGCTGGATGAAGCTTTTGTATCAGTCAAAGCCTGGGCAGTTTTTCCGTCTATCATTGAAAGTATTAATTGATAATTCAATTTAATAGTATGTTCATCTATCTCTAACTCTAATGGCTTTAGTGTTGAAATTTGAGTTTTGATGTCACTTATTTCATTCTTAATGGTATCATGAGTTTCCTTTTTAAATTCAAATTTTATTGGTCTGCAGTACTTCGTGGACGATGGAGTATGATTTTTTTTGTGCTGGACGAAGGTTCCGAGTCTTCTAAGTTTTTTATTAATCGCAATGGCACAAATGACACCATGAACATATCTGTGTCAGAAATATCTTCACATAAAAATTGTTTATATTGTTTTTGTCCTGAAGATCCATCGCATCCCCATTTACAAAAGAGAGTTAAATTGCAGTTTCCATGTTTTTTTAAATCACTTCCTTTAAGTGATTGCAGCAACCTTTCAGCTGTATGATCAAGTAGAGCTTGCAGTTTTACCTGTGCAGAAATTGGTGTGATTTTCATAGATTCCTTTGGAGGATAGCACTCCTTTTTAGCTGCAATTATGTGATGATATGACGGGTATAAATTTAAGCCTTTTTCGATCGCACGCAATCTGAGTTGAGTATACTGGTGTTTTGTTAGCTTTAAATCCAGAAATAATGCAAGTGCTTCCTCGTTTGTAAACTGTTTTTCCTCGTTTGGTGTTGGAATGCTTTTAAGAACCCGTTTTGTTCTCACCGGACTAGCAGAAAGGACTTTCTGAATGATATCCACTTTCGCTAATTGTTTTTCAGATCGAAGTTTATGCAGAAAACTATCTTTAATGTTTTCACACCCGATTTCTTCATTAAAATTCTTAAATTTTCGTCTCTTAGATCTATCGCTACAGTTATCTAACGGTTTTTGTGGTCTTCCACAACTCCCATCATTTGTTGTTTCTGAAATGATCTGGATACGGAGTTCACCTTCTAACCAATTCGCAAAGCGCTTGTAAAATTTACTTTTACTAAAGTCAACTTCCTTGTAGTATCTATTCAATGTTTTGACGAAATTAGATACTTTGTTTTTTATTTCCAGTTGTGTTTCAATGTAGAGACTATTTATATTCAGTTTTGTTTGAATATGGCTTAGAACACCATCTTTATTTTTAAAATATTCTTCGGCCAATTCTTTATATCTGAAAGTCTCCATATTTTAATTTAGCCGAAAATAATGTACTTTTAAAGGGCTTTGAAATAAAACTTCCAAATATTTATCAACCTTTTTAAATCGAATACTTGTTCGAAACTAACATTTATTTCCAAATTATTGTCCTTATATCATGCTTTGATATTATTATACTCTACCTAGGTAGCTGTCCATAAAATCAAATGGAAAATTGTACCTGTTCAAATTCATCCTGTATTTCACTGAAAGATATTTTAAAAATTTTTTCATGGAATTTTTAAAATGCAGTGAATAAATTTAGGAAGTTTTATTTAATGTCATAAAAGACCAATTATAATAATTTTTAAGTATAATAAAACCCTTTAACGCTGATGAGTAACAGGCTAGGTAACATTCCTTAAAAAATGGAAAATTTTAACTGTTAAAATTCATTCTGTACTTTACTGAAATACATTTTAAAGGTTTTTTCCCTATAATTTTTAGCAGGTAATTGAAATATCTGTGCAAAATGAAATATTTTCAAAATTCTTTGAAAAATTCCCTAAAAAATTCAGGGAAGTTTTTTTTAAGATACCAACCATTTGAATAAAAATTTAAACCACTAATAACTTTCCTCTTATTGAAATAACTATCTGCAATTTGTATTTATGACAGTGAATGATTTCTAAAGCAATTTACTAGTAATTTTGCTTGTAAAAATGTTGAGTATTTTCATTAAAATAAAAAAAGTGTTCTACGGGCGGGTAGAACACTTGTTCTACCGCCCGTAGTTCCCTTTATAGGCTTAAAGGAAACACTCTTGGCTTTCTTTGGGTGGTTTCGATTTTTGTTTCCATTTGTTTCTACAAAAGTTATACACTACTAAACTTGAAATTTTATGAGTATATGGTGATTTTAAATTTTTTACATAACACCTTAACTACAAATTATACAGGGTGCGCAAAAACCATTTGTTAAAACCAACAGTCCACCCAACATAACAAAAAAAAACTGCAGCCCATTAGCATTAATGGTTTTCAAGAAATCGTAATTAATATGAGATCAAAAATTACAATTTTTCTTTCATTTCTAAATTAACCAAAATTCCTTGTCTTTAGCAGCATGCCACGCCCACTACAGCGGATATTTTGACCAAATTTTTTGGCCACCTTAGTTTTGATATGTTTTCTTTCTGATGCTATAAAAATTTAAAAAATCTATGTCAACAAAAAATATAGGTTTTGGCCAATGAAATTTGATTCTGAACCACCGTGCGACAGTAGTCATAAAATTGAAGATTAAGTCTTCTGGCATGTATGCCAAAAACGCAATGACCTGTTAGGGTTGAAATAAGGTTGCGGAGTCTGTGACGGGGTAAAGTTACCAAGATGTTTGAACGTTGAGTGTTGTAGGTGGGCCATGTTTGCCTAGATATGGAGCAAGTGGTTTCCAAAGACCACTCGCTCTGCGCTGACGTGAAAAGTAATTGCCTAATTATTGATTTGCAGGCGGATAGCGGTAAGCCCGTAAATTGGTCGATGTTGTCCTGACGCAGGAGAGCACCGGATTTAGCAAGTTTGTCCGCGGTGGTATCTCAACCATTTGACTGCTTTGCGAATAGCCGATATCTCGGATTGTAAGACACTACATTGATCAGGGAGCCTAAAGCAAATTTCCTTCCCTAGAAGTGGGATGAAGAAGCCCCCCCCTACGCCTAACTTTGATTTCGATCCATCAGTGTAAACCTCCAGACAGCCGTCATCTGAAGATGGGGGCTCTCCAGAGATAGTCACAGTGAAAGATTTGTCGAAGATAGGAGTGGATATGCAGTAATCAATATGTTCAGGGATGTTTGCAATTTTGTCCAGGATAGTGGAATGTCCGGTTTTTGAGTGGGACCAGGTTCCAATTGTGCTCAGACGTACAGCCGAGTTAAGAGCAATTTGCATTGCCATTAGTTCGACCGGGAGCCAGTTGAGCATAGTGAAGAGCGCCTTAGATGGAGTAGTTCTTAAGGCACCGGTAATCATTAGAGCGGAAGATCTTAAAATTTTGTTAAAATAGTCCCTATGGTTAGCCTTGGTGAGCGCTGGCCACCAGACTAGCGAACCATACATTAATATAGGCTTAAATACCATGTCGAAGAGCCAGGTAGTGTTGTTGGGAGTAAGCCCCCAGGTTTTGCCAATGGCCCCTCTGCATGAATAGAGTGCAATAGACGCTTTAGACACCCTGGGTTGGGTGTTCAGGCTCTAGGACAGTTTAGAGTCCAGAATGACCCCCAGATATTTGGCAGATTTGTCGACCCTTAAGTCTACCATTGCCGATAAAATCGACTCAGGTCGTATGTTATTAAAAGCGCCCTCTATGTCTAGGAAGGCGGCAAGTGTGTATTCGCCGAACTGAAGAGATTTTTCAATATGACTAACTAGTGAGTGGAGTGCAGTCTCAACTGATTTGCCTTTGTTGTAGGCATGCTGTGAGTTGGACAGAAGCCTTGGATCTAATGAAGCACGAATGTGTGCCTCAATGATGCGTTCCAAAGTTTTAAGAAGGAAGGAGCTAAGACTAATGGGCCTGAAGTCCTTCGGTTTCGTGTGCGAAGTTTTACCTGCTTTGGGGATAAGGATAACGTTGCACCTGGTCCATGCCTCTGGTATATGAGATAGTCTGAGACAACCATCATATAACAGAAGGAGCCAGGGCATTAAGAGATCGGTGTTATATTGAAGATCAGCTGGAATAATACCATCAGGACCCGCAGCTTTGTATGGTTCGAAACTGTCAAGAGCCCATTGGATCCTATCCCTGGTAAGAGGGATGGGGGCGGACTCAAGGACATTGGGGTTAGTGGATGTGTCCGCACCTAGAGGTTTACAACCTGGAAAGTGGGTGTCTAAGAGGACCTCGAGGGTTTCAGATCCGCTCGTAGTCCAAAGGCCGCTGTCCCTTTGGATATAGGCAGCTACCGAGGGCGATGAGGTCAGGATTTTGCGGAGTCTACTAGTGTCGGAAGAACCTTCGATGCCGCTGCAAAAGTTTATCCAGGACTGTCTCTTCGCTTTCCTGGCTAGATTTTTAAATTTGTTTACGCAGGCTTTGTAGGGGGACCAATTTGCGGTCCTTTTGGCCTCGTTAAAAAACGGCGACATTCTTTTCTGAGTGTTACAATGTCGGCGGACCACCAGGGAGGTTTCTTTTTACCTCTCCTGATGGTGAGTTTACATGCCTGATTTGTGGCTTGATTCAGGACGTCGGTTAGTACGTCTGTAGTAGAGTGATTTCAAATTCAATACAGCGGTAATCAGAAAAGGAGCAGTCGTTTCATACCCTCCAGTTCATAATCAGAGCTGAGTGCATGCTGCTAACTATCGTGATGTCAAGGACCTCCTGTCTGTTAGCAACAACAAAAGTGGGTTTTGACCCGGAGTTAACTATCTCTAAGTTATTACAAAGAATAAAATCTAAAATTGACTCACCTCTTGTGTTTGTATCAGAGCTTCCCCAAATGACGTGGTGTGCATTTGCGTCAGCTCCTATGACCAATGGCAGATTTTGCTTGCGTGATAGGTCCACTGTCTTATGAACCAGAGCGTTATGTGGTGGGTTGGGTTGGTCGTGCCCCATGTAGCACTAGGAGACCAGAATGGAGCCTGTCTTGGTCTCCCAAGCCGCTACGGTGGTATCTTCATCACTGTAGTCAGAAAGAATGAAGATATTGAGTGAGCTCTTTGCTAAAATACACCCCTTGGCCTTTAAGCGTTAATCAACAGATCCTATCACAGTTGATCCAGGGCTCTTGGATTAGCGCTAGATCCTCCCCACGTTCGGCCATGCGGAGGAGTAAGGCAGCAGATGCCGCCTTGGAGTGATGAAGATTAACTTGCGTTATCTTCATCATCATCATCCTCAAAAAAGACAAGTGACATTGAAGTCATCCTGATCCTCGTCCTCAGGGTCGGGGTTCAGGAGGGCTTCCTCGTCAGCATCCATTTCCATCCCTTCTTCGGCAACACTGAGAGAGTCAATACTCTCTAAGGATTGCGTAGGAAGCGATGGGCAGGAAGCTTCATTCCTGGCAGGGGGATCAGATGAACTTTTAGCCTTCCCACTAGAAGCCTTATCATCCCCCCTGGTAGACGTGCAGGGAGATTTCCTCAAAACCGTAGAAAATCTTCCCGCGCATCTCCCGGAGTGGAGCTAAAGTTTCTTGCGTAAGGATAACAGTTATCCTTCTGAGAGCTCCTTCAGGTTCAGAGATCTTAGCCACTGTAGTGACGTAATATTATTATTCTTACTTGTTTATATACTTGTTCAAGTTTTTATATTTTAAAAATGAAGTAAACGTTGTTTTATAATTTTCTTGTGTTAAAAATTTTTTATAATTATTTTTATTAATTAAATTAATTTCAAATAAATAACTTCAAAAACTAATAATAATTTATATAAAAATAATTGGACTACATTGGCGATCCTGCTTATTCAAATAATTTATAAAGAATTATAATTTTTTTATTAACAAAAGGACCCTAATATAATTTCTACAAATCCTTAAAAGCAAATCAAATTATTATAGATAGCAATTCGATTATGAATTGAATACAAATTTTAATATTCGCAATTACCAAAAATAATGTAACTCCAAAAATAAGAAAACACAAACCATCAAATTTCTTCATTTGCAATATCAAGAGCCAATATATTATTAAATCAAGATCTTTTATTTAATTTGATCAAGAGCCTATATTAAATTATTGAAGAATCAATATCCCAATTCATCAAAAACCATCTTTTATCAATTACCAATTTTATCAAGAACCAATATCGGACAATTTAAACAAGATTCTATGAGATTTTCAAAGTAATATATGTGGAACCCTACATGAAAATCAATCATTTTCACGTTCAAAGATAAGTTATAGATATTATATTTATATATTCAATTAAGCTAGTTTATTTTCCTATTGTTTTGTTTTATAAATATATATAAAATATTTAGTTAATTAATTAAACATTCTTTGTAAACGTCACTACAAAAATCATGATTAGATCTCCAACACGAACCACTAGGGACGAGACCCAAGAACCTACTAATAACACAAATAACGAAAATAATACAACTAACAATTTAAGACATATTGTTGAATCAGAAATATGCGCTACATCTGTCAAATTGCCATCTTTCTGAAACGAACATCCAGAAGCATGGTTTATTCATGTAGAAACAATGTTTAGAAGTAAACGTATTCAGAATGACAATTCTAAATATGAACATATTATCATATCACTTCCACAAGAAGTTATAATGTCAGTGATAGATATAGTTCAGAATCCACCATCAGAAAACCGTTATATGATTTTGAAAAATAAACTCTTAGAACGTCACTCTTTAAGTGAACAGAGAAAACTTGATAGACTTCTTTCTGATTCAGTGATTGGTGACCGCAAACCTTCCGAATTTTATAGGAATCTTTTACAATTAGCCGGTCGAAATATAGATCCCGAATTTCTAAAAAATTTTTTCCTAAAACTCTTAACATAGCTCTTGTTGGTTCCAATGTTGTTAATACCGAAGATTTATTGAAATTAGCTGATAATATATGGGAAGTATCAAACAAAACTGAAATTTTTAACATTGAACCAGATCATACAAGTTGTTCTCAATCCAATTTGAATATAGTTATTGATAATTTAGTGAAGGTCACTTCAACTATGTGCGAAAATTTTAGTAAATTATCATTAGAAATTTCGGAAATTAAAAAAAATTCTGTAGAAAATTTTCAACCAAGATTTTTTAATCGAAACAGAAGTAGATCTAGAAGTCGTCAAACAAAAAGAGATTGGTTGTGTTATTTCCATTATCGTTTTGGAAGTAAAGCTAGGAAATGTGTGCAACCGTGCTCATTCTCATCAAACAATCAGGAAAACTAAGTAATTCTATTGTTATGACGACTGACAATAGAAATAAAAATTCTACACGTCGTCTTTTTGCTTATGATACTGAAAACAAATTGCAATTTTTGATTGACAGTGGAGCTGAGATTTCAGTAATACCAACTTCAAGATTTAAAAAATTTGCCCATTCATCAGACATTATTTTGACAGCAGCAAATGGAAGTAGCATTAAAACATTCGGTACCAAAATGTTGAACATAAATTTAGGATTAAGGAGAGATTTTACATTTTTATTTACTATTGCAAATATTACAAAACCAATTATAGGAGCAGATTTTTTGACAAAATTTGGACTTTTGATTGATTTAAAAAATAAGAAATTAATTGACCCTGTAACTAATTTATTAATTAACACTATAGAAGCTTACAGCAAAATATCTCTTCCAAAATTATTTGTAGTAGACAATAAATATATTGACATTTTAAAACAATATCCATCTATTACTGCAACTCCAGACTACAATAAGGAAGTTAAACACAATACTGTACATAAAATAGACACATGTGGTCCACTTCCATTCTCGAAACCAAGACGTCTTGATACAATTAAATATAAAATAGCAAGAAATGAATTTGAAATGTTAGTCAAATCGGGAATATGTCGACCATCAAATTCACATGTAGCATCACCACTGCACCTCGTGCCAAAAAAAGAGCTAAATGACTGGAGGCCTTGTGGAGATTACCGAAGATTAAACGTAGTAACTATTCCAGATAGATATCCACTACCTCACATTCAAGATATAAATATAGATTTAAGAGATAAAACTATATTTTCAAAATTAGATCTAGTTCGTGCATATCACCAAATACCAGTCTCGGAGTCTGATATACCAAAAACAGCAATTACAACTCCTTTTGGATTATTTGAATTTGTAAGAATGCCTTTTGGTCTCAGAAATGCAGCTCAAACATTTCAACGTTTTATTAATGAAGTGTTATCAGGTTTAGACTTCGTTTTCGTTTACTTAGATGATGTTCTTATAGCTAGCAAAAATGAGGAAGAACATTGTAATCATTTGAAATCTGTATTTGAAAGATTATCTAATTATGGTTTAAATATTAAAACTTCTAAGTGTGTTTTTGGAGCATCAGATATAGATTTTTTGGGATACAATATTACTTTAGAAGGAATAAAACCGTCAAATATTAAAGTTCAGGCAATTCAAGGTTATGATAAGCCTAAGTGTGTAAAACAATTACAAAAATTTATTGGTATGATTAATTATTACCATAGATATATACCTAAGATAGCTGAACTACTGAGTCCAATTCATGAGATATTAAATAATGCAATCAAAAATAAGGTCAAAACATTGAGCTGGTCTAAAAATGCAGAAGATGCTTTCAAGAAAATTAAAGATAATTTTTCATCCAAAATTTTACTTAATCATTTTCATAAAGATGCATCATTATCCTTAATGGTAGATGCTTCAAATGTAGCAATAGGTGGTGTTTTGCAACAAAAAATTAGAGATATAACTGAACCACTGGCATTCTATTCAAAAAAACTTTCCACTGCTGAAAAGAAATATAGCTCTTTTGACAGGGAATTATTAGCAATATATTTGAGTATAAAACAATTTAGACATATATTAGAAGGAAGAGAGTTTACAGTATACACAGATCACAAACCATTACCACAAGTAATAAACTCCCAAGTTGAACGTAGTCCACGACAGACACGACATTTAGAATATATTGCTCAATTTACAAATGATATTAGATATATTAAAGGAAATGATAACATAGTCGCGGATACACTTTCAAGATTTCCCGAAATAGAGACTATTGAAACAGATCATTTAAGTATCATTAAATTGTCAATAGAACAAGAAAAAGACGAATTTTTAAAAAAAGCTATAAGTAATACTGACAATCAATATAAATTTAAAAGAATTCTTATACCAAATCATAATATTTTTATTTGGTGCGAACAGTCAAATGATAAATTAAGACCATACATTCCTGAAAATTTGAGAAAGGTTGTGTTTAATAAATTTCATAAAATGGCTCATCCAGGAACAAGAGCTTCGAGGAAATTAATTACGTCTAAATATTTTTGGCCATCTATGAATTCAAATATAAATCAATGGGTTTCTAATTGTTTAGATTGTCAAAAAGCTAAGGTACATAGACATGTTAAATCAAAAATTGAAAAAATTAAAATTCCAGAAGGAAGATTTACTCATATACATATGGATATTGTTGGTCCATTACCAGTTTCAAACGGTAATAGATATATATTGACAATAATTGACAGAACAACTCGTTGGCCAGAAGCTTATCCACTAAAAGATATCACCGCAAAGAATATAGCTAGTAAATTTCTAAATGAGTACGTTTCTAGATTTGGAGTTCCTAAGAAAATTACTACTGACCAAGGTTCACAATTCACTTCTTCTATATTTAATGAAATTACCAGTACATTAGGTATTGACAAAATTGTAACCACTGCTTATCATCCACAGTCAAATGGAATGGTTGAACGTTTTCATCGTCAATTAAAATCTTCAATTCTTGCACGCGGAAATTCTATCGATTGGTCTTTAGAATTACCTATGATATTGTTAGGTTTGCGATCTACAGTCAAAGAAGATTTGACAACTTCTTCTGCTGAGATGGTTTACGGGCAATGTTTGAGATTGCCTGGTGAATTGGTGGTTGATTCTGAATTAAGTTTTAATAACTCAGATTTTTTAAACAAAATAAAAAAATACTTTTCTAATATTCGTTGCGATATCTCTCATCACAGAAATACTATGCAAACTTATGTACCCAAACAACTGGAGGATTGTAAATATGTTTTCGTAAGAAATGATTCAAATAAGTTAGGTTTATCTTATCCATATGAAGGACCTTTTGAAGTATTAAACAAAACTTCAAAGTTTTTTAAACTTAAAATGAATTTGTTGACAAAAAATGTTTCAATAGATAGATTAAAACCTGCAATTATTGAAGAAAAGACCTGGACAAGAGACGACAAAAAGAAAACTGTAACTTTTGCTTTAGATGCAATTCTTCCGAAAAGGGGGGTAATGTAGTGACGTAATATTATTATTCTTACTTGTTTATATACTTGTTCAAGTTTTTATATTTTAAAAATGAAGTAAACGTTGTTTTATAATTTTCTTGTGTTAAAAATTTTTTATAATTATTTTTATTAATTAAATTAATTTCAAATAAATAACTTCAAAAACTAATAATAATTTATATAAAAATAATTGGACTACACCACCTTCCATTCATGGACAGGTAGGTTGGGATTGCTTATCTGAAGGAGCTCTAGTATCTCCTTGGCAGAGGACTTGCCATCGGGCACAAGGGCTGTGGACCTAGGTCTGCGAGGAATGTCCTCCTTGGAGACCACGTCAAGCCTAGCTCCATCCCAGATGCCCTCAATGAGCTGAACTGCTTTCTTTAGCAGAATAGCAGATCGCTCATTATGGCAAGCCATCAATTTGACACGACCTTGATATCATCCAGCGTCGCTGCAGTTTGGTGGGGGCCAGGATTGTCCTTTAGGACATTAATGACAACTCCCACTAATTTAACACGGATTATTTCCCACCTTTCGGGGGAAATAGCTCCGTCAGCGTTGCTACGGTCAATGACAGCCTTAACGAGGTGACGTTTGGCAACCTCGCTGAAAGATCTGTCCATAAACCTTGTAGGTTTAGGTCGTTTGGTGTCTGGCTGCTGGCTATGTGGGCTAGAGTCTTCCTCCGAGCGTTGCCGTTTAGACGCGTCCGAGGACATGGAGGGAGTCTTGGCCAGAGAGTCAGCCAGCGTCTTAGTCGCTCATTCCTTGGATGCTTTCTCCTCAGGAGTAAGGGTGTCTTCAGGCTTGTCACCAAGCGACTGAAGTTTCCTTGTGGCGGCACGCCGCTGAAGGAAAGCCCTTCTGGCCGGGGTAGATTGCCTCCTAGAGGGACATGCCGCAGTAGGTGGACCCAAAACTAGGTTAAGGGTCTCCTTGCTGTGCTGAGTAGGAGTCTTTTGAGAGGGACTTCGCATCTCAACTCTAGGACTTCTAGGGGGAAGTGCAGGGAGGGTACTAGAACCAGAATTCGTTGTGCCCTTGGTTCCCTTATGCACAGGAGGCATTGGGTTTGAACCCGAAGCAGGGGGTTTGGCCAAAGCATCCTTGGAAGTACTCGGTCCCATGAACAGAGCATTTTTGCCAGAGTTGGCAGGTTTTTTGCTATTTGAGGTTCTATTCGGGATAGAGTTCCTTTCCCCAGCTGATTTAGTAGCACTTGTAGCTTGATTAGCTTGGCCAGGTGCATTTACCAAGCAAGTCTCAGTAGCTTTCGAAGCCCCACGGCCTAAGACTGGCACCGCGGAAGATTGATTTTTATATCCGGAGATTATGAAGCCCTCGACCGGACACAGGGGGCGTGAGTTTTGGTTGTGTTGATCCATGATCACATGGTTGGGTTGTTTCGCCGTTTATACTTACAGCCAAGTCAATGAAAAACTGCCGCCCCATCGGGGAACAGACGCAGACCACAGGGCCGCCCAATGTGGGAAACAGACGCCCTATGGACTTACATAAAAGTTCGGACAAAAAATAGGATTTGTGATCCAAACGGACAGGACTCCAACTACAGTCCAGTGAAAGCTTCAGTGAAGGACTGCTGTAGTGGGGTCCAACAAGATATCATCAGGCCGCCCAATATGGGAAACAGACGCCAGATGATACGGGGGTAGGTAGTTCTTAGTTTAGCACTCCCCCTAAGCCTGTCTGGTATGGGTGCCCCTACCAGAGATAAGAAAATATCTCCACCAGCATAGCCTTATGGTTCATTGCGCGTAAGCCTCTGCATCGCGACAAGATGAATGAAGAATATTGGATTAAAAAAATTTTAAATAATTTTCTGAAAAATGTATTTATATTAAGAATAATAATTTATACTTTAATTTAATTTCTTTTATGAAGCAAATAATTTAATTTAAAATTCATGAAATAAAATAACAATTATTCATATTAAGTAACAAATAATTGAAATAATTCAAAAAGTAGTTTTATTTTTTATTTTAATCACACATACAGCTATGGCTCAAACAACACAAATTGACACTCGAATTCGAGTGACTCACTTACTTTTGCATTGATTTTCTTTCGAAATCGTGGAACAGTCTATACAATTTCAGGAATAAATTTACTGAAAATACGAAAACAAGAAAATAGAGCGGTTTTAAAACAATGACAAAAATTTTCATTGTGTTTTATTTGTAAAGGTATAATTTCAATCAAAAAGTAATCAATTTACTTCGACATCTCGAAGTTCATATTTAGTTATATATCCACGCAATTCCAAATTGGAAACAGAGCAACTTAAGTCATTTTAAAAAGGTGTTAAAAACCAATAAATAATGTTATCTTGACGATGACGATACGAGATATGTCAAACGTGTAATGAAAGAGGTTTAGTACAGACAAGTTTCTAATCGAGTTGTTGGTGAAAATTCTATCCTGTAAGGTGGTAAAAAATAAATTAATTTATTAGTAGGATTTGTGCCAATATGTCAGGTTTGTAGCTGGAGAAATTGGGCCACCTCTATTGGCCTATGACATAGGTCAACTGGTTGCAAATCAGTTGGCCTGTGCTAATATCGATCTAGTTTTCCTGGGGAGTAGCCGTTCACTACATGAAATTGGAGGGGGTGTTCATTAAGGACTTTATTGCATCGGTAGTAGTTTATTTTAATGCAATGTTTTCTGCGCATTCGTAATGGACAGTCGGTCAACGTCCGATGGAATGAAGTTTGGATGTCCCCACAATAGCGTCTAAAGTCCTTTCGTATGTGCCGAGGAAGCGGATCCTCCATCAGTATCTGTCCTCCATCGAAATCTGTCTAATAAGCAACACAAGGTCCTAAAAGCATTATCTGGAACCCATTAGGTGCCAGCTAATGCTTTTAGGACCTTATTCCCTTTACCCTTTACATTTTGGTTGATGTAAGTGGCGTGCTAAGAAAAGTGATGGAGGCTGTCGAAAACTACCCCTAGAATTTTTGGTATTGAGTGACCATGTATTGAGTGATTTTGGCTTTTGTGTCGTCGATGTGTGATTAAAATAAAAAATTAACACCAGATGAAATCATTGTGCAGTCATCAGCGTACGACACCAATGAGACTTCAGGGGTTGGAGAGGGGGGCTTCGCAAGATAGATGTTAAAGAGAATTGGTGAAAGTACTCCTCCTTGTGGCACTCCCATTTTTATCTTGCGGTAGCTGGATTTTTCCCCTCTGAACTCTACAAACGCTTGCCTGCCACAGAAATAGTTGGCAAGCCAGCGCACAGTGGTTTACGGACGCTTTTTTTTTGGAAATAATTCTGTAACTTTAAACGACTAGAGATATTTGAATGAAATTTGGCATGGTAGGAGTTGACAACATTGAACTAAACAGCTACATAAAAATTTTGTTCTCTAATTTTTTTCTTTTATTTTGCAATTTTTATTTAATTTAATTATTTGTCAAAGATTACTGACAGTCGTTGTTCTGACAATAACTGTAAGTCAAAAAAAAAAAACAAAAATAATAAATTAAACCTCCTTTGAGGATGGAGGAAGACACCGAGATTTCTGACAATGACAACCATATAGTGGATATGGGTATTAAGAGGAAGAGGCTAGATGGTTCTAATTCTCCAACTAATATTGACGTCTCCAATCTGAATGGAAAGCAAAACTTGAGTGAAGATCCAAGCCGTAGAAATAGATTTTCTATCCTTGCTGCCTTAGAGTTAGAAAATGTCTGCCCTAGTACAAGCAATGTACATAAAAACAACAACACCTGTAAAAACGGCACTACTCATATACATATGGATATTGTTGGTCCATTACCAGTTTCAAACGGTAATAGATATATATTGACAATAATTGACAGAACAACTCGTTGGCCAGAAGCTTATCCACTAAAAGATATCACCGCAAAGAATATAGCTAGTAAATTTCTAAATGAGTACGTTTCTAGATTTGGAGTTCCTAAGAAAATTACTACTGACCAAGGTTCACAATTCACTTCTTCTATATTTAATGAAATTACCAGTACATTAGGTATTGACAAAATTGTAACCACTGCTTATCATCCACAGTCAAATGGAATGGTTGAACGTTTCCATCGTCAATTAAAATCTTCAATTCTTGCACGCGGAAATTCTATCGATTGGTCTTTAGAATTACCTATGATATTGTTAGGTTTGCGATCTACAGTCAAAGAAGATTTGACAACTTCTTCTGCTGAGATGGTTTACGGGCAATGTTTGAGATTGCCTGGTGAATTGGTGGTTGATTCTGAATTAAGTTTTAATAACTCAGATTTTTTAAACAAAATAAAAAAATACTTTTCTAATATTCGTTGCGATATCTCTCATCACAGAAATACTATGCAAACTTATGTACCCAAACAACTGGAGGATTGTAAATATGTTTTCGTAAGAAATGATTCAAATAAGTTAGGTTTATCTTATCCATATGAAGGACCTTTTGAAGTATTAAACAAAACTTCAAAGTTTTTTAAACTTAAAATGAATTTGTTGACAAAAAATGTTTCAATAGATAGATTAAAACCTGCAATTATTGAAGAAAAGACCTGGACAAGAGACGACAAAAAGAAAACTGTAACTTTTGCTTTAGATGCAATTCTTCCGAAAAGGGGGGTTATGTAGTGACGTAATATTATTATTCTTACTTGTTTATATACTTGTTCAAGTTTTTATATTTTAAAAATGAAGTAAACGTTGTTTTATAATTTTCTTGTGTTAAAAATTTTTTATAATTATTTTTATTAATTAAATTAATTTCAAATAAATAACTTCAAAAACTAATAATAATTTATATAAAAATAATTGGACTACACCACCTTCCATTCATGGACAGGTAGGTTGGGATTGCTTATCTGAAGGAGCTCTAGCATCTCCTTGGCAGAGGACTTGCCATCGGGCACAAGGGCTGTGGACCTAGGTCTGCGAGGAATGTCCTCCTTGGAGACCACGTCAAGCCTAGCTCCATCCCAGATGCCCTCAATGAGCTGAACTGCTTTCTTTAGCAGAATAGCAGATCGCTCATTATGGCAAGCCATCAATTTGACACGACCTTGATATCATCCAGCGTCGCTGCAGTTTGGTGGGGGCCAGGATTGTCCTTTAGGACATTAATGACAACTCCCACTAATTTAACACGGATTATTTCCCACCTTTCGGGGGAAATAGCTCCGTCAGCGTTGCTACGGTCAATGACAGCCTTAACGAGGTGACGTTTGGCAACCTCGCTGAAAGATCTGTCCATAAACCTTGTAGGTTTAGGTCGTTTGGTGTCTGGCTGCTGGCTATGTGGGCTAGAGTCTTCCTCCGAGCGTTGCCGTTTAGACGCGTCCGAGGACATGGAGGGAGTCTTGGCCAGAGAGTCAGCCAGCGTCTTAGTCGCTCATTCCTTGGATGCTTTCTCCTCAGGAGTAAGGGTGTCTTCAGGCTTGTCACCAAGCGACTGAAGTTTCCTTGTGGCGGCACGCCGCTGAAGGAAAGCCCTTCTGGCCGGGGTAGATTGCCTCCTAGAGGGACATGCCGCAGTAGGTGGACCCAAAACTAGGTTAAGGGTCTCCTTGCTGTGCTGAGTAGGAGTCTTTTGAGAGGGACTTCGCATCTCAACTCTAGGACTTCTAGGGGGAAGTGCAGGGAGGGTACTAGAACCAGAATTCGTTGTGCCCTTGGTTCCCTTATGCACAGGAGGCATTGGGTTTGAACCCGAAGCAGGGGGTTTGGCCAAAGCATCCTTGGAAGTACTCGGTCCCATGAACAGAGCATTTTTGCCAGAGTTGGCAGGTTTTTTGCTATTTGAGGTTCTATTCGGGATAGAGTTCCTTTCCCCAGCTGATTTAGTAGCACTTGTAGCTTGATTAGCTTGGCCAGGTGCATTTACCAAGCAAGTCTCAGTAGCTTTCGAAGCCCCACGGCCTAAGACTGGCACCGCGGAAGATTGATTTTTATATCCGGAGATTATGAAGCCCTCGACCGGACACAGGGGGCGTGAGTTTTGGTTGTGTTGATCCATGATCACATGGTTGGGTTGTTTCGCCGTTTATACTTACAGCCAAGTCAATGAAAAACTGCCGCCCCATCGGGGAACAGACGCAGACCACAGGGCCGCCCAATGTGGGAAACAGACGCCCTATGGACTTACATAAAAGTTCGGACAAAAAATAGGATTTGTGATCCAAACGGACAGGACTCCAACTACAGTCCAGTGAAAGCTTCAGTGAAGGACTGCTGTAGTGGGGTCCAACAAGATATCATCAGGCCGCCCAATATGGGAAACAGACGCCAGATGATACGGGGGTAGGTAGTTCTTAGTTTAGCACTCCCCCTAAGCCTGTCTGGTATGGGTGCCCCTACCAGAGATAAGAAAATATCTCCACCAGCATAGCCTTATGGTTCATTGCGCGTAAGCCTCTGCATCGCGACAAGATGAATGAAGAATATTGGATTAAAAAAATTTTAAATAATTTTCTGAAAAATGTATTTATATTAAGAATAATAATTTATACTTTAATTTAATTTCTTTTATGAAGCAAATAATTTAATTTAAAATTCATGAAATAAAATAACAATTATTCATATTAAGTAACAAATAATTGAAATAATTCAAAAAGTAGTTTTATTTTTTATTTTAATCACACATACAGCTGTGGCTCAAACAACACAAATTGACACTCGAATTCGAGTGACTCACTTACTTTTGCATTGATTTTCTTTCGAAATCGTGGAACAGTCTATACAATTTCAGGAATAAATTTACTGAAAATACGAAAACAAGAAAATAGAGCTGTTTTAAAACAATGACAAAAATTTTCATTGTGTTTTATTTGTAAAGGTATAATTTCAATCAAAAAGTAATCAATTTACTTCGACATCTCGAAGTTCATATTTAGTTATATATCCACGCAATTCCAAATTGGAAACAGAGCAACTTAAGTCATTTTAAAAAGGTGTTAAAAACCAATAAATAATGTTATCTTGACGATGACGATACGAGATATGTCAAACGTGTAATGAAAGAGGTTTAGTACAGACAAGTTTCTAATCGAGTTGTTGGTGAAAATTCTATCCTGTAAGGTGGTAAAAAATAAATTAATTTATTAGTAGGATTTGTGCCAATATGTCAGGTTTGTAGCTGGAGAAATTGGGCCACCTCTATTGGCCTATGACATAGGTCAACTGGTTGCAAATCAGTTGGCCTGTGCTAATATCGATCTAGTTTTCCTGGGGAGTAGCCGTTCACTACATGAAATTGGAGGGGGTGTTCATTAAGGACTTTATTGCATCGGTAGTAGTTTATTTTAATGCAATGTTTTCTGCGCATTCGTAATGGACAGTCGGTCAACGTCCGATGGAATGAAGTTTGGATGTCCCCACAATAGCGTCTAAAGTCCTTTCGTATGTGCCGAGGAAGCGGATCCTCCATCAGTATCTGTCCTCCATCGAAATCTGTCTAATAAGCAACACAAGGTCCTAAAAGCATTATCTGGAACCCATTAGGTGCCAGCTAATGCTTTTAGGACCTTATTCCCTTTACCCTTTACATTTTGGTTGATGTAAGTGGCGTGCTAAGAAAAGTGATGGAGGCTGTCGAAAACTACCCCTAGAATTTTTGGTATTGAGTGACCATGTATTGAGTGATTTTGGCTTTTGTGTCGTCGATGTGTGATTAAAATAAAAAATTAACACCAGATGAAATCATTGTGCAGTCATCAGCGTACGACACCAATGAGACTTCAGGGGTTGGAGAGGGGGGCTTCGCAAGATAGATGTTAAAGAGAATTGGTGAAAGTACTCCTCCTTGTGGCACTCCCATTTTTATCTTGCGGTAGCTGGATTTTTCCCCTCTGAACTCTACAAACGCTTGCCTGCCACAGAAATAGTTGGCAAGCCAGCGCACAGTGGTTTACGGACGCTTTTTTTTGGAAATAATTCTGTAACTTTAAACGACTAGAGATATTTGAATGAAATTTGGCATGGTAGGAGTTGACAACATTGAACTAAACAGCTACATAAAAATTTTGTTCTCTAATTTTTTTCTTTTATTTTGCAATTTTTATTTAATTTAATTATTTGTCAAAGATTACTGACAGTCGTTGTTCTGACAATAACTGTAAGTCAAAAAAAAAAAAACAAAAATAATAAATTAAACCTCCTTTGAGGATGGAGGAAGACACCGAGATTTCTGACAATGACAACCATATAGTGGATATGGGTATTAAGAGGAAGAGGCTAGATGGTTCTAATTCTCCAACTAATATTGACGTCTCCAATCTGAATGGAAAGCAAAACTTGAGTGAAGATCCAAGCCGTAGAAATAGATTTTCTATCCTTGCTGCCTTAGAGTTAGAAAATGTCTGCCCTAGTACAAGCAATGTACATAAAAACAACAACACCTGTAAAAACGGCACTACTGGGACAAACAAGCAATCCAATTCTGTTGGCACAAATTTTTGTCCGCCAATCTTTCTTTACAATGTAAACATTAAGAGCCTTTGCGAACAGCTTGATGCAAAAACTCCTAAAATAAATTTTAAAATTAAAAACGTAAATAGTCACAAAAACAAATTATACCTTTCAGATGCTGCGGTTCATGTGGAAATGATGGACCTATTGAGAGATAAGAAAATTAATTCGTATTATTTTACACCCAAGGTGCACAAGCAAATATCACTTGTACTACGCGGAATTTATCACAGAACTGAGCCAGAAGAAATTAATGTTGAGTTTCATAAAATTTCCCCGGGCACTGTTTCTAAAGTCTCAAAATTTACTACACCGCATTCCAGAAAAAACAACCTTGATACTGGTCTGTTTCTTATAACATTATTGCCTGGAAAGAAACTGGGAGACGTTGCCAACATTAAGTATGTATTAAACCAATCAGTGATATGGGAAAAGCCAAAAAGGAAGAGCGGAGAAATTCAATGTCATAGATGTCAACATTGGGGCACATATCACGAAACTGTAACTCCGAATTTAAATGTGTCAAGTGCAATCAAACTCATGAGCCAGGAGCTTGCCCGCGGAACAATTGTAAAGAATCTGAGCCATGTTGTGTCAATTGTGGTCCAGTATATACAAAATACGTGTTAAGCAGGCGAGAGAAGATAAATCAAGCACGTGAAGCAAAATAATCTGCAAATATTAATGTCAATAATATAATTAATTCTTCTTTAACCACACTAAGTAAAACGTTTGCAAGTTTGTTTCAAGGTCAACCAGCCCACAAAAAAAAATCTCCCATTAACCAAGAGTTCTTAAAGCTCACAAACTACTTCTTAGATTCTGAAGAGCTAACATTAGAAAGAGAAATCAACCAATTTATTTCTGAGTATAAAAACATTCCTGCAGCCGAAGCCAAGATCGAATTCTTGCGCCTACTTAACAAAGTTAAAGCTATCTATGGACCGTACACGCCTGAATTTTCTTACTTTTAACGTCAGAGTCGCCGGATAGAGCTATTGAACATATTATGTTATCATAAAATTGATGTTGCTTTTGTGCAGTAGTGCCATTTGCGTGGAAGAAATAACTTAAATTTTCCTGGATATAATTTCATTTACGATCACTCTCCTATTGTGTTGCTATCTTAATAAAAAATAATATTTCATACAGCAAGGTGAATATTCAAAATATTGGATTCAATGCAAATTTAATTCAAATTGATTTGGAAAAAGATAACCAAAAATGCAAATTATTAAGTGGGTCTATTTACATCCCTTGCAATATGAATACCTCTCAGCTCTATGATGGATTGGATAAATTATTGCAGCTAGCCTCTAACTATGATGAGTTTGTGACCTAAATTCTAAAAACATTATATGGGGTGATTGTTTAGATAACGGTAATGGTAGAGTTTTATACAATTGGTTACAAGACCACGCCATGAATATAATTCGTCTTTGTGACAGCATACCATCATTTCCTAATGGCTCATCTTATCTCGACCATTATTCAGTCCAAACCTTATCAACACATTGTATCCCAACTACAAAATTTCATCACTACCTACTTTTTCAGACCATTTTCCCTTAAAAACGGAGTTGATATTGGAATCATTTAACCTCATTATGCAAAGCCCACGTATGCTAACATCCTACAAAAATACAAACTGGCCTAGTTTTCAACGTGAAATGGAATTTGTGTCGAATAATTCAATGCCATCCAAAAATTACAAACCTAAGTATTACAGAAATTGACAGCCTTTTGGATGAATTCTGCTCTAGTCTGAATTTGGTTCATAACTACCACTCTAAACAAATAGAAATTAAACAAAATAAAGCTCCAGTTTCCGAAAACATAAGAAAGTTTTTCAAGCTTAAATACAGATGGCAAAAAGAGTTGAAAAAAATATTTCATCGGTCTGGTAACAGACAAAGCCAGGAATATAAAACAATTTCTACTCAAATTAAACTTTTAAAAAATATTATAAGTGATTTGGTCAACATGGAAAATGCAAAGATATTTAACAGCAAACTTGAGAAAATTAAACCAGGGCCGTCAGCCTATCGTCAAGTCTACCAAGTCTTGGGTAAAAAGAAATCGCCCTTTTGTCTCGAAATTTGTCTTAATAACAACACAGTTTCTAATAAAGCCGCCATTGCCGAAAGTTTTCGTGAATATTACTCGTTAGTTTATAAGGAAATTGTTCCAGAATCACCTATAGATGGTATAGATATTCGTCTGTCAGCCTGTCTTGAAGTAGTTCCCCAACGAGTATACTCCTTTGATCAGAATTTCAACTCTTTAGATAATGGTGATGACTATCACTTCACATCTGTCTCTGCAATTAAGGAAATAATAGTCAAAATTAACAACAATTGCCTGAGGGCTCTTTGAAATGACTTGCTATTATTTTTAATAATTGTCTAAACAACTATTATTTTCCAGTAGCTTGGAAAACTGCTAAAATAATTCCACTAAAGAAGAAAGAAAATAGTACAATGATGGAGGAATTTCGTCCCATATCACTTTTATCCAATCTTGGAAAAGTTTTCGAACACATTGTGAGGAACAAAATTGAGAATGAGCTGCTAGTGGATACGATATCATCATTTCAATTTGGCTTTAGAAAACATCATTCGACACAACATGCACTTCTGAAAATCCACAAAGATGTGACGCAAAAACTGAGGGAAAAGCTATGCACCATAGTCATATCATTGGATATTGCAAAAACGTTTGATTCTACGTGGCACAAAGTCATTTTGTATAAGCTGGTGGATCTTGGCATTGATCCATTTTTAGTAAAATTGATGCGAAGTTGCTTTTCCGATAGAACCTTCAGTGTGCAAATTGATGACTATTTTTCTAACTTTGATGTCATGGAAAGCGGTGTTCCTCAGGGAAGTGTTTTGGGACCCTTCCTGTTTAATCTGTTTCATGATTTTCCACATGTGATGGACAATTCTACTGCTGTTTTGTATGCTGACGACTATTTTATACTCACACGATAAATCTCCAATTCAGGCTCTACAAAATGCAGCACAACACCTTGCAACCATAAACACTTACTACAAACAATGGGGAATAAATATAAATGTCACGAAATCCGAAGCAATATTTCTGAGAAATGCCTCTGGCAAATGCGCAAGTTATGTTGTTCCTCAAAGCAAATTTTTAACTCTTTCTCTCAATGGAGCTGATATTTCGTTTAAGCCAAGCATTAAATATTTAGGAGTTATTTTTAACAAGCTAATGAAATTCAATCAACATGGCAGGGCAATCTTAACGAAGGCAAAGCGAATAGCCGGAATGTTCTCTAATCTAATGAGCAATAAATATCTTCCAAAAAAACAAAACTTTTATTATATAAAGTTGTTATTAGATCTGTTATGGTATATGCTTTTTCAATTTGGTTTTCCATTTCCCCAATGGTAGCAAAGGAGTTTGAAATTTTTGAAAGGAATTTTTTAAGAAGGTGTATTGGTAAAAATTTTCAGAATTTCAATCGCAGATATTCCAATAAAGTTATTTACACAGATGCAGAAATTGAACCATTTTGCAGATATGCCCAGGGACTCCACAAGAAATTTGTCAACTCTTTCCCTTTATGATAATTTTCTGATGAATGAGATTTTTGAACAGGAAAAAAATATTGGATGGACAAGCAGTGCTTACCTATCTTCAGTAGGATTAATTAATACAGATGATGACAACACTGACCCCTTTAGTCTACCGAATTTCTATAAGAAATCCCTACCTGGATCTCATAGGGGTTAGACATACATTTTTTTTTATATTTTTTACAATATATCATAAATATGTTTATCTGCGTGTTTTGATAATCTCGAATCACGCTTTCGTACGTTATTAATTTTATACGGATTTAGCTTTAATGTTTTTTTAATACTATGTACTTACTTAAATGGTCTGTAATTACAACCTGTTTAGGTCAAAGGCCGAGCATATTTTAGAATTCCAAGCACCTCTATCTTGTGCACATATTCTCCAATTTCGTATACCAAGTTTCAAAAGATTTTCTTTTACTTGGTCTTTCCATCGAAGTTTTGGACGCTCTCTTCTACGCGTTCCCTCTGGTTCATTATCGAAGACTTTTCTTCCGGAGTATTTTCATCCATTCGCACAACATGTCCTAGCCAACGCAGACGCTGTTGCTTAATGCGTTTTACTATGTCTATGTCAGCGTATAACTCATACAGCTCATGGTTCATTCGATGTCGATACTCATTGTTGACGCAGACTGGTCCAAAGATTCTTCGTAGAATTTTCCTCTCAAATACTCCAAGGATAGCTTCATCTGTCTGTGCAAGTGCCCATGATTCAGCACCATACAATAACACGGGTAGTATGAGCGTTTTATAGAGCGTGATTTTAGTTCTTACAGAGAGGACTTTATTTCTTAGCTGTTTGCTTAGTCCAAAATAGCATCAATTGGCAAGTATGATTCTACGTTTGATTTCGAAGCTTATAACGTTGTTGATGTTCACAGCGGTACCAAGGTATACAAATTCTTTTACAACCTCGAAGCTATAGTTCTCTTCTCTTTAATACTATGTATTTTTTGCAAATCACTCAGTTTAAATTAACCGTTCTGTGATATATGTGTATAATTTTGGTGTTGATTTCGTTTCAACATTTGTTAGTATTAAGTGTTATTTAGTTTTATGTTATATTTTGTTTAACAGATTTAGCTCTGTAAGCCAACGTTAATGCCGGGAGCAAGCATATTTACATTTTACCGTACAGTACTCTGTATATTTATTAATTTTATTTTGAGCATGTTGCTTTTTCAATAATCGCCATTAGAACAAGACAAATATAGTACTAAGATTTATAGAATATACTGTCGATTTGTATATCAATTTATGTAAGAAAAAAGATGAAAAGAAAGTCTCAATAAACTCACTTACTTACTTACTTGGCATGGTAGTAGTCAAGGAGTATTCGAGTTGGTTTCCAAAAAGAGAGGTCGGAAGAGTGATTGATGGACTTTCAAAGTTGGTCACCTAGGGTGTTCTAATTTTTTAAAAATTCGCCAAAAATCCAATTATGAATGGATTGAAAAGAAATTTTAAACTTAAGTTGTCCTTGAGATGATCTACAAAAAATACGCTTACATGTGTAGATTATCTCCTATAAATTTCGAGATATTTGGGTAAAAAGGAATTTTTGGGTTGATTTTTTACCTATTTTTTTTAAGAATATTCGTTAAATTTCTAATAAAATTCTGAATAATTTTTGTTTAAAAGTTAAAAATATTTAAAGTTGAAACTTAAAAAAATGTTAGCTTTTTTTTTGAGTTTTTCCCTAAAAGATAGCTATAATTTTTCACTAATAAAAAATATTTTCTTAAGAAACATAAAAAGATCTTTAAAGTTTTTAAAAGAAAACATAATGAGAATGCCTATAAAATAAATTTCTTGCTATTTGAACTTTTGGTCCTTGCACATGTCCTCTCCAAAAATGCGAATTTGTAAAAAAAAAATTTAGTTTAAACAAAAATTTCTCAAAAGGCAAAGCACCGATTTGAAAAAAATTATAATGTTTATATTTTCTGACATATCTGTTATTGATTAGAAAAGTTTTTTTTGCCATATTTAAAAAAAAACTCATTTTTTGAAACCTCTTTTTCCCGAGTTAGGAATTGGGAAATTTTTCAGTTAAAATAGGGAATTTTTTTTAGTCTATTGCTTTTAGATCTTATTGGTCTACATAACGACAAATATTTAGCTTAAAAATGCTGTGGGAGGCAAAGTTTTCAGAGCTTTTAAAGGCTATGTATTCAAGCATGATATACGTGTTTAATATCATTGGATCGGGAAAAAACCAGGAGATGAACACCAAGTAAAATTCTTTTTTAAGTGAGTTAATCTTTTTACACTTTGTATCGTAAAACAAAAATATATTATTCTTATACTTTTTAAAGGAAAATAATTTCAATATTTGATATTTTGTAGAAATGACATGGATAAAGATATCACAATGAAATTTTGTAGTTATGTAGACCAATAAGATCTAAAATTTTAACTGAAAAATTCTCCAATTCCCAGCCAAAAAGTGGTTTCAAAAAATGATTTTTTTTAAATATGGCAACGCTGACGCTAAGTTATGAATAATATTTTGTTTATCTGGCAAATAAAATGCAAATAAATGTACAAATATTTTCAAGTGAAATCGAAGAATAACGCAACAAATTAATTGTTTGAAACACAATTATAAAAACTTAAGCTCACAAAAAATATATTTACGTACCTTATTCAAATCTGTTAGTATTATGTTGTTTTATTTGGTGGACTGTATTATAAAGCCAATGGATGTGGAGTATAAAATGGAAGCCAAAAAGTGGTTTCAAAAAATGAGGTTTTTTTTAAAATATGGCAACGCTGACGCTATTTGCAGCGCGTTTCAGAAAAAAAATTTTCTAATCAATAACAGATATGTCAGAAAATATAAACATTATAATTTTTTTCATTTTTGCCTTTTGAGAAATTTTTGTTTAAACTAAAAATTTTTTTACCAATTGGCATTTTTTGGAGAGTACATGTGCAATGACCAAAAGTCCAATTAGCAAGAAATTTGTTTTATACGCATTATGTTTTCTTTTTTTGTTTCTTAAGAAAATATTTTTTTATTAATGAAAAATTATAGCTATCTTTTAGGGAAAAACTCAAAAAAAAGCGAACATTTTTTTAAGTTTCAATTTTAAACATTTTTAACTTTTAATCGAATGAAGATATCTATAACCGACTTGCACAAAAATTATTCAGAATTTTATTAAAAATTTAACGAATATTCTTAAAAAATTATTGGTCCTCAGATGCGTCCACCAGATCAAAAAAAGCCTAAAAAATCAACCCAAAAATTCCTTTTTACCCAAATATCTCGAAACCCATAGGAGATAACCTACACATGTAAGCGTATTTTTTGTAGATCTTCTCAAGGACAATAAATGGATTTTTGGCGAAATTTTAAAAAAGTAGAACACCCGAGGTGACCAACTTTGAAGGTCCATTAATCACTCTCCCGACCCCTCGGGGACTAGTGCTTTTGAAAACCAACTCGAATACTCCTTGACTATCATCATGCCAAATTTCATTCAAATATCTCTAGGCATTCAAAAGTTACAGAATTATTTCCAAAGAAAAAACTCTAATGCTATTGTACCAAATTTCCTCAACATGAACATAGACATGCCGTCTGGTCCGAGCGCTTTTGATGGTTTAGATTTGAAGATAATATTTTCGACTTCAGTTGTGGTGAAGGAATGATCCTGGGAATCTATTACTAGAAAGGTGGGGTGTTTGACAAATTGTCGGCAGTACAGTGTTGCGTACTTTTTTGCATAATGTATTGGGTATTGCTAAAGTCTATAGCGTCGACGGAAGTCTGATACGTGAATAAGTTAGGTAATTAAAATATTTTTTCTGTTTCGTTGTGTGGCTGCTGTGGCTTAGTTGGTTAGCACTTCGACAACTAAGCATAACATCTTCACTAAAAATAGATATGACGTGTAATTGTAGTGTTGAATTATATAAAGCTTTATCTCTTCCTTTCACCACCTTTCGCCTCTCTACTATCTCCTTTCCAAAGAAGAAAGTCCAATTCGTATATACTCTATATACAATTGTGTAGGCAGTATTTGTCTGAGCGTTACTTCTCTTAAAAAAACAAGGAACAATACACTCTAAATAATCATAGTATACTTTCAAACCAGTAAGTTTTTGCTCATCAAGTCTTGAGTTTGTATGAAAAAAAGCTCACCAAATTGAAATTGATACAAACTTGACCGTACTATATACAATATAAAGTTTACGAAATTTAAGGAAAATAAAATGAATACTGATGAAGGCAATGTTTGTGTGTGAACGTGAATTCATGTTCAAAAGAAGTTTAAGGAAAAACTAATCAAGTAAACCTGATCTGTGTGAAACAGCACTTTTTAAAAAAGTCTACATTTTTCTTAGAACGGAATAAAAAGTGATGAGTGTTGGTTTAATCAATTTCTAATTGTTGTAGAGATGCTGCTATCATGCCAATATTTGACCAATCTACTTCCCCTGCTCCGATCCTTTCTATTTTTGTCAAAAGAGCTTCCATTGGTATTAAATACTTGTATTAAAATAAAAGTTTTATCCACTTTAGTTTATCAGATATTAAATTAAAAGTAATTAATATAGCCACCATACACTATATTAAGACCGCTTCCCGGATCAAATTTTATAATGGGACATAGGCGATTGGATCCTGTAAGTATAATTTTTATCTATATTTAGCTCAAATCCAAAGTTTTCCAATAAAAAGAAATAAAAACACAACAAGGTTCTATTTTAAGAATATTCTTACTTATGAGATAAATAAATATTACCTTGTAAAATCTTAAGAAATATAAAAAGCTAAAGTGTACGAAGTACTTATGTCGAAGACAATTTGACAAGTAAGTGAAATTGCAAAAAAGAGAATCTTAATATGGAGGCAAACAATGTCTAAAGCGGTTTACTCGATAAAATAAATGTCAAATACTTTACAAAGATGCATTCAAAAGGATGCAATTATTGATTCTAAAAAGTATTTAAAAGAGTAAGATTAAACATTGCCGGCCCCCTTGCAACACTGAAATGTGTTGAAATATTTAAAAATATAGCGTAAAGTAATATTTAATTATAGAATTTTTTTTTATTTTTTTTTCTTTAATTATTTTTTCATAAAACAAATTGATTTGGAAAAAGATAACCAAAAATGCAAATTATTAAGTGGGTCTATTTACATCCCTTGCAATATGAATACCTCTCAGCTCTATGATGGATTGGATAAATTATTGCAGCTAGCCTCTAACTATGATGAGTTTGTGACCTAAATTCTAAAAACATTATATGGGGTGATTGTTTAGATAACGGTAATGGTAGAGTTTTATACAATTGGTTACAAGACCACGCCATGAATATAATTCGTCTTTGTGACAGCATACCATCATTTCCTAATGGCTCATCTTATCTCGACCATTATTCAGTCCAAACCTTATCAACACATTGTATCCCAACTACAAAATTTCATCACTACCTACTTTTTCAGACCATTTTCCCTTAAAAACGGAGTTGATATTGGAATCATTTAACCTCATTATGCAAAGCCCACGTATGCTAACATCCTACAAAAATACAAACTGGCCTAGTTTTCAACGTGAAATGGAATTTGTGTCGAATAATTCAATGCCATCCAAAAATTACAAACCTAAGTATTACAGAAATTGACAGCCTTTTGGATGAATTCTGCTCTAGTCTGAATTTGGTTCATAACTACCACTCTAAACAAATAGAAATTAAACAAAATAAAGCTCCAGTTTCCGAAAACATAAGAAAGTTTTTCAAGCTTAAATACAGATGGCAAAAAGAGTTGAAAAAAATATTTCATCGGTCTGGTAACAGACAAAGCCAGGAATATAAAACAATTTCTACTCAAATTAAACTTTTAAAAAATATTATAAGTGATTTGGTCAACATGGAAAATGCAAAGATATTTAACAGCAAACTTGAGAAAATTAAACCAGGGCCGTCAGCCTATCGTCAAGTCTACCAAGTCTTGGGTAAAAAGAAATCGCCCTTTTGTCTCGAAATTTGTCTTAATAACAACACAGTTTCTAATAAAGCCGCCATTGCCGAAAGTTTTCGTGAATATTACTCGTTAGTTTATAAGGAAATTGTTCCAGAATCACCTATAGATGGTATAGATATTCGTCTGTCAGCCTGTCTTGAAGTAGTTCCCCAACGAGTATACTCCTTTGATCAGAATTTCAACTCTTTAGATAATGGTGATGACTATCACTTCACATCTGTCTCTGCAATTAAGGAAATAATAGTCAAAATTAACAACAATTGCCTGAGGGCTCTTTGAAATGACTTGCTATTATTTTTAATAATTGTCTAAACAACTATTATTTTCCAGTAGCTTGGAAAACTGCTAAAATAATTCCACTAAAGAAGAAAGAAAATAGTACAATGATGGAGGAATTTCGTCCCATATCACTTTTATCCAATCTTGGAAAAGTTTTCGAACACATTGTGAGGAACAAAATTGAGAATGAGCTGCTAGTGGATACGATATCATCATTTCAATTTGGCTTTAGAAAACATCATTCGACACAACATGCACTTCTGAAAATCCACAAAGATGTGACGCAAAAACTGAGGGAAAAGCTATGCACCATAGTCATATCATTGGATATTGCAAAAACGTTTGATTCTACGTGGCACAAAGTCATTTTGTATAAGCTGGTGGATCTTGGCATTGATCCATTTTTAGTAAAATTGATGCGAAGTTGCTTTTCCGATAGAACCTTCAGTGTGCAAATTGATGACTATTTTTCTAACTTTGATGTCATGGAAAGCGGTGTTCCTCAGGGAAGTGTTTTGGGACCCTTCCTGTTTAATCTGTTTCATGATTTTCCACATGTGATGGACAATTCTACTGCTGTTTTGTATGCTGACGACTATTTTATACTCACACGATAAATCTCCAATTCAGGCTCTACAAAATGCAGCACAACACCTTGCAACCATAAACACTTACTACAAACAATGGGGAATAAATATAAATGTCACGAAATCCGAAGCAATATTTCTGAGAAATGCCTCTGGCAAATGCGCAAGTTATGTTGTTCCTCAAAGCAAATTTTTAACTCTTTCTCTCAATGGAGCTGATATTTCGTTTAAGCCAAGCATTAAATATTTAGGAGTTATTTTTAACAAGCTAATGAAATTCAATCAACATGGCAGGGCAATCTTAACGAAGGCAAAGCGAATAGCCGGAATGTTCTCTAATCTAATGAGCAATAAATATCTTCCAAAAAAACAAAACTTTTATTATATAAAGTTGTTATTAGATCTGTTATGGTATATGCTTTTTCAATTTGGTTTTCCATTTCCCCAATGGTAGCAAAGGAGTTTGAAATTTTTGAAAGGAATTTTTTAAGAAGGTGTATTGGTAAAAATTTTCAGAATTTCAATCGCAGATATTCCAATAAAGTTATTTACACAGATGCAGAAATTGAACCATTTTGCAGATATGCCCAGGGACTCCACAAGAAATTTGTCAACTCTTTCCCTTTATGATAATTTTCTGATGAATGAGATTTTTGAACAGGAAAAAAATATTGGATGGACAAGCAGTGCTTACCTATCTTCAGTAGGATTAATTAATACAGATGATGACAACACTGACCCCTTTAGTCTACCGAATTTCTATAAGAAATCCCTACCTGGATCTCATAGGGGTTAGACATACATTTTTTTTTATATTTTTTACAATATATCATAAATATGTTTATCTGCGTGTTTTGATAATCTCGAATCACGCTTTCGTACGTTATTAATTTTATACGGATTTAGCTTTAATGTTTTTTTAATACTATGTACTTACTTAAATGGTCTGTAATTACAACCTGTTTAGGTCAAAGGCCGAGCATATTTTAGAATTCCAAGCACCTCTATCTTGTGCACATATTCTCCAATTTCGTATACCAAGTTTCAAAAGATTTTCTTTTACTTGGTCTTTCCATCGAAGTTTTGGACGCTCTCTTCTACGCGTTCCCTCTGGTTCATTATCGAAGACTTTTCTTCCGGAGTATTTTCATCCATTCGCACAACATGTCCTAGCCAACGCAGACGCTGTTGCTTAATGCGTTTTACTATGTCTATGTCAGCGTATAACTCATACAGCTCATGGTTCATTCGATGTCGATACTCATTGTTGACGCAGACTGGTCCAAAGATTCTTCGTAGAATTTTCCTCTCAAATACTCCAAGGATAGCTTCATCTGTCTGTGCAAGTGCCCATGATTCAGCACCATACAATAACACGGGTAGTATGAGCGTTTTATAGAGCGTGATTTTAGTTCTTACAGAGAGGACTTTATTTCTTAGCTGTTTGCTTAGTCCAAAATAGCATCAATTGGCAAGTATGATTCTACGTTTGATTTCGAAGCTTATAACGTTGTTGATGTTCACAGCGGTACCAAGGTATACAAATTCTTTTACAACCTCGAAGCTATAGTTCTCTTCTCTTTAATACTATGTATTTTTTGCAAATCACTCAGTTTAAATTAACCGTTCTGTGATATATGTGTATAATTTTGGTGTTGATTTCGTTTCAACATTTGTTAGTATTAAGTGTTATTTAGTTTTATGTTATATTTTGTTTAACAGATTTAGCTCTGTAAGCCAACGTTAATGCCGGGAGCAAGCATATTTACATTTTACCGTACAGTACTCTGTATATTTATTAATTTTATTTTGAGCATGTTGCTTTTTCAATAATCGCCATTAGAACAAGACAAATATAGTACTAAGATTTATAGAATATACTGTCGATTTGTATATCAATTTATGTAAGAAAAAAGATGAAAAGAAAGTCTCAATAAACTCACTTACTTACTTACTTGGCATGGTAGTAGTCAAGGAGTATTCGAGTTGGTTTCCAAAAAGAGAGGTCGGAAGAGTGATTGATGGACTTTCAAAGTTGGTCACCTAGGGTGTTCTAATTTTTTAAAAATTCGCCAAAAATCCAATTATGAATGGATTGAAAAGAAATTTTAAACTTAAGTTGTCCTTGAGATGATCTACAAAAAATACGCTTACATGTGTAGATTATCTCCTATAAATTTCGAGATATTTGGGTAAAAAGGAATTTTTGGGTTGATTTTTTACCTATTTTTTTTAAGAATATTCGTTAAATTTCTAATAAAATTCTGAATAATTTTTGTTTAAAAGTTAAAAATATTTAAAGTTGAAACTTAAAAAAATGTTAGCTTTTTTTTTGAGTTTTTCCCTAAAAGATAGCTATAATTTTTCACTAATAAAAAATATTTTCTTAAGAAACATAAAAAGATCTTTAAAGTTTTTAAAAGAAAACATAATGAGAATGCCTATAAAATAAATTTCTTGCTATTTGAACTTTTGGTCCTTGCACATGTCCTCTCCAAAAATGCGAATTTGTAAAAAAAAAATTTAGTTTAAACAAAAATTTCTCAAAAGGCAAAGCACCGATTTGAAAAAAATTATAATGTTTATATTTTCTGACATATCTGTTATTGATTAGAAAAGTTTTTTTTGCCATATTTAAAAAAAAACTCATTTTTTGAAACCTCTTTTTCCCGAGTTAGGAATTGGGAAATTTTTCAGTTAAAATAGGGAATTTTTTTTAGTCTATTGCTTTTAGATCTTATTGGTCTACATAACGACAAATATTTAGCTTAAAAATGCTGTGGGAGGCAAAGTTTTCAGAGCTTTTAAAGGCTATGTATTCAAGCATGATATACGTGTTTAATATCATTGGATCGGGAAAAAACCAGGAGATGAACACCAAGTAAAATTCTTTTTTAAGTGAGTTAATCTTTTTACACTTTGTATCGTAAAACAAAAATATATTATTCTTATACTTTTTAAAGGAAAATAATTTCAATATTTGATATTTTGTAGAAATGACATGGATAAAGATATCACAATGAAATTTTGTAGTTATGTAGACCAATAAGATCTAAAATTTTAACTGAAAAATTCTCCAATTCCCAGCCAAAAAGTGGTTTCAAAAAATGATTTTTTTTAAATATGGCAACGCTGACGCTAAGTTATGAATAATATTTTGTTTATCTGGCAAATAAAATGCAAATAAATGTACAAATATTTTCAAGTGAAATCGAAGAATAACGCAACAAATTAATTGTTTGAAACACAATTATAAAAACTTAAGCTCACAAAAAATATATTTACGTACCTTATTCAAATCTGTTAGTATTATGTTGTTTTATTTGGTGGACTGTATTATAAAGCCAATGGATGTGGAGTATAAAATGGAAGCCAAAAAGTGGTTTCAAAAAATGAGGTTTTTTTTAAAATATGGCAACGCTGACGCTATTTGCAGCGCGTTTCAGAAAAAAAATTTTCTAATCAATAACAGATATGTCAGAAAATATAAACATTATAATTTTTTTCATTTTTGCCTTTTGAGAAATTTTTGTTTAAACTAAAAATTTTTTTACCAATTGGCATTTTTTGGAGAGTACATGTGCAATGACCAAAAGTCCAATTAGCAAGAAATTTGTTTTATACGCATTATGTTTTCTTTTTTTGTTTCTTAAGAAAATATTTTTTTATTAATGAAAAATTATAGCTATCTTTTAGGGAAAAACTCAAAAAAAAGCGAACATTTTTTTAAGTTTCAATTTTAAACATTTTTAACTTTTAATCGAATGAAGATATCTATAACCGACTTGCACAAAAATTATTCAGAATTTTATTAAAAATTTAACGAATATTCTTAAAAAATTATTGGTCCTCAGATGCGTCCACCAGATCAAAAAAAGCCTAAAAAATCAACCCAAAAATTCCTTTTTACCCAAATATCTCGAAACCCATAGGAGATAACCTACACATGTAAGCGTATTTTTTGTAGATCTTCTCAAGGACAATAAATGGATTTTTGGCGAAATTTTAAAAAAGTAGAACACCCGAGGTGACCAACTTTGAAGGTCCATTAATCACTCTCCCGACCCCTCGGGGACTAGTGCTTTTGAAAACCAACTCGAATACTCCTTGACTATCATCATGCCAAATTTCATTCAAATATCTCTAGGCATTCAAAAGTTACAGAATTATTTCCAAAGAAAAAACTCTAATGCTATTGTACCAAATTTCCTCAACATGAACATAGACATGCCGTCTGGTCCGAGCGCTTTTGATGGTTTAGATTTGAAGATAATATTTTCGACTTCAGTTGTGGTGAAGGAATGATCCTGGGAATCTATTACTAGAAAGGTGGGGTGTTTGACAAATTGTCGGCAGTACAGTGTTGCGTACTTTTTTGCATAATGTATTGGGTATTGCTAAAGTCTATAGCGTCGACGGAAGTCTGATACGTGAATAAGTTAGGTAATTAAAATATTTTTTCTGTTTCGTTGTGTGGCTGCTGTGGCTTAGTTGGTTAGCACTTCGACAACTAAGCATAACATCTTCACTAAAAATAGATATGACGTGTAATTGTAGTGTTGAATTATATAAAGCTTTATCTCTTCCTTTCACCACCTTTCGCCTCTCTACTATCTCCTTTCCAAAGAAGAAAGTCCAATTCGTATATACTCTATATACAATTGTGTAGGCAGTATTTGTCTGAGCGTTACTTCTCTTAAAAAAACAAGGAACAATACACTCTAAATAATCATAGTATACTTTCAAACCAGTAAGTTTTTGCTCATCAAGTCTTGAGTTTGTATGAAAAAAAGCTCACCAAATTGAAATTGATACAAACTTGACCGTACTATATACAATATAAAGTTTACGAAATTTAAGGAAAATAAAATGAATACTGATGAAGGCAATGTTTGTGTGTGAACGTGAATTCATGTTCAAAAGAAGTTTAAGGAAAAACTAATCAAGTAAACCTGATCTGTGTGAAACAGCACTTTTTAAAAAAGTCTACATTTTTCTTAGAACGGAATAAAAAGTGATGAGTGTTGGTTTAATCAATTTCTAATTGTTGTAGAGATGCTGCTATCATGCCAATATTTGACCAATCTACTTCCCCTGCTCCGATCCTTTCTATTTTTGTCAAAAGAGCTTCCATTGGTATTAAATACTTGTATTAAAATAAAAGTTTTATCCACTTTAGTTTATCAGATATTAAATTAAAAGTAATTAATATAGCCACCATACACTATATTAAGACCGCTTCCCGGATCAAATTTTATAATGGGACATAGGCGATTGGATCCTGTAAGTATAATTTTTATCTATATTTAGCTCAAATCCAAAGTTTTCCAATAAAAAGAAATAAAAACACAACAAGGTTCTATTTTAAGAATATTCTTACTTATGAGATAAATAAATATTACCTTGTAAAATCTTAAGAAATATAAAAAGCTAAAGTGTACGAAGTACTTATGTCGAAGACAATTTGACAAGTAAGTGAAATTGCAAAAAAGAGAATCTTAATATGGAGGCAAACAATGTCTAAAGCGGTTTACTCGATAAAATAAATGTCAAATACTTTACAAAGATGCATTCAAAAGGATGCAATTATTGATTCTAAAAAGTATTTAAAAGAGTAAGATTAAACATTGCCGGCCCCCTTGCAACACTGAAATGTGTTGAAATATTTAAAAATATAGCGTAAAGTAATATTTAATTATAGAATTTTTTTTTATTTTTTTTTCTTTAATTATTTTTTCATAAAACAAATTGATTTGGAAAAAGATAACCAAAAATGCAAATTATTAAGTGGGTCTATTTACATCCCTTGCAATATGAATACCTCTCAGCTCTATGATGGATTGGATAAATTATTGCAGCTAGCCTCTAACTATGATGAGTTTGTGACCTAAATTCTAAAAACATTATATGGGGTGATTGTTTAGATAACGGTAATGGTAGAGTTTTATACAATTGGTTACAAGACCACGCCATGAATATAATTCGTCTTTGTGACAGCATACCATCATTTCCTAATGGCTCATCTTATCTCGACCATTATTCAGTCCAAACCTTATCAACACATTGTATCCCAACTACAAAATTTCATCACTACCTACTTTTTCAGACCATTTTCCCTTAAAAACGGAGTTGATATTGGAATCATTTAACCTCATTATGCAAAGCCCACGTATGCTAACATCCTACAAAAATACAAACTGGCCTAGTTTTCAACGTGAAATGGAATTTGTGTCGAATAATTCAATGCCATCCAAAAATTACAAACCTAAGTATTACAGAAATTGACAGCCTTTTGGATGAATTCTGCTCTAGTCTGAATTTGGTTCATAACTACCACTCTAAACAAATAGAAATTAAACAAAATAAAGCTCCAGTTTCCGAAAACATAAGAAAGTTTTTCAAGCTTAAATACAGATGGCAAAAAGAGTTGAAAAAAATATTTCATCGGTCTGGTAACAGACAAAGCCAGGAATATAAAACAATTTCTACTCAAATTAAACTTTTAAAAAATATTATAAGTGATTTGGTCAACATGGAAAATGCAAAGATATTTAACAGCAAACTTGAGAAAATTAAACCAGGGCCGTCAGCCTATCGTCAAGTCTACCAAGTCTTGGGTAAAAAGAAATCGCCCTTTTGTCTCGAAATTTGTCTTAATAACAACACAGTTTCTAATAAAGCCGCCATTGCCGAAAGTTTTCGTGAATATTACTCGTTAGTTTATAAGGAAATTGTTCCAGAATCACCTATAGATGGTATAGATATTCGTCTGTCAGCCTGTCTTGAAGTAGTTCCCCAACGAGTATACTCCTTTGATCAGAATTTCAACTCTTTAGATAATGGTGATGACTATCACTTCACATCTGTCTCTGCAATTAAGGAAATAATAGTCAAAATTAACAACAATTGCCTGAGGGCTCTTTGAAATGACTTGCTATTATTTTTAATAATTGTCTAAACAACTATTATTTTCCAGTAGCTTGGAAAACTGCTAAAATAATTCCACTAAAGAAGAAAGAAAATAGTACAATGATGGAGGAATTTCGTCCCATATCACTTTTATCCAATCTTGGAAAAGTTTTCGAACACATTGTGAGGAACAAAATTGAGAATGAGCTGCTAGTGGATACGATATCATCATTTCAATTTGGCTTTAGAAAACATCATTCGACACAACATGCACTTCTGAAAATCCACAAAGATGTGACGCAAAAACTGAGGGAAAAGCTATGCACCATAGTCATATCATTGGATATTGCAAAAACGTTTGATTCTACGTGGCACAAAGTCATTTTGTATAAGCTGGTGGATCTTGGCATTGATCCATTTTTAGTAAAATTGATGCGAAGTTGCTTTTCCGATAGAACCTTCAGTGTGCAAATTGATGACTATTTTTCTAACTTTGATGTCATGGAAAGCGGTGTTCCTCAGGGAAGTGTTTTGGGACCCTTCCTGTTTAATCTGTTTCATGATTTTCCACATGTGATGGACAATTCTACTGCTGTTTTGTATGCTGACGACTATTTTATACTCACACGATAAATCTCCAATTCAGGCTCTACAAAATGCAGCACAACACCTTGCAACCAGGGACTGTTACGGTTATGACTTTTATAATAAAACTCAGAACATAACTGTTATATTTTTATTTTAATTTTTTTAATCCGAAATAAAAGTTATTTTTTGATTTTAATTTTTTTAATCAAAAATAAAAGTTAATTTTGCCTTTTATTATATCGCACAAAGTCTGCCGGTTATTTCTGTCGTTTATTATATCGCACAAATTCTGCCGGTTATTTATGTCGTTTATTAAATCGCACAAATTCTGCCGGTTATTTATGTCGTTTATTATATCGCACAAACTCTGCCGGTTATTTCTGTAGTTTATTAAATCGCACAAATTCTGCCGGTTATTATTGACGTTTATTATATCGCTCAATTTATAACGAGTATGTTTGTATCATATTTTTTTGCTCATTTTTTGTCGGTTATTTTTATTTTAATATTATATCAGGCAATTTTTGCCTTTTATTTTAAAATTAATTTTTTTTAAACAATCTCTGAGCGAAATCTTTTGTAATATACTTTTTCGAGCAGCAATTTTTTTAATTTTTTCTTGTAAAAGTGACAAATACAAACTCATTATCAATAGAAAAAGTCTAAAAAAATTATATTCTCTATAGAAAAACTGCTTTCAAACAGTATTCTCTATACAAAAAATGTTATACAAAAGTGTTCTCTATAGAAAAACTGACATACAAAAATATTTTCTATAGAAAAACCGATATTCTCTATTGGAAAATGGTTATAAAAAAGTATTCTCTATAGGAAAACTGTCATACGAAAGCATTCTGTATAGAAAAGTTGTTATACAAAAGTATTCTCTATAAAAAAATGTCATACAAAAGTATTCTCTATAGGAAAACTGTTATACTAAAGTATTTTCTACAGTAAAACTATTATACAAAAGTATTCTCTCTAGGAAAACTGTTATACAAAAGTATTTTTTATAAAAAAATTTCCCATTTCTTTTGAAAAATTTTAAAAATATCCCTTTATTTTGGGAAATTTCAAAAAATTCCTATATCTTTTGGGAAATTTTGAAAATATGCCTTTATTTTGGGATATTTTGACAATGTCCCTTTAGTCTGGAAAATTTTTAAAATTTCCCATTATTTTGGGAAATTTTGAAAATTTCCCATTACTTTGAGAAGTTTTGATAATTTCCCATTATATTGGGAAATTTTGAAAATATCCCATTATTTTGGGAAATTTCGAAAATATCCTATTATGTTTGGAAACTTTGAAAATGTCCCTTTATTTTGGGAAATTTCGAAAATTTCCCATTATTTTGGGAAATTTTAAAAATTTCCCATTACTTTGGGAAATTTTGAAAATTTTGCATTATTTTGGGAAATTTTGAAAATTTCCCATTATTTTGGGAAATTTTGAAAATTTCGCATTATTTTGGAAAATTTTGAAAATATACAATTATTTTGGGAAGTTTTGATAATTTCCCATTATTTTGGAAAATTTTGAAAAATTCCCATGATTTTGGGAAATTTTGAAAATATCCTATTATTTTGGAAAATTTTGAAAATTTCCCATTATTTTGGGAAATTTTGAAAATTTCCCATTACTTTGAGAAGTTTTGATAATTTCCCATTATATTGGGAAATTTTGAAAATATCCCATTATTTTGGGAAATTTTGAAAATATCCTATTATGTTTGGAAATTTTGAAAATGTCCCTTTATTTTGGGAAATTTCGAAAATTTCCCTATATTTTTGGGAAATTTTAAAAATTTCCCATTATTTTGGGAAATTTTAAAAATTTCCCATTACTTTGGGAAATTTTGAAAATTTTCCATTATTTTGGGAAATTTTGAAAATTTCCCATTATATTGGGAAATTTTGAAAATTTCGCATTATTTTGGAAAATTTTGAAAATATACAATTATTTTGGGAAGTTTTGATAATTTCCCATTATTTTGGCAAAATTTTGAAAAATTCCCATGATTTTGGGAAATTTTGAAAATATCCTTTTATTTTGGAAAATTTTGAAAATTTCCCATTATTTTGGGAAATTTTGAAAATGTTCTATTATTTTTGGGATGTTTAGAAAATTTCCCATTTCTTTTAGGAAATTTTTGAAAATGTCCTATTTCTTTTGGGGAATTTTGAAAATATTTTATTATTTTTGGGATATTAAGAAAATTTCCCATTTCTTTTGGGAAATTTTAAAAATTTACCATTATTTTTGGAAATTTTGAAAATTTCCAATTATTTTGTGAAATTTTTTAAATTTCCCAATATTTTGGGAAATTTTTAAAATTTCCCAATATTTTGGGAAATGGAAAATTTTCAAAATTTCCCAAAGTAATGGGAAATTTTTAAAATTTCCCAAAATAATGGGAAATTTTTAAAATTTCCCAAAAATATAGGGAAATTTTCGAAATTTCCCAAAATAAAGGGACATTTTCAAAATTTCCAAACATAATAGGATATTTTCAAAATTTCCCAAAATAATGGGATATTTTCAAAATTTCCCAATATAATGGGAAATTATCAAAACTTCTCAAAGTAATGGGAAATTTTCAAAATTTCCCAAAATAATGGGAAATTTTCAAAATTTTCCAAAATAATAGGATATTTTCAAAATTTCCCAAAATCATGGGAATTTTTCAAAATTTTCCAAAATAATGGGAAATTATCAAAACTTCCCAAAATAATTGTATATTTTCAAAATTTTCCAAAATAATGCGAAATTTTCAAAATTTCCCAAAATAATGGGAAATTTTCAAAATTTCCCAAAATAATGCAAAATTTTCAAAATTTCCCAAAGTAATGGGAAATTTTTAAAATTTCCCAAAATAATGGGAAATTTTCGAAATTTCCCAAAATAAAGGGACATTTTCAAAATTTCCAAACATAATAGGATATTTTCAAAATTTCCCAAAATAATGGGATATTTTCAAAATTTCCCAATATAATGGGAAATTATCAAAACTTCTCAAAGTAATGGGAAATTTTCAAAATTTCCCAAAATAATGGGAAATTTTAAAAATTTTCCAGACTAAAGGGACATTGTCAAAATATCCCAAAATAAAGGCATATTTTCAAAATTTCCCAAAAGATATAGGAATTTTTTGAAATTTCCCAAAATAAAGGGATATTTTTAAAATTTTTCAAAAGAAATGGGAAATTTTTTTATAAAAAATACTTTTGTATAACAGTTTTCCTAGAGAGAATACTTTTGTATAATAGTTTTACTGTAGAAAATACTTTAGTATAACAGTTTTCCTATAGAGAATACTTTTGTATGACATTTTTTTATAGAGAATACTTTTGTATAACAACTTTTCTATACAGAATGCTTTCGTATGACAGTTTTCCTATAGAGAATACTTTTTTATAACCATTTTCCAATAGAGAATATCGGTTTTTCTATAGAAAATATTTTTGTATGTCAGTTTTTCTATAGAGAACACTTTTGTATAACATTTTTTGTATAGAGAATACTGTTTGAAAGCAGTTTTTCTATAGAGAATATAATTTTTTTAGACTTTTTCTATTGATAATGAGTTTGTATTTGTCACTTTTACAAGAAAAAATTAAAAAAATTGCTGCTCGAAAAAGTATATTACAAAAGATTTCGCTCAGAGATTGTTTAAAAAAAATTAATTTTAAAATAAAAGGCAAAAATTGCCTGATATAATATTAAAATAAAAATAACCGACAAAAAATGAGCAAAAAAATATGATACAAACATACTCGTTATAAATTGAGCGATATAATAAACGTCAATAATAACCGGCAGAATTTGTGCGATTTAATAAACTACAGAAATAACCGGCAGAGTTTGTGCGATATAATAAACGACATAAATAACCGGCAGAATTTGTGCGATTTAATAAACGACATAAATAACCGGCAGAATTTGTGCGATATAATAAACGACAGAAATAACCGGCAGACTTTGTGCGATATAATAAAAGGCAAAATTAACTTTTATTTTTGATTAAAAAAATTAAAATCAAAAAATAACTTTTATTTCGGATTAAAAAAATAAAAATCAAAAAAATAAAAGGCTTACGATCAAATGAAAATATAGCCCAAGCGAATCAAAACTGTTTAACTGAATTTTAAAACAAATACTTTTTTGGGTGTGCTTTTTTTAATTAAAAATTCGAAAATAACGGTTATTTTCAGTCCCTGCTTGCAACCATAAACACTTACTACAAACAATGGGGAATAAATATAAATGTCACGAAATCCGAAGCAATATTTCTGAGAAATGCCTCTGGCAAATGCGCAAGTTATGTTGTTCCTCAAAGCAAATTTTTAACTCTTTCTCTCAATGGAGCTGATATTTCGTTTAAGCCAAGCATTAAATATTTAGGAGTTATTTTTAACAAGCTAATGAAATTCAATCAACATGGCAGGGCAATCTTAACGAAGGCAAAGCGAATAGCCGGAATGTTCTCTAATCTAATGAGCAATAAATATCTTCCAAAAAAACAAAACTTTTATTATATAAAGTTGTTATTAGATCTGTTATGGTATATGCTTTTTCAATTTGGTTTTCCATTTCCCCAATGGTAGCAAAGGAGTTTGAAATTTTTGAAAGGAATTTTTTAAGAAGGTGTATTGGTAAAAATTTTCAGAATTTCAATCGCAGATATTCCAATAAAGTTATTTACACAGATGCAGAAATTGAACCATTTTGCAGATATGCCAAGGGACTCCACAAGAAATTTGTCAACTCTTTCCCTTTATGATAATTTTCTGATGAATGAGATTTTTGAACAGGAAAAAAATATTGGATGGACAAGCAGTGCTTACCTATCTTCAGTAGGATTAATTAATACAGATGATGACAACACTGACCCCTTTAGTCTACCGAATTTCTATAAGAAATCCCTACCTGGATCTCATAGGGGTTAGACATACATTTTTTTTTATATTTTTTACAATATATCATAAATATGTTTATCTGCGTGTTTTGATAATCTCGAATCACGCTTTCGTACGTTATTAATTTTATACGGATTTAGCTTTAATGTTTTTTTAATACTATGTACTTACTTAAATGGTCTGTAATTACAACCTGTTTAGGTCAAAGGCCGAGCATATTTTAGAATTCCAAGCACCTCTATCTTGTGCACATATTCTCCAATTTCGTATACCAAGTTTCAAAAGATTTTCTTTTACTTGGTCTTTCCATCGAAGTTTTGGACGCTCTCTTCTACGCGTTCCCTCTGGTTCATTATCGAAGACTTTTCTTCCGGAGTATTTTCATCCATTCGCACAACATGTCCTAGCCAACGCAGACGCTGTTGCTTAATGCGTTTTACTATGTCTATGTCAGCGTATAACTCATACAGCTCATGGTTCATTCGATGTCGATACTCATTGTTGACGCAGACTGGTCCAAAGATTCTTCGTAGAATTTTCCTCTCAAATACTCCAAGGATAGCTTCATCTGTCTGTGCAAGTGCCCATGATTCAGCACCATACAATAACACGGGTAGTATGAGCGTTTTATAGAGCGTGATTTTAGTTCTTACAGAGAGGACTTTATTTCTTAGCTGTTTGCTTAGTCCAAAATAGCATCAATTGGCAAGTATGATTCTACGTTTGATTTCGAAGCTTATAACGTTGTTGATGTTCACAGCGGTACCAAGGTATACAAATTCTTTTACAACCTCGAAGCTATAGTTCTCTTCTCTTTAATACTATGTATTTTTTGCAAATCACTCAGTTTAAATTAACCGTTCTGTGATATATGTGTATAATTTTGGTGTTGATTTCGTTTCAACATTTGTTAGTATTAAGTGTTATTTAGTTTTATGTTATATTTTGTTTAACAGATTTAGCTCTGTAAGCCAACGTTAATGCCGGGAGCAAGCATATTTACATTTTACCGTACAGTACTCTGTATATTTATTAATTTTATTTTGAGCATGTTGCTTTTTCAATAATCGCCATTAGAACAAGACAAATATAGTACTAAGATTTATAGAATATACTGTCGATTTGTATATCAATTTATGTAAGAAAAAAGATGAAAAGAAAGTCTCAATAAACTCACTTACTTACTTACTTGGCATGGTAGTAGTCAAGGAGTATTCGAGTTGGTTTCCAAAAAGAGAGGTCGGAAGAGTGATTGATGGACTTTCAAAGTTGGTCACCTAGGGTGTTCTAATTTTTTAAAAATTCGCCAAAAATCCAATTATGAATGGATTGAAAAGAAATTTTAAACTTAAGTTGTCCTTGAGATGATCTACAAAAAATACGCTTACATGTGTAGATTATCTCCTATAAATTTCGAGATATTTGGGTAAAAAGGAATTTTTGGGTTGATTTTTTACCTATTTTTTTTAAGAATATTCGTTAAATTTCTAATAAAATTCTGAATAATTTTTGTTTAAAAGTTAAAAATATTTAAAGTTGAAACTTAAAAAAATGTTAGCTTTTTTTTTGAGTTTTTCCCTAAAAGATAGCTATAATTTTTCACTAATAAAAAATATTTTCTTAAGAAACATAAAAAGATCTTTAAAGTTTTTAAAAGAAAACATAATGAGAATGCCTATAAAATAAATTTCTTGCTATTTGAACTTTTGGTCCTTGCACATGTCCTCTCCAAAAATGCGAATTTGTAAAAAAAAATTTAGTTTAAACAAAAATTTCTCAAAAGGCAAAGCACCGATTTGAAAAAAATTATAATGTTTATATTTTCTGACATATCTGTTATTGATTAGAAAAGTTTTTTTTGCCATATTTAAAAAAAAACTCATTTTTTGAAACCTCTTTTTCCCGAGTTAGGAATTGGGAAATTTTTCAGTTAAAATAGGGAATTTTTTTTAGTCTATTGCTTTTAGATCTTATTGGTCTACATAACGACAAATATTTAGCTTAAAAATATTGTGGGAGGCAAAGTTTTCAGAGCTTTTAAAGGCTATGTATTCAAGCATGATATACGTGTTTAATATCATTGGATCGGGAAAAAACCAGGAGATGAACACCAAGTAAAATTCTTTTTTAAGTGAGTTAATCTTTTTACACTTTGTATCGTAAAACAAAAATATATTATTCTTATACTTTTTAAAGGAAAATAATTTCAATATTTGATATTTTGTAGAAATGACATGGATAAAGATATCACAATGAAATTTTGTAGTTATGTAGACCAATAAGATCTAAAATTTTAACTGAAAAATTCTCCAATTCCCAGCCAAAAAGTGGTTTCAAAAAATGATTTTTTTTAAATATGGCAACGCTGACGCTAAGTTATGAATAATATTTTGTTTATCTGGCAAATAAAATGCAAATAAATGTACAAATATTTTCAAGTGAAATCGAAGAATAACGCAACAAATTAATTGTTTGAAACACAATTATAAAAACTTAAGCTCACAAAAAATATATTTACGTACCTTATTCAAATCTGTTAGTATTATGTTGTTTTATTTGGTGGACTGTATTATAAAGCCAATGGATGTGGAGTATAAAATGGAAGCCAAAAAGTGGTTTCAAAAAATGAGGTTTTTTTTAAAATATGGCAACGCTGACGCTATTTGCAGCGCGTTTCAGAAAAAAAATTTTCTAATCAATAACAGATATGTCAGAAAATATAAACATTATAATTTTTTTCATTTTTGCCTTTTGAGAAATTTTTGTTTAAACTAAAAATTTTTTTACCAATTGGCATTTTTTGGAGAGTACATGTGCAATGACCAAAAGTCCAATTAGCAAGAAATTTGTTTTATACGCATTATGTTTTCTTTTTTTGTTTCTTAAGAAAATATTTTTTTATTAATGAAAAATTATAGCTATCTTTTAGGGAAAAACTCAAAAAAAAGCGAACATTTTTTTAAGTTTCAATTTTAAACATTTTTAACTTTTAATCGAATGAAGATATCTATAACCGACTTGCACAAAAATTATTCAGAATTTTATTAAAAATTTAACGAATATTCTTAAAAAATTATTGGTCCTCAGATGCGTCCACCAGATCAAAAAAAGCCTAAAAAATCAACCCAAAAATTCCTTTTTACCCAAATATCTCGAAACCCATAGGAGATAACCTACACATGTAAGCGTATTTTTTGTAGATCTTCTCAAGGACAATAAATGGATTTTTGGCGAAATTTTAAAAAAGTAGAACACCCGAGGTGACCAACTTTGAAGGTCCATTAATCACTCTCCCGACCCCTCGGGGACTAGTGCTTTTGAAAACCAACTCGAATACTCCTTGACTATCATCATGCCAAATTTCATTCAAATATCTCTAGGCATTCAAAAGTTACAGAATTATTTCCAAAGAAAAAACTCTAATGCTATTGTACCAAATTTCCTCAACATGAACATAGACATGCCGTCTGGTCCGAGCGCTTTTGATGGTTTAGATTTGAAGATAATATTTTCGACTTCAGTTGTGGTGAAGGAATGATCCTGGGAATCTATTACTAGAAAGGTGGGGTGTTTGACAAATTGTCGGCAGTACAGTGTTGCGTACTTTTTTGCATAATGTATTGGGTATTGCTAAAGTCTATAGCGTCGACGGAAGTCTGATACGTGAATAAGTTAGGTAATTAAAATATTTTTTCTGTTTCGTTGTGTGGCTGCTGTGGCTTAGTTGGTTAGCACTTCGACAACTAAGCATAACATCTTCACTAAAAATAGATATGACGTGTAATTGTAGTGTTGAATTATATAAAGCTTTATCTCTTCCTTTCACCACCTTTCGCCTCTCTACTATCTCCTTTCCAAAGAAGAAAGTCCAATTCGTATATACTCTATATACAATTGTGTAGGCAGTATTTGTCTGAGCGTTACTTCTCTTAAAAAAACAAGGAACAATACACTCTAAATAATCATAGTATACTTTCAAACCAGTAAGTTTTTGCTCATCAAGTCTTGAGTTTGTATGAAAAAAAGCTCACCAAATTGAAATTGATACAAACTTGACCGTACTATATACAATATAAAGTTTACGAAATTTAAGGAAAATAAAATGAATACTGATGAAGGCAATGTTTGTGTGTGAACGTGAATTCATGTTCAAAAGAAGTTTAAGGAAAAACTAATCAAGTAAACCTGATCTGTGTGAAACAGCACTTTTTAAAAAAGTCTACATTTTTCTTAGAACGGAATAAAAAGTGATGAGTGTTGGTTTAATCAATTTCTAATTGTTGTAGAGATGCTGCTATCATGCCAATATTTGACCAATCTACTTCCCCTGCTCCGATCCTTTCTATTTTTGTCAAAAGAGCTTCCATTGGTATTAAATACTTGTATTAAAATAAAAGTTTTATCCACTTTAGTTTATCAGATATTAAATTAAAAGTAATTAATATAGCCACCATACACTATATTAAGACCGCTTCCCGGATCAAATTTTATAATGGGACATAGGCGATTGGATCCTGTAAGTATAATTTTTATCTATATTTAGCTCAAATCCAAAGTTTTCCAATAAAAAGAAATAAAAACACAACAAGGTTCTATTTTAAGAATATTCTTACTTATGAGATAAATAAATATTACCTTGTAAAATCTTAAGAAATATAAAAAGCTAAAGTGTACGAAGTACTTATGTCGAAGACAATTTGACAAGTAAGTGAAATTGCAAAAAAGAGAATCTTAATATGGAGGCAAACAATGTCTAAAGCGGTTTACTCGATAAAATAAATGTCAAATACTTTACAAAGATGCATTCAAAAGGATGCAATTATTGATTCTAAAAAGTATTTAAAAGAGTAAGATTAAACATTGCCGGCCCCCTTGCAACACTGAAATGTGTTGAAATATTTAAAAATATAGCGTAAAGTAATATTTAATTATAGAATTTTTTTTTATTTTTTTTTCTTTAATTATTTTTTCATAAAACATAGAAACCTTTAGCGAAACGGGATCAGTTGAAACCATAGGTTAAGACTTCCACGGACATTGGTTGCGCAATAGCTGACGCTAAACCCGTTTTCGGAACGGAGTCTATTAAAACCAATGATTTCGAGACCGCCACGGGCATCGGATGAGATAAAACTAGTTCCGGAACGGAGTCATTTTTGACCATATTTTATTTAGATTTCACGGTTAAGTCTATTTTGCAGGAGCGGAATTAGTAGAAACTGTCGGCTTAATTACCCCCACGGACATCAGCAAACAGCTGTTCCCCGAAAATCGTAGAGTAGAGATGAACTTGTCAAAATAATGATATTATCTTAAGGGTAAATATATTTGAGTTAGCAGAGTTAGGTCAATATTATCAATTAATTTGTGGTTTTCTTGTGTATAAAAACTATGGCCTATAGAAATACTGACCCGAGAAGTTAAAAAAGGTATTTATTTACATTGTATCAACTGAACCCGTTAGTATCCAGCCAAACACAGATTTCTGCGCCAGTAATGAACCAAGAACACCTCGCTGCATTTTCGGCAGCATTATTTGAGGATACAAGTCTGCTCCAATTAGCATTTCAACTAGCTTCTAAAGGATTAGAATTTGCCCAACGAAGACTTGGTAATATTTCATTAATGTGAGAATTAACTGCAACCGATGCACTTTGGGGCGAAAGCCTTCAATAATAGCGATTAATTCAAAAGATGAACTTTAACTTTCACAACCATATTTGGTACCATATGAAAGTAGATAAAATTCTACATCACTAACTGCAAAAATAAAAGTTCTTGGTAGTTTATTTTATTTACAGTGTGTGTTCAAAGTTCAATAATTTTAGTTATTTTTGCGCCAATTGATTAAAAGAAAAAATTTTGATATTTCAAGTGATTATAGTTTTTATTAAAACTTTTATAAGTAAAAGTTTTTTAATGGAACCGTTAACTTCAGGTATATGAGCATTTAAAAATATATTTTTTATTTAAATAAATGTTTTAAAAATATTTAAAAAATAAAAAAATAAATTGCTCTAAAAATTTGGTATTTTTAATATATACATTGAGTTTTAACAACTTTGCGGATGAGTGCAGGAAAAAATGATTATATGGTCTTAAAGTATAATATTTTAGCTAATAAATCCCAAAATATTTTGTTGCGCGTTAGTGCGATTTTTGAGTTACGGAAGTTTTTGTGAATGAATTCTAGTTGCCGACAGGTCGGTTTCAAAACTCATTTTTTATATTTTCGAAAATTTTACTTAGAAAATATAAGAATATAAAAATTATTTCACCGGTAATTAAAAATATACAACTAGAAAAATAAAATTAATGAAAAACGGAGGTCAATTCTTTAACAGTTTCACCGTACCAACGATTTTAATTCACCGATTTTCGGTCTTTATTTTACAAGTGCTTATTAAATTTATTTCTATTCAATTTTGATAAAACTGTTAATCAATATTATTGCTCTGTATATAAAAAATTTATAGTGAGTCTCTTTTTCAAATTGGATAATTTTCTTTCTTTACCGGGGCAAAGCTCAAATTTTTAATTTTTTATTTTTCATGGTAATATAACAATAATCAAATAATTATTTTTATGAAATTAATGATACAAATAATTATTTTTATATGATTTTCCGAAATTCGCTAATAAATTCTTAAATTTCCCTAATTTTGTCATAAAAAAACTAAAAAATCCAAATTTTTTACTTTTGAGCCCGGGAAAGAATGGGTTAATGTCATACAATTTCGAAAAAACATCCAGCATACATTCTCTATATACTGGACAATAATATGCATTATGATATTGTTAAATTTGAACATAAATGAAATTTACCAAGCATCTCCTCAAATTATGACCAACAAATTACATTTCCGCGAAATTTTAAAAGTATGATGATTATGTAGTAAATATTGCTTTTATAAGTAACTAAATGAAGAAAATAAAGAAGCTTTATATTTTTTCAATGTTTATTTTCTGAAATGTTTGTTTTGTGTTTACAAATATTTATAAATAAAAAATAATAATATTTTCTAATGTGACTTTTTTAAGTAAAATCTTTGGAGTTATGAATTTTGAAAAAACGTATTTTTGTTAAAACTAAACATAAACAAATATTTAATATTTATTTTATTTATTTAAACAAAAAAAATATTTTTTCTAAAGACACATAAAATATGCTCTAATTTACAATTTAATTTATTAATTTATCGTTTTTAATTCCAAAGTTACAGCAAAAATAGTCAAATAAGACCATTTTATCCAAAATAGAAAAAAGCCCATAAAAGGTTAACAATTTATGCTTTTTCAAAATTTGTTCTTTTAAATATTGGGCTTTTATGTATTTATTAATATTTATCATTAAAAAATAACAATATTTTAAAATTACGACTTTTATGAATTAATCGCCACTTTCTGTACCATTCACCCCACTGTGCGACGGTAGATCTCCCGATATTTTTGGCAAGACTAGTGCGTTAGTACTCATTTTAATGGAAGAATCTATCTCGGAGCCTCTAGTGGTAGAGCTGACCTTTTCAGAAGTTGTAGATACTGTGTCGTTTACCCCAAAAATATTTGAAATAAAAGCTTGCGAGGGAAGTTTGAACCTTTTTCGTAATTTGTCGGAAATAAATGAATATTCCGAAGAAGAATCTATGAGAGCCCGAACATTGTATCTGTTACCTTTATGTACTAAATACAGTGTTGCGGTTCCTAAGAGCACGGATTTATTCTGACGAGTATGAAATGTTTGTCTATTTGGGTAAATATTTGTAGAGGTGGAAGGTCGTTGACCACTTGGTACAGTGTCAGAGGGCCGTAAACCAGCACTTGTTAGATTTTGATTGTTGTACTGTGTTTGATTATGGGTAGAAGAATCTAAACCATTTCAATGATTGGAAGTAGTGGAAAATATACCAGATTCCTGATGTAGCAGTGTGTAATGACAGTTATCACAAATTAAACAATTATTATTGCTTCTGCAATTATTGACGAGGTGTGTCGTCGAGAGACAATTAAAGCAGCATTTATTATTATAATTACACGGTGCAACATGAAAAAAAATAACCACATACAGACACCACCACGAGATAGAGGATCAAAAAAAGAAGACACGTGTCTTTCAGTTTTGTCAAATGTCCTCCCCTTTTTTGTGGGCGGGGCCTTAAAAATTTGGGCCTCTTTGTTATTTTTGCAATAAAGTGGTCATCTTCTCAGGCTCATATCTTCCAAACCGTTATTAATTTTGATTTACTTTTTGAAACAAAGTTGTAGCTATTGTCATGAGGAATAAAAATAGTGAAATCAAAAAAACGCCATCTTGAATATCAAAATCGCAAAAAAACTAAAAAAAATCGATTTTTTTTAGGCTTTTTTCACATGTTCAGGTTCCTACGTAGCAAACCGTTCAAAATTTAAGAAAACAATATACAACAAAAATAAAGCTAAGACCTCACTTAAAAACTTTGTAGAACATACAAACATCCTAGGAATGATCCTTAACACAGTAAAGGTAGCGCTAAGGTAACCATAAAAATTAAAAATTTCCCGAAAAAAATGTTATTTTTAATGTTTTTTTTTACTTCAACAAGAAAAAATATAACCATATATAGTACAAATACCGCTACGTGATGAAAGACAAGAAAGCCCATATCTTCCAGTTTTGGCCCAATTCACCACCATTTAACAGCATTTAGGTAGCGCTTAAGTAACGACAAAAGTGAAAAATTCAAAAATTAGCTCTTGTCATAAAAAAGAAAAATTCTCAACATATAAAAAATTAATCTTCAAGATCACAAAATTTTTAAAAATTGATTTTTTACCTGGTTATGGACAGGTTAAAAATTCAAGAAACAGTCACCTAGAAAAGATACATTTTTATTGGACAACTTTTTTGAATCATTCATACGAACATTATATGAATGATCCTCAATATTGTTTAGGTAGCGCCTTGATAACCGCAAAAGTGAACTACTTTTTAGGCTAGGTAGCGCTTAGGAAAAATTAAAAAAGTAAAAAAATCAGCTCTTGCCATAAAAAACCAAAAATCGATTTTTTACCTAACCAGGTCCATAGGTAGCAAACCGTTCATTCAAGAAACAATCATGAAACCCTGGACGCAATATATAAGTGATATGATGTTCGCACCGAGGCATTACAAAACACGACGTAAACGAGAGCTCAGCGGTGAAAGTTATACGATTTCAATATGCAGTGTGAAAAAATTAATTTATTTTGCTACGTTTGCGGTCATCAAATTAGAAAAAACAAATATGGAAAAGAAAAGAATCTTCTAACTAGCGAATTCAGAAGAGCATATACGTTGTTTTTCGACGAAGTAGACTTGACCAGTGAAAATTACACACCTAATATAGTGTGTCGCCAATGCTATAACAATCTCATGGCATGGTTGAGTGGAGCAAAATTTAGTATGAAGTATTGTAAACCGGTAAACTGGATTTATCGCCCAGGTGCTCATGATGTAAACATTTGCTATGCATGCGTAAATTACACACGTGGAATGAATCGACATGGTGAGAAGAATAAAATTTATAAAGCAACTGCAACAGCTACACTACCAGTGCTTGCACCTGAAAATTTTGTACCGCCAAGGCCACCAAGTACAGATCTCAGGACAGAATTTACAGGAATGAATACTGAAGGTGGTGTTACTTATGAAGATCCGTTTGACGCCGATTATGAGCCTCAACAAGGAAGAGATGGACCACAACTAATAACACAAATGGAAATGGATTTCATTGTGGCCATATTGGGATTATCGCAGCGGCTTGCCATATTTTTGACAACGTTTTTAAAGCAAAGAAAATTAACACTTGCTAACGTTAACTCTTCGGCATACCGGAAACGGCAAGCTGAATTTCAGAACTTCTACACTCTACATAATGACAATTCGTTCGCTTACTGCAACGATATAAAAGCTTTGGTGGTAAAAATGGGAAAAAACTACATCGCTAGTGAGTGGAGATTATTTATTGATAGTTCTGTTTCAAGCTTGAAGGCAGTGTTATTGCATATGTCGAACCGAAAACCTTGCATTCCGCTAGCAATCGGTGTCAACATGGAAGAAAACTACGAAACATTGAAAAATATTATGGAAAAAATCAAATACTACGAAAATAAATGGAAGATTTGCTGTGATTTGAAGGTCATCAACATTATGCAAGGGATCATTGATAAAGGCGGCTTTCCCAAATTCTTTTGTTTTCGTTGTAATTGGGATTCGCGATCTCTGAATCAATTCGAATGTAATTCGTGGACACCAAGAGGAAATGTGGAGGAACAAATGAAAGAACATAGACTGAAAAATGCACCTTTGATTGACAATACTCATGATATCTTGCTGCCACCGCTCCACTTTAAATTGGGAATTGTTAAAAAATTCATCGAAGTGGCTGTTATAAATTGTCCAAATGCATTTGACTATTTGAAAAGTGTTTTCCCAAAGCGTAGCGATGACAAAATTAAGAAAGGTATGTATTGTAGTAAACTAAATCCTATATTTTCCACCTTATTGTATATTTACTTTTCTTTTCTGTTTCTTTTTTTATCGTTTGATAGGAGTACTTAATGGCCCAGACATTAGAAAGCTTTTCAAGACAAATTTTGAGTCAGCGCTTGATGAAAATCATTCAATGGCATGGATTTATCTTCAACGTGTATGCACCAGAGTCTTGGGAGGGGATCGAGACGCTGAGCCGGAAGCAAGAGAATGGGTGAAAGAAATGCTGTATTATTTTGAGAAAATCGGCGCATCGATGACATTAAAGCTGCACTTTCTTCATTTTCATTTTGACGATTTTATGAAGCAACTGTCTACTGAATCCGATGAGCAAGGAGAACGGTTTCATCAAACCACAATGCCCATGGAAAAACGGTACAAAGGCAAAAATCTATACGCATTGCTTGGAGAGGTAATATCAAATATATTGATGCATTGCTTTGTATTCCTTTTTTGATTTTTGTTTTTATTTCAGGTATGTTGGTGGAGCCACAAGATTACCCTGTATGATGTCAATGAAGTATTTCAAGAAGAAAAAGCTTATGATGGAGGGCAGTCTGGAAGCAACGTACCCGTGCGCACCCTAAGTTCTGAATCAGAGTCAGATTCGGATGATTCGGACGACGAATTGGATCCACAACTTAAGAGAGTGCTATTTACAAGTCCAGGGCCATCAACTTTATAAACATGACACAAATATTTATTTATTTTATTTATTTCCATATTTATTTATCTTATTTTTGTGATATATGCCATTGTATATTAATGTTGAAATAACAACAAAAAAAAAATTAAAATAAAAAAAATTTTACACATACGAAATGAAATTAAATCAAATGAAATTAAATTATTTTTGTATTAGAAATTGAATGTTCTAAAAAGTTGTTTAATTAGATCTTATGTACATTTTTGTAGCTTATTGTTTTCTTGAATTTCGAACGGTTTGCTACGTATGGACTTAAACATGGGAAAAAAGGTAAAAAAATTGATTTTTTTAAATGACGTTTTTTTCATTTTATGTGTTCATAATTTTTGTTCTTTACAAGGGTTATACAATATCTTTGCCTTAAAGAGAAAATGAAAATTCCACTCGGTTTGCAAAATATGCGCCTGAGAAAATGATTACTTTTTTAATGACACCAAGACCTCAAATCTTTGGGGGCCTCTGAAAAAACTCCATGACTTGGGGCAAAACTAGAATATATGGTCTTTTTTGTCTTTTATCACGTAGTTGTATTTGTATATGGTTATATTTTTAATTGTTGAAGGAAAAAAAAATAAGCATTGAAAATATAATTTTTTTGGGAAATTTTTAATTTTTATGATTTCCTTAGCGCTACCCTTACTGTGTTAAGGATCATTCCTAGGATGTTTGTATGTTCTACAAAGTTGTTAAGTGAGGTCTTAGCTACATTTTTGTAGCATATTATTTTCTTAAATTTTGAACGGTTTGCTACGTATGAACCTGAACATGTAAAAAAAGCCTAAAAAAAATCGTTTTTTTTTAAGTTTTTTGCGATTTTGATTTCTAAGATGGCGTTTTTTGATTTAATGCGTTCACAATTTTTATTCCTCATGACAATGGCTACAACTTTGCCTCAAACAGTAAATCGAAATTCCTAACGGTTTGGAAGATATGAGCCTGAGAAGATGACCACTTTTTTGCAAAAAAGGCAAAGAGGCCCAAAATCTTTAGGGCCCCGCCCACAAAAAAGGGGAGGACATTTGACAAAACTGAAAGACACGTGTCTTCTTTTTTTTGATCCTCTATCTCGTGGTGGTGTCCGTATGTGGTTATTTTTCCATGACCTAAAAAATTACACACAGTGTTAATAATAGTACAAATCCTATTATGTTCTGTTCCCATAGAAAAACAGTTGATGACGGCAATCGTTGAATACACGTAAAGTCAATTATGGGATCCTACCCCACTGTGGAAATAGAGAAAATACATGAATTTATTCCTCGCTGCAGAGATTTTAAATCGACACTTGTTTCTTCGTCTAGCAAAGGTAAATTAAAAAGTAATTTTAGTTGGTTGTTGACCAACATACGTGGATTCTCATAAGCAGCTTTTAAACTTTCAAATCCTTCATCGCATAGTGGGAATCCAGAAACAATTTCCTTGCTTCATCGCTAGTATTTCGTATTAGATGACAAAGGCGCTCAATGTTGCTGAGACACGCGCTTTTGATGTATAATGCTGAAAATATTTCTCTAAATGTGGGCCATGTTAAATAATCACCCTCAAACGTGTAAAGGTGGTAAAGAGTGATTATGGCCAGAACTTTCTATTTTGTACGGATTTATTTCAGGTGAATTATTTAATGTCTGAGACGAAGTTAATTTGAATAATCTCTTCTGAATAACTCCGATGCAAGCCACAAATGCATTATAAGTTGCATAATATTTTCGGAGGCAACTTCTGCATCGCCTGGCTCCACTGTATCAGACATATTAAAAAAGATTAAGCAATTCTCATATGTAACCTTAACTTTGTCCCATAAATGTTTAATTTAACCCCCGTGAATTTTTAAGGTATAAACCGTATGAACATCTTCACTAATATTGCCAAAATTAGCTTTAAAAGCAAAAACAGCAACGGCAGCTCTGATATATTTATTGAGAGCGTTATCAGTCATTTTCGAATATTATAGATCGATTTTTTATCAAAAATTGCAACCGCTTAAATGAAAATCAAACTGACCGACACACAGTGGTTTACGGACGCTTTTTTTGGAAATAATTCTTTAACTTTTGAACGACTGGAGATATTTGAATGAAATTTGACATGGTGATAGTCAAGGAGTATTCGAGTTGGTTTTTAAAAGCACTGGTCCATGAGGGGTCGGGAGAGTGATTGATGGACCTTCAAAGTTGGTCACCTCGGGTGTTCGACTTTTTTAAAAATTCGCCAAAAATCCATTTATGTATGGATTGAAAAGAAATTTTAAACTTAAGTTGTCCTTGAGAAGATCTACAAAAAATACGCTTAAATGTGTAGGTTATCTCCTTTGGATTTCGAGATATTTGGGTAAAAAGGAATTTTTAGGTTGATTTTTTACCTCTTTTTTTAAGCTTTTTTTGATCTGGTGGACGCATCTGAGGACCAAAAATTTTTTAAGAATATTCTTTAAATTTGTAATAAAATTCTGAATAATTTTTGTGCAAGTTAGTTATAGAAATCTTCTTTTGTTTAAAAGTTAAAAATATTCAAAGTTGAAACTTACAAAAAATTTCGCTTTTTTTTTAGTTTTTCCCCAAAAGATAGCTATATTTTTTCACTAATAAAAAAATATTTTCTTAAGAAACATAAAAAGATTTTTAAAGTTTTTAAAAGAAAACATAATGAGAATGCGTATAAAACAAATTTCTTGCTAATTGGACTTTTGGTCCTCGCACATGTCCTCTCCAAAAAATGGCAATTTGTAAAAAAAAAAATTAGTTTAAACAAAAATTTCTCAAAAGGCAAAGCACCGATTTGAAAAAAATTATAATGTTCATATTTTCCAATATATCTGTTATTGATTAGAAAAGTTTTTTCTGAAACGCGCTGCAAATAGAGACAGTGTTGCCATATTTGTAAAAAAACTCATTTTTTGAAACACCTTTTTCCCCAGTTGGGAATTGGGGAATTTTTAAGTTAAAATTGGGAATTTTTTTTAGTCTATTGCTTTTACATCTTATTGGTCTACATTACTACAAAATTTCATTGTAATATCTTTATCCATGTCATTTCCACAGAATATCAAAGATTAAAAATATTTTCCTTAAAAAAGCAGAAAAACAATTTTTTTTTGTTTTACGATACAAAGTGTAAAAAAAGTAACGCACTTAAAAAAAACTTTTACTTAGTGCTAATCTCCTAGTCTTTCCCGATCTAATGATACTAAACATGTATATAAAGCATTAATACCGAGTCTTAAAAAACTCTGAAAACTTTGGCCCCCGTAGCATTTTTACACTGTTTATTTAAATATAAGTGATGAATTTGTGCATATAAAATTAATAATCATACTCAAATATTTCACTATAAGATGACAATGATCCTTCGATAACAAACAAATATTTTTTTATTTTTTATACCCTTCACCAATAGGTGAAAGGGTATTATAAGTTTGTGATTCCGTTTGTAATTTTTTTATTAGTGATCGTAGACCCCATAAAAATTATACCGATCGACTCAGAATCGGGAGGAGAATCGATTAAGCGATGTCCGTCTGTCTGTCTGTCTGTCTGTCTGTCCGTCCGTCTGTCTGTCTGTCTGTTGAAATCAAGTTTCTGAAGCCCCTGGAGGATGGACTTACATAAATTATATATCAGATTTTTGGAAATTCTCCCGCAATGAACGCTATTAAATTTCATTAAAATCGGTTTATAAACACCGAAAATATCGAAAAAATACCAAAAATTAGACGAAAATTTAAAAATTTTTGATTGAAACACACTTTTAAATAACAAGAGAAAAAAGATACTCCTGGTGTACATGTGATAATATGTTATATATCAGATTGTAGGAAATATTTTCCCAAAGCACTCTGTAAAATTTTATCAAAATCGGTCCATAAACAACTGATATATCGCTAAAACACTGAATTTGATGTATCGCAAATTGCCCAAAGTACGCGTTAGAGAATGTTTGTTGAAAAAATTAAATGCAGAAATAGGAAAAACTATCCTCCTTTAGTACGGACCTACATAAATTTTATATCAGATTTTAGGAAATTCCCCCACCAAGCACGTTATTAAATTTTATCAAAAGCGGTCTATAAACAATTGAGATATCGCCATAACACTACATTTGATGTACAGCAAATTGCCCAAAGTACGTGTCTAAGAAATTTTGTTTACATTTTGTAAGTATTGTTTCAGCGATATCTCAGGTGTTTATGGACCGATTGTGATGAAATTTGACATCGTTCTTTATGGGGGGATTTTCTAAAATCTGATATATATACTCCACAAATCTGATTATGAATGCCATTCAAATTGTACCGATCAACTCAGAATCGGCACAAGAATCGATTTCGCGACCTCCGTCCGTCTGTTTGTTTGTCCGTCCGTCTACATGTCCGTCCGTCTACCTGTCTGTCCTTTTTATACCCTTCACCAATAGGTGAAAGGGTATTATAAGTTTGTGATTCCGTTTGTAATTTTTTTATTAGTGATCGTAGACCCCATAAAAATTATACCGATCGACTCAGAATCGGGAGGAGAATCGATTAAGCGATGTCCGTCTGTCTGTCTGTCTGTCTGTCTGTCCGTCCGTCTGTCTGTCTGTCTGTTGAAATCAAGTTTCTGAAGCCCCTGGAGGATGGACTTACATAAATTATATATCAGATTTTTGGAAATTCTCCCGCAATGAACGCTATTAAATTTCATTAAAATCGGTTTATAAACACCGAAAATATCGAAAAAATACCAAAAATTAGACGAAAATTTAAAAATTTTTGATTGAAACACACTTTTAAATAACAAGAGAAAAAAGATACTCCTGGTGTACATGTGATAATATGTTATATATCAGATTGTAGGAAATATTTTCCCAAAGCACTCTGTAAAATTTTATCAAAATCGGTCCATAAACAACTGATATATCGCTAAAACACTGAATTTGATGTATCGCAAATTGCCCAAAGTACGCGTTAGAGAATGTTTGTTGAAAAAATTAAATGCAGAAATAGGAAAAACTATCCTCCTTTAGTACGGACCTACATAAATTTTATATCAGATTTTAGGAAATTCCCCCACCAAGCACGTTATTAAATTTTATCAAAAGCGGTCTATAAACAATTGAGATATCGCCATAACACTACATTTGATGTACAGCAAATTGCCCAAAGTACGTGTCTAAGAAATTTTGTTTACATTTTGTAAGTATTGTTTCAGCGATATCTCAGGTGTTTATGGACCGATTGTGATGAAATTTGACATCGTTCTTTATGGGGGGATTTTCTAAAATCTGATATATATACTCCACAAATCTGATTATGAATGCCATTCAAATTGTACCGATCAACTCAGAATCGGCACAAGAATCGATTTCGCGACCTCCGTCCGTCTGTTTGTTTGTCCGTCCGTCTACATGTCCGTCCGTCTACCTGTCTGTCCTTTTTTCTGTTGTAGTCAAGTTTTTGGAGCTCCTGTTTTGTCGATATCTCAGATGTTTATTTTGATGAAGTTTAATAGCGTCCTTCGCAGGGGATTATCTAAATCCTGATGCATTCTGTAATTTGTGGTAGATATAATTTAGCGTTTAAGCGATGGTGTTTTGATCGACAATGTTGAAATTCAGAGTGCGACAATTCAGGAGCTCCACAAATCTGGTTTTAGCAGACAGACACACTGCATTTATCTTAATTTTGTGTCTGACTTTTGAACATTATGATAACATTTGAGAATGTATTATATATCAAATTATAGGTAATCTTCCTAGGAAGTACAAAAATGCAGCTAATTACATGATATCCGTTCAAAACCTACATATGTATGTAAGTATCTCACATATCAACAAAAATTTAAATTTTTTAATTGCAATTGGGAGAAATCCGTTCACGTTTGACAATTGATCCCGTATAACTTCGCCTAAGGCAATCTCTTAGTAGCTAATAAATGACAAATTATAATAGATACGATGATGACATTTAGTATAAAGACGTTGTACAATATTGATATTCAGGACAATAGCGCCTAAAATAAACTTTCTAGAGGGACAACATTTGACAAAAGTATTTCTGATCTCTTGAAAAGTTCGATATTGAAAATGGGCGAGCTCTATTCACATTTAGTGAAATCTCCCATATAAACCCGACCGGGAATCGATTTAATGCTGATAAATTAAATCACATTAAAATTGCACAAAGAACTAGAGCAAAACTTTCCAAACATCCATCGGACAGATCGAAAGAACTATACATCCCAAATATTATTGATGAAGTGTTCATTTTAATTAATTAACTAACTTCAAATTAATAAGTAAACTTTTCCGACAAAGCTGATAACCATCCATTCAAAAGCTATATATTTCACGTATGTAGCTAAAACTAAGAGTGTATACCCTTTAATTTTAAGGCTTGTATACATTGACAATCATTGTTAAAGCTTTGACCTAAATCAGTCCGCTAACTTCAGAGTTTTACATAACTAATCAAGAACTTTTACTAGTTGGATAATTCGTACGAATTAAAGTGCACAACCCTCACTGGGCATAGCGTTTTTGGGTTGCATGTCAGAATACTTAAACTTCATCAAATCGATGTGCTATTGCAAATCTAAGGGCATCTACATTTTGAAGCATCTTTTCTGCATGGTTTATCTGGTCTATCGAACTTTATTAAATGTTCGTAAAATATGTGTCTATTTTATTTCGAAGCTACTGGCTGGCTTAAATATGCATTCTCTACTTGTCTAGTAATCATTATCTTTCACAAAGGGACCACTTTAGAACCCAAGTGAAGCTTCCCTAGACATCAGCCACCTGCCCAACCTTACCTTTGGGTGCATAACTATTCTAGATGATGACGCCACCGAAAAGGTTTTCGTTTTCCGACTCTTAATTTTAAAGACTCTTTGCATATAATACTAGTATAACCAAATATTGCTACGAATTACATTAAGTACTTTTGGAACACCATTGGTGAAGGGTATCCAAGATTCGGCAAAGCCGAATATACCACTCTTACTTGTTTAAAGAAAATATCATGAGGATTTATGAAATATCAAAATGTAAATAATTTGTACTTATATTAAAAGGTGAAATACATTTTATTGAAGTATTTGTAGTTAAAGTTTAAACTTACAGTTTTTATTACATATTTATATAAAAGTAGTTATTTACTTAATTTTTATTTTCAGTAAAATAATCAGTACAATCTATTATATCAAGAACCTCTTCCAGGTGTTCGTTTTCAGAAGTTTTTGTATAACTGCTCCACCATTTCTTTCTTATCGTTGATAGAGCAGGATCAGAAGACAACAAGAGATAATTTATTAGATCCTGATTTTGCGATTTTCTTGAGCATTTTCTGGTATTAAATAGTTGGATATACTTGAAATCTGAATTCCGCGCTTCCTGGGCCTCTTCTGTCAGTTCACCAAGTGGGAGAAGATTTGATTCAATTATTTCACGACCATGTTGAAGGACTTTATGAACTGTTGGTGTAATTTCTTTCCAGTGATACAAATGTCGTATACGAGTTAACGCGTTGAGGGCATAGCAATGAAATTTTTCAGCATTTATTTGATATTTGCTATTTATTGCCGATAATATTACGTAACATTTACGAAGAACTTCCTCATCAATTCCAGTAATCTTTGAAGTTGTTTCATAATTTTCAAAGAATCGCCTGGCCGTATTACCATCGTTTGTACTGCCATATCCTACAAGTGGTTTGTCTATGTTTAGACCCGTCATAGTTTTGAATTCTTCCTGAATCCTTTTTTTTTCACTGGATCTCATTTCAATCAGTTCCTTATTATTTCTCACGGATTTTAGCTGATTATCAGGTATATTCCTATATTTCAGATCATATGCTATATGTAGCATAAATTCTAAAAATCGGATACGTGCATGTAGGGGCGATATACCAAATTCCAGAACCTCTTGATTAATTGCAGTACTAGCTGATGCATCTTCTGAAGTTTGTAGAAATTCCGATTTCTTCTTTCCGCATAATGAGCATTTCCAAGTTGAATGGGTTTCCGTTATAGCGTTGCTTACTTTTCCATCTATCATTGTCAATTGAAGCTCAAAATTTACATTAATCAAATATCCATGTATGTCTATGCAGACTGGACTCAAATTGTCTATTGAATATTTGATATCATCAACCCAATTTTTTGTGCTTGCTGCATTTTCTTTTAAATATTCGAATCTGATCGGTCTGCAAAATGCCTTTGATCCTGGAGATGTGTTAACCCACACATATTCAGTACGCTCTTTTGATGTGGATGGTTCAGAACGATTCTTTCTTAATCTTAGTGGTACTAGGGATGCCATAAAAACGCTTCTGTAGTCATTTGTGTTCTGATGAGATGTTGATTGTTTGTATTCCGGTAATCCAGATAAACCGTCACATCCCCATTTACATATTAAAGTTAAGTCCTTGTTGTCAAGTTTCTTGGCTTCTTCTTCAGACAATGTAGTAGATATCAGCCTTGATGCCGTATTTTCCAATAATTTTGATAAATCCACAGATGCACTTTCGTCTCCTATCACGTTTGTTGGTATTAAGTTTTTTTTGGTTTTTAATAACGCATTATATCCTGGTAAAATTGAGTGTCCTTTGTCTCGTAATGCCTTACAGAGTTTAATATATTTATTTTTACTCAATTTCAACTCGAGCATAAGAGCAAGTGCTTCTTCCTCCGAAAATTCTGATTGAGAAGAAGGAGTTGGTATACTCTTAATAATTCGCTTAAGACGTTTAGGAGAAGCCTCTGGGAGAATATCTGCTATTTGTTTAGCTTCAGCTGGTTGATTATTTCGTTTGAGCACTTCCTTAAAGGAATCTTTGATTTCAGTATCCGAATGAGTAGAAAGAACTTCGGATAATCGCATCTTTTTAGATCTTTCTCCGAGATCATCATAGTTTTTTAGAGGGGCTCCAGCACCAGAAGTTTTAAGCTCAATTGAGTCCTTCAGCCAGTCTTTAAATTTAGATTCAAATCTTTTTAAACAGTAATTAACCGACTTAATTTTAAGTTCAAATAACTTTACAAATTTTACGACTTTGTCTTCCTCACTATTGAGAATCATGGAGTTAGTTTGACTTTTAGCATATCGCATGATTATTTTAATTTTTTCTGCTCTCGAACTGCTTGGTTGTTCAAAAAGAATATCGCACAACACTTTAAATTCCAATGTTATAGCCATGATGTTTTAACTGTTAATAGCAGTTACATTTAAAACTTTCTTTTTTATATTAAAAAAAAACATTTTTTATATATACCTGTATCCAAAGAATAATAAAGAAATCAATGAATTAATGTATTTTTTACCTCTAAAAATAGGTGCATATATAACTCAACCAATATGTGCGTCTCGTAAAACCTACCTGTATGGAGGTGAGTAACCATATCCTTTCTGACCATTATGAAAAACCCAAGTTGTAACAATTTTTACCTATTGCATTAACTTTCACATTAAAAAACATTTTATAACCTTAACATAATTTTGCAATTTTTTCAAATACACCAATTTTAAATACCGGAAAAATGCCTTTAAATCTTATTTTAAATAAATTGTCACACTGTTACTATAAAAGTACTCTTCTAATTAAACTTTTGCTACAAATTATGGATATATTACCTTTACACTGTTATCAAAATCGGTGCCTTACTCGTACTTACTTATTTAGAATCTTTTACTAAAATTTTATTTTTTAGCTTGGAACAAAAGGCAAAATCGAATAAAATTTTTTTAAGTCATTCTTATAATGTTTTCTTTAAAAAAATAAAAAACTATTTATATCTTTTTGAAGAAAATATTTGTTTATTAGCGAAGGATCATTGTCATCTTAAAAATAGTGAAATATTTGAGTATGATAATTAACTTTATATGCACAAATTCATCACTTATATTTAAATAAACAGTGTAAAAATGCTACGGGGGCCAAAGTTTTCAGAGTTTTTTAAGACTCGGTATTAATGCTTTATATACATGTTTAGTATCATTAGATCGGGAAAGACTAGGAGATTAGCACTAAGTAAAAGTTTTTTTTAAGTGCGTTACTTTTTTTACACTTTGTATCGTAAAACAAAAAAAAATTGTTTTTCTGCTTTTTTAAGGAAAATATTTTTAATCTTTGATATTCTGTGGAAATGACATGGATAAAGATATTACAATGAAATTTTGTAGTAATGTAGACCAATAAGATGTAAAAGCAATAGACTAAAAAAAATTCCCAATTTTAACTTAAAAATTCCCCAATTCCCAACTGGGGAAAAAGGTGTTTCAAAAAATGAGTTTTTTTACAAATATGGCAACACTGTCTCTATTTGCAGCGCGTTTCAGAAAAAACTTTTCTAATCAATAACAGATATATTGGAAAATATGAACATTATAATTTTTTTCAAATCGGTGCTTTGCCTTTTGAGAAATTTTTGTTTAAACTAATTTTTTTTTTTACAAATTGCCATTTTTTGGAGAGGACATGTGCGAGGACCAAAAGTCCAATTAGCAAGAAATTTGTTTTATACGCATTCTCATTATGTTTTCTTTTAAAAACTTTAAAAATCTTTTTATGTTTCTTAAGAAAATATTTTTTTATTAGTGAAAAAATATAGCTATCTTTTGGGGAAAAACTAAAAAAAAAGCGAAATTTTTTGTAAGTTTCAACTTTGAATATTTTTAACTTTTAAACAAAAGAAGATTTCTATAACTAACTTGCACAAAAATTATTCAGAATTTTATTACAAATTTAAAGAATATTCTTAAAAAATTTTTGGTCCTCAGATGCGTCCACCAGATCAAAAAAAGCTTAAAAAAAGAGGTAAAAAATCAACCTAAAAATTCCTTTTTACCCAAATATCTCGAAATCCAAAGGAGATAACCTACACATTTAAGCATATTTTTTGTAGATCTTCTCAAGGACAACTTAAGTTTAAAATTTCTTTTCAATCCATACATAAATGGATTTTTGGCGAATTTTTAAAAAAATCGAACACCCGAGGTGACCAACTTTGAAGGTCCATCAATCACTCTCCCGACATGGACCAGTGCTTTTAAAAACCAACTCACATACTCCTTGACTACCACCATGTCAAATTTCATTCAAATATCTCCAGTCGTTCAAAAGTTACAGAATTATTTCCAAAAAAAAGCGTCCGTAAACCACTGTGCGACAGTTGGGTGAATATTTCAAAGTGAAGAAGAGTAATACGGTTGTTTAAAATATTACAGATGTAAATATGTAAACAAACGCACAAAGCAAAATACAAAAAAAACTGTGTTAAGTTATGAATAATATTTTGTTTATGTGGCAAATAAAATGCAAATAAATGTACAAATATTTTCAAGTGAAATCGAAGAATAACGCAACAAATTAATTGTTTGAAACACAATTATAAAAACTTAAGCTCACAAAAAATATATTTACGTACCTTATTCAAATCTGTTAGTATTATGTTGTTTTATTTGGTGGACTGTATTATAAAGCCAATGGATGTGGAGTATAAAATGGAAGCACTTTTCCAAAAGTCCGACTCGAAGGACCAATATTTAGCTGCAATCCAAAGTTTTTCAATAAAAAGAAATTAAAACACAACCAGATTTTATTTTAAGAATATTCTTATTTATTTGATAAATAAATATTACCTTGTAAATTTCTCTGATTCTCTCTTATTTTGTATTTTGCTACCCCTAGGGTTAGCAAAATATAAAATCAGAGAGACTTTGCCCAACATTGTTGTAAAGGCTTAAGAAATATAAAAAGCCAAAGTGTACGAAGTACTTATGTCGAAGACAATTTGACTAGTAAAAGAAGTTGCAAAAAAGGGAAGCTTAATTTGGAGGCAAACAATGTTTTTAAAGCGGTTTACTCGTTAAAATAAATGTCAAATATTTTACAAAGATGCATTCAAAAGGATGCAGTAATTGATGATTTAAAAGAGTAAGATTCAAAAAAGGTATTTATTTGAACGAGACTAGATTCGAAGAAATCTGACTTAAACATTGCCGGTCCCCTTGCAACGTTGAAATGTGTTGAAATATTTAAAAATATACCGTAAAGTACTATTTAATTATAGAATTTTTTTATTTATTTTATTCTTTTTCTTTAATTATTTTTTCATAAAACAAAGAAACCGTTACCGGAACGGGATCGGTTGAAACCATAGGTATAGGTATTTATTTACGTTGTATTAACTGGACCCGTTAGTATCCAGCCAAACACAGTTTTCTGAGCCAGTAATGAACCAAGAACACCTCGCTGCATTTCCGGCAGCATTATTTGAGGATACAAGTCTGCTCCAATTAGCACTTTAACAGGTCTAGCTTCTAAAGGATTAGAATCTGCCCAACGAAGACTTGGTAATATTTTATTAATGTGAGAATTAACTGCAACCGACGGTAGATCTCCCGATATTTTTGAGGAAGAATCTATCTAGGAGCCTATAGTGATAGAGCAGACCTTTTTAGAAGTTGTAGATACTGTGTCGTTTACCCCAAAAACATTTGGAGTAGAAGCTTACGAGGGAAGTTTGAACCTTTTTCGTAATTTGTCGGAAATAAATGTTCATTTCATTCCGAAGAAGAATCTATGAGAGCCCTAACCTTGTAGATGTTACCTTTATGTACTAAATACACTGTTGCGGTTCCTAAGATCACGGATTTATTCTGACGAGTATGAAATGTTTGTCTATTTGGGTAAATATTTGTAGAGGTGGAAGGTCGTTGACCACTTGGTACAGTGCCAGAGAGCCGTAAAGCAGCACTTGTTGGATTTTGATTGTTGTACTGTGTTTGATTATGGATAGAAGAATCTAAACCAGTTCAATGATTGGTAGTAGTGGAAAATATACCAGATTCCTGATGTAGCAGTGTGTAATGACGGTTATCACGAATTAAACAATTATTTTTGCTTCTGTAATTATTGACGAGGTGTGTCGTCGAGAGACGAACACGCATCACATGTTAGCTCTCTACCTTAGACGTTTGTTTAAGATATTTACCCAGGGATACCAAGTTAAAATTAAACAGAGCCGTTGCTCCACTTCATCCCACAAGTAAAAATCATGAAGGATTAATATTTTATGAACATCAATTATTTTTTTTTGTGGATAATGGGAAAATATTGTTTTAAAAATGTTAATATTTGGTCTCAGATTTTAATAGCGTTTAGCTTGATATAATTAATTAAACGAATCTAAAATTTATTGAACATTTTATTTTTAGGTCTTTATATCCGCGCATTTAATGTATTATTGAGCGTTCAAAAGTTAAAACTTTTCAAAAAAAATTATGGATTTAAGTAAAAGTGCTTTAGAGGATTTAGATACTAATAAAGAGTATACAGCGTTAAATGAAAATCTGTGCCGAGATACTTATAGCAAAGATACCAATGAAAGCCAATCAAATCATGAAGGCACTAAGGAGAAGTGTGTCAACTATGAATTAGAAAGAAGTTTTAAAATCGAATCACATGATAAGGCAACCGAATTAACGACAACCACAATTAATTCAAAGTGCAATAAATGGGAGAAAGGTACAACTGAGAATCATTTAAAAAACGAAAACTCGTCCCAATCTAATGTTGAAGTAGAAACCAATAAAACTGACTCGAAAATATCTTTAGCCTTTAACATAGACCAGACAAGTACATTCAAAGTATCAAACAGTTCCCTCTTAATTAATGTTAATGCAAACTTATGCGGTCAAGAAGTAAATAAGGAACATTTGAATGAAAATAAATTGTAAGAATATTTTATTTTGTATTTTTATGCTTATTTAAAATTTTTTTAATTTTAAAGATTAAAGCCTTTTGATTCATCACACTTTTACGAAACAAATAAAGATGTCCAAAAAGTGATGTCCCAAGAGGAAGTAAATGCAACTGAAGCTGTAGATGAAGTTGAAACTATAGAAAAAATTGCTGAAATGATTGCTACAAGTAGCAAAGAATCTACTGATAATCCTAAAACGAAAAAGCGCTTTCAAATTTTAATGTCAAGAAACTATACGGATCAAAATTGGAACAGTCATTCTGAAAATACGCATACAAATGTAGATGATACCATTCAAAATAAACAAAATTTTAAAGACTCACCAAACAAGAAAAGAAAATGTGTTATTAATTCACAAATTGAAAAAAAAGTAAATAATGAGACATCTGATGAAAACTTTTTGACAAAAAGGCGGTTTGAAGAGGTATGTGACGTTTTTTGTGTAAAATTAAAAAATGTTTTTTCAGCTTAAAATTCACTACTTATAAAATTAAAATTTTTATAAAGAACTAGTTGACCCGGCTAACGTTGTTTTGCCTTTAATGTGGTTAAAGAGGAAACGTTGTTTTGTCTTAATTTTTTTTTGTTTTGTAGCCTATACAACAAAATTTTTCTCTAAAAACTAATGTTGTTTCTAAAGTGCCTCACTACACTAAAATTAATGAAAAGTCCTAGTTTTTTATTATATGAAAATTAAAAAGATTTATTTTTGAGATCTTATTTAATTTAATCTAATACTTATACAAAGCATTTGGAATGCCTACTCTTGAACACACCACGTAACGTTGCCCATGAGAGAAGCACGGCTCCTCCAAACTCAATCTGCAATATTGTAGCTTCAAATTCCACAGTGCGTAAAAAAAAGTCTGCAACAAGTCTGTTACAGTATTTTGATACACATTATTACAAATTGTCCATGATTTGGGAAACATTTCCTGTATATACAATATATTCTCCTCCCGTTCCGAAATATCAGAATTTTTGCTCACAGACTTATTCAATAGCATTTTTCTACAACACTAAGTATTAATATCTGAAATGAGAGAAAGTGTACTAAATAGCTTGCTCTTTTTATCGAAAATTGTTATTTCTTTCTAACCTAAGGTGCTTATGGAATATACAGTCACTGAAATTACTGTCCCAATGTTTTTAAGTTCTTTACGAATATGAGTGTAACAACAAAGGTGTTGGCTCAATCTCTCTCCTTAAACTGTTCTAATACAAAAATGGCTCAATGACAACGGGTACAAAATCCTTGACTGGCCGCCCCAGTCACCCGATCTTAACCCCATTGTGCACCTCTGTGGCGTTCTTAAGATAGGTGGTGTCGGAACCCCTGGTAATTAAGATGTGGTGGAAGCTTAGAACGGCATTCTTCAAATGTATCGGTTAGGATGGTTTTGCTAGGTAGGTTCCATCCAATGTTAAAAAATCATTTTTTCAGAAAGATTTTAAAATTATGTTTTATGAAAATATAACTAGGTTGGAGACCTATTGAATACCTAGATTAACTTTAATTTTAAAACAAAATATAATTATTTTTCTCATTAAAATTTTTAATAACTATTTATTTAATTTCTTTTCTTATTTTTTTTATTTTAAATCTATTTTTTATTTATTTTTTTTTTTTATTTAAAAATTTATTTTTATACCCTTCACCAATAGGTGAAAGGGTATTATAAGTTTGTGATTCCGTTTGTAATTTTTTTATTAGTGATCGTAGACCCCATAAAAATTATACCGATCGACTCAGAATCGGGAGGAGAATCGATTAAGCGATGTCCGTCTGTCTGTCTGTCCGTCCGTCTGTCTGTCTGTTGAAATCAAGTTTCTGAAGCCCCTGGAGGATGGACTTACATAAATTATATATCAGATTTTAGGAAATTCTCCCGCAATGAACGCTATTAAATTTCATTAAAATCGGTTTATAAAACCGAAAATATCGAAAAAATACTAAAAATTAGACGAAAATTTGAAAATTTTTGATTGAAACACACTTTTAAATAACAAGAGAAAAAAGATACTCCTGGTGTACATGTGATAATATGTTATATATCAGATTGTAGGAAATATTTTCCCAAAGCACTCTGTAAAATTTTATCAAAATCGGTCCATAAACAACTGAGATATCGCCAAAACACTGAATTTGATGTATCACAAATTGCCCAAAGTACACATTAGAGAATGTTTGTTGAAAAAATTAAATGCAGAAATAGGAAAAACTATCCTCCTTTAGTACGGACCTACATACATTTTATATCAGATTTTAGGAAATTCCCCCACCAAGCACGTTATTAAATTTTATCAAAAGCGGTCTATAAACAATTGAGATATCGCCATAACACTACATTTGATGTACAGCAAATTGCCCAAAGTACGTGTCTAAGAAATTTTGTTTACATTTTGTAAGCATTGTTTCAGCGATATCTCAGGTGTTTATGGACCGATTGTGATGAAATTTGACATCGTTGTTTATGGGAGGATTTTCTAAAATCTGATATATATACTCCACAAATCTGACTATGAATACCATTCAAATTGTACCGATCAACTCAGAATCGGCACAAGAATCGATTTCGCGACCTCAGTCCGTCCGTCTGTTTGTTTGCCCGTCCGTCTACCTGTCTGTCCTTTTTTCTGTTGTAGTCAAGTTTTTGGAGCTCCTGTTTTGTCGATATCTAAGATGTTTATTTTGATGAAGTTTAATAGCGTCCTTCGCAGGGGATTATCTAAATCCTGATGCATTCTGTAATTTGTGGTAGATATAATTTAGCGTTAAGCGATGGTGTTTTGATCGACAATGTTGAAATTCAGGGTGGGACAATTCAGGAGCTCCACAAATCTGGTTTTAGCAGACAGACACACTGCATTTATCTTAATTTTGTGTCTGACTTTTGAACATTATGATAACATTTGAGAATGTATTATATATTTATCAAATTATAGGTAATCTTCCTAGGAAGTACAAAAATGCTATCCGTTCAAAACCTACATATGTATGTAGGTATCTCACATATCAACAAAAATTTAAATTTTTTAATTGCAATTGGGAGAAATCCGTTCACGTTTGACAATTGATCCCGTATAACTTCGCCTAAGGCAATCTCTTAGTAGCTAATAAATGACAAATTATAATAGATACGATGATGACATTTAGTATAAAGACGTTGTACAATATTGATATTCAGGACAATAGCGCCTAAAATAAACTTTCTAGAGGGACAACATTTGACAAAAGTATTTCTGATCTCTTGAAAAGTTCGATATTGAAAATGGGCGAGCTCTATTCACATTTAGTGAAATCTCCCATATAAACCCGACCGGGAATCGATTTAATGCTGATAAATTAAATCACATTAAAATTGCACAAAGAACTAGAGCAAAACTTTCCAAACATCCATCTGACAGATCGAAAGAACTATACATCCCAAATATTATTGATGAAGTGTTCATTTTAATTAATTAACTAACTTCAAATTAATAAGTAAACTTTTCCGACAAAGCTGATAACCATCCATTCAAAAGCTATATATTTCACGTATGTATCTAAAACTAAGAGTGTATACCCTATAATTTTAAGGCTTGTATACATTGACAATCATTGTTAAAGCTTTGACCTAAATCAGTCCGCTAACTTCAGAGTTTTACATAACTAATCAAGAACTTTTACTAGTTGGATAATTCGTACGAATTAAAGTGCACAACCCTCACTGGGCACTGTGTTTTTGGGTTGCATGCCAGAATACTTAAACTTCATCAAATCGATATGCTATTGCAAATGTAAGGGCATCTACATTTTGAAGCATCTTTTCTGCATGGTTTATCTGGCCTATCGAACTTTATTAAATGTTCGTAAAATATGTGTCTATTTTATTTCGAAGCTACTGGCTGGCTTAAATATGCATTCTCTACTTGTAGTCTAGTAATCATTATCTTTCACAAAGGGACCACTTTAGAACCCAAGTGAAGCTTCCCCAGACATCAGCCACCTGCCCAACCTAACCTTTGGGTGCATAACTATTCTAGATGATGACGCCACCGAAAAGGTTTTCGTTTTCCGACTCTTAATTTTAAAGACTCTTTGCATATAATACTAGTATAACCAAATATTGCTACGAATTACATTAAGTACTTTTGGAACACCATTGGTGAAGGGTATCCAAGATTCGGCAAAGCCGAATATACCACTCTTACTTGTTTTTTATTGATAATGTATTGTTTATATTGTTGCCAACTCGTCTCAATAATGTCCTTCGGAAGCTGAGACACTAATTATAAAAGTATTAATTATAACGCCTTTCTAAAATAAAAAAGTAAAAAAAAAACACAACAAAAATTTGTTAAACAAATAATCATAAAATATAATTCATATTAACATAAACATTAATTCATATGAATAAATATAAAAACGGATATCAACAAATGCTGCCTGAATATTAGCAAAAGCTCAAAAATTCAGCTTTTGCTTTCATTTTATTTAGCTAAATAAAAAAATGTGTTTTCAATACCTGTTGATATAATTTCATACGCACACAGCGAAAACCAACAAACGAAATGAGTTCTGGCTGTCGGCTTCTGCAGTTTCTTCTTGTGCAGCACAGTCGAAGAAATTTACTTGTATTTGCTGCTTTTACTGAAAGCAACTACTTTTTCATTTCAAGATGTTTTTATTTAATTTGCTGTTTACTTGAATATTACTGATATTGCTTACAGCACCCTTTCTTAGTATTATAATTATATACACACATACACACGCAATTACATATATTCCTCCTTGTCTCTTTCTCATCAATTTCAATTTCAATTTTTTTTTTTTTATTGAGACTTTTAAGTCAGATCACATTTGCGCAAATATATAAAGTTAACAATAAATTTATAAACTTAAAACTATATGTATTATTTTAATAAACATTGGAGACATTATGAGGACAATAACGCTACATGCTTAAGTTAAGAACATTAAATGACTAAACATCAGACAATAAACATTACAATTATATTGCTCAAAAATATAAAAAAGTTTACATAGACTGTTGGTGTGTCAAAAGAAGATCAAAGACTTAAAACTAAACTAAAACTAAGCAACAAATATAAAAGAACAGGAATCAGCCCCTGTTAGAGCCTGTAATTGTATTACGGTAAAATTCTGGCAAACAATAACGGTTTAAATTTGACGTGATATTTATGTTTTGTTCCAAAATTCCGACTGGTGAGGTATATGTGCAGTTAGACCAGTTATAACCAGTTTGACTAATAATAACATTTCTCATCAAACTGTTGTCATGAAATTCCAAACGTTTAATATAAGCATTAAGCAAGCTAAGAGTATAAACGGAAAGTGGTAAAATATCAGCTTTTTTGTAAATATAAATATTTGAAAATCTTTTATGATAATTTTCGTAATTCGCATTAACGCAAAGACGCAAACAACTTCTTTCAAGGACTTCCAACTCTTTCATAACAGTTGGAGATATTGTATACCAAATTGGAAATCCATAAATGACCGCTGATCGGATGCAGACTTTATAGATCAATAACTTGGTTTTTTGACTTAGGTTTTTGTTTACTAATAATCTGGAAAACATACCCTTGATTCGTAATCCTTTACTATTGCCATACATCTGCCATGTTGCTTTACATCTGCCATGTTGATTGCTTTACATCTGCCATGTTGATTAAATTTAAAAAGTTTATTTAAAGTTACTCCAAGGTACTTGATTTCATTTCTAAAGGGAATATTAAAGCCGTTTAAAGAAAGATTCAATGTTTTACTTAGTTTGACAACGTTATTTGGACCTTTTCCGGATGCATTACGAAAACAAATGGCTTCCGATTTCAGTGGATTTATTTTTATTCCCCAGTTCTTATAGTATTCGTCAATTAGAACTAGATGATTCCGTACTTTATTAAGTGCAATACGAGGGTCACTATCGTGTGCGTATTATAAACATGTGGGAAATCATGTAAAAGAATGCTATACAAAAAGGGTGCTAAAATAGCTCCTTGTGGAACACCACTATATATGTATCCGAAATCAGATTTAGAGTTATTGATCTGGACAAAAAATTGCCTTTCTTGGAAATAGCTATAAAAAAGCTTAATGAAATTATGATCTAAATCCATACGAATGAGTTTGAAAAGAATGCCTGTTCAAATATAATTGAACATAATTTTATATTTTTTATTTTCTTAGAAGTGTCATTGTTAAAAATCAAGAAAACATTCTTTGAGATAACAATTGATATTTTTAAAGAAATGCTTATCATTAAAGATATAATAAAAACTAAAACTATCACTTGTGTGATAAGATTTTATTGTTACTACTTGTGGGTTCATCTCTAAATAACCCCACAGAGTGATAAGCAATAAATACATGCGTAGCATTAGGCACGCATGTGTTCTCTTTAGATTTAAGATTTAAATTGTTAGTTCTTAAGATTAAATATTGTAAATAAAATTTAGTACTTTACAACTACTCAAATTATAAAGACTTTTTTTTTAAAGAGTTCTTTACATTGGTCCTTCGAAGAAAAAAAAAAAAAAAAACTAGCAATAGTAAAAATATTCCTTCGAGAAACAAAAAACATACAAAACAAAAATAAAAAAAAAAAATTTTTAACAAAACACTGTAATAAAAGATGGCAGGAAGAGTTTTGTTATATAAAGCTCAACACCAAATCGACTCTGAGATCAGATCGATTTTGGAAAAAATTAAAAACAAATCGGTCAGAAGAGCAGCGGTTGAAGAAACCAGAAAAAGCTTGACCAAAAAATTGGACGAATTTGAGGAAAATCATCAAAAATTGCTGAAACATGGAGCAAATGATGATCAATATTTCCGAGAAAAGGTGTATGAGAACATAATGTCCAAAGCAGATTCAGCACTAAGGGAACTACAAAAAATAATTGACGATCCTGAAGTGGAGGTTGTGGATGACAACAACAAAAAAAGTTTGCGAAGATGCAAGAACAACATCTACAACAAATTCAACAACAACAACAATGGAAAAAATATCAGCTTGGGAAGAACAAATGAAAGAAATAAGGCAGATATACTCGGAGTTGTCGATCAACTACCTGATGGGCAATGAAATCGAAGAAGAATTCGAAGACTTAGAAGGTCGGTATAAAATAAAAAATAAAGAAATAATTGACAAAATAACCAGATGCAGTGAAAAACCGAAGCATATAGCGTTAAAAAGCATTGAAATACCATGCTTCGGAGGAAAGGTGGAGGAATGGAATTCATTTCATGATTTGTTTATGAAGCTAATTCATGAAAATCACAAACTGTCAGAAGTGGAAAAATTATACTATCTTAAAACTAATTTAAAGCATGAAGCTCTTAAGCTAATACAGCATTTACCAATTACTGAGAGTAACTACAGTGCAGCATGGGAAATATTAAAAAGCAGATTTGGAAATAAAAGAATTTTATTCACAAAACTAGTGGATAAGATTTTAGACCAGCCAAATGTTAACAGTTCATCAGCAGAAAGTCTAAAGAACCTTTTAGACACTACAAATGAAGGCATACAGTCGCTAAAAGCCATGGGGATTAAGTTAGAAGATGCCAATCCCTTTATTGCCAGAATAATAATTCGTAAACTGGATAAAGATGGTTTAATTCTATATGAACAAAACACAAAAAAATCCAAAGAAATTCAACAGCTAAATGACGTGATGGAGTTTATAGAGCAACACTACCAGGCGCTAGAAGCTTCAACCACAAAGAAGAGCAGTAACTACAAACAATATCATGGAAAATCAACAACTTATTTTACAGAAAAGAGAAATTGTTTATTCTGCCAAAAACCAGGACACAACACCACTATATGCAAACAACTATTGGCGTTACCAGTTAATAAAAGACATGAGTGGGTCAGAAGTAATGAGTTTTGCTTCAACTGTCTCAAACATAAAAAAGACAAAAAATGCAAGAGTGAAAACAGATGCCAAAAATGTGGAAAATTTCATCACACGATAATTCATTTTGAAAAAACAACAGAGAAGGCATTAATGAATACAAACACATTAAGCAGTGTATTGCTTGCTACGGCACAAGTAAAAGTAAAGTCTCTTCATAACGAATTCGTGACACTAAGAGCTTTAATAGATCAAGGTTCTCAAATAACTACAATAAGTGAAGAAGCTGTTCAAATGTTACAATTGCCCAGAATTAAAACGGATGTCAAACTTCATGGACTAGGACACACGGTAGTAGGAGTAGCTAAAGGCAAAGTAAATATAGAAATACATCCCAGATTTATAAGTAAGGAAAAGATAAAAACAGAAGCGTTAATTTTACCAACATTGGCATCCACCCAGCCCGAGATATCATTTAAATATGATGTTGAGAAATGGAAGAATTTCACGCTAGCAGATCCCAATTTTAACAAATCTGAAAGAATCGACATGGTCATTGGAGCGGATTTGTATTCCCAAATATTAGAAGATGGAGTATTTCGAAAAGAAAAAATCGTAGGACAGAGCACAAAATTTGGATGGATCCTCTCTGGAGTAATAAAAGTGAAAAAAGTAAACAACAAAAGAAAATCCGTAGCAACAACCAGCATTGAGAGGTTTTGGGAGATCGAGGATATTCAAAACGAGGAAGTTTTAAGCGAAAACGATCAGTGCCTACAACTTTATGCAGATACAACACAAAGAGGAGATGACGGTAGATTTATTGTCAGACTACCATTTATCGAAAAAGTCGAACTTGGCGAATCGTATAAAAGAGCAATGGCTCGACTAATAAGTCTCGAGAAAAAGCTGAAGTCAAATCCATCGTTGAAGGCAGAATACTCCAAAATAATAAGTGAATTGTTGGAAACTGGCCATATGAAAAAGGTAGATACTTGTAAAGAAGGAAAGTACTACATGCCACATCAAGCATTAATAAGGGAAAGCAGTCTGACCACAAAAGTTAGAGTTGTGTTCGATGCATCCTCAAAGACATCAAATGGTAATAGTTTAAATGACGTGCTAAATGTTGGTCCAAAGCTACAAAAAGATATATTCGATATTATTACAAGATGGAGGTCCTGGAGGTATGTTATATCTGCAGATGTAGAGAAAATGTTTCGTCAGATAAATATAAACAAACTTGATCAAGAATACCAGTATGTTCTATGGAGATATCATCCAAGTGAAGCAATCGGGGAGTATAAGTTAACAACGGTTACGTACGGGACAGCATCAGCGCCATTCTTGGCAATACGAACATTGATGGAAATTGCAAATCACTGCAAAAATAAAGATATTGAAAAAATAATAAAAGAAGATTTCTATATGGACGATTTGCTGACGGGAGCAGACACTTTACAGCAATGTAAAGACATACGAGAAGAAATTTCCAAACACTTAGGAAAATTTGGATTTCACTTACGAAAATGGATTTCAAATCATGAAAAAATTGTGCAGCACTACAACGGAGAAAAAAATAATGAAATTCTTAGTATCCAAGAAGATGAATGCTTAAAAACTTTAGGATTACAATGGAATCCTACAATGGATTGTTTCTCCTTCAGTATGCAGCTAGAAGAGGAGGCAGTAGTAACCAAGCGTGTTGCTTTATCACGTTTGGCCAAAATATTTGATCCCATAGGATGGTTAACACCAGTGACGGTAAAAGCAAAACTTTTTATACAACACTTGTGGAAGCAGCAAACTGATTGGGACGAACCATTGGATGAGATTTTTACGAAAGAATGGATAACATTTGCAAAGAATTTATCATCATTAACTGAATTAAAAATAAGCAGATGGATACAGCAAACAAATAAAGTATCAGTAGAACTTCACGGGTTTGCGGACGCATCAGAGAAAGCCTATGCCGCAGTGGTCTATGCAAAAATAAATTCTACTGTAACAATAATAGCTGCAAAAAGTAAGGTCAACCCAATTAAAAATAGAAAGACGCTTCCGAAATTAGAGCTAAGTGCTGCTCACTTACTTGCAAAACTAATTTTCAAGATAAAGGGAAGTCTTAGTTCAAATGCAACAATATATGCTTGGAGTGACTCCATGATTACGCTAGCTTGGATAAAAAACTGTAAAAATAAGGACAAATTTATAAGATCGAGAGTATCAGACATACTTTCATTTATTCCAGAAGCACACTGGGAATATGTGAGGTCAAAGGACAATCCGGCAGATGTAGCATCAAGAGGGATAACACCAGAAAAATTAGTTGCGGAAAAAATCTGGTGGGAAGGTCCCGAATGGATAAAAAAGGAAAAACAGCAGTGGCCATTAGAGAAACCGGTAGAAGTACTTATAGCAGCCACGAATGTTTCAAAACAAGAAAATTATTTATACAATATCATAAATAAATTTTCTTCCTTCACCAAAGCTAAACGCGTTTTGGCTTACTCTTTACGCTTTGTGAAAATGCTGAAGGGAAAAAAGAACTTTCCTCATTATTTAACCAAAGAGGAACTGGAAGAATCTGAGATTTTAATAGTAAAACTTCATCAAGAGCATGAATGGCCTACGGAAATGCAGCAATTAAAAATTAATAAAATGGTAGATCATAGAAGTAAGCTAGCAACGTTACACCCACAGTTGGATTTAAATGGAGTAATAAGAGTAGGAGGAAGACTCGAATTTGCAAATTTACCTTACAACAGCAAGCATCCTAGGATTATACAAAAATCAGATTTAGCCGATATGATTATACAATATATACATGCATATACAATGCACGGAGGAAATCGTTTGATGGAGAGTACTATTCGGAAAAAATTTTGGATTTTAGGAGCAAAAAATAGCATAAAAAAGTGTATAAGGAGCTGTGCTAAATGCATAAGATACAGACATGACACGAAAAGTCAAATTATGGGAGTGCTACCTCACTATAGAGTAAATATAAATCCACCGTTTACTCATTGCGGAATCGATTATGCAGGCCCATTGCAAATAAAATGCTCAAACGGGAGAGGACAAAAATCAATGAAAGGGTATGTCGCCATTTTTGTATGCATGACAACGAAAGCAGTTCATTTGGAAGCGGTTAGCAGTCTTACTACAGAGGCGTTTCTTGCAGCACTTAGAAGATTTTTTGGAAGAAGAGGCAAATCCAGTGATATATACTCAGATAATGGTACAAATTTTGTGGGAGCAGCAAGACAGCTTGAAAAAGATTTTATTGAAGCTGTTAAAAATAATTCAAAGTTAGCACCTATCTTGGAAAACGACGAAATTAAATGGCATTTCATTCCCCCGGCAAGTCCACACATGGGTGGAATATGGGAAGCCGCAGTAAAATCTATGAAGTTTCACTTAAAAAGAATAATAGGCGAACATAAGCTCACGTACGAAGAGCTAAGCACGCTACTGGCTCAGATCGAAGCGGTTTTAAATTCACGACCCGTTTATGAACTAGCTAGCAATCCAGATGATCTAGAAGTTTTAACACCAGGTCATTTTTTAATAGGACGAGCAATGATAGAGAGTCCAGCAAAATATGAAGAAACTACAATAAGCTGCTTGGATAGATGGAAGTTGCTGCAGAAAATGAAAAATCATTTTTGGAAGCAGTGGAAAAATAACTATCTAGGGACCTTGCAGCAAAGAGCAAAATGGAAAAAAACGTATCCGAACATTGAAAATGGGCAAATTGTAATAATAAAAAATGAAGAGTCTCATCCCGCTCGCTGGCCGTTAGGTAGAGTAACGGAGGTTCATCCAGGAAAAGACGGAATAGTCAGAGTAGCTACCATCAGAACGCAGAACGGCATAACAAAGAGGCCAACAAACAAGTTATGCCCATTAGAATATCAAAATGATGGAGTATATCAACAAATTAAGGATGCTGATACAACTACTGCTCAAGTCAATATGACAATAAAACAACCAAAAAAGAAGAAAATGTATTTACCAATAATATTATTGTTGAACTTGTTGTTTATAGTTAGTACACAAGCGTTAACAAAAGTGGAAACAATAAAATAAAATTCAGTGATTTATTTGGATCCAATAAGTCACATAAACGTCGTATCGTCTTCTTGGAATATAATTATTTATTATGACATGAAAACGTATTTTGAAACCTTGGAAACAGCAGCCGACGTACTTAAGAGGTCTAGAGAAATATGTCCCAAAATCGACACTTTTAAAGAACAATGCTGGAGCGTATCAAATAACATGGAGTATAAAGTCAACAAAATAAAAACCACCAACGAGTTATTCAACATAGGTTCCAGAAAAAAGAGAGAGGCTCCGTTTAAGTTTATAGGGTCTTTGTATCATATTCTATTTGGAATGATGGATGAGGACTACCGACAGGCTCTAGAAGAGAACATGAAATCACTGTTGGAAAATCAAAATAATATAAAAGAATTATCCAAAAGGCAGACATCGGTGGTTGATTCTACGGTAAACCTACTTAAAAGAACAACAGAAGAAGTAAACACTCACTTTGAAGAAATAAAATCAAAGATCCAAAATATAAGTGATATTGTAAAAGAACGTCATTTTGAATATAGAGAATCCATACGGTTTTTTATGGTGACTAAACAGTTACAGGAAATCATAGAGGAGTGTGACAGTGTACAGAAGGAAGCCATAGATTTGTTGCTAGACATAAACAACGGAAAGATACATCCAGTATTAATAAGTCCACAACAACTACAAGCAGAAATTAACGCTATAAGATATAAAATTCCTGAAAGGTTTATGTTGCCAGGAAAACGAAGCGGTACAGAGCTGAAAGAGATATGGCATCTTTTAACTGGAACGGGCACATTTTTAGGAAACCAACTCATTATTGATTTGAAAATACCACTATTTAATCGTCAATCATCACAAATCTACAAAATAATTCCAGTTCCATTTATTAAAGATGAGATTGTATTAACGGCAAAAATTAAGCTCCATATATTGTGTATAATTACGAAAAGGACGCCTTTCATTACTTAGCAGATGCAGTGCTAAATGAATGTAAACGAACTTTAAGCAAAGAAATTGTATGCGAAGAAAATATTCCATGGATAGATGCCGTGTCTAATGAATGTGAGTTATCACCTTTAAAACCACACACTGTTCTCAACTGTTCATATAACGAAGTGGATGCCGTTCCCTTTTAGATGGAGCTAAGCACATCTAAAATGTCAAAACGCTCAGCAAACAATCATGGACCTTCCTCGCCAAGGTATTCTAAGTTTAGACGAGGACTGTACCGCGAGAATTGAAGAGATTACGTTGGAGGCCATGCACAACGTTCAAGCAAGGGTTAATAATAAATTCCACGCCTTTCTAACAAGAGATGTCGAAACAGAGGAAGTTCGAGCGATAAAACCATTGGGAAATGTTCTGTTAAATCACAGTCGAGTGATTTCACAACTAAGAGACCATATCGATGAGTTAAAAAAGTATAATATCGAACTGAGAGGCATTTCGTTTCATCATGTGACTGGGCATACATCTTTATTATTAGTAATAGTCATTATTATAATTCTTATTATTTTATTGATAAGACGTATGATTAAATTAAGACAAATAGATTTAATCACTTTCTCCCCCCCGCAGAATGTTCAAATATAATTGAACATAATTTTATATTTTTTATTTTCTTAGAAGTGTCATTGTTAAAAATCAAGAAAACATTCTTTGAGATAACAATTGATATTTTTAAAGAAATACTTATCATTAAAGATATAATAAAAACTAAAACTATCACTTGTGTGATAAGATTTTATTGTTACTACTTGTGGGTTCATCTCTAAATAACCCCACAGAGTGATAAGCAATGAATACATGCGTAGCATTAGGCACGCATGTGTTCTCTTTAGATTTAAGATTTAAATTGTTAGTTCTTAAGATTAAATATTGTAAATAAAATTTAGTACTTTACAACTACTCAAATTATAAAGACTTTTTTTTAAAGAGTTCTTTACAATGCCGAATTGATAAGCTCGGTCAAAAGCTTTTTCAATATCGAGCGAAACCGCAACGGTACATTTCTTTTCCCTTAAATTACAAATAATATCGTTTTGAAGATGAACTAGAGCGTCAACAGAGGAGTGACCACGTTTAAATCCGAATTGGTGAATGGGTATTTGGGCTGATAATTGGGAATTTTCTAGCCTAAGCATAATTATTCTTTCAAACATTTTGCCGAAATTAGAAAGCAATGAGATTGGCCGTGAATTACCAATTTGAAAGTCATTTGGCTTCTTCATAAGAGGAAAAATTTTTGCAACTTTCCAAAGCTTGGGAAAGTATCTATTATTTAGACAATTATTAAATATGATTACTAAAAGTTTTATAGCTGATGGTGGCAATTTTTTTATTAAGAAATTGGATAGATTATCTAGTCCCGAAGATTTTTTGTTGTTTATTATTTTAGTTATTTCAATAACCTCAGAAAAATTTGTAAAAATGCTATTTGCCATAGGAAATGAAGCTTTATTAAAATGAGAAAAGGAACAAATTGTTTCAGGGCAATTATTAAGGTAGGAGTTAACATTATTAGGAACATTAGCTGTTTCAGCTCTGTCAGGATTAACGAAACTGTAAACATTTGAAAAATAGTTTTTAAATTGATCCACTTTATCCGCGTCATCCTGGAATAAGTGATTGTCGACTAAAAGTTTTGAAAAACCTATAGAATTTTTTTTCCTATAATATTAAACACTTCTTTGAACGCTTTTGGACCTGGCTTAATCTTTTCTAACTTTTTGCTAAATTCATCGGCTTGAAATATTTCTACTTTTTCTTTAATAATTGTTTTAAGAAGTTGAATTTGTGTACTTAGCAAACGATATTCATCGGAACTTCTATTTCCATTTCTATGAAAAATTTGTTTGAGGTTTTTTTGCCACAAATATTTTATTTTGTAAAGTTTTTTTATACTATCCGGTAATAAAAATTTTTTATTTTTTAGTTCTACCACTTTGGAGTGTCGATCAACTTAAGCATTAATGCAATCATTACATCGTAAAATAAAACTATCTATTTCGTCATTAGATAAATTTTTGTAATCTGGAGGCCATAAATTTAATACCATATAATGAACATCATCACGAAAATTATCCCAATTTATTTCATCAAATGATTTTAAAAAAATTGGCGGTGACATAAGAAGTTCAAAGTCTTGAAATTTTAAAGTCAAGTGGATAATGGTCAGAAAAAGTGGGGAGGGAATTTACCTGATAGTTTGTGTTAACTGTGTCTACTAACCTTGTACTTACAAGAAAGTGATCTAAAAATGATGGACCACCTGGGAAGGATGGATTTACATCACATATCCGTGTTAAACATTCCCCTGAGTAGTCTAACCAGTTAAAGAGATGTTGACCATTTAAATTACTTAGAGAATCACCCCAATTGGTATTTCTTGAGTTAAGATCACCGCCGATTAAAGTTCCATCGTACAATCTTGAAATATGTTTTAAAGCATCTAAACTTGACGTTAATTCGTTGCGGGGGAAGTTTGAGGGTATGTTAAAACTACCCAAGAGTAATTTCTTTACACGACATCCAAAAAATAATTCAATCTCTACGAAACAATTAGGAAATTGTATATTATCCACGTTAATAGATGTAAATTTTATATTTTTATTTACTAAAATTGCAGTGCCTTGGCTTGAACAATCTCTAATTATGTTATAATTTTCAAAATTAGGTCTAGAATTGTTCCGAAAATGAGTTTCTTGATAAAAACAGATATATATTTTGTGGAAATTTAGAATTTTTACTAATTCAATACGCCTACTTATTTCGACTAATGATCTTACGTTAAAAGTGACAATTTTCAAGGTATTACGGGCCATATGTAATAAGTACTTCAGTTAATAAACTTGTATATTCGTTTTTGGCCATTTCTAATGACATTGATTTGTATGAATTTAAAAAATTTAGAATTTTTGATTCTAATGTAATTTTTTTAGGTTCTCTAAATAACTCACCAAGTTTAATAAATTCTTCCACTAAAGGAGGCAACTTCTTTTTGTTATTGATAGTTGGGCTTTCTTGATCTGAATGGAAAAGACTTGCATAAGAAGTCTTGTTGACAACACGATTACTGTTAAAAATAGCATTTTCTACATTATCTCTAGCCTCTTTTGTCCTAGTCTTAGCCTTGTCCAGCAACTCTTTTTTATTTTTTAAATAAGACTTATAGGCAGAGCAGCCTTTATAGTTTGCAACATGACCAGTTTCATTGCGATTAACACAAATCGGAACCGACTCACCCTTTTTTATACCACAAGAACCGGGTTCATGAGATAAATTGCATTTTACGCATTTAAAACTTGAATTACAGTTACGGGCTGAATGTCCCCATAACTGACATCTATAACATTGAATCTCTCTTTTCTTTACTTTTGGCGATTCCCAACTGATCGATTGATTTAATAAAAAGCGTAACTTATTCACATCATTTAATGTTTTTCCTTGAGCTAACGTGACAATAAATAAACCTGTTTCGTGATTATTCTTCGCAGAAAATTCTGTGACTAGTTTATTAACTTTTTCTACTGTGTTAGGAATTTCCACGTCAAGGGCAGCTTTAATTTCAGATACTTCTGTTAAATAATATATACCTCTTAAAATTACTGAAACTCTTTTTAATTCCGGCGGCGTAAATGAATACGAATTAATATTCTGTGCTCTTAGAATTTCCATAATTTCTAAGTGCACGGACAGATTTTCAAAATATAGCTTGCTTTTGCTCTTTGACGAGTTGATAATCTTGTATACAACCTTTGGTGTTCTATGACTTAACTGGTCAACTAGTTTTTTTACATTAACATTATACAGAATGATAGGAGGACAGAATTTTTTCTTTGTGTTTCTAGGAGGATTTTTTACATTATTACTGATTGTTTCTTTTGGGATATTTTTGCTCGAAGAGGCACTTTCATTTAATTCAATATTAAGACTACCTAGTAGTTCATAACGATTTTGTGATATAGCAGTAGACCCAAAATTGGCAATGTCCACATTTGTCTTTGGTGGGCTCTTCTGTGAGACGGCTTCATCAAACACACTTCTCCTTGGTCTTTTAGATTTAATTTCTTGGAAATCTGCATCATTTCTGAATCCAGTATCCATATCGTCAGTATCAAACTGAGTGAATATTCCACTTTGCATCATAAGGTCGCCAATAATGTTGTTGTTGTTTATTTTATTTTTATCTGGTGGCAGTTTGTTAGTAAATGGCGCCGGCTCAGCCGACATAAGTGAAATATTACTCATAGAGTAATTTTTGTTGAATTACTTTGCTTATATTAAATCTCGAAGTAATTTTTTAATAATTAACTCAAACTGAGCTATTATTTATTTTACGCTGCACCAGTCAGCTTTACTTTTTTCTTTTTTTTTTTCTTTTCATTTAGCTTTTGCTGGTTTTGTTACTGCAGTTTCAGTTAAGCATAAAACTTATACTGTGAAAAACTGAAGTAATTTTCAACCCTGGTCTTTATTGATCATGGTTTGGTAGATCATTCTACATGCTTGTACAAAATTTTATGCATCTGCGTCAAAAAATAACGTTTATACCAAAAATTCAAAACCGCATATCATCATGTGAAAATTTTTAGAAACCAATATACAGAAATACTGATATTTTGATTTGGACTTTTGCATTAAACGTCATTGATTAAAAAACACCTATTTATCGGTAAAACAATAAAAAATATAAGTAACAATTATGTGGGGTTTAGAAATTTTGACCACATTATGCAATTATTAAAATTAATTATTGAGTCTATTTAAATAATTTTGACTTGGTTTGATCAACACACCGAATATTTCTCAGTGAAGAGAATACTGTCCGTGCTGTCCGGGAAAGATTTTACACGCACGATACTTCAAGCTATATGGTAAGAATTCAGTCAAGAAAAAACGAGCCTCTTCCTGTAGTTGTCCTAGGTCAAGAAATCTACAAGAGTACCCCAATGTTGATATAATTTTTAAATCCATGAAAAAAGTACGAATAACTTCTCGTGATAAAAATAAAATAAATTCAATTGCGTTAGATGAATGTTTTAATAAAAAAATGTTAACATTTATACCGTCAGAACACTGCGAAGTTAAAGGAGTTGCACCAGTTCCATTGGATTATCCCGAACAGGAGATTTATGAATTTGGCACACCGAGAAACATGGCTAAATATGGACCCCTGCCAGATGGTTGCAGATTGGCGGAGTCTTCCGTTTTTCTAAAAAAAAGACCAAACCCCTAATGGTCGCGAAGATATTGCATCAGTTCGCATCTATTAACTATACAGTTGAGCAGTACATGGAAGCTGTTTTACAGTGCAGATACTGCTGGCGTTTTGGCTACTCAACACGTGCATGCTCAAGACAAACTAGAGTTTGGAGTTGATACTAAGGACTGTAAACTGCAGAAGAAATGTGTAAATTGTAGCGGTAACCACGAATCATTTTCAAAAAACTGTCAATTGAAAAAGCAAATGCGCCAAAGCCCAGAGCATTATCATTCACAACACCAACTTATTCTCACCCAATAATATACAATAACAACATTACTTCCAATACAGGATATCAACAAGCACCAATCTTTAATTTTGATTACTTCCCCAACCTACCAACTAGAGTTTCCAGAATTGAACCCTTTAGAAGTGGCATCTCCTATGCGTATACATATAGAAGAACCTAGTGTAGCCGTTACACCTAAAGCTGTTGTAGCAAAAGTATTAAAAAAACCCTTTTCGTGAGATTAGATCACCTTCGGTTGATTTAAATACAGCATCAAAAATTCGGGATACATTTGCTAAACATATTGCTGGTGTCAACAGAGACATGAAAGCTATAAAATATTTTTTAATTTCATTAATGGAGAAAATAAACAAAAGGACACAAAATCAAGACTCCGAGGGACTTTCTTCCCTCTAAATCGGTTTTATAAAGCCTTATATATGAAGATAATTCAACATAATTCTACTAGTATCCGCAACAAAACTTCAGCTTTTTAGCAATACTCCATACCAACCAAATATCCATAGCCTGTCTCTCAGAGACTTTTCTTAATGCAAGTGATAAGATTTGTTTTTAAAACTATAAACTTATTCGAACCAACCGTCTTGCTACCACCCTAGGATTGTTAAATGATTCACGTTAAATCCGTTCACGTTAATGATTTCAAGCGATGCGCGCAGAGTTTATAGCGGTTTAAATAAACCTTTCTAAACAAAAATTTATTTGTTAAGTATTAGGCGAATTAGATTTTCCGAACTCCTAAGGGTACACAAATTATTCGAGTTGAAAGTCGGTTTTAAAGGAATAAAACTGTTCAATTTTTGTCCATACATATTGTGTAGTTTTATATAAACATAAGTTGTTTGAAAGTAATAACTATATTTTTTCAAAGTCAACATTTATGCAGCTTAAGTGAAGTTAAGCGATGTCATTATATGATGAAAGAAAAGTCTGAATATGTAAACAAAAGTATGTGTACATAAGTTGTATTAATCAATGCATTATTGATTCAAAAAACTTAAGCTAAAAGGTAAATGTTGATAACATTGCTTCTGTAATGCATCAAACGCACGATGGGCCGAAATGAATATTTAACAGGAATAAATTCATATTTTTGTAAATACTTAGCCGATATTTCAGAAATTTTCACAGTGTTTTACTTCATCTCCGGCGCTTAATGCTTCTGATATTTAAAGTGGGAGTAGCCCCGCAGATATAAAAACAAATATATTTCATTGATTTCTCTGAAATTTCCACCGTGTTTATATAAAAAAAATTATTTCATCGCATATTTGCCCCACTATTTTAATTAGGATAGATCTTAACACTTAAGGTGTATAAGCACGCAAAAAATGGAGGCTATAGAAATAGTAGACGTGGCACCTTCCATACAAAAAAAATATTCATATATTTTCGAAAATATAAAATCTGGTATTACCAAAATTTATTAATAAGTGTTTTACTACTAATAAATATATCGCTAGCTTAGAGTGCAAAGGTGCCAACTGCACTTTTTTACAAAAATAAGATTTTAATGCAGAACAAAAGAGAAATAATAAATACATCGTTTGAAAAAAACAAAATTGTACCAACTATTTTTTATACCCTTCACCACCATAGGTGGAAAGGGTATTATAAGTTTGTGTTGATGTATGTAACGCATAGAAATATTTGTCTTAGACCCACCTTTTAGTATACCAACAGGCTTAGAATCACTTTCTGAGTCGATTTAGCGATGTCCGTCCGTCCGTCTGTCCGTCTGGCTGGCTGGCTGGACCCCCATGTAAACCTTGTAATCAAACTACAGGTCGCAATTCTAAAGATAATTTGATGAAATTTGGCACAGATCATTTTTTTGATAATGGGACCATGGCTATTGAAATTGGTCAAAATCGGTCCATTATTTATGGTACCTCCCATAGGTCCCACTTCCCGGAATTGCTATATTGGCCACAAATATCAAGATACTGCTTATGTAAACTTAAATCACTGTACCAAATTTCGTTAAAATCGGTCCACATTTGACCATAGCTCCCATACAAACTTTTCTTCAAAAACTCACTAAATGAGACAAAAAATCACTAAAACGCTCGTAAATCTAAAGATAATGAAAATTTTGAGTTTATTTTTTGCATACATAATTTTTGTAACAACTGTAATCAATTTGCCAAATTTCGAGATAATCGGTCCACATTTGACCCTAGCTCTCATATAAGTCCAAATGACGGAAACAGCTTAAATATGTAAGTTTTGAGAAAAAGTTTGTATGATGGCAAAATTTAGCAAATATTTGTCTTTATACAGGAAAAATAACACCTTTGACCTTAGTGGTGAAGGGTATCGTATGGTCGGGCTTGACCGACTATACTTGTTTCAAATGGTTTTGTGTTGATGCGCAAAAGTGCCGTGTACATAGCTGTCAAAATGTGTGCGCAAAAGTGCCATTTACACATGTGATTGTTGCTTTAATGATGAGAGTGCAAGTCCAGTGTCTTTGACTTGCACTCTCGTCATTAAAGCAACAACAAGCAACAACTCTGACAAAAATTTTATTTTACAGTGACGGATGTTTATACAAAAACAGAAATATGACTATGAGTTATGCTTTGTTGAATGCAGCTATTAAATATTAAATGACAATAGAGAAAAACATTTTAGAAACTGTACACCATTCACTCTCTCACCGATCATCGGACTATAAACGTACATGTAGAATACACTTACTTAAATGGCCTTTATTTTAGAATTCCATGTGCTTCGCTCTTGTGTGCAAATTTCCCAAGCTAACCTATGAATGATTTTCCTCCGGGGGTCCGTTTTTATTCTAATTTTAGCTTTTTTATGGTAATTGTTTCTTCGAAGAGTGGATTACTAGCCCGACTTTCTAACCCATATTTATACCCTTCACCACCATAGGTGGAAAGGGTATATTGGGTTTGTGCTGATGCTTGTAACGCATACCAATCGACTTAGAATCACTCCCTGAGTTGTTTTAACGATGTCCGTCCGGCTGGCTGGCAGGCTGGCTGAAATATTCTTCACAAATGTTGCTTAATCAGTGTACCTAATTTTGTAGGATTCAGTCTATATATGACCATACCTCCCATACAAGACACATTCTCAAAAGACGCTTATCTACACATAAAAGCACAAAAACGTTAATAAAAAAGTACAAAAACGTTAATAAATGCATATGACTACTAAAACTTTGCACAGATAAATATCTTGTATATATAAACCAATAACCAAAATTTGGTAACAATCAGTCCACAATTGACCCTAGCTCCCATATAAGGACCTTAGCCGGAAATTACATAAATCTCGAAATTTTGGAAAAATAACACATAGTATATGTATGTATGTCTCTAAGACATAAAGAAAACTTGTTAAATTGTTGGTCCATATTTGACTATCATAGTCCAAGCACGATGAACGTTACAAACCACTTTAAATGCTGATATTCATCAAAAAATATTATGCTGTCAGTTTGGTGAGATTGGAAGAGTCCGGTATATTTTGAGCTGCTTCCAAGGAACCAAACGATTAATTCGGATGTCTACTATGAACACATGGATAAATTGAATATAGCCATCAAGAAGAAACGGCCAGAATTGGTCAATCGTAAAGGTGTTACATTTCACCAAGCAACGCTAGACCGTACACATCTTTGGTCACTCGCCAAAAACTGAGAAAGCTTGGCTGGAAACTTTTGATGCATCCACCATTCGATGATGACATTTGGTTCAGTTTTTTGCAGATAAAGGCCAAAAGTTCTAATAGCGTTAATAAATTTGTTACTGGAAAGTCATCCAACAAAATGGAAATTATCAGCCTGTTCACAAAACTGTCATACGTTAGAAAGCAATCGAATACTAGCCTAACGATTAAGCTCTAAATTGAGTTCATTTTCGTTTAGAAGTAAAAGCTTCGTAATGAAATATCAAATAATAGTATTGCCATGAACTTAAGACTTTTGTAAATGATGTAAACCCTAAAATTTGAGTTTGGGAACGAGTTCCCTAATTTCGTAAGGGCACATTCCAAAGTAAAAACGATAGAAAAGTGTGACACTCCAGTGGTTCAATAGATTTGAATACCATGCTGTCATCAATGAGCACTTTCGCCCTCTCTTGCACTCTTACATGGAACCTATTCCGAAACATTGATTGCTTACTGGTGAAATACAACTCTTATGTATGGGCGGTGATTCAAAACCAAATCAGGAAACTCGTTCTCGATACATGAACTTTCTTACGCAATACACGTCTATCTGTTAGAGCTCATCCTTTCGTAGTCGAATGACCAGTAGACAGACGATACTCTACAGATAGACGATACGCTAGCCGTACAGTTCGTATGTAGAATTTGCTTCTCGCAGAAGTTTTTCCAACCAGTTGCAATATAGGGAAGTTTAAATCAAATGTCCACAAACACTACCTATTCCCCCTCCCACAACCTTTTGGTAGTTTCAACGCAATGCATTGTGTTCAGGTCCTAAACAAAAGCAAAATTAAATAACCGTTTTTTTGTTTCCCAGGCGATAAGAATTTTTTAATTGCCTGATTTGACATTTACTTTCGTCTATCATTTCATTTACGAACCAAACTTTAAAAAGCTTTTTCTCATTTCACTCAAAAAAAAATTCAAAAACCAAAAGTTCAATTTTTTCGTAAGTTGACGTACAATTTGAAAAAATTGTAGTTTTAAACACAGGTCGTATATAATTGATTAAAGTTCATTCTAAAATTAAAAAAATGTGTTTACTCCTTTTTAAAAATCGGCGGTTTCTGCAATGTATGTAGATGCAACATCTTTTCTTTATTTTATTTTATTTTATAAAAGCAGCAACAAAGTAAGACTGCAAACTTGATTTCATGTGATAAAAGCCTAAAAAATATTTTTTTAAATAGATTAAGTTGCAGCAAAGTAGTAAGACTGTAAAAATTTCAATGTTACTTTTGCAAAAAAATATTAAATACTAACGACATTTAAAACACAAACTAAATTATTCTATTTAAGTTGAACAAGAAAAATGTTCATATCTTTTCTTTTATGGAAAAAGTGCTAATTGACTTGCTCAAATCAAAAAATTGCAAAAGAAAGGTGCTAAATGACGAAAGTTCTAACTACTCAAAGATACTGTATTTTTTTACTTTTTTCCTTACTATATACTTATGTATCAACAAAGCAAAGAAAATTCCATTAAAAAAAATTAAAAAAATATTATGTAAATTTTTTTATACATTTTTTGTCTCTCCTAAAAAATTTCAAAAAGTGCAGTTGGCACCTTTGCACTCTAAGCTACCGATATGTGATTTCACATAAAATTGGTGCAGAAAAGTGAAATTTTTACACACCTTAAAGTGGTGAAAACTTTTTCCGAACAGTACAACTCACAACATGAGTTGTGGCGCTTTTAGAATATTGATAACACAAAGTTTAATTTTTTCTGATTTCATAAAGGATAGCCTTTAGGCTAGCATTTTATTTTTAGTGTAAATAAAACTTCAACATTTTTTCATTTACATTCTCCCAACGTTTCGTTTCTTTTTTGGAAACTTCTTCAGGGGATTTGAGTCTGTTTTATTTTCTAGTGACAAAAAAGTTATTTTATTTTTAGTGTAAATAAAACTTAAAATTTTTTCATTACATTTTCCCAACGTTTCGTTTCTTTTTTGGAAACTTCTTCAGGGGACTTGAGTCTGTTTTATTTTCTAGTGACAAAATTATTTTTACATTAAAAAACTTACAATTTTTTATAAATTTTGTTAATATTAAACTTACATCTTAATTGTATTTTATTGTGTTGTTTATTTTTCACTTAACTATTTAATTAAAACTAAAAAAACTGGACATCACGAACAAATTTTTGTATAAATAAATAAATAAGTAAATAAATAATTAAAATAAATATTGACAACACTAAAAAACAAAAACCGAAGTCAAGTTATCCTTAACTCTAATATCACAAACTAAAAGCCTTCAGCAACTGAATTAAAACAAAGATTAGAAGGAGCGAAATTAGACGAAAACGAGAATGGTTTTATTTGACGTGGTATCGTTATTCACTAACATACCTACACATCTAGCGACAAGGAACATACTTGACATATGACAAAATTTAAAAGAACATGCGACTATCAACAAGCCTTCATTCTTAAAAATTCTCCAATTCTGTTTAACAGAAAACAACTATTTTTTTATGAAACGGGCAATTTTACCAGCAACTATATGGTATGCTAATGGGAAACCCACTATCCCCAACTATCGCAGACATTATACTCTATACCCTACTAGAGGACTTAATGGATGAATTAGAAACATTAGGATAAGATTTTTGACGAAATATGTTGACGACATGTTTGCAATAATAAACAAACAAGACGAACAAACTATATTAAACACTCAACGCGTACCATAATAAAATAATAATATAGAATATATATTTTTTACCGATTTTACCCCCAAAATTAAAAAAAAGTACCAACACATATTTTATTTTTTTCAATGTCTATCGACCAGTCTATAAATTATATTTCTGGCTTCATTAGCCAAAAAGATATTCATAGCTAAAAAGCAAAAAAACCTACACTTTTTTACCCCATTAATCATAAAAGTACCAAATACGGATTTAATAGTTTTTTAATACCTATCGGTTGCGATATAAATTATGTTTCTATGTTATATTGTTTTTACCCTTTTTTATCCTTATTAGTGCCATTTTCGAAAAAGTACCAAACACGTGTCCATTTATTTTTTTAGCCGATTTAAATAAAATTTCAACTTTGTTTGCATCGATGTTGGTTTCGGAGATCTGATGTTACTAATTTCTCCCGTTTCTACCATGTTTTAACTTCTAAGAGGTCGAATTTCAAAAAAGTACCGAATTCGTGTCCCTTAATTTTAAGTGCCGATCTCAGATCAATTTAGTTTTTGTTTCGATCACTTTTGGATTAGAAGATATATTTTTACCGATTTTTACCCTCAAAATTAAAAAAGTACCAAACACATATTTTAATGTCAATGTCAATCGACCAGTCAATAAATTATTTTTCAGGCTTTATTAGCCTAAAAGATATTCATAGCTAAAAAGCAAAAAACCTACCCTTGAATATTTCCCCTATTTTTTACCCTTTTGTACCCCATAATTCGGAAAAGTACCAAATACGTATTTAATTGTTTTTTAATATCTATCGGTTGCGATATAAATTATGTTTCTATGTTTATTAGTTTAAAAGATACATATGTGTTAAAAAAAAGTACCAAAATATAGTTTTTACCCTTTATTATTCTTATTAGTGCCATTTCCAAAAAAGTGCCAAACACGTGTCCCTTTTTTCCAGCCGAATCAAATCCAATTTCAACTTTGTTTCTATCTATGTTGGTTTCGGATAAATGATGTTACTAATTTCTACCGTTTTGCCCGCTAGGCGGCCGATTTTCAAAAAAGTACGGAACATGTGTCCCTTAATTTTTAGTGCGAATCTCAAACCAATTTATTTTTCGCTTCTATCGCTTTAGGTTGAGGAGATATAATGTTACTGATTTTTCCCTTTTTTACCCTTTAAATTTTAAAAAGTACCAAATACGTATTTGATATTTTGTGCTTGGCAATCGACTTCCCTATAAATTTTATTTCCAGCTTTATTGGTTCAAGTGAAATACAAAGAAGAAGAAAAATGGACATACCCTAATTTTTCCCCGATTTTACCCCTTTATGCCCTCTGAATCGAAAAAGTACCAAACACGTGTCCAAAATTTTTTTCTTGTTTACCGTCTCCGTTTTGAATTTTGTTACTATGTTGATTGGTTCAAAACATACTCATGGGTTAAAAAAAGTACCAACATTTAATTTTTACCCTTTTTACCCCCTATTTGTCCCAACTGCTTAAAAGTACCAAACACGTGTCTACTTTTTTGTAGCTGATCTGATCCCAACGCAATTTAAATTTTTGTCCTATGATGTTTACTTCCGGAGATACAGCATTACAAATTTTTCCCTTTTTACCCCCCTAGAGGCCGAATTTTCAAAAAATCCCTTCTTAGTGGATCTATACTTCTAAAAAGGTACCCGCTGTCAGCTCCCTAGCTTTAGCCGTTTGGGCTGGGCGATGATGAGTCAGTCACGTTAAAATTTTACATAGATAGATTATTATTATTATTATTATTTTTTTTTTAATTCATTTATTTCAAGAAAAATTTTTAAATATATATCACATTTTATCTTATATCTAGTCCCGCGAAACCATTGCGGCTTGTCTGCAGGATAATGAAATTAGCAGGGACCGTAACAATTATGATATTTATAATAAAAATCAAAATATAATTGTTATTTTACGATTTTTTTTTTTGGCATAAATAATTTTTATTTTATGATTTTTATTTTTTTTGTCAAATATATTTGTCAAATTTTTACAAATATTTTTTTTTTTGGCAAAAATATTTGTCAAGATCTGACAAATATTTTTTTGGCAAAAATATTTGTCAAGATCTGATTTTTATTTATTTTTAACAGAAATAATTGTTATTCTGATTTAAATTTTTTTTGTCAAAAATATTTGTCAAATAAAAAAGGCAAAAATAAAAAATCAATACAGAATTTAAAAAAAATTTAAAGATTTTCCATAATAACGGTAAATTTTAAAAATTTTCAATAAAAATGAAAATCTTGAAAATTTCCCATAAAAACGTAATATTTGAAATTTTCCCATCAAAATGGGAAATTTTAAAAATTTCTTGTAAAAAGGGGAAATTTTGAATATTTTTTTTTAAAATGTGAAATTTTAAAAATTTCCTATATAAATGGGAAATTATAAAAATTTTCTGTAAAAATGGGAAATTTTGAAAATTTCACCTCAAAACGGGAAATTTTGAAAATTTTACCTAAAAACGGGAAATTTTGAAAATTTCCCATAAAAAGGGGAAATTTTGAAAATTTCACATAAAAAAGGGAAATTTGAAAATTTCCCATAAAAAAAGGGAAATTGTGAAAATTTCCCATAAAAAAGGGAATATTTGAAAATTTCCCATAAAAAAGGGAATATTTGAAAATTTCCCATAGGTTAGGTTAGGCAGGCAGTCGATGTAGGTCAGCGTCACTTGGGTCCTAAAAAGCGGTCCCTTTGTTTTACCTGCAAGGGATAGACTGGAAGAAAAGAACAAAAATAATTACTCCAGGCTATCAATGAGAGGCTAATCAAGCCATCATGTAGCCTTGATAAATGAGTCGATTTTACGAATGTTGATACTCGCTAGATCTGATAAATCATGCAGAAAGGGTGCCCCAGATTGAGAGCCCTTGAAGTCGAGAGGGCGGGGCAGTGACATAGAAGATGAGTCACTGTCTCCTCCTCTTCTATATTGTGACAACTACGACAGTAGTCATAAAATTGAAGATTAAGTCTTCTGGCATGTATGCCAAAAACGCAATGACCTGTTAGGGTTGAAATAAGGTTGCGGAGTCTGTGACGGGGTAAAGTTACCAAGATGTTTGAACGTTGAGTGTTGCAGGTGGGCCGTGTTTGCCTTGATATGGAGCAAGTGGTTTCCGAAGACCACTCGCTCTGCGCTGACGCGAAAAGTAATTGCCTAATTATTGATTTGCAGGCGGATAGCGGTAAGCCCGTAAATTGGTCGATGTTGTCCTGACGCAGCCGTCATCTGAAGATGGGGGTTCTCCAGAGATAGTCACAGTGACTATCTCTGGAAAAGGAAAATTTTGAAAATTTCCCATAAAAAAGGGAAATTTTGAAAATTTTACATAAAAAAGGGAAATTTTGAAAATTTCCCATAAAAAAGGGAAATTCTGAAAATTTCCCATAAAAAAGGGAAATTCTGAAAATTTCCCATAAAAAAAGGAAATTTTGAAAATTATATAAAATTATTTTTGAAAAAAAAAGAATAAAAATCAAAAATTTAAAAAGCATGTCATTTTCTGAAAATATTGTGGAAAACAAGCAAAATGATGTTTTCAAATTAGTCCATTGGCTGGATGAGGGGGGTCACGTTCGATGGTATAAACATTACAAAAATAGAACCGTTTTCAGTTTTTAATTCGTCCTCAGGTGGGTGAGGTGGGGCATTATCTATTAAGAGAATAGCTTTTATCGGCAGCCCTTTTTTGCTTAAAAATTGTTCCACCTAAATTCTGTAAGATAATTTTTTAAATGAATATGTGTTGAATAATGCAATATTAAATCGTTTACCTCTGAAACCAATCTTTAAAAATGTTACCAGTCATCCACGCTGATTTAGAATGACGATAGTGAACAGGACAATTAAAATTCTGGAAACAACGGGGTTTTTTTGACTTTCCGACCACAAACAGTTTGAGCTGATGAGATCCCGTAGCATTTGCACAGCAGAGGAAAGTAATTCTTTACTTTTCAGTCTTAGCACCTGGGGCTGATTTTTCCTGTGATGACAAGTATGTTTTGGTTGGCAAAATTTTCCAAAATAAACCCGATTCATCGGCGTTATAAAGTTGATAATTACTTAACCAAGCTCTTCAATCTTGGACCTTAATGCCACTTTAAATGGTTCAACTAATTGGGGTTGAGCAGAAAGTTTTTCTCCAGAAATTTGGAGCAATCTTACGCCGAATCTCTTTTTGAAATTCTGAAGCCATCCGTCACTCGCGTTAAAGTCAGAGTTATTTTCCTTAATATTAAAATGAAGCTCCTTGGCTTTTTCTTTCAACATTAGTCCAATAATGGGGAATTTTTTATCCCTCATACGCATAAACCATTCATACAACGATTTTTCCATTTTTGGGTACTCCGATGGTCGCATAGTTTTACTTTTTTCCAGGCCCGATGAATGTACTGTTGACGCATTTTGAAATTGAATTTTTATTCTTTTTTAATCCAGATACTGTGGACTTTGTCACTCCATATCTCTTTGCTAAATTAGTGACACTTGCACCTTTTTGTAAATGTTCCAAAATTTCATATTTTTCCTTTAAAGTTAGAAATTTATGTTTTTTGTATGCATATTTTACAATTGATTCACTTTTAATTAACACTTAGAAAAAAAACATGCTATTGCGTCTGCGTACATGTAAAAACTAACTAAAAAGTGCACTTGTTTGTCTGACCATTGACATTTTACACTCAAATGTTAATACCTCGGGGTTTCCCCTAATTTTTATATGTATTATGTAACTGAAATTCGTTTCAAAATAAAACAAAACAATTTTCATATTTTAGAGCTTTTGAACAAAGTTCATATTTTGGAGTAGTCAATGGCAGAGAAAAAGTGTTCATTTATTAGGGTGTTAATATTACCGCGAGAGCACTGTATATTATGTTGCTTTTCGTTGCGTTTCTATAAAAAAGTTTTTCAGTTTTTTCTTACTTTTGTAAGGATTCATTATTTGTAGCAAATTTACAGGTATTTTGTTGACAATGTTGGGTAGTTTGACGTTTAATGTTACTTTGCCATAGTTGTTTTAAGACGTTCTACTTTGTATCTTTCTTATTTCTTACGCCTCGTGTTGTATTCGTGATCAATAGGCTGTAGGAATCTACTATCATTAAGAAATTCATTAAGTAAAGTTGTTTGATACATACTTTCGACGTTAAGTAAAACAAGTTCTGTTGCAATATTCTTTCGTTGACTCGTTTTTTTGCTGGCGTTTTTTCTCTTTGGATTGTTGTAGTTTGTGTTGTTACCATTTGTGTTGCTGTCATTTGAGTTGTTGCCATTTGTGTTGTTGCCATTTGTGTTGTTGCTATTTGTATTGTTGCTATTTGTGTTGTTGCTATTTGTGTTATTGTTGTATGTGTTATTGTTGTATGTGTTATTACCGTTAGAGTTGTTGCCATTTGTGTTGTTGCCATTTATGTTGTTGCCATTTGTGTAGTTGCCATTTGTGTTATTACCATTTGTGTTGTTGCCCTTTGTGTTGTTGCCATTTATGTTGTTGCCGTCTATGTTGTTGCCGTTTGTGTTGTTACCATTTGCGTTGTTGCCGTTTGTGCTGTTGCCATTTGTATTGTTGCCGTTTGTGTTGTTGCCATTTGTGCTGCTGCCGTTTATGTTGTTGCCATTTGTGTTGTTGTTTTCAAATATCGAATAATCAAGTTGTTGATTATGTCCTTTGTTTTTCCATAGTGTTTTAAGAATTTGGTTTTGCGTTTGTTGCAAGCTTTTGCAAAAGGTGGAGCTACCCCAGGCCGTGATTCCATGTCGCAGGTACGATTCCACTAATGAGAACTAAGTTTGTCGGAGCACTTCATATGTAGCACAGTTGCTTAAATGATACAGACTGTATGTGTGAGTGTGTTTAACATTTCGTTTATATTATATACAGTCATGTGAAAAATAATAGGGACACATTGTGTTACTTTTTGGGGATTCAAATAAAATAAATATTTTAATCAAGTTTATGAAAAAGTTTTTATTTTTCAAAGGCTTATATTCCCAACATATGAATATAAATGCAAAAAACTAGATATCAATACATTAAAAGAAAAAAAAAATATTTCAATAACTTAACCTAAATTTTGGTTGTGAAAAAAAATACGGACATATTCAGAGTTAAAAAATATTAATGTTAAACTTTTTCTGAAAACCTTTTTATTTTTAAATACTATTTCTTCAATACTTCGTTGCCAATCCTTTACTTTGGATAACAGCCATACATCGATGAGGCATTGAGTCAACCAATTTTCGGCACGTAGCAAGGGGAATAGCTTTCCATGCCTCCTGTATTAGTGACCATAGTGAATCTTTATTCGTTGCTTTTTTACCCCTTAAAGCTACTTTTACTTCTTGCCACAAGTTTTCTATCGGATTCAAGTCCGGTGATTGAGCAGGCCAGTCTAATACACTGATTTTGTTCTCCAAGAACCACTTCTTTGCCCGCTTCGAAGTGTGCTTCGGGTCGTTGTCCTGCTGAAAAACCCATCGAAGCGGCATGTCTTCCTCAGCAAAGGGCAACAACACATCGCTTAAAATATTGCAATAAGTCGCTGCTGTCATTGTGTCCTCAATTCTGTATATCGGACCAACACCTTGGTAAGAGAAGCATCCCCACACCATAATTGAGCCTCCTCCGTGTTTTACAGTTTTGACTGTGTATTGCGGTTTAAAAGCTGTGTTTACTGGCCTGCGCACATTTTGAGTACCACAATCAGGATAAAAAAGGTTACATTTGGTCTCATCCGACCACAAGATATTGCGCCATTTCTCTAAAGGTCACTTAGAGTGCTCGTTAGCAAAAAGTAATCTTCTACTTATGTTTCGTTTGGACAAAAAAGGTACTTTTCTGGGTCTTTTTGCTTTTAAATTGTTATTTATTAGCCTTTTGCGAATAGTGGAAGTGTTGACGTCCAAAGAAAATTCTTTTTTTATTTGAGTTGAAGACACAAAAGGGTTTTTCTTCACAAATCTCACTATACTCCTCTCAAGAGTTGGAGATATTTTGCATTAAGATTTGTGCAGATTGCGAAATTACTTTTAGTTTCTTTAAAAAAAAAATGTTTTGCTTTTTTATTGCATTTTGGTTAAATATTTTCCGGAATGTCACTTTTTACAAAAATTTACAAAACTAAGAAATTAATGCAAAAATGTTAGAACAAAGCCTACTATCGCATTCGTTCACTTATTATTTACCAGCATTGGATGTTTTTCTTAAAAAAACGGGTTTAGTAATAGCAAAAAGTTATTTTTCGAAGAGATTCCAATCATTTCTTTTTCCTTTTATAATTCAAGAATTAAAAAAAAGTAATTTTTTTACAAAAATTCGTTTTTGTGCAGCTTACATTTAAAGTAACAAATTTGCTTCAAACAATTTGGAAGAAATTGTTGTATTTTGCTGGAAACTTGAAAAAATAAAAAAGTGACAGTACGGAATTTTTTGTGACAGTAAAGAAAATCCAATTAAATTTTTGAAAAATTTCCTATAAAAATAGGAAATTTTTGAAAAATTTCCTATAAAAATAGGAAACTTTTGAAAAATTTCCTATAAAAATAGGAAATTTTTGAAAAATTTCCTATAAAAAAAGGAAATTTTTGAAAAATTTCCTATAAAAAAAGGAAATTTTTGAAAAATTTCCTATAAAAATAGGAAATTTTTGAAAAATTTCCTATAAAAATAGGAAATTTTTGAAAAATTTCCTATAAAAATAGGAAATTTTTGAAAAATTTCCTATAAAAATAGGAAATTTTTGAAAAATTTCCTATAAAAATAGGAAATTTTTGAAAAATTTCCTATAAAAATAGGAAATTTTTGAAAAATTTCCTATAAAAATAGGAAATTTTTGAAAAATTTCCTATAAAAATAGGAAATTTTTGAAAAATTTCCTATAAAAATAGGAAATTTTTGAAAAATTTCCTATAAAAATAGGAAATTTTTGAAAAATTTCCTATAAAAATAGGAAATTTTTGAAAAATTTCCTATAAAAATTGGAAATTTTTGAAAAATTTCCTATAAAAATAGGAAATTTTTGAAAAATTTCCTATAAAAATAGGAAATTTTTGAAAAATTTCCTATAAAAATAGGAAATTTTTGAAAAATTTCCTATAAAAATAGGAAATTTTTGAAAAATTTCCTATAAAAATAGGAAATTTTTGAAAAATTTCCTATAAAAATAGGAAATTTTTGGAAAATTTCCTATAAAAATAGGAAATTTTTGAAAAATTTCCTATAAAAATAGGAAATTTTTTGAAAATTTCCTATAAAAATAGGAAATTTTTTGAAAATTTCCTATAAAAATAGGAAATTTTTGAAAAATTTCCTGTTTTTATAGGAAATTTTTGAAAAATTTCCTATAAAAATAGGAAATTTTTGAAAAATTTCCTATAAAAATAGGAAATTTTTGAAAAATTTCCTATAAAAATAGGAAATTTTTGAAAAATTTCCTATAAAAATTGGAAATTTTTTTGCTATAAAAATAGGAAATTTTTGAAAAATTTCCTTTAAAAATAGGAAATTTTTGAAAAATTTCCTATAAAAATAAGAAAAATTTCCAAGAAGAAAATTTGTTAAATTTTATTTTCACTTACCAAAAAACGTGAGTAATTTATAAACCGAATTAACAACTGCTTAAATGCAACAAAATAACAAAAGGAAAAACCACCCCTATTTATAGGGGGATAACGTTTCTCGATAACGTTTTGCTCTTTCAGCTCCCGTCAACTTTGCCTTTGTTTTAACCTTTAAGATTTTAGAAGAATAACAACAACAATAGTCATTCAAAGTAATATAACAAATTATCTTTACATCAAAAGAACTACAGTATTGAAATCAATCAGAATTTTCGAGAAATAAGCTTTTAAAATAAAAAAACCTTTTTACTTAAAAGTGACAGTAAAGAAATTTGTGATATTTTTTTTGTTTTTTTCTTCTAAAAAGTTATTTCACGGAAAATAAAAACAAGAAAAAGTGATCAAAACTTCGTAATATATTAATATACACTTTTATTTATTTTATTAAAATGTCAAAATGACATTGATAACATTTTTCAGGTAAAACCAGGAAAAAGCAATAAAAATAAATACAATCATTGAAAAACAGTTGAATTTTTTATTATTGTTCTATTGTTTTCAACTCTTTTTCCATGTTGCTTAATGAATAACATGTGTGGAGACAGGTATATTTGTATGTAATAGGCATGATATACAGATAAAGCACCATTTGCACAATTTAGCAGAAAGTTTTACAATAATAACAACTACTTTTGTTTGTTGCTAATTATTTTAGAGCTTACTTGCCGTTTTTGTTTTTTTATTTTCTTTTACATTTTATTTTCTTTTGTGAGGAAAAAAAAGCATTGTCTTTGGAATTAACCCATATGTATAATATGTGTGCTTCCTCCAAAAGCTTCTTTCTGTCATATTTTTTTTATAAATTAACTAAATTTTTCAAAAATTTACTTTTTATAACATTTTTTTTTTTCAAAAATTAGCTTTTTATAGGAATTTTTTCGAAAATTTACTTTTTATAGGAAATTTTTCAAAATTTTTTTTTCTAGGAAATTTATCAAAATTTTTTTTTATAGGAAATTATAAAGAAATTATTCGAAAATTTACTTTTATAGGAAATTTTAAAGAAATTATTCGAAAATTTACTATTTATGGGAAATTTTTCGAAAATTGACTGTTGATAGGAATATTTTTTTAAATTTCCTGTAAAAAGTAATTTTTGAAAAATTATCTATAAATAGTAAATTTTTAGAAAATTATCTACAAAAAGTAAATGTTTCAAAAATTTCTATAAAAATATAATATTTTTAAAAATTTTCTGATAAAAAGTAAATTTTCGAAAAAATTCCTATAAAAAGGTAATTTTTTAAAAAATTGTTAAAAAAAGTAAATTTTTTAAAAATTTCTTAAAAAAGTAAATTTTTTAAAAATTTCTTAAAAAAGTAAATTTTCCCCTGGTTATTTGAGGGTTAATTTATAAAAAAATATGACAGAAAGAAGCTTTTGGAAATATATTTTAACACGCATATTATGCATATATAAGTAGTAATTTGTCAGTTTAAAACAAGAACCATTTTGAGCCTATGGGTACGCAAGGGTTAATTTGTTAGAGATATCGATTTTGTGCTAATCTGCAGAGTGTTGATCATTTTTTTTGCGCAAAAATAATAATCAAATTAATTTTCTTAATTTTTATTTAAATTTTAATTTATATAAAATAAATAATAGCTCAGTTTGAGTTAATTATTAAAAAATTACTTCGAGATTTAATATAAGCAAAGTAATTCAATAAAAATTACTCTATGAGTAATATTTCACTTATGTCGGCTGAGCCGGCGCCATTTACTAACAAACTGCCACCAGATAAAAATAAAATAAACAACAACAACATTATTGGCGACCTTATGATGCAAAGTGGAATATTCACTCAGTTTGATACTGACGATATGGATACTGGATTCAGAAATGATGCAGATTTCCAAGAAATTAAATCTAAAAGACCAAGGAGAAGTGTGTTTGATGAAGCCGTCTCACAGAAGAGCCCACCAAAGACAAATGTGGACATTGCCAATTTTGGGTCTACTGCTATATCACAAAATCGTTATGAACTACTAGGTAGTCTTAATATTGAATTAAATGAAAGTGCCTCTTCGAGCAAAAATATCCCAAAAGAAACAATCAGTAATAATGTAAAAAATCCTCCTAGAAACACAAAGAAAAAATTCTGTCCTCCTATCATTCTGTATAATGTTAATGTAAAAAAACTAGTTGACCAGTTAAGTCATAGAACACCAAAGGTTGTATACAAGATTATCAACTCGTCAAAGAGCAAAAGCAAGCTATATTTTGAAAATCTGTCCGTGCACTTAGAAATTATGGAAATTCTAAGAGCACAGAATATTAATTCGTATTCATTTACGCCGCCGGAATTAAAAAGAGTTTCAGTAATTTTAAGAGGTATATATTATTTAACAGAAGTATCTGAAATTAAAGCTGCCCTTGACGTGGAAATTCCTAACACAGTAGAAAATGTTAATAAACTAGTCACAGAATTTTCTGCGAAGAATAATCACGAAACAGGTTTATTTATTGTCACGTTAGCTCAAGGAAAAACATTAAATGATGTGAATAAGTTACGCTTTTTATTAAATCAATCGATCAGTTGGGAATCGCCAAAAGTAAAGAAAAGAGAGATTCAATGTTATAGATGTCAGTTATGGGGACATTCAGCCCGTAACTGTAATTCAAGTTTTAAATGCGTAAAATGCAATTTATCTCATGAACCCGGTTCTTGTGGTATAAAAAAGGGTGAGTCGGTTCCGATTTGTGTTAATCGCAATGAAACTGGTCATGTTGCAAACTATAAAGGCTGCTCTGCCTATAAGTCTTATTTAAAAAATAAAAAAGAGTTGCTGGACAAGGCTAAGACTAGGACAACAGAGGCTAGAGATAATGTAGAAAATGCTATTTTTAACAGTAATCGTGTTGTCAACAAGACTTCTTATGCAAGTCTTTTCCATTCAGATCAAGAAAGCCCAACTATCAATAACAAAAAGAAGTTGCCTCCTTTAGTGGAAGAATTTATTAAACTTGGTGAGTTATTTAGAGAACCTAAAAAAATTACATTAGAATCAAAAATTCTAAATTTTTTAAATTCATACAAATCAATGTCATTAGAAATGGCCAAAAACGAATATACAAGTTTATTAACTGAAGTACTTATTACATATGGCCCGTAATACCTTGAAAATTGTCACTTTTAACGTTAGATCATTAGTCGAAATAAGTAGGCGTATTGAATTAGTAAAAATTCTAAATTTCCACAAAATATATATATCTGTTTTTTGCAAGAAACTCATTTTCGGAATAATTCTAGACCTAATTTTGAAAATTATAACATAATTAGAGATTGTTCAAGCCAAGGCACTGCAATTTTAGTAAATAAAAATATAAAATTTACATCTATTAACGTGAATAATATACAATTTCCTAATTGTTTCGTAGAGATTGAATTATTTTTTGGATGTCGTGTAAAGAAATTACTCTTGGGTAGTTTTTACATACCCTCAAACTTCCCCCGCAACGAATTAACGTCAAGTTTAGATGCTTTAAATAGAAGTTCCGATGAATATCGTTTGCTAAGTACACAAATTCAACTTCTTAAAACAATTATTAAAGAAAAAGTAGAAATATTTCAAGCCGATGAATTTAGCAAAAAGTTAGAAAAGATTAAGCCAGGTCCAAAAGCGTTCAAAGAAGTGTTTAATATTATAGGAAAAAAAATTCTAAAGGTTTTTCAAAACTTTTAGTCGACAATCACTTATTCCAGGATGACGCGGATAAAGTGGATCAATTTAAAAACTATTTTTCAAATGTTTACAGTTTCGTTAATCCTGACAGAGCTGAAACAGCTAATGTTCCTAATAATGTTAACTCCTACCTTAATAATTGCCCTGAAACAATTTGTTCCTTTTCTCATTTTAATAAAGCTTCATTTCCTATGGCAAATAGCATTTTTACAAATTTTTCTGAGGTTATTGAAATAACTAAAATAATAAACAACAAAAAATCTTCGGGACTAGATAATCTATCCAATTTCTTAATAAAAAAATTGCCACCATCAGCTATAAAACTTTTAGTAATCATATTTAATAATTGTCTAAATAATAGATACTTTCCCAAGCTTTGGAAAGTTGCAAAAATTTTTCCTCTTATGAAGAAGCCAAATGACTTTCAAATTGGTAATTCACGGCCAATCTCATTGCTTTCTAATATCGGCAAAATGTTTGAAAGAATAATTATGCTTAGGCTAGAAAATTCCCAATTACCAGCCCAAATACCCACTCACCAATTCGGATTTAAACGTGGTCACTCCTCTGTTGACGCTCTAGTTCATCTTCAAAACGATATTATTTGTAATTTAAGGGAAAAGAAATGTACCGTTGCGGTTTCGCTCGATATTGAAAAAGCTTTTGACCGAGCTTATCAATTCGGCATTCTTTTCAAACTCATTCGTATGGATTTAGATCATAATTTCATTAAGCTTTTTTATAGCTATTTCCAAGAAAGGCAATTCTTTGTCCAGATCAATAACTCTAAATCTGATTTCGGATATATATATAGTGGTGTTCCACAAGGAGCTATTTTAGCACCCTTTTTGTTTATAATGGCTCAAATAGTATTCTCTACGCCGATGACTCCCTAATATACGCACACGATAGTGACCCTCGTATTGCACTTAATAAAGTACGGAATCATCTAGTTCTAATTGACGAATACTATAAGAACTGGGGAATAAAAATAAATCCACTGAAATCGGAAGCCATTTGTTTTCGTAATGCATCCGGAAAAGGTCCAAATAACGTTGTCAAACTAAGTAAAACATTGAATCTTTCTTTAAACGGCTTTAATATTCCCTTTAGAAATGAAATCAAGTACCTTGGAGTAACTTTAAATAAACTTTTTAAATTTAATCAACATGGCAGATGTAAAGCAATCAACATGGCAGATGTAAAGCAATCAACATGGCAGATGTAAAGCAACATGGCAGATGTATGGCAATAGTAAAGGATTACGAATCAAGGGTATGTTTTCCAGATTATTAGTAAACAAAAACCTAAGTCAAAAAACCAAGTTATTGATCTATAAAGTCTGCATCCGATCAGCGGTCATTTATGGATTTCCAATTTGGTATACAATATCTCCAACTGTTATGAAAGAGTTGGAAGTCCTTGAAAGAAGTTGTTTGCGTCTTTGCGTTAATGCGAATCACGAAAATTATCATAAAAGATTTTCAAATACTCATATTTACAAAAAAGCTGATATTTTACCACTTTCCGTTTATGCTCTTAGCTTGCTTAATGCTTATATTAAACGTTTGGAATTTCATGACAACAGTTTGATGAGAAATGTTATTCTTAGTCAAACTGGTTATAACTGGTCTAACTGCACATATACCTCACCAGTCGGAATTTTGGAACAAAACATAAATATCACGTCAAATTTGTATTTGTTTTTTATTAAATGTTTTTTTATTAAATGAGAAATGTTATTCTTAGTCAAACTGGTTATAACTGGTCTAACTGCACATATACCTCACCAGTCGGAATTTTGGAACAAAACATAAATATCACGTCAAATTTGTATTTGTATTTTATTAAATGTTTTTCTAATACAACAAAATGCAACATTTTATAATTTACAGTATTAGAATCAGATATGTTATGACATTATTTGATAGAAAAACAAAAAGATGACTTAAACTAATTAAAATAAATATGTATGTATAAGAAAATACTAAAAAAAAAATAAATTTGAATATAAATAATGATGATTAGGGTGTCATTTTTAATTATTTTCCTTATAATATTCTGTTAATAACTTTTTAAACTTATTTGCGTTGCTAGTGAATTGTAGACTAGAAGGAAGGCGGTTCCAGAGATATATGGTCAATATAAAGAATTGATGGTATGATGCTGTATCCCGATACTGAAATGTTCTTATTGAATTATTTCTTGGCGAAGTGGTGAATGTCAGTTTTTCGTAAAGATGATTGGGTTCCTTAGTAGTGATGATTTTGTGCAACAAAATGAGGTTTCTAAATTCCATGTAGTCATCAAGACAAATTCCATATATTTGTTTTGAGAAAGCAGATACACTTTCGAATCTGGTTAATCCGTAAATATAACGTGTGATGTTATTAAAAGTGGTATTAAGTTTTTTCTTATCTTTAAGATTGCAGCCGGCAAAAATTTCTGAAGAATAAAGAAGTGTTGGTATGAGATATGTCTTAGCCAATAACATTCTTATCTTAGGCGGTGTAAAACTATGACTAGGCCATAAACTTCTAAGCATACTGTATGTTCTACCACAAGCCTGGGTTATATGATCAGACCAGTTAAGCGAACGATTAAATATAACTCCCAAATTTCTAACAGTGCTTACTATTTCGATTTTGGTGTCACCTAAATAAATATTAATGTCATCAATGAGCACAACAGATTTTTTGCATATTATAATGCATTTAGATTTCTTGGGGTTAAGTCGCAAACCATTGGCTGAGGCCCAGGTATATATTCTATTAAGATCTTCATTGAGTTCACGAACATTTTGCTGAATAAGACTTGTGTGGCTACTGATGTAAAGTTGGACGTCATCTGCATACATGCGAATTTGACAAAATTTGAGTTGTTTTGGTAGGTCATTAGCATATATAGAATAAAGTAGTGGACCAAGAATTGAACCCTGAGGCACACCTCTCAACAAATCCAGAGGCTTTGAAGTTACTCCATTACTTGCAACCGATTGAGATCTATTAATTAAGTAAGAGGCAATTAATTTTGATGCTGTAGCAGAGAAATTAAACATTTTTACGAGTTTCGTGATTAGATTACTGTGTTCAACGGTATCAAATGCTTTTGAATGGTCGAGTAAAACTAACAAGGTTACTTTTTTATTCTCCATATTTTCACGTATATTCTCCACAACTTCTGTTAATGCTGTTATGCAACTATTATGCGGCCGAAAACCGGATTGTTGATCAGTTAAAAGTTTATTAGAATATATATATTCGGTGATTTGTTTGTGTAGGAGCCGTTCGAAAATTTTAGAAAGATAGGGAAGAATTGATATAGGCCTGTATTCTTTATCGGATTTGGGAACCGGTATCACCTTAGCATGCTTCCATTCAGCAGGGAATGAGCTTGTAGTAACAATTGTGTTGAAAATATGGCAAACATAACGGATGATCCATGGAAGTATAATTTTTACGAAGCGAGGATTTATATCATCAGGTCCAACGGCATTTGACTTGATTGACCAGAAACCTTCAACTATTTCATTTATGTCGAAGCACTTAAATTGAAAAGGACTTTCAGCTACCGAGTGACTGATTGAGACATATGAGTTATAAAAAGTAGGATCTACAGGGGGTTGAAGAATGTTAACAAATTTTTCGTTTATGGAATTTACATTAATTTCATTTGAATAATTTTGCTTTCCAATAATGCCGATATCACGAATTTGCTTCCACTTTTGTTTTGAGCAAGTTGCCAAGTTGAATTTATTTCCATAATACATTGATTTTTCACGCTTTATTTTGGAGACAACTGTTTTTCTGGCAGCACGAAAATTGATGAATAATTCATTTGTTCGGTAACGTTTCCATCTTTTATATAAGTTGTCACGATTCTCAATAAGCTGCTTTATTTCTGGCGTGAACCAAGATGTAATTTTGCGCGTAGTATGTTTAGTTTTAAGGGGAACGTGTTTGCTAAAAATAGACAGAATGATACAATTAAGTAATTTTAGTTGATCGTTAGCAGTTGGAATATAGTAAATACGATTCCATGGAGCATTATTAAGATCCGTTTCCAAAGATTCTTTATCAATGTTATTGTAGTCTCGGAAGGAAAATTTTTTGTCGCATCGCTTAACGTTAAAGTTATAAGACATAAAAATGAGATCATGCTTAGAGAAAACAGGTACAGCAAGTTGATCATAGAGTAGTACACTGCTACGATTATCAACGAAAAAAATGTCAAGCAAGGTTGGATTTGTGCCGGTGTAGTGAGTTGGTCTAGAGTTATTTACTGCCGTTAAGTTGAGCGAAGCCATTGCTGAGGAAAGATTCAATCCGGAATGAGTTAATAGATTAGCATTAAAATCTCCTGATATTATTATATTTGAATATGAAACAGTCAATGTTTCCAGTTCAGTTACTAGAGAATCTAATTTTACATTTTTATTAGCTCTGTAAACACATCCTAGAAGCAACTTTTCATCCATTGAATTTACCTCAACAAATATGTATTCAACGTCATTTTTAGCTTGAAATCTGGAAATTAGCTTACAGGATAGACTGTTTCTGATGTAAATTGCTACTCCTCCAGCATTACCATCACGATCACATCTAAAAATTGTATATCCTTGCAACTGAATTAATTTATCATTAAGGGTTTCATTAAACCAAGTCTCCGAAATGCACACGGCATCAACACCAGAAGCCTCAAAAATATATCTAAACTCATCAATTTTCGGGTAAAGGCTTTGGGCATTTATATGTCCAACATTAAAAGCTGGAAAGCGTTTTGCAAATATTCGCACCATGTTAAAGTTGCCTTCTCTGGAACCAAATTGATCAAATGGATTCATAATATAATACTAGAGCAACGCAATAAATATTAAAAAGAATATTAAAAAAGTTTTTGTCATTGAATAAAAGTATGAAAGAGTACATATGATTAAAAAAGTATGTTGTAATTGAGATAAATAGATAGTAAAAAATGTTTAACATAATAATTTTAGTATAAGTAGTTATAACATAAGGTTTTAGGTTCCAAAAAATCTTATAGAAAAAGCTGATTAAGTGTTTCAGGAAACTCTATTTAAACCGTTATTGTTTGCCAGAATTTTACCGTAATACAATTACAGGCTCTAACAGGGGCTGATTCCTGTTCTTTTATATTTGTTGCTTAGTTTTAGTTTAGTTTTAAGTCTTTGATCTCCTTTTGATACACCAACAGTCTATGTAAACTTTTTTATATTTTTGAGCAATATAATTGTAATGTTTATTGTCTGATGTTTAGTCATTTAATGTTCTTAACTTAAGCATGTAGCGTTATTGTCCTCATAATATCTTCAATGTTTATTAAAATAATACATATAGTTTTAAGTTTATAAATTTATTGTTAACTTTATATATTTGCTCAAATGTGATCTGACTTAAAAGTCTCAATAAAAATTGAATTGAATTGCAGAGTGTTTTAACTAACACTCTGGATTTTTTTTTTACTTTTCTCGAATTCGTTCAACAAACTATTGAAAAAACCAAAAAATTTGTTTTGAAAACGGTATGAAAAAAAATATATTTTTTTTCGTCCTATGCAAAAGTGACTTAACGTTAGCCCATTTCAACGAAAATGGGTAATTAAATATCTTGTGGTCTCAAAAAAGTAAAACCAATCAAACTTTTTAAAATTTATTAAAAATAAAAATAAATTTTATTGCATATGTTCAGGAGCTTCTTCAAGGACGTAAAATATTTTGGGAAACCCTTAATAATTAGGAAACCTTTATATATATATATATATATATATATATATATATATATATATATATAAGTTAGCAACGCTATGAATACCCATATTATTTTGATGAGCGACGTGAATGCCCATACTAAGATAATACGCTTAATTGCAATTTTCGGTTTTACTTGGCTTGGATTAAATTTCATTCTGCACTAAATATTTCTGCATTGCGTTGATTGGTCAATTCATGGGAAATTTTGTAACATTTAATAATGATTAATCAGCTATTATTTTACCTCAAATTTTAATTTTAAGTAATTTTATGAAATAAATGCATTCTATGTCGAATCACCTAATTGTTTAGTTCATTTTTTCGGAGGTTCATAGAACCTAAATCAACAAAACTAACTGGCGCCCAACTAAACTTTAAAAAATCAACATATCCTTGTTAAGTGAAAAATCAATATTTATTTGATAAAGAAGAGATAAAACTTTAAAATTATTAAAAATCAATATTTGTTTGATATAAAAAAAAAAACCTTAGAGTTTTATAAAAATATAAATAAATAATTCTTTGAGTACGTTAAAAAAAAAAATCAATATTTTTTGAAAAGAAAAGACAAAGCTTAAAAATATAAGTTTAAATAATTTTGATATAAAATAAAGTTGTTTATAAAAACAAGAAGTATAAATTTAAATTTCTTTGATTGAATTTTTTTTTAATTTGTGAAAAATATTAAGTTTAAATAATTTTAATTTAGAATAAGCTGTTGATATAAAACAAAAAAAACTTTTGTGCAAAGGATTCTTGTAAAGACATTAAAGTTAAAAAAAAAAACAACCTATATTGAAGAATAACTAAGAACAGCTTCCTCCTTAACAAATGGAATTCATGTAAGTACCTCTTTTGATTTTTGACAAGGTGTGTTACATAAAACAATCAAAGTCTAATTCTTCATTAAAAAAATTGATAAATCTTATGAAGAGTTTTTAAAATTTCGTTCAGCACGGAAGAAAGGAATTAGTGTATCCTTACTGAACTACTGCGACTCCTAAGGGACCCTCCAGTAGAAGGTAATAATTTTTTTTTTTTTTTTTTGCTTTTTAAGAGAGGTGCAAAACTTATAGTTTTCAAGGACCAGGATATATTGAAATTTTTGTTCTTCTTCTCGTGCTTTAATTATTTATTTAACCTTAAGAGAAATGAGTCTTACTAGGGATGAAGCAATAGGTCTGATCAGTGTTACCATAGAGGCGGTGACAGAGGAATTAGCAACAAAAATAGAAGCTTTGACACAAAAATTTGAAAATCTTAGTCCCAGGGTAGAAACTTTCGAACCTGTGTCAATACCGGACAATAGTAGGGGGAATTCCTTGGACCTTATTAAATCATTACCAGAATTTAAGGGCGATGTGCAATCGTACCCGGCGTGGAGGGATGCAGCGCATTTCGCGATGAGGTACTATCCGGAAGATACGGAGAACTACTACATAGCGATAGGGGTCTTTAGAAACAAAATAACGGGAATGGCCAATGCCAAACTGGCGTCATTTAATACAGTTCTAAATTTTAGTGCCATTATTGCTAGACTAGACCAATGTTACGCGGACAAGAGGTCATTACAGGCGCTAGAAAACGAGCTCAGCGTACTAAGGCAAGGGGAACTGACAATATCTGAATTTTACGATTTAGTGGACGAGCATTTGACCCTCATTATTAACAAAAACAAAATGACTTATTCCAGCAACGAAGAGGTAGCGATAGCACTTAACGAACGTGCAAGGGACAATGCCTTACGAGTTTTCATATCTGGTTTACGCCGCCCACTGAGTAATATTTTATTTTCTGCCAGGCCGGCAGATTTACCAACGGCTTTAGCTACTGCCCAAGAACTAGAGGCAGACCACAAACGACAGCAGTTTGCGAGAATTTTTGCGGCAGGAGACTCCGCAAGGTCAAGCCAGTATCAGGTTAGGAAATTGGGTGGCCTTCCGGCTACACACCCGTCGTACAGACCGAAACGTGAGCAGGATCTTAGGCCAAAAGATGGTGAAAGCACAAATCCGATACCAATGGACGTGGACCGCGGGTCGTCATTATTTAGACGATCAACAGCTTATGCGGCTCAACAACAGCCTCGACCAACAACAAACCAAAACAGACAGCAACATTCACAGGGTAATGTAATTAAACGCAGATACGAAAACTCAGGAATTTCTGCTCCTGCTCCTAAAGCGCAGAGGGTAAATTATATAGAAGTAGGGAACTCCGAGGAACAGGAGGACATAGACTCCGTATTTGAATATGAACAAGAAGATGAGGAGGATGAGATTGTCGAAGAACAGCTAAATTTTTTAGGATAAAACCTCTCTTCCCTTTTGTTAAAAAAACAATAAAAGGTAGGGAATTAAAACTTTTAATTGATACGGGCACGACAAAAAATTGCATACAGCCGATAGGCTCCTTAGTAGGTGTGACCTCATTAGAACAACCATTCAACGTAAATTCAGTAAATGGGACAAATTTCATAAATCAAAAATGTAAAATGGTAATATTCGGCTATGTGACTACATTTTACATTCTACCAAGACTTCAACAGTTTGACGGAATAATTGGTTGTGTCTTTCTTAAAGAAATTCAAGCAACTATAGACTTAGGAAATGACGTGCTGAAATTTAGAAAAGGGAGTACACACTTGACATATGGGGAAAAAGATAAAATAAATTTTATGACGATAGACAAAACGGACGTACCGTCGGATATTTTGGCAGAATTTGAGGAGGCTATATCTGCAAATACTAACGCGTTCGCTGACCCAAACAGGTCCTTACCATTTAACACATCGGTAGAAGCGACAATAGATACTTATACTGACGAACCAATCTACAGTAGATCATATCCATACCCAATATCAGTTGCAGAGTTTGTAAATAGGAAATTGAATCGCTACTTAAAGATGGTATCATTAGAAAGTCATCCTCACCATATAACTCTCCAGTACACGTAGTGGGAAAAAAAGGTACTGACGAACTTGGAAATCCAAAATACAGGATGGTAATTGACTTTAGAAAATTAAACGAAAAAACGAATGACGATAGATACCCTATGCCGGACATTTCGGTAATCCTGTCAAACTTAGGAAAATCTAAATATTTTACTACCTTGGACCTGAAATCTGGATTTCACCAGATTCAATTTTCTGAGAGGGACAGAAGAAAGACTGCCTTTAGCGTTAATAACGGCAAATACGAATTTTGTCGATTACCATTTGGCTTTAAAAACGCTCCGAGTATATTCCAAAGAGCCATAGACGACATTCTGCGAGATGATATAGAGAAAAGGTGTCAGGTGTACATGGATGATATTATTATCTATTCATCTAACAAACATGAACACGTAAGAGACATTGAAACTATTTTACAGAAGCTCGAAATTGCAGGAATGAGAGTTTCATCTGAAAAATCTAAATTCTTTAAAACAGAAGTACAGTTTCTTGGATTCATCGTAACTAGGAAAGGCATTAAGGCATGCCCAGAGAAAGTAAAAGCTATAGTAGACTTCAAAACACCACAGAACTTAAAATCCCTTAGATCATTCCTTGGTTTGTCGGGATACTATAGAAAATTTATTAAGGACTATGCGCGGATTGCTAAACCACTAACAAAGTATTTAAGAGGAGAAAATGGCCATACAGCAGCAAGTAGCTCAAGAAACGTTAAAATCGCTCTAGACAACGAAGCAACAGTAGCTTTTGACAAGCTGAAAAGAATATTAGCGTCAGATGACGTATTACTAGTATATCCCGATTATAAGAAAACATTCGAACTAAGCAGTACTGTCGCAAAACGGAAAACCCATCACAATGATCTCGAGGACACTCTCAAGCGCAGAATCTAATTATGCTACAAATGAAAGAGAACTACTGGCCATCGTATGTCCGACAAAAATCCAAACGCTAAACTGAAGAGATGGCGAGCTTTTATAGAGGAGTTTTCGCCAAAATTCTTTTACAAACCTGGAAAGGAGAATGTAGTTGCAGACGCCCTTTCGCGACAATACATAAACCAAATGGATGAAGAAAGCGATCAGACTGTACATAGTGAGATATCGCTTTCAAATACGATTCAGTCCATTAAATTTCCCGTAAACCAGTTCAGGAATCAGTTTATAATATCAAAATCTGATATTTTCTCAACTAGTAAGAAAATAGTGTTCAGACGATTTATACGGCATACAATAAATTATAATACAGTTGATGAACTTTTGGCATATTTAAAAGATAATGTGGATTCGACGGGCTCGAATGTTTTTCATTGCGATCTGCCAACACTAGCAGAATTCAAGGATAATCTTCTCCTATTGTTCCCATCTACAAAGTTTGTTCACACTGAAAAATTCGTTATGGATGTAATACGGGAAGACGATCAGTGGGATATAGTGACCACTGAACACATCAGAGCACATAGATCGCTTCAGGAGAACTTTCATCAAATTATCAACGAGTACTACTTCCCTGGTGTAAAGAAGATGCTAAAATATGTAATAACAAACTGTAGAATATGCAAAGAAAATAAGTACCAGCGAAAGCCTCCTAATGTGGGAATTGCAGCAACCCCTATACCCTCCTATCCTGGGGAAGTGCTTCATATGGATATTTTAATCACTAATAACTTAAATTTTCTTACATGCCTCGATAAATTTTCCAAGTTCGCAATTGTTTTGCCTATAAACTCTAGATCTTCCATAGATATTAAAATAGGTTTGCTTCAGGTTTTGAATAGGTTCAAGGGAGTCAAGACAATCGTTTCTGACAATGAAAGAGCGTTTTGTTCACATGCACTTGGCATTTTTCTGAGAGACCATTTAAATGTGCAACAATTTTTCGTTCCGCCAATGCACAGCAAGAGCAATGGCCAGGTAGAAAGATTCCACTCTACACTTTTGGAAATTGCACGGTGCATCAAGGCCCAGCAAAGCATAGATGAAACGGCCGAGTTGCTGTTACTCTCAACGCTAAAATATAATGACACAATCCACTCCGTAACGAACAGAAAACCCATAGACATAATTAACGGTTTTGAAAAGAATTCCCTAGTGGATATAAGAAAACAACTTCAAACTGCGCAGGACAAATCTTTGAATCAGAATAACAAGAATACGTCAAACAAGGTGTACCACCCAGGGGAAATTGTGTTCGTCAGAAGGAACAAAAGGTTAGGGAATAAATTCGATAAGGTATTCGAACAGGAGGTAATAGAAAGGGATCTAGGAACTACAGTTATGATAAAAGGAAAAAAAGTTCATAAGGAAAATCTTAGATAAGCAAAACCTTCAAGCTGACCTCTAATAGTTTCTTTTTTTTTCTCTCTTCCTTTTTGCTACTATAGAGTAATTCTTGTTTGCCTTCCATGGGTGTCGGCGAAGATTATGGACTATTCGGGTGCACATTTTATCGCTACAACAGAAGGTGACGTTGCTACATTTACTGATTACGACTACCTGGTACACAGGACGAACCTTTCAGAATATGAGTCATTAATACGAGAGACTGACTATATTTTAAAGACGATGACGGACGCGAGAATGAGTGCATTAATCAAGGAACAGATAAGAGAAATAAAAAGACTGCTAACAATCTTACAAGCTAATAGAAGGCACGCTAGATCATTAGATATTCTGGGATCTGCCCTAAAATTTATTGCAGGCACTCCGGACCATAGTGATTTAGAAGTCTTAACAGCGAATGAAGAAGCTCTAACAGAAAATAACAACAAACAAGCAGTAATAAATTCCGTGTTGCAGGAGAGAATTAACGACATAACTGATAGGGTCAATAATATTATTGAAAGGAAAGGCAGTAATTCAGTTCAAGAGGAAGAACTAATCCTTTTCGAGCTGATTATTGAAAGAAACGGAAACACTATATCCTTTCTAAACAGTCTGGCACTCTCAATTGTCCTGGCAAAGGAAAATATTATAAACCCGGTAATTTTTGATAACATTGAAAACACCGATATAAAAAAATCAGGAAAGGTACCTATTAGTATAAGTAACATCCTAAAATGTAGCAATATAAGTATTTTTCAAAATAGTAGCATAATAATTCAAATTGTAAAGTATCCAGTATTGACCAATCTTTGTAAATTTTTAAAAATTTATCCTGTAATTCAAAATAACTCTATATTAAAACTAGACATAATCAAGCTTCCAAGTGTGATGAATGGGCTATCCCGGTAAAGGACTGCACAAGTATGGGCTCAACAAATATCTGTCGGAAGGCCAACGATACGTGCTTGTTCCAGCTGTTAAATAATAACACTGCGTCCTGTTTAACACAATCCGCTGATCATATCCCGCCCGTTCAAAGAATCTCAGAAGAATCAATACTTCTGAATGATGTCCTTAACACAAGCGTTTCTGAGACGGATACAATTACGGTAAATGGTACTGTACTGATAACGTTCTCGGAGAGTGTGTTTATCAATGGAACAATTTACAACAAGGAGCATAAGCAAAGAAAATTTGTTGAACCCCACCCACCAAAAATTTTGGATGTCTTAAAGAATAGCCACGAAACCAAAATCTCGTTACCATATTTACACAAAATAAACCTGAAAAATTACGAATTGATATCCAATTTACAAGAGAATATCGTCGCACATCGGACAACTCTAATAATAATTGCAATATCTATGCCGATCATATTGTGGCTGATATGCTATTTTCGCGGGAAGAAAAGACAGGACACTACCAATGTAGAGGATATAATTCAGAAGATAAGGTCGAAACAGGGACGCTCCGACACTTAAAAGGGGGAGGAGTTAGCAACGCTATGAATACCCATATTATTTTGATGAGCGACGTGAATGCCCATACTAAGATAATACGCTTAATTGCAATTTTCGGTTTTACTTGGCTTGGATTAAATTTCATTCTGCACTAAATATTTCTGCATTGCGTTGATTGGTCAATTCATGGGAAATTTTGTAAAATTTAATAATGATTAATCAGCTATTATTTTACCTCAAATTTTAATTTTAAGTAATTTTATGAAATAAATGCATTCTATGTCGAATCACCTAATTGTTTAGTTCATTTTTTCGGAGGTTCATAGAACCTAAATCAACAAAACTAACTTATATATAAGTTATTATTAAATTTTACAAAATTTCCCATGAATTGACCAATCAACGCAATGCAGAAATATTTAGTGCAGAATGAAATTTAATCCAAGCCAAGTAAAACCGAAAATTGCAATTAAGCGTATTATCTTAGTATGGGCATTCACGTCGCTCATCAAAATAATATGGGTATTCATAGCGTTGCTAACTCCTCCCCCTTTTAAGTGTCGGAGCGTCCCTGTTTCGACCTTATCTTCTGAATTATATCCTCTACATTGGTAGTGTCCTGTCTTTTCTTCCCGCGAAAATAGCATATCAGCCACAATATGATCGGCATAGATATTGCAATTATTATTAGAGTTGTCCGATGTGCGACGATATTCTCTTGTAAATTGGATATCAATTCGTAATTTTTCAGGTTTATTTTGTGTAAATATGGTAACGAGATTTTGGTTTCGTGGCTATTCTTTAAGACATCCAAAATTTTTGGTGGGTGGGGTTCAACAAATTTTCTTTGCTTATGCTCCTTGTTGTAAATTGTTCCATTGATAAACACACTCTCCGAGAACGTTATCAGTACAGTACCATTTACCGTAATTGTATCCGTCTCAGAAACGCTTGTGTTAAGGACATCATTCAGAAGTATTGATTCTTCTGAGATTCTTTGAACGGGCGGGATATGATCAGCGGATTGTGTTAAACAGGACGCAGTGTTATTATTTAACAGCTGGAACAAGCACGTATCGTTGGCCTTCCGACAGATATTTGTTGAGCCCATACTTGTGCAGTCCTTTACCGGGATAGCCCATTCATCACACTTGGAAGCTTGATTTATGTCTAGTTTTAATATAGAGTTATTTTGAATTACAGGATAAATTTTTAAAAATTTACAAAGATTGGTCAATACTGGATACTTTACAATTTGAATTATTATGCTACTATTTTGAAAAATACTTATATTGCTACATTTTAGGATGTTACTTATACTAATAGGTACCTTTCCTGATTTTTTTATATCGGTGTTTTCAATGTTATCAAAAATTACCGGGTTTATAATATTTTCCTTTGCCAGGACAATTGAGAGTGCCAGACTGTTTAGAAAGGATATAGTGTTTCCATTTCTTTCAATAATCAGCTCGAAAAGGATTAGTTCTTCCTTTTGAACTGAATTACTGCCTTTCCTTTCAATAATATTATTGACCCTATCAGTTATGTCGTTAATTCTCTCCTGCAACACGGAATTTATTACTGCTTGTTTGTTGTTATTTTCTGTTAGAGCTTCTTCATTCGCTGTTAAGACTTCTAAATCACTATGGTCCGGAGTGCCTGCAATAAATTTTAGGGCAGATCCCAGAATATCTAATGATCTAGCGTGCCTTCTATTAGCTTGTAAGATTGTTAGCAGTCTTTCTATTTCTCTTATCTGTTCCTTGATTAATGCACTCATTCTCGCGTCCGTCATCGTCTTTAAAATATAGTCAGTCTCTCGTATTAATGACTCATATTCTGAAAGGTTCGTCCTGTGTACCAGGTAGTCGTAATCAGTAAATGTAGCAACGTCACCTTCTGTTGTAGCGATAAAATGTGCACCCGAATAGTCCATAATCTTCGCCGACACCCATGGAAGGCAAACAAGAATTACTCTATAGTAGCAAAAAGGAAGAGAGAAAAAAAAAGAAACTATTAGAGGTCAGCTTGAAGGTTTTGCTTATCTAAGATTTTCCTTATGAACTTTTTTTCCTTTTATCATAACTGTAGTTCCTAGATCCCTTTCTATTACCTCCTGTTCGAATACCTTATCGAATTTATTCCCTAACCTTTTGTTCCTTCTGACGAACACAATTTCCCCTTGGTGGTACACCTTGTTTGACGTATTCTTGTTATTCTGATTCAAAGATTTGTCCTGCGCAGTTTGAAGTTGTTTTCTTATATCCACTAGGGAATTCTTTTCAAAACCGTTAATTATGTCTATGGGTTTTCTGTTCGTTACGGAGTGGATTGTGTCATTATATTTTAGCGTTGAGAGTAACAGCAACTCGGCCGTTTCATCTATGCTTTGCTGGGCCTTGATGCACCGTGCAATTTCCAAAAGTGTAGAGTGGAATCTTTCTACCTGGCCATTGCTCTTGCTGTGCATTGGCGGAACGAAAAATTGTTGCACATTTAAATGGTCTCTCAGAAAAATGCCAAGTGCATGTGAACAAAACGCTCTTTCATTGTCAGAAACGATTGTCTTGACTCCCTTGAACCTATTCAAAACCTGAAGCAAACCTATTTTAATATCTATGGAAGATCTAGAGTTTATAGGCAAAACAATTGCGAACTTGGAAAATTTATCGAGGCATGTAAGAAAATTTAAGTTATTAGTGATTAAAATATCCATATGAAGCACTTCCCCAGGATAGGAGGGTATAGGGGTTGCTGCAATTCCCACATTAGGAGGCTTTCGCTGGTACTTATTTTCTTTGCATATTCTACAGTTTGTTATTACATATTTTAGCATCTTCTTTACACCAGGGAAGTAGTACTCGTTGATAATTTGATGAAAGTTCTCCTGAAGCGATCTATGTGCTCTGTTGTGTTCAGTGGTCACTATATCCCACTGATCGTCTTCCCGTATTACATCCATAACGAATTTTTCAGTGTGAACAAACTTTGTAGATGGGAACAATAGGAGAAGATTATCCTTGAATTCTGCTAGTGTTGGCAGATCGCAATGAAAAACATTCGAGCCCGTCGAATCCACATTATCTTTTAAATATGCCAAAAGTTCATCAACTGTATTATAATTTATTGTATGCCGTATAAATCGTCTGAACACTATTTTCTTACTAGTTGAGAAAATATCAGATTTTGATATTATAAACTGATTCCTGAACTGGTTTACGGGAAATTTAATGGACTGAATCGTATTTGAAAGCGATATCTCACTATGTACAGTCTGATCGCTTTCTTCATCCATTTGGTTTATGTATTGTCGCGAAAGGGCGTCTGCAACTACATTCTCCTTTCCAGGTTTGTAAAAGAATTTTGGCGAAAACTCCTCTATAAAAGCTCGCCATCTCTTCAGTTTAGCGTTTGGATTTTTGTCGGACATAGCAAAAGTTAGTGGCTGGTGGTCTGTAAAGATGTGAATTCCAGTAATGCCATATAAGTAATGCCTAAGAGTTTTGAGTGCCCATACGATGGCCAGTAGTTCTCTTTCATTTGTAGCATAATTAGATTCTGCGCTTGAGAGTGTCCTCGAGATCATTGTGATGGGTTTTCCGTTTTGCGACAGTACTGCTTAGTTCGAATGTTTTCTTATAATCGGGATATACTAGTAATACGTCATCTGACGCTAATATTCTTTTCAGCTTGTCAAAAGCTACTGTTGCTTCGTTGTCTAGAGCGATTTTAACGTTTCTTGAGCTACTTGCTGCTGTATGGCCATTTTCTCCTCTTAAATACTTTGTTAGTGGTTTAGCAATCCGCGCATAGTCCTTAATAAATTTTCTATAGTATCCCGACAAACCAAGGAATGATCTAAGGGATTTTAAGTTCTGTGGTGTTTTGAAGTCTACTATAGCTTTTACTTTCTCTGGGCATGCCTTAATGCCTTCCCTAGTTACGATGAATCCAAGAAACTGTACTTCTGTTTTAAAGAATTTAGATTTTTCAGATGAAACTCTCATTCCTGCAATTTCGAGCTTCCGTAAAATAGTTTCAATGTCTCTTACGTGTTCATGTTTGTTAGATGAATATATAATAATATCATCCATGTACACCTGACACCTTTTCCCTATATCATCTCGCAGAATGTCGTCTATGGCTCTTTGGAATATACTCGGAGCGTTTTTAAAGCCAAATGGTAATCGACAAAATTCGTATTTGCCGTTATTAACGCTAAAGGCAGTCTTTCTTCTGTCCCTCTCAGACAATTGAATCTGGTGAAATCCAGATTTCAGGTCCAAGGTAGTAAAATATTTAGATTTTCCTAAGTTTGACAGGATTACCGAAATGTCCGGCATAGGGTATCTATCGTCATTCGTTTTTTCGTTTAATTTTCTAAAGTCAATTAAAATCCTGTATTTTGGATTTCCAAGTTCGTCAGTACCTTTTTTTCCCACTACGTGTACTGGAGAGTTATATGGTGAGGATGACTTTCTAATGATACCATCTTTAAGTAGCGATTCAATTTCCCTATTTACAAACTCTGCAACTGATATTGGGTATGGATATGATCTACTGTAGATTGGTTCGTCAGTATAAGTATCTATTGTCGCTTCTACCGATGTGTTAAATGGTAAGGACCTGTTTGGGTCAGCGAACGCGTTAGTATTTGCAGATATAGCCTCCTCAAATTCTGCCAAAATATCCGACGGTACGTCCGTTTTGTCTATCGTCATAAAATTTATTTTATCTTTTTCCCCATATGTCAAGTGTGTACTCCCTTTTCTAAATTTCAGCACGTCATTTCCTAAGTCTATAGTTGCTTGAATTTCTTTAAGAAAGTCACAACCAATTATTCCGTCAAACTGTTGAAGTCTTGGTAGAATGTAAAATGTAGTCACATAGCCGAATATTACCATTTTACATTTTTGATTTATGAAATTTGTCCCATTTACTGAATTTACGTTGAATGGTTGTTCTAATGAGGTCACACCTACTAAGGAGTCTATCGGCTGTATGAAATTTTTTGTCGTGCCCGTATCAATTAAAAGTTTTAATTCCCTACCTTTTATTGTTTTTTTAACAAAAGGTAAGAGAGGTTTTATCCTAAAAAATTTAGCTGTTCTTCGACAATCTCATCCTCCTCATCTTCTTGTTCATATTCAAATACGGAGTCTATGTCCTCCTGTTCCTCGGAGTTCCCTACTTCTATATAATTTACCCTCTGCGCTTTAGGAGCAGGAGCAGAAATTCCTGAGTTTTCGTATCTGCGTTTAATTACATTACCCTGTGAATGTTGCTGTCTGTTTTGGTTTGTTGTTGGTCGAGGCTGTTGTTGAGCCGCATAAGCTGTTGATCGTCTAAATAATGACGACCCGCGGTCCACGTCCATTGGTATCGGATTTGTGCTTTCACCATCTTTTGGCCTAAGATCCTGCTCACGTTTCGGTCTGTACGACGGGTGTGTAGCCGGAAGGCCACCCAATTTCCTAACCTGATACTGGCTTGACCTTGCGGAGTCTCCTGCCGCAAAAATTCTCGCAAACTGCTGTCGTTTGTGGTCTGCCTCTAGTTCTTGGGCAGTAGCTAAAGCCGTTGGTAAATCTGCCGGCCTGGCAGAAAATAAAATATTACTCAGTGGGCGGCGTAAACCAGATATGAAAACTCGTAAGGCATTGTCCCTTGCACGTTCGTTAAGTGCTATCGCTACCTCTTCGTTGCTGGAATAAGTCATTTTGTTTTTGTTAATAATGAGGGTCAAATGCTCGTCCACTAAATCGTAAAATTCAGATATTGTCAGTTCCCCTTGCCTTAGTACGCTGAGCTCGTTTTCTAGCGCCTGTAATGACCTCTTGTCCGCGTAACATTGGTCTAGTCTAGCAATAATGGCACTAAAATTTAGAACTGTATTAAATGACGCCAGTTTGGCATTGGCCATTCCCGTTATTTTGTTTCTAAAGACCCCTATCGCTATGTAGTAGTTCTCCGTATCTTCCGGATAGTACCTCATCGCGAAATGCGCTGCATCCCTCCACGCCGGGTACGATTGCACATCGCCCTTAAATTCTGGTAATGATTTAATAAGGTCCAAGGAATTCCCCCTACTATTGTCCGGTATTGACACAGGTTCGAAAGTTTCTACCCTGGGACTAAGATTTTCAAATTTTTGTGTCAAAGCTTCTATTTTTGTTGCTAATTCCTCTGTCACCGCCTCTACGGTAACACTGATCAGACCTATTGCTTCATCCCTAGTAAGACTCATTTCTCTTAAGGTTAAATAAATAATTAAAGCACGAGAAGAAGAACAAAAATTTCAATATATCCTGGTCCTTGAAAACTATAAGTTTTGCACCTCTCTTAAAAAGCAAAAAAAAAAAAAAATTATTACCTTCTACTGGAGGGTCCCTTAGGAGTCGCAGTAGTTCAGTAAGGATACACTAATTCCTTTCTTCCGTGCTGAATGAAATTTTAAAAAGTCTTCATAAGATTTATCAATTTTTTTAATGAAGAATTAGACTTTGATTGTTTTATGTAACACACCTTGTCAAAAATCAAAAGAGGTACTTACATGAATTCCATTTTTTAAGGAGGAAGCTGTTCTTAGTTATTCTTCAATATAGGTTGTTTTTTTTTTAACTTTAATGTCTTTACAAGAATCCTTTGCACAAAAGTTTTTTTTGTTTTATATAAACAGCTTATTCTAAATTAAAATTATTTAAACTTAATATTTTTCACAAATTAAAAAAAAATTCAATCAAGGAAATTTAAATTTATACTTCTTGTTTTTATAAACAACTTTATTTTATATCAAAATTATTTAAACTTGATATTTTTCACAATTTAAAAAAAAAATTCAATCAAGGAAATTTAAATTTATGCTTCTTGTTTTATAAACAACTTTATTTTATATCAAAATTATTTAAACTTATTTTTTTAAGCTTTGTCTTTTCTTTTCAAAACATATTCTAAGTAGAAATATATAAACCCCTCAGTTTTCCCATATAACTGGGATGTCCAAACTTTGGCGTCAAGTCGGCACGCTTTCCCGATATCTGATCTGAATGAAACTTTGTATTTGGATTATTTGGGTCAAATGTAACAAATTTGGGGGGTACGTCTTTTGATACAACGACTTTCACGTTATCTGGGACACTCTAATGTCTAATGGGGTATTTACTACTAATATTAACTTTTTGATCTTGATCTCTAGACAAAAAATTACGTGGATGGTAAAGTTAAATTAAATTTCTGATCTTTAATTTCGAAATTATATTCAGTTATAGTTTTTAAATGGTGGTTGAATCCAAAGAAATTTGGTTTCGCTCAACAAAAATTTTCAGAATATGGATAGTTACGTCGAAAATCGGTTCTATAGATGTGTACAATTATAATATTCCGTTATAACTGGCAGGTGTAGGGCAAATAAGTCAAATCATGTTATAAAAAATAAAATTGAGTCACAAATGATTTTTATTTACTTAAAACAAAAACTAAAAATGCTGAACTGATTTTTATTTGATTTATATTTTTGGTTTGGATTCAAAAAACTCATAGCCATTTTGGCTATTTTCCCGTCAAATCTTTTTTCAAGAGCTTTGAGCGGGGAAAAATGTGTTTTAGCGGTTAGCGGGATTTATAGCTTTTTTCCAACATTACTTAGCGATTTTATTTTAGAACATACATTTTTGCATATTTATCACACTTTTTCGTTTACTGTCTTCTTTTTTTATTAAGTTAGGACCAGCACTCAGGGATGACTGTTACTTACGCTATGTATTGTGTTGGAACTAGAAAAATAGGTTGTCGAAAGGAGAATAGAAGGAGTAGCGTCTGTGAACATAAGATTTGAATTTTCCTATATTGCAACTGGCAGGAATAACTTCTCCGGAAGAAGTTGTTGATCACAAATGCTTTAACGGCTAGACGTGTATTGGTTAAGAATCTTCTGGTTTCGGGAACGAGGTTCCTGATATCGTTAGAACACATACCAAAGTAGTACCAATAGAAAAGGGTAATACATTCCACATTGCGGCGGTGCTCCAGTGACTCATCATCTACAGAAAAGCTCTAAACATCGAATATTTTTACAAAAAATAAAATAAAAATTTATTTTATAAAGAACATATTAATAAATATTCAAACTTTAAGGAATTATTACATCCTTAGTAGGCAATGCAGTATTTTAATCTGACATTTAAATTTATAAACAAATTATGAAAACTGAAAAATGTTTGTTTTTGTTCAGTCGATAATCTACGCTTTTACTTATGGTTTATGAACATAATTCTGAAAAGTTTTGTTTAAGTTAAACTTAGTAATAATGCGAGGTTTTCGATCTGTCTAAATTGGGGATAATCCTCCTTAAGAGATGGCTTAACCAACCATCGAAACGCGTCGAATAATATGGTTTCTCCGCAAACATTTTTGGGCTTTTTATCAATAAATTGGTCTGTTACATTAATAAATTAATGTAACAGATTTGGGATCAAATGCGAATACTCTTCTTTTTGAATAATATTTACATCATGATTATTTTGTTATTTTTTGAAATTAAGAACAACTATGAGGGTTTTGGCCGTAATTTCCCACTGTGCCCATTCTATCGAACGCCTTGTAAATATCTAGGGCCACAACTTTGCTTTCGCCAAAATGGTGTATGGAACGGTACACACCCTTTTAAAAAACAGTCTGAATTTCCATTGAAAGAGTGAATTTTTAGCCGACTAAGTATTGTTAAAACTTAAATAATAAATCGCTAAATAACTGTTATTTAGACATGGGCTTACATTAAATAACTAGTACTTTTTCGATTATATTGCTCTAACATCCGTTTTAAGATATGTTGGATCATCGTCATTAGCATAAGACATAAATAAGGCTTCCTCACTCTTGTTTTAGATTAAATCATATATACCTATATATAGCTAGGAAAAAAGTATGCTTGTTACTTCTTTAGGAAAAATAGTAATATAAATAGTTGTATTGTAACTTTAAGAATATTTGAATAACAAAGAATTTATAAAAATTTTAAAATATCATTTACTTTACTATTTTTTTTAGATTGAAGATAAATTAGAGGAAATGTTTGCAGGTATTGAAGACGAGCAACTATTAGCTATAACAAAAGACAGTAAGAAGAATGATATGGAGAAATATATTCGTGAAAAAAATAATAACGATCATGTTGAATATAAAACTGATTTACTTGATAAGTTTTCAAATTGTGATACATTAACATCTAACCAATCATCATATCCTACCAAAGCAGAAAAAAAGTCGACTTCATTTCCTAGTTCTGAAAATATAAAAAGCTTTGATTCGCAATTAGTAGATCAAAATATAACAACGATTACAAAATCAATGTTATATTTAAAAACAATGCCTCCTCGTAGAAGACTTTCAATTGGAGTGAATACGAAAATGCTTAAATTTTCAATGGAATCGAACAATCAATTTAACGAACAAATTAACAGCAACAACGATTACATCGAGAAAGGTATGTCGTTAAATTCACTTGAGCCAGAAATTCAAAGAACAAAAATACGAAAAGATGTCCCTAAACCTAAAATTAAAAGTAATAATGATAGAACATGTTCAGAATATAAAAAAGAAATTAGCTACATTAAATCAAATAATCGTAATAACAGAACGAATTTTCGTAAAATTAAGACAACTACTAAAGCAAAACAAAATAAAAAAATAAAACAACGAAGAGTACAAAATTTTATTTTTTCTGAAAATGACAATGATTCTGAAGAAAGGCCTCTTCAGAGTAGAGATATTGAAATTAAACACCGATCTCCTTATATTTTAGTAAAAAATAACGGAACTATTGCAGTTGTAAATACTGTAACTGCAGATGATTCTAACGAAAAGTGGACTAGATCTAAAAAATCTAGCAATTACGAACGTAAAACTGTTAAAGGATGTCACTCTTCAACATTAAGTAATAAATATGATGCAGATACAGCTGATTCAACTTGGATATGTGTATTTTGTAAAATTGGACCTCATAAAAAAGGATTGGGAGATTTATTTGGACCGTACATAATAACAAGTGATTGTGATGAATATCGTTGGATTAAAGAATCAACTGAAACATCTTTACAAAATACGTTAAGAACTGGTTTACAATATTCAAACTCATGCGATAATTTGGTAATTTTTTATATTTTTAAAACGTTTTCATTCATAGGTACATATCGTCAATTTACATAAAAAGTAAAAACTCAAAATTCATAGGTTTTAAAATGTACACTTTTTCTTTAAACCCGATTCAATAATTGAAAAACTTTTTACTCAAAACTTTGTTTCTAGTGAAAAGAAATGTCTTATTACAAATAGTCAAAAATTCTTAGTTTTATTAATAGGCAGCAACAGCCAGATCGTTATACTATAAACACAATCTACTATTGCATGCTACGGGCTACAACCTGTCAAAATAAAGAATACACGCATTCAAATGGGAATAATTTTATTAACATCTACATATTCTTCCAAATTATTTTTTGGAAATAATTCTGTAACTTTTGAACGACTGGAGATATTAAAATGAATTTTTAATTCGAGTTGACTTCAAAAACAATGGTCATTGAGTAGTCGGGAGAGTGATTGATGGACCTCAAAGTTGGTCACATCGGGTGTTCGACTTTTTTTAAAATTTCGCCAAAAATCTATTTATGGATGGATTGAAAAAAATTAAGTTGTCCTTAAAAAGATCTACAAAAAATACGCTTACATGTATAGTTTATATACTTTGACTTTCGAGATAATTGGGTAAAAAGGTATTTTTGGGTTGTTATACCCTTCATCACCATAGGTAAAAAGGGTATTATAAGTTTGTGCTGATATATGTAAACCATGTAATCAAGTACAGGTAGCAATAAAACTAAAGATAATTTGATGAAATTTTGCAAAGAAAATTTTGTTGATAGGGGGACCATGGATATAGAAATTTATTTAAATTTATTGTACCTCCTATGGGTCCAACTTTCCCGAATTGATTATTTGGCCACAAATATCAAAACTTGTTCATGAAATTTGAATTTCGTTGAAATCGGTCTACATTTGACCAGCTGTTTTTAATTTTGATAAGCTGTTTTTAATCTGGCGGACTCTTTTTTCGTTTAAAAGTTAAAAATATTTAAAGTTTAAACAAAAAAATTGCTATATTTTTTCACTTATAAAAAAATATTTTCTTAAAAAACATAAAAAGATCCTTGGAGTTTTTAAAAAAGAGAATGCATATAAATCAAGCTTCTTATCAACTGAATCCTGCGTTAATTTTTTTACACTTTGTATCGTAAAATAAAAAAAAAAAATATTTTGGTACTTTTTTAAAGAAAATAATTTCAATCCTTGATATTCTGTAGATATGACATGTGTACAGATATCACAATAAAATTTTGTAGTTATGTATATTAATAAGATCTAAAAGTAACAGGCTAAAATATTCCCAATTATCAGAATTTAATTAAAAAATATAAAGAGTATCTTTACAAAATTTTGGGACTTCAAATGTGTCAGCCAGTTAAAAAAAGCTTTCAAATAGGTATAAAATCAACCCAATCATAATAATAAACAAATCCTTTTTACTCAAATACCTCGAAAGCCAAAGGATATAACCTAGACATATAAGCTTATTTTTTCTAGATCTTTTCAAGGACAACTAAGGTTTATTTTTTTTCAATACGTCCATCCATTAGGTAAATTTTTAAAAAAGTCGAACACCCGTGTTGACCAACTTTGAAGGACCATCAAATACTCTCCTGACCACTCATGAACCAGTGTGTTTGAAAATCAACTCGAAAGTTACAGAATTATTTCCAACAAAAAGCGTCCGCAAACCACTGTACGTTCGATAACAAATTTAATTTTGTCAATTTGCGTACATCGATATCTTTTGCTTTGGCGATATCTCGGTTATTAATCTACCGTTTTTGATGGAAATGCATTGAATGATTTCCTTAAATTTGATATACAGTTCAAAAAAACTAAAAACACAGTTTTTGACGAAATTTTTAATTTGTATACCCTTTACCAATAGGTGAAAGGGTATTACAAGTTTGTCATTCAGTTTGTAATTTTTTCATTATTAGTCTTAGACCCCATAAAAATTATACCGATCGACTCAGAATCGATCGATTTATATCGCTAAAATACTAAATTTCGATGACGAATTTAAAAAAAAAAAAAAATAAAAATGCAATTAAAAAAAAAATAAATTCTCATCGAATTTTTAATTTTGGCGATATCGCTGGTGTTTATATACCGCTTTTGATAAAATTTAATACAATGTTGCCTTGGGGTATTTTCTAAAATCTGGTATATAATTCCAAATTAAAAAAATACTGTTAAAAAAAAATAAAAATATCAAATTAAAATTTGATATACAGTTCAGAAAACTTTTTTTTTAACAAATTTTTTTTTAAGTAATTTACATTTTTTTTTTTTGGAAAAATACAGTTTTAAAAAAAAATTTGATTTTCATTGAATTTTGAATTTTGGGAATATCTCTGGTGTTTATAGACCGTTTTTGATGAAATTTAATAGCTTGCTGCATTGCACAGTGGTTTACGAACGCTTTTTTTTTAATAATTCTGTTACTTTTGAACGACTGGAGATATTTGAATAAAATGGTGGTAGGCAAGGAGGATTCGAGTTGGTTTTCAAAAACACTGGTCCATGATGGGTCGGGAGAGTGATTGAAGGACCTTCAAAGTTGGTCAACTCGGGTGTTCGACTTTTTTAAAAATTCGCCAAAAATCCGTTTATGGATGGATTGAAAAGAAATTTTAAATTTAAGTTGTTAAATTTAAGAGAAGATCTACAAAAAATACGCTTACATGTGTAGGGTACCCTCTTTTGGGTTTCGAGATATTTGGGTAAAGGAATTTTTGGGTTAATTTTTTACCTTTTTTTAAAGCTTTTTTTGATCTGGTGAACGCATTTAAGGACCAAAAATTAATTTTTAAGAATATTCGTTAAACTTGTAATAAAATTTTAAATAATTTTTGTGTAAGTCGGTTATAGATATCTTCTTTCGTTTAAAAGTTAAAAATATTCAAAGTTGAAACATAAAAAAATGTCGCTTTTTTTGAGTTTTTCCCTAAAAGATAGCTATATTTTTTCACTAATAACAAAACATTTTCTTAAGAAATCTAAAAATATTTTTAAAGTGTTTAAAAGAAAACATAATGAGAATGCGTATAAAACAAATTTCTTGCTAATTGGGCTTTTGGTCCTCTCACATGAAGTCTCCAAAAAATGCCAATTTGTAAAATCTGTTATTGATTAGAAATTGATTAGAAAAGTTTTTTCTGAAACACGCTGCAAATAGAGTCAGTGTTGCCATATTTGTAAAAAAATTCATTTTTCGAAACCCCCTTTTCCCGAGTTGGGAATTGGGGAATTTTTCAGTTAAAATTGGGATTTTTTTTAAGTCTATTGCTTTTTGATCTTATTGATCTATACAACTACAAAATTTCATTGTGATATCTTAATCCATGTCATTTCTACAAAATATCAAATATTGAAATTATTTTCCATAAAAAAGTAGAAAAATAACATTTTTTTTGTTTTACGATACAAAATGTAAAAAGATTTTCTCACTTAAAAAATATTTTTACCTACTGTTCATCTCCTGGTCTTTCCCGATCCAGTGATACTAAACACGTATATCAATATTTAATACATAGCCTTTAAAAGCTCTGAAAACTTTGCCTCCCATAGCATTTTTAAGCTAAATATTGCAGTATTCGAGAGTAATGTGTGCAAACAAAGTTAATGGTGCACAGTGGTATTTTATAGTAAAAGACTTTATTTTAATTTGTTGTATAAAATTTATTTACGAATATATTCTTTAGCTCAATCTGGGAGCTAAGTTGAAGCCAGAAATTAGTCTGTGCGTTCTTTACAATTGTTCTTTCTTATATACTAAATTTTAGGTGAATTGACAATTTATAATTAATAAACAGTTATGCATTCAATTATACATACTTATTGTTGGCTTAATTTAAAAGTAATATGATCAGCATAAACGTTTATAAAATGTGTCGGTCATTTGATATTCTTTTATCTGACTGCATGACACTATGCTACAAAAGTTGTGTTTACGCTACACCTCCCTTTTTTATAAGAATGTTCATGTAACATGTTGTTCCATGGACATTATTTTATTAGCAAATGAATGTTTATTTCTTATTACCTATACACGTGTATTTACTTAATTATTATTTAATATTGTATAACTTAAGTCTATTCTTATGAACTATTTGTTCTTTACTTGTTTTCTTATCGACTATGGTTACATTATTTCTTAAATTTATTTCCTTAACTGTATATGGCCCTTTATATGCTACCTCTAACTTATGCCCTGCGTCATTTCTGACTAAGACTAACGGTCTTATGTTAAAAAAATCTTAAATATTGCTTAAAGAACACGTTAGTTACCAAATACTTTAAGGCTAACAAACGATTGTTAAAAAATAGTATCCAAAAACAGTTCTTTAACTAATGAATACGTCAAGTCAATTTTACATGTTAATGCTGCCAACATCGTCATTCTCTCTTGTCTCTTTATAGTTAAATATACAAAACAACGAATTAATTATTCATTGTTTCCTCCGGGTAGTCGAATTTCTAAATAATGTTTTGTATGTTTTTAATATAAAATAACATTTTTCTTCTTTTCTTACTGTAAAATTATGTTTATGTTGTATAAAAGCATAAACTAAACACATTTATAATACAGTAAAATAATAAATAGACAAATTTTTACTAAGGGTTTAAACCGATTATTTAAAAATCGAGTACTTTTAACTCATGTTGAATATATATACATCACTATAATGTTTTTTTTGTAAATTTCATTGACCGATGTCTGTTTTTTGTTGAAAACACGAATTTTTTGTTAAAAATTAGAATCTGTATTATCAATTTTTTTTGAAAAGTTTGGTTTTAGTATGAAATATGTAAAATAGAGTATGAAATATCATGGAAATTAAATTTCATAAATTCCCCACCCCCGAAACCTTTTATATGATAAAAAAATAACAAATTAGAAAAAATATGATAACTAAATTTAGCAAAAATATTATTTTCTATTAGATAAGTCTGAAAACTTAAATATTTTCTTTAAAAGTTTTCAGAAAATATTATTTATCAAAACAATAAAATATTTAACGTAGCTTTAAATTATGTAGACAGCTACTTTAAATTATTTGGTGTTAACAAAAGATTAACATCGGTTTGTTAAGCTAATAATCGTTTTAGGATAACACTTTAAGAAATTTTGCTTAACTTTAGTTTACCAATCGTTGTTAAATTTTTTAGCATAAGACCGTAAATCTCCTATTTTAAAATTACAATCTAATTTTGTTTTGTCATAATTGATTTTTTGTTTAATTTTATTTTCATCCAGTAATTTTTTAGCTCTATCTATTGCTACTTCTAACCTAAATTTGGTTTCTTTAGCATAATTATCTAGATTAAAAAGTGGTGCGACTCTATCTACTTCATTAAACTGCCTAAAATTGTTTGGAATTTTTCCAAAGACTAATTCATACGGACAATAATTATGTACTGTAGATGGTGTGGTGTTAAAACAGTACGTGAAATACTTTAACCATTCATCCCAGTCGTTTTTATCTACTGATATATAGTTTCGTACGTACTCATTAAAAGTTCTGTGACTCCTTTCTATCGTGCCTAGCGTCTGGTGATGGGGTGCTGTCGACGTCAGTTTTTCTATCTTCAATAGGTTGCAAAGTTCTGTCAGTATTGAGTTTTTGTATTCCGTGCCCATATCCGAAATCAATGTCTTCATTGGACCGTATACAAGCACAACATTTTCAAATATCGCTTTTGCTATGGTTTTAGCTGATTTATCATTTATTGGTATTGTTACCAAGTATTTAGTTAAGTCACATATCATTGTGACTGCGTATTAATTTCCATAAATTGATCTTGGAAATGTCTTATCTGGTGTTTCTGTTATGGTCATTGGACTTTTAATATGCTTATCTGTTTTAGCTAGTTGACATTTGTGGCAAGTTTTTACATATTTTGCTATGTCTTTTGTCATGTTCCTCCAGTAGTAGTATCTCCTGATCTTCTCAGTTGTTCTATATATCCGACAATGTCCTCCATCATGGTATTTCAGCATTACTTCAAGAATTGTTTTAGCATTTTTGTTATCAATTTGTGTTACTTTATTAAATAGCACTATTCTGATTTTATTCAATATTTTATTGCCCATATTTTTAAATTCACTTATCGAGACAAATTCGAAAATTTTCTCATGCGGTGAAATTTGTATTTTATTAATATTTAGTTTACAGGCTATATTCGTATGCTAGCATATATGGATTTTCCCTTCTTGATATAACATCTGTTGGGTAAAATCTTTAATTTATAGTATTTTTTGACGTCTATGTTATTTAAAGGTGTATATACCTTGGGCTCATTATTTTTATTGATATTTTGCTGATTTACTACTGGTTTACTGGTTTTCCTTTCTTTAGTCATAGATCTTGTGGTGACCCTTAAAACGGATGCAACTTTTGTGTTCATATCTTTTAAGTCATTTATTGTAATGCGCGATAGTGCGTCGGCAACGTAATTATTTTTCCTCTGAGATATTCTATTGTAAAATCATATTCCTCTAAATCGAGTCTCATTCTCGTTAGATTATAGCTTGGGTTTTTCATTGAAAACAGGCATGAAAGTGGTCTATGGTCGGTTCGGACCAAAAAGTGTTTTCCATATATGTATGGCCTGAAATATGTGATAGCCCAGTATATGGCAGTTAATTCCTGTTCAATGGTCGATTTGTTGCTTTAGATGCGTAGGCTACAGGTAGATGTCTACCTTCATGTTCCTGTGTTAAGACAGCACCGCAAGCATACTTGCTTGCATCTGTTGTTATGCAGAATTCCTTTGTAAAATCTGGGTACTGAAACAGTTTTGGGCTCATTAAAGCTTTCTTTAGGTATTTAAATGCGTGTTCACAATCTTTTGTCCACTCAAATGGTACGCCCTTCTTGGATAGTTTTGTAAGATATCTAGAATATTCAGAAAAATTTTTAATAAACCGCCGATAATAGTTACAAAACGCGACGAATCTCCGAGCGCTGTCAGTAGGAGTCGGGTAATTTTCAATCACCGAATATTTGCTATTATCTGGTAATATTCCGTCATCAGTACATTTGTGGCCAAGATAGGTTACTTCTCTCATAAAGAATGAGCATTTTTGTGGGTGTAATTTAAGATTGTGTTTACGACAAAGGTCGAATACATCTTTCAAATTTGAAAGCATATGTTTTTCTGAACATCCCAACAAAACCAAGTCATCCATATACAGGAATGATTGATTTGGCTTCAGACCACTAAAGGCTAAAGTCATTATTCTTTGAAAGGAATTTGGTGCTATTTTTAAACCATATGGCAATCTAGTAAATCTGTACGAACCATTGTTTGTTGAAAATGATGTCAAGTCTCTAGAATTCTTTTCCAAAGCAATTTGATGAAAACCGGACGTCAGGTCCAAACAAGAGAAATATTTGGCTCTACCTAGTTGGTCTAGAATATCGTCTATTCTAGGCAACGGGAATTTATCTGATATAAGTTTTTTATTGATCTGCCTATAATCTATTACCAAGCGCCATCTTTTTTCATCCGATCCTGGAAGTTTTTTCTTTGGTACTAATAGAATTTGACTATTGTATTCTGAAAATGATGGTTCAATTACTTTATCATCTATTAGTTTTTTCACCTGTTTTGTTATTTCCTCTTTATGAGACTCTGGTATATCAGTGTATTCGAAGCAAAGCTCAGTTAAAATTGTTTTGAATTGTTCAGGGAAGTTTTGTTTCAAAAGGTTTAAAACTATAGATTTTCTTTGCCTATTTTTATGTCTTTTTTGTTTCACTATTTCATAGTCGCACATTTTCTCGGTTTTTATATTATTTTGCTTAATTGTTACTATTTCATGTGTGGTATTTAGAAAACGAACTAATGCGTTATTTGATTTTACCAGTGTATTCGGAACCAAGACACCTGGTACGATTTCTTGATTTGGTATTAGTATTTCGTCTTCAAGGTCCGGGAACCTGACTTGACGAATCACTTCTGACCTTGGTGGGAGTGATACTTCACTATAATTGTTTGTTAGTGGTATTTCAATTACATGTGATAGATTATGTGGTCTTAGTACAAGGTAATCATAGTCTTCACCGAAATCCAGTATACAGTTATATTTTTTAAAAAAATCCATTCCCAGGATACCTCGCAAGGTATGGAAATTATTTGGAACTACCTGGAAATCATGTGGTATTAAAAATTTTCTAAATTTTAGGTCAACAAACACATTACCCATTGAACGAATTTCACCCTGTCCTATTCCACTTAATGTTGTTGTTCTGTTCCTGTTAATTTGTGTTTGAAGGAAGTATTTAGTTTTTATAACTGAAATGTCTGCTCCTGTATCTACCAATAGTGTTACCATACTGTTCGTGTTATTAATTGTTATATTCACAAAACTTTCATACGTTAGAAGGCAATCGAATACTAGCCTAACAATTAAGCTCTAATTTGAGTTCATTTCCTTTTTTCGTTTAGAAGTAAAAGCTTCGTAATGAAATATCAAATAATAGTATTGCCATGATATATTTTATTACTTTTTTGAAAACTTTTCCTGTAAAACTTAAGACTTTTGTAAAATGATGTTAACCCTAAAATTAAATAAATCAAAAATAAATAAAAACAAAAAATAAAAAAATTTGACATTTTTTTTTTTCAAAATTAAACATTTTTTAAATGATGTTCTGAGCACGAAAAAGACAAGTATTAAGTAAAAAAGTTCAGGGCTTAAGAACAAGTTCCCTGATTTCGATAGACAAGATTCTAAAGTAACTAGAAACGATAGAACATTGTGACACTCCAGTGGCTCAGTGGAGTTGCATACCGACGAGCACGTTCACCCTTTCCTTTCGGTCGAGTAGCTCTTATAACGATAGAAGCTCTTACAAATGATAGAAAAGTGTGACACTCCAGTGGTTCAATAGAGTTGGATACCATGCTGTCATCAATGAGCACTTTCGCTCTCTCCTGCACTCTTACATAGACCCTATTCCGAAAAATGTATTGCGTACCGGTAAAATACAACTCTCTTGTACGGACCGGTGCTTTAAAGTTTATTTTGGAACTTCTTGACCGAGTACAGGAGAGCAAAAGTGCTCATCGGTAACAGTAAGTTATCCAACTTTATTGTTCTATTGTTACTACTTTAGAATGTGCTCTAACAAAATCAGGAAACTTGTTTTCGATACATGAACTTTCTTACGCAATACACGTCTATCTGTTAGAGCTCATCCTTTCGTAGTCGACTGACCAGTAGACAGACGATACTCTACAGATAGACGATATGCTAGCCGTACAGTTCGTATGTAGAATTTGCTTCCCGCAGAAGTTTTTCTAACCAGTTGCAATATAGGGAACTTTAAATCCAAATGTTTACAAACACTACCTATTCCCCCTCCCACAACCTTTTCCTAGTTTCAACACAATGCATTGTATTGTGTTCATAACAGTTTATTTGTTTTCCAGGCGATTAGAATTTTTTAATTGCCTGATTTGATATTTACTTTCGTCTATACATTTCATTTACGAACCAAAATTTGAAAAGCTCTTTCTCGTTTCACTCAAAAAAAAAATTTCAAAAACCAAAAGTTCAATTTTTTCGTAAGTTGACGTACAATTTGAAAAAATTGTAGTTTCAAAAACAGGCTGTTAAACTGAGGTTGTGGTTGTATATATAGTTACTATTTTTGTTATTATTTATCTCAGAGGGTTTTAGCAGTTTTCTGAATCATTTTCATGTGATTCTGTTGATCTGACATAATTTCTGTTATGTCTGTAATTTCTATTTTGTTGGTTTCTGTTATGTATAGGTCCTTGTTGGGGTCTTACGTTATTATTGTTATTACTATTGTTGCGTGGATAATTGTACCTTCCACGGTATTGTCAGTAATTATTATTTCGGTTAAACTTCTGCCCGAAATATAAAACGGAATTTTGTTGCCCTGTTGCATCAGTGCAACTGTTTATAAATTTGCTAACAGCCTCATTCATATTACTGAATTGACCTGCCTCCATTATCAGTTTAACTTTATCAATTGTGCAGTTTTTAGTTAATGCTTTTACTGCAACCTGTGTTGAATATTTATTTGCCAATTCGCACGGTAAACCATCCAATATATAGGCATTTTCCAAGGATCTAGTTAAATTCTCTATTTCACTGCGATAGTTATTTGCTGTTTTATTATTTTGTAGTGTATTATTTATTTTTGCTGTCAGTACCTCAACTGACTCGCCTTTCACCGATTTATTTAGTTTATTTATTATTTCAGCAATAGTCTGTTCATTACTTATTAAATTTCTTGCGCTACCCTTTAATTTCGTCTTTATTAAAGAGATTGCAAACAGGCTCATGGTCACCTTTGATGGATTCTAGTAACTGTAATGAGTCTGTGAAGGAACGCAGATTTTTTGGTTTTCCGTCAAATTCTATGACCAGTTTTGATGCTGTGTTCAGAAAGTCAACTACTGTTTGTGCCATTTTATTGGAAGTTGTTTAAACCTCCTTTATTTCAACAATCTCTGAGTTTTCAGTTTTTACAGAATATTTTATTTCTTCGTGAAGTGTGTCTGGTAGTTTTATCTTAACACCCTTCTTTGATGATACAATGACAATTTTGGTCTTAAGGTCCAAGAAAAAACTTTCAGCAGCTGTCTTATGTGGTGTCGTTAGTCTGTTATAATTCACATTTTATAAAATCCTGATCTGTTCTAACCTATCGCATAAAATCCCAATGTGTTTATTTATTGTTTCCTCTTTTGTGTTTCTATCTATATTTAAGCATTTATAAGATTTGTCAAACTCTTCTTTTATTAAACCTATTTTCCGAACTATATCCTGCCAATCCATGAGAAAAATTATTTAAATTTTATTCAAGCCATCTGACCTACTTAAATATTTCTTTTTAAGTTTCTTGTTGTGTAAGGCGTAAATATGCAAAGCAAAATTAAAGGTCATCAAAATAGTGATTATTATCAAACAATATTCAATTAAGCTATTTGAAGTTTCTGTTATTTCTACCTCATTAATAACATTTGCATTGGGGTTATTTATTTTTGATTGTTGTTTCCCCATTTTCTTTACTGTATTTTAAATTATGCTAAATATACCAAATTTTAAGGTAAAAAATTATTATTATTTTTTGTTTCAATTGTTTAATCATAAGTAATTTATATAGTTTTAAATATTCATATTTATATTTTTATTCTTATATTTATAGTTAATGTTTTTTTTTTCAATTTGCCAAGAGCGAGTAACGCTTTCTGGCCTACTGGTGCATAACGAGATGCTCCATAGTAATAAATTTAGGACGAATTATGAAGACCTTCCTGTTCGTTGTTTGGTTAGATTGATATTAGTTTTGGCCCATCCGCCATTTAAATCTTCTGTATTTAGGCCAGACAGTATCTACAACGCAGCTGGTGAATCGTTGTGGCTGATCCACCACACTATATATATTATGTATATTATATATACATCCTTTTATATATATATATATATATATATATATATATATATATATATATATATATATATATATATATATATATTTTTTTTTTTTTACTATGCTCAACTAGGAGCCTGGCAGGATCGCCATATAGTAAATTATTTTATTTTGATTTTAATTTGTTGTATAAAATTTATTTACGAATATATTCTTTAGCTCAATCTGGGAGCTAAGTTGAAGCCAGAAATTAGTCTGTGCGTTCTTTACAATTGTTCTTTCTTATATACTAAATTTTAGGTGAATTGACAATTTATAATTATTAAACAGTTATGCATTCAATTATACATACTTATTGTTGGCTTATTTTAAAAGTAATATGATCAGCATAAACGTTTATAAAATGTGTCGGTCATTTGATATTCTTTTATCTGACTGCATGATACTATGCTACAAAAGTTGTGTTTACGCTACAATTTACTATTTATGCAATTTCTAATCTACTGTCTACTTTGACAAAATTTGGAACGTCAAGAGAAGAGGCGTGAGGCTTTTTGATCAATGTTTAAGAACGTATTTGTCGGTATCACATTGGGCTCTACAGTGGGCCGAAGCTGTCTACCTCGGGTATATAGAACATTTGGGTCCATATAACTTTCGCCAATTGGGTCCGATCTAAAAGATTTTTACATTTTCGAAAACTTCTTAAAAGAATTAAGAAAAAACTTGCTGTACTACCTTATCTCTTTTAGTTTAAGAGATATTTGAATCCAAAAATTTTTTGCATTTTATGGCATGTCTCTGGCCTTTTTTGGCCTATTAATCTTTTCTCATACTACGTAACATTTTTTAAAGAATACTGCATGATTGCTGATAAATTTCTAAATAAATTGAAAGAAAATTGTAAAAAACTTTATAACACAGAAAAATTCTTCAAAGTTTGTGTACCAAAAAAAGAGTGAAAAATTAAATTTTTTTCAAAAAAAGTAACATTAGTTTTTCAATATTTTTGAAAATTTTTTTCAAAAGACTCATTTCTTTTTTTACATTTTCTGAAAGACTAACAGCCTGTTCACAAAACTGTCATACGTTAGAAGGCAATCGAATACTATCCTAACGATTAAGCTCTAAATTGAGTTAATTTTCTTTTTTCGTTTGGAAGTAAAAGCTTCGTAATGAAATATGAAATAATAGTATTGCCATGCAATATTTTATTACTTTTATGATGTTAACCCTGAAATTAAATAAAATCAAAAATAAATAAAAACAAAAAATAAAAAAATTATTTTTTTTTTCAAAATTAAATTAAACATTTTTTCAATCATGTTCTGGGTATGAGAAAGACAAGTATTAAGAGAAAAGTTCGTGTCTTAGGAACAAGTTCCCTGATTTTGACAGACCGGATTCCAAAGTAACTAGAAACGATAGAGCATTGTGACACTCCAGTGGCTCAATAAAGTTGCATATCGACGAGCTCGTTCACCCTTTCCTACACTCGGTCGAGTAGCTCTTACAAAGACCCTATTCTGGGAACGAGTTCCCTAATTTCGTTAGGGCACATTCCAAAGTAAAAACGATAGAAAAGTGTGACACTCCAGTGGTTCAATAGAGTTGGATACCCTGCTGTCATCAATAAGCACTTTCGCCCTCTCTTGCACTCTTACATAGACCCTATTCCGAAACATATATTGCGTACCGGTTATATTGTTACTACTTTGGAATGTGGTCTAACAAAATCAGGAAACTCGTTCTCGATACATGAACTTTCATACAAAATACACGTCTATCTGTTAGAGCACATCTTTTCGTAGTCGATTGACCAGTAGACAGACGATACTCTACAGATAGACGATCATAGATGGGCACTTTGCAGTACCAGTACTTTTTCTGTATTTTTTTTTTTCTTTTACTGATTACTGAAAGAAAAAATCAGTATTCAGTAATTTTTACTGATTACTTAAAAAAAATTTCAGTATTCAGTAAATTTTACTGATTATTTAAAAAAAATTTCAGTATTCAGTAAATTTTACTGATTACTGAAAAAAAATTTCAGTAATCAGTAAATTTTACTGATTACTGAAAAAAAATGTCAGTATTCAGTAAATTTTACTGATTACTGAAAAAAAATCAGTATTCAGTAAATTTTAGTGATTACTGAAAAAAAAAATTCAGTATTCAGTAAATTTTACTGATTACTGAAAATAATTTCAGTAATCAGTAAATTTTACTGAATACTGAAAAAAAATCAGTAATACTGATTATTGAATGCAGTTTTGATTATATAATTAAAAACACAAGAACTAAACTACGCAACAAATGAACATATTTTTAAAATTGCAACGCCGTGGGTCCTATTCTACTATCGAATTGTAGTAAAACCCTATACTCAGTTTGTCTAGTTTAGTGACCGTTTTTTTTATGGGCCACCAACGTTTCGCAATATTAGCATGATGCCAAAAAAATCAGTTTTTCCTAAATTGCTGATCAGCACTTAAAAATATCGCTTAACTATGTTGGGAAAAATGTAGCCAAGAGCATGTAAAATATTTCTTGATAAAATTTAATGATGTCTTTTTTAAAAATGTTCAAGAAAAAATTTTTTATCATAACTTTTTGGAAATCCTGATTTTTCACACGTTATATTTTGTAAAATTATAGCCACCATAAAACTAAACAACTTTTGTGCACACACCAGCGTAATCTAAACGTGTTTAGATACCAAAAAAGGTCATAAACTCCCTTGTGCATACAAACAGAGGTTCCAAGTTCGATCCCCGGTCACACCAGTATTAGCCTATGTTTAACTTTTCTAACTAATGCATTTGCCGTTAGGAACCGGAGTTAAAACGTAGCTCCCTTTCAATGAGTCTAAAAATAGAATCGGATGCAGCTCATTGTCTGAGAGAAGTACCCCTTGTTCCAATTGTAATGTTGTGGGAATTTTCTATGTATATACTCAAGTCCCTAATTTTCTGCAATTAGTAAGTACTTACCTCCAATGACGTCACCATGTTAATGTAACGATTTAAACAGCTAATGAGTAAGTAGTTCCTATTCAGTATTTTAGCTGTTTATCTTATAACTTGGTAATCGAAAGTTTTTGCTGGGTTATTTTACTCCCTATTTGTAATTTAATAAGGCAAGTACCATAGATGGGCTTTTTGTAGTATCATTACTTACTAAGTGCTTGTCTACAATGACATTTCTGTGTTAAAATAAAAAAGTTTTTTTTTTAATTTTTGCTGAAAAACTCTAAATACTGCAATCTAATCATTAAGCAGTAAAATATACTGATTACTGAATTTATTTGCAGTAATCAGAAAATTTACTGATTACTAAATTTTTTTTTCAGTTGTCAGTAAAATTTACTGAATACTGATTTTTTTTAGTAATCAGTAAAATTTTTTCAGTAATCAATAAATTTTAGTGATTACTGAAATTTTTCTTCAGTAATCAATAAAATTTACTGAATACTGAAAAACGTTTTCAGTATTCAGTAAAATTTACTGAATACTGATTTATTTTTTTAGTAATCAGTAAAATTTACTGAATACTGATTTTTTGTTTCAGTAATCAGTAAACATTTACTGATACAGTTCGTATGTAGAATTTGCTTCCCGCAGAAGTTTTTCCAACCAGTTGCAATATAGGGAAGTTTAAATCAAATGTCCATAAACACTACCTATTCCCCCTCCCACAACCTTTTCCCCCTCCCACAACCTTTTCCTAGTTTCAACACAATGCATTGTATTGTGTTCAGGTCCAAAACAAAAAACATTAACTGTTTTTTTTTGTTTCCCAGGCGATTTGAATTTTTTAATTGCCTGATTTGACATTTACTTTCGTCCATACATTTCATTTACGAACCAAAACTTTAAAAGCTTTTTCTCGTTTCACTCAAAAAAAATTTTAAAAACCAAAAATTCAATTTTTTCGTAAGTTGACGTACAATTTGAAAAAATTGTAGTTTCAAAAACAGGCTGTAAGCCTAGGGATCAGTATAAACTATATTTCTAAAAATTTTGGACATGCACCCTACAACCAGCGGTAGTCGAAAATCAGCCGTTTTTAACAAAACTTGTGTTTTTTGTGACTGTAAAAAAATTGTTTATTTTATCTCAAAACTTTTCTTAACAAAATTGTATTAAGTATAATGTTCTTAAGATCTGTGCAAAAATCTGATAGAGCCCGGCTATAAATCGGGTCACACGGGCCGCTTTTCTAAAAAAAAACTCAAATTTGCGAAAAGCGTACTCTTCTGTATTCAAACATTTTAATTTAAATTTCAGAACTTGTTCCCAAATTTATATTTCTGATTTTCACATATACAGGTCCATACTGTGAATAAAAATGGTCGTAATACCTTGTTTAGTTTTACAGATTGCGAAAAATTACAAAGTAATGTTAAAAAATTATATTAATATTTTATGGAGTCAAATATCTCTTAAACTATAAGAGATGAGGTAGTACAATAAGCATGTTTTTTTTTATTTTTAAGAAGTTTTTGAAAGTGTAAAAATCTTTTAGATCGGACCCGTTTGGCGAAAGTTATACTCACCCAAAGGTTCTATATACCCGAGGTAGGCAACTTTGGCCCACTTTAGAGCCCACTGTGCTACCGACAAATACGTTTTTAAACATTGATCTAAAAGCCTCACACCTTCTCATGACATTCCAAATTTTGTCAATATCCGTCTAGTAGTTTAGAAATTGCAGAGTTAATACCACTGTGCACCATTAACTTTATTTGCACACAATACTCCAATATTTAGCTTACATATTCTATGGGGGGCAAAGTTTTCAGAGCTTTTAAAGGCTATGTATTAAAGCTTGATATACGCGTTTAGTATCATTGGATCGGGAAAGACCAGGAGATGAACAGTAACACTTTGTATCGTAAAACAAAAAAATATTATTTTTCTACTTTTTTAAGGAAAATAATTTCAATATTTGATATTTTGTAGAAATGGCATAAAGATATCACAGTGAAATTTTGTAGTTATGTAGACCAATAAGATCTAAAAGCAATAGACTAAAAAATTCCCCAATTCCCAACTCGGGAAAAAGGGGTTTCAAAAAGATTTTTTTACAAATATGGCAACACTGACTATTTGCAGCTCGTTTCAGAAAAAAACTTTTCTAATCAATAACAGATATGTCAGAAAATATAAACATTATAATTTTTTTCAAATCGGTGCTTTGCCTTTTGAGAAATTTTTGTTTCAACTAAAATTTTTTTTACAAATTGGATTTTTTTGGAGAGGGCATGTGCAAGGACCAAAAGTCCAATTAGCAAGAAATTTGTTTTATACGCATTCTCATTATGTTTTCTTTTAAAAACTTTAAAAATTTTTTTTGTTTCTTAAGAAAATATTTTTTTATTAGTGAAAAATATAGCTATCTTTTAGGGAAAAACTCAAAAAAGCGATTTTTTTTTTAATTTCAACTTTCAATATTTTTAACTTTTAAACGAGAGAAGATGTCTAATTTAACGATCAAAAAAGCTTAAAAAAATAGGTAAAAAATTAACCCAAAAATTCCTTTTTACCGATATATTTAGAAACCCAAAGGAGGTAGGTTACATGTAAGCGTGTTTTTTGTATATCTTCTCAAGGACAACTTAAGTTTAAAATTTCTCAAAAGTCGAACACCCGAGGTGACCAACTTTAAAGGTCCATCAATCACTCTCCCGACCCCTCATGGAGTGCTGTTGAAAACCAACTCGAATACTGCTTGACTATCACCATGCCAAATTTCATTCAAATATCTCCAGTCGTTCAAAAGTTATAGAATTATTTAAAAAAAGCGTCCGTAAACCACTGTGTGTTGGAATATTTTATATAATTTGATAATTTTTTTTAAATATTGTTTTTTAATTTTTTTTTCTAAAATTTTCCAATTGCGTACATCGATATCTTTTGCTTTGGCGATATCTAAGTTATTAATTTACCGTTTTTTATGAAATTTAGTAATGTGTTGTGTTGAATAATTTCCTTAAATTTAATATACAGTTCAAAAAAAAAAATTCGTTGTTTGAAGAAATTTAATTTTTTTTTGTAAATACATTTGAATTTTGGTGATATCTCCGGTGTTTATAGACCGTGTTCGTGTGAAAATAAATAAAAGAACAATTTTGAGTTTTAATAAAAATATATAATTTTTATTTAATAAAGTTTTACCTTTGATATTTGTGTCTGTCACGTACAAAATTCCAAGATTTTATGATATTAAAAGAAAAATGGCAACACAACAATAATTAACTAATTGATCCTGTTACTCGTTAGAGTTTAGAAATTTCCCACCCAAGGGTGTAAATTAGGGAGCTAATAAACTTTAACGAAGTAGACAAGGAGTTGTACATATACTTAAAGAAATCTTAACTTAAACATTGCCGCCCACCTTGCAACAACAAGGTTTGTTACAACAATTCAATATTTAAATATACAAAATAAAAGGAAAATCTATATTAATTAATTATTATTATTATTTTTTTTTTATATATGTACATTTCATTTTATTTTATTAAATTTTTTTTTTTTTTCAAAAAAACAAAGTTGTCATACGACCAGTTGTCATATGACGGTCAAGGTTAAGTTTAGTGGTCATACGACCCAACCAATATGGCGGTCAATTTAAAGATGACTGGTCATACGACCGGATCAATATAGCGGTCAATTTAAAGATGACTGGTCATACGACAAGACCAATATAGCGGTCAATTTAAAGTTGAGTGGTCATACGACCCGACCAATATAGCGGTCAATTTAAATCTAAATCGACGAATGGTCATACGACCGGACCAATATTGTGGTCTAAGTTTTCTATAGAAGAAAACTTTAATTTAAAAATAATTAATATACAAAATAATAAATAAAAATCAAATGAAAATTAAATTAATATTTTATTTAAAACGGTGATGGGCCAGAAATGACCCAACCAAGCATGGTGTATTGAGCGACTGGCAGTCCCGGGTTCGTTATAAGATTTCCCTTTAAAATTTGCGGTGCCAATTCCGGACCGAGAACGAGTGCAACATTCGTTAAAATTCGGATCCGCGAGCTGTAGTCCTAAAAAGGATTGTTTGATAGACTCGGCGACAGAAACCAACGGAGTTTTTATTTTGTTCATTTTGGTGACCTTTACCGTACACTCCAACGTTTCTTTAGGGTCGTGTATCGACCGAATTTGGATTCGCGACATCAGGTCCGTTCCGAATGGCATTGTGGGTAACATTATTGTTTGGACCAGCTCATCGCAAACATAACTGCAAAAAAACATAGGCAAATAAAGAGCCGGAGATTGGGTTGTCTGACGAGTTGTCTGTTTCGGTTTCGTATTATGAAAATTGGTCGGAGCGGATCGTTTGTGTGTGTGTAAAAGGCTGTGGTGTTTACCTTTACAGTGCTTACACACTTTTTCACTCGGACAAACATTAACGTGATGATGTGAAAAGCACCGCGAACAATACCGATGCAACACGACTTGCCGTATGCGTTTTTCCAACGACAACTTTCTAAATGAAGGACACCCGTATAATGGATGCAATTTGTTACAAATCCGACAATTGACAGGGGACGGTTTTGGTTTTGAACCCGAGGCTTCCTTGGCTTGTAACAAAGTCGTAGCATTTGATTCGGGGTTCACGACTATAGGAGCCGGTACCCCGGACGGGGAAGTATTTCCCACGACCGGAACTAGTGACGCCTGGAGTGATGATGTTTCAGAGGAAAATGATGTTATAGCAGCTAGACGGGGTTCTACGACCATAGGGGAGGCTTCATCTACTTTTTCTTCTGCAACAGCTACCGATTCAGTTGCGGAAACCGATTTTGTTGCAATTTCGGACTCATCCACTAACATATCATCATCGTTATTGAATAATAAACGTAAGGACTCCATGACGCTAAGAAACATTAAATATAAATATACTTGGATTTAACTATATATCACATTCACTGATCAAAGGGATCAATTTTGTGATTGGTCGCTTAAATATCCCGTTTTCAGTCTTAATGTCAGCGACGCGCACGTGAGTATCGCTACCCGGATATGTTTTTATTACCCTACCTAGTTTCCACGAAGTGGGAGAAAGCTGTTCATTGCGAATGACTACTAAGTCATCAACAGCTACATCGCGTTGTGGATATTTCCATTTATACCGCTTATGGAGTTCGGATAAATATTCCTCTTTCCATCGGCGACTGATATGGTGGATAAAAGCCTGAACTTTCCTATATCTTTTCACAACACTTAAATGTGAGTCATATATTGTTGGTTCCGGTGGAGCCAATATAGGCGATCCAATTAAAAAATGACCCGGAGTCAGCGCTACTGGCTCGTTGGGATTTTCGCTCATGGCGCAAAGAGGTCTCGAATTAAGACACGCTTCAGTTCTCGCTAATATAGTTGAGAGTTCTTCAGAAGTGTATCTTACCGCTTGAACTTCTTTTCGAAAATGAAGTTTAAAACTTCGAACACCTGCTTCCCAAAGCCCTCCCATATGGGGAGCGCCAGCAGGTATAAAACGCCACGAGAGGCCCTGAAGTCCATAAGTAGAACATGCTCTAGCCCGACTTTCGGCTAAAAATGTTCGGAAATCTCTTTCGATTTCTCTTGAAGCGCCAACAAAATTAGTGCCATTGTCTGAAAACATAGTCTTAGGGCATCCTCGTCTTGCAATGAAACGATTGAAAGCAGCCAAGAATCTATCGGTTGATAAATCCGAAGTTACTTCCAATGAATAGCCTTCGTTGAAAAACATACGAAAATACAGACATATGCTTTTAGTACCTGATTTGATCTACCACTACAGTTTCTCATATCGAAAGGGCCGGCAAAGTCGACACCTGTAGTGGTAAATGGGCGGTTCAAGGTAGTCCGCTCTGGTGGCAAAGCAGCCATAATTTGACTACATGAGCGTTTTCGATCCAATATACAACGTTTGCAACGATGTACGACCGATCTTACCAAAGTTTTTACTCGAGGAATCCAGTATTCTATACGTAAAATTCTCAACATTAATTGATTTCCCCCATGCATTGAAATGACATGAACAAAGCTTGCTAGAAGATGTGAAAAGCGACACGAATAAGGCAACAGAATTGGATGCCTTTCGGTGTAAACCAGTGAAGGAGATTTAACAAGGCGACCGTTAAGACGCATAACACCCTCGTTATCCAAAAATGGATTTAAACTTAAAAGAGAACTCTTCGGAGGAAGAGGAGTCTTATCAAGAAGACATTTGTATTCGTCTTGAAAATGAACCTTTTGAGCCATAATAGCCAATCGGGTTTTAACATACTTAACCTCGTCGTCACCAATCAGATCAGACGTATATCTGTGGTGACCTTTGTGGGCTGGATGTGTATTGCGATAAAATCTAAACATATATGATATAACCCGTAGTGCTCTATCCAGAGTGGAAAATCGCTCTAACACATCTTTATAATCTGTAAAGAATGAAACATGTGTTTTTACAGAACGAAGTTCAATTTCTGTGTCAAGCGAAGACAGATTTTGCGAATGCCAAGATGATTTATATTGTTTAAGCCATTGTGGACCGTGCCACCAAAGTTGACTTTGTTCCAAATCGGAAAGGGGAACACCTCTGCTTCCCAAGTCAGCGGGATTATCCTCTGATTTGACGTGATTCCAATTATGCTTACCGACTATTTCTTGCACCCGGCAGACCCTATTGGCCACAAATGTGGTCCAAGAACAAGGATCTTTTCTTAACCAAGAAAGGACGATTGTAGAATCGGTCCAACAAAATACTTGGCTCAGGGTTACATCGATTTCTCTTAACACGCTTGATAAGAGCTCGGCAGCTAAGACTGCACCACACAATTCAAGACGCGGTAAAGAGACTGATTTAATTGGCGCCACTTTTGTTTTGCTAGTAAGCAAATTGGTAAAAATTTCGTTGTTTGGAGTTTGTATACGAATATATACGGCCCCCGAGTATGGCTTTTCCGAGGCATCTGAAAAGACATGAATTTCAACCGTAGACTCAGGTACATAACGAACCCATCTAGGAATTTGAATAGAATTCACTTCATGATATGAAGAAACAAATTTATCCCATTCAGCCATCGTAGAAGGCTTGAGAGAATCTTCCCATTCGATTTGATTGCAAATTTTTTGCATAATCATCTTGGCTATGACTATTACTGGACTAAGCCAGCCAACAGGATCAAATAACTTTGCAATAATTGAATGTACTTCCCGTTTAGTATATTTAGCGCGATGGGCAATTGGATCAACTTTAAAATAGAACACGTCCAATTGAGCGTTCCACTGAAGTCCTAATGTTTTCGAAATGCTAAACTCGACAAAAGTTAAAAGCTTCTCATCAACTAAATGATTGAGAGGTAAGCCCTTTAGAATGGACTTATCATTAGAAGTCCATTTTCGAAGTTCAAAGCCGGCTGAAGACAAAGCTGCTATAATTTGACCACGAGTGACCAGAGCAGTTGATATATCATGAGTTACTGAAGATGCCGGAGAATCACTTAGCTTTTTAACTTCTTTAAGTTTTTCTATATGGCTTTGCAAGTTCGCGAAACACTCAATTTGTGAAGTATAAGCCGAATTATACTTTTTTTATTGCAGCCCCAATATCCCTCTTATTTGGATTTTCCGCACTATTTAAAAATTCCATACATTCGTCATTTGTTCTTAAAACTTTTTCCCATAAATTGTTTAAATGGTTGAAATGACCTTGAAGCATATAAATGCTTTGGTCTTCTTTTTTTAAATTATTGACGAAGTCATTAAATTGGATTAAAGAATCCGAAGTACGAATAAAATTTTCAAAGGGCGTGGAAGGCATTTTTCTTTAATTTATTTCAAAATAATTTCCCAAAATATTTTAACAAGCTCTATTGGTCGCGAACTAATTCAAAAATTATTAAATTTGTTTATATATGAAACCTATATAAAAATTCCCAAAAAATTTTAAAAATTAAAATTTTTACAAATTATAAATATTTGTTTAAAGAAAATTTAATTTATTATTTTAAAATTTAAAAATTTACTTGTCACAAACGATATATAAGTCAAACAGACCGACCGTAGGGTGTATACTACTAATAAAAAAAGGAGCAAAGAAAAACCAAAAATTCCAACAATATTTTTTACTTTATTTTATTTCACCCTTTTTTTACGAAAGCACTCACAGAATTTTTTGAATTATAATTTTATTTATTTAATAACAAATTATCAAGTAAAAAACCGTAAAATTAAACAAATTATTTAAATTCTATATTTATTTTTATAAAATTTTTTATTTATGTCCGTCTTTTAAGAGCCGGCTCCGTTTTAGTAATTAAAGGCGATACTACACTATATAAGTAATGTAAAAACGGATTCAAACACGACCAATCACAATAAATAAGAACGTATGTATATACAAAAAATATGTATGTATGTATATACACATAAAGCGAATGCAAATGAAAACAAACACTTTATTCACTTGTTCAATGTTTATTTATATCACACTTGAAGCTTCACTTTTTTAAATTCAAATTACGCACCTTTTATAAATATGTATTTATTTCCAAAATAAAAATTAAAGTGGTGGTGGACTGTAGTTTGTCGTCTGGTGAAATGATGGCAAAGCTCCAAATTCTTTGATCTCCAAAATCCGGTTCGAATGACCAAAATGTTCGTGTGAAAATAAATAAAAGAACAATAAATTTTGAGTTTTAATAAAAATATATAATTTTTATTTAATAAAGTTTTACCTTTGATATTTGTGTCTGTCACGTACAAAATTCCAAGATTTTATGATATAAAAAGAAAAATGGCAGCACAACACTAATTAACTAATTGATCCTGTTACTCGTTAGAGTTTAGAAATTTCCCACCCATGGGTGTAAATTAGGGAGCTAATAAACTTTAACGAAATAGACAAGGAGTTGTACATACACTTAAAGAAATCTTAACTTAAACAGACCGATTTTGATGAAATTTAATAGCATGCTGAGTTGGAGTATTTTATTAAATCTGATATACAGTGGTGGAAAAAATAATAAGAACTCTTACATAAATAAAATAAAGTAACTACGTTATATTAAACATATTCAATGCACTATCCAAAAACATTAAAACAAATAGCAGCTCTTCATAATTATTAAAATTATTTGAGTTTTTTTGAAAAAAAATGCATGGAAAAAATAATAAGAACTTTTTATATTTTGCAAAATATAATTAATTTTTTGTTTAAAAATACTATCAAATCCTTATTTTATTTCAACATTTGGTTGAAGCTCCTTCGCTTGGCGAAATGGAATACCAAGCATCTTGAATTTTTTTACACATTTTGTCCTTGTTTTTACTTTTAAAGCCTGCAATTTATTTTTTTAGAGCAGCCCAAAGATGTTCAATGGGATTTAAGTCTGGTGACTGCGATGAGCACTCTAAAACCGGCTTATCATTTTTGATAAACCACGATTTAACACTTCTGGCAAGTGCTTAGGATCATTGTACTCCATAAACTCCCATTTTAAGTGCATTTCCTGCTTCGCAAATGAAAGCATTTTGTTTTTGAGAATCTCTAAATAATTACTGGCGGTCATTTTTCCCTGTACCAACACCAGACGTATAAAAACTGCCCAAAATCATTAAGAGTACAATTTGCCAAACAACATCTGAACCGCCAAAAGTGGAAAGACGAAACAAAATAAATTTGTTTGGATCGGATGGAAAAACATATGTTCGACGTCCTGCAAACAAGGATCCAAAATACACAAAAAAAATCGTCAAACGCGGTAGTAGTTCCTTAATGATTTGGGACAGTTTTTCTACGTCTGGTTTTGGTCCAATTTCATTAGTACAGGGAAAAATGACCGCCAGTAATTATTTAGAGATTCTCAAAAACAAAACGCTTCCATTTGCGGAGGAGGAAATGCACTTAAAATGAGAGTTTATGGAGTACAATGATCCTAAACACTATGCCAGAAGTGTTAAATAGTGGTTTTTCAAAAATTATGAGCCGGTTTTAGAGTGGTCATCGCAGTCACCAGACTTAAATCCTATTGTACATCTCTGGGGAGTCCTCAAAAAACATATTGCAGTCTTTAAAAGTAAAAATAGGGACGAAATGTGTAAAAAATTCAAGAAGCGTGGCCGAGCGTTTGCGCAAATCTTGTTGGCTCCATGCTACGGAGGTGCCAAGAAAAGATGAAAATTAAAGGAGCTTTAACCAAATATTGAAATAATATTAGGATTTGATAGTATTTTCAAACAAACAATTAACTATATTTTGCAAAATATAAAAAGTTCTTATTATTTTTTCCAGGCATTTTTTCAAAAAACCCAAATAGTTAAGAAAAAATATGCAAAGCTTCATATTTTTAAATACGAGTAATCCAATTGAATATGTTTAATTTAACGTACATAGTTACTTTATTTTATTTACGCAGGAGTAAATAAAAATTTAAGATTATTATTATTATTATTTTTTCTACCACTGTATATTTCAAAAATTAAAAAAAAAAATATTGTTTTTTAAATTTTTTTTTTTCTAAAATTTGTCAATTTACGTACATCGATATCGTTTGCTTTGGCGATATCTCAGTTATTGATCTACCGATTTTGATTAAATTCAATTCAAATTTGATATACAGTTCAAAAAAGTTATTTTTTTAAATACACAGGCGCATATTCAAAAATCATTACTAAGTGCTAACTTTTTTAAATGCCTGTTTAAGTTATTCACAGACGAAAACGAAAGTTCAGACTTAATTATGGATGAAGCTATAACTAAATGTTATCTAACTTATACATTCAAACAACAGCTGATTGATTTCATAAATTAGTTAGGAAGTATAGGAAACGCTGCAATTATCTTTGAACTTCTCTCCAATTTTTTTGTGTCTAAAAAACATCCAAACAAAATAAAATATACAAGAGAGGTGTTTTCTTGCGATAACAATGTATTGATTAATTTTATTTTTATAAAACTTTTTTTAAATTGGTTTTTAGACAAAATGTAACTAAAAAAATACTTTTTATGAATTTCTATTAATTTTTTACATGTTAAAAACTGTTTTTTGATAGTTTAAAAAGTTTTTTGTTTAATTGCAGTTTATATCGATCACTGTATTATCGATATTTTATTTTCTCTGCAGCCATTGTACATGGTTGCATTTGTTTTATCAGCTGACAGCCGTTACTACGTTAATTACGATTTGTGAATAGGACCAGTAACTATCTCTTAACTATTTTTTAGTATCTGTTTAACTAATTTCGACTTTAGTTACGATTTCTGAATATGCGCCACAGTATTTAAAAAAATGAAATTCGGTAATTTTCGGGTCAACGAATTTAGTAATGTACCTATTTTGAACATCGTTCTGCTTTGGAGGATTTTCTAAGATCTGATATATAATTCATATCGGTATAATATCCACAAATTGTGGAATTTTAAACAAAAAACGGTTTTTATACAAATTAAAAAAAAAAATACAATTTAAAAGAAAAAAAAATAAAAAAATTTAATTTAGCATCGAATTTCGGGTTTTGGCTATATGTTTATTTAGTTATTTATTTATTTACTTACTTATTTATTTATTTCGCCTATGGATACAATGTTATCCTTACAGACTACAATTAAAATTAATTAATCTTAACTAATATATGTATTTAAAGAAGTTTTAAAATCAATATTTGGTATACAAATGACTAATTGATTTGAAAAATCGTGTTATAAACGCATTGCTCTAGTCAACGGTTCATTAAGGGCATAAAGAGTGCTCTAAATAAAATTTGTAGTTGGATTTTCTTAAATAAAAGTCAAACCTTTTAATATAAAAACTCTACAAAATACGCAAATATAATCACATATTATACAAAATCATTTAGCATTAAAATGTTTACTTAGTACTCGGGTTTTGCAAAATTATCGACTTTTTTCGGAAACTCTCCCATTAAAGATTTTACAGTTGCTTCTGATACCTTTTTGGAGCATGTGTTCCACCTGCGCTTAAAATCGGACATGTTCTTGGAAATCTTTCCTGTGTTCTTCAATTCCTTTTTTACCAGAGCCCAATACCTTTCCACAGGCCGAAGTTCTGGACAGTTAGATGGATTTGCCTCTCGTGGTACAAAAATGACATTATTCTTTGAGTACCACTCAAGTGCCTTTTTTCCATAATGGCATGATGCCAAATCGGGCCAAAAAAATATAGTCACTCTGTGCTCTCTTAAAAAGGGTAACAACCGTTTTTGTAGGCACTCCTTTATATAAATTTCTGTGTTTATTGTGCCAGATGCCACATATACTTTACTTCTTTTGCCACAACTGCAAATAGCTTGCCACACGAGAAACTTCTTAGGGAATTTTGTTTGTTTTTTTGTGCGAAACTCTTGCCGAACATTGTCCCGTTTATCAGCAACATAAAAATCTTGACCAGGAAGTTGAGAAAAGTCTGCCAGTACGTATGTTTCATCATCCATCATACAACAGGTGTATTTTTTTATAAAATCAGACTAAAATTTTTTCGCTCGTTTTTTTTGCTTCTAAGTTCTTTATAGCATTGCGATCTGGAACCTTTTGGACTTTGTATGTCTTCAGTCCAGCATAAGCTTTGACTCTATGTGCAAAATTCGTAGAACATTTCACCGTACGAGCTGTTTTTCTTAAAGAAGTGTTAGGCGCTCTTCGAAAGAGTCGCTCGACTTCTTTTGCCTTACCAATATCTGTAGGACCTTTTTTCCTCCCTGATCCATGTTTTCTTTCAATGCTCAGGTTTTCCTTATACCGTCTGATGACATTAGAAACCGTTCGAGGGTCAACTTTCAAATTTTTAGCTATTTTTTAAAAGTCCATGACGGATTTTTTTGAAAAGTTTTAATTATATTTTCACGAACTTTTTTTTCGCAGTCCATTTTGATTGAAATAACTATTGAAAATTAATAATTTCTAAAATAATAGTATCTGACATATCTATAGAAACTAACTTGATCAAAAAATAAATTATTTCTTGCACTATGGATAAATTTTGTCTAAAATAGTAAATGCATATTTTTTTTAGAACACTCTTTAATCACGATGTTTTTGATTCTGACTCTGCTCTACTTCATATATAGTTTTGTTGTTGAATCTAAAATAAAACGAATCTTTCCGTTGTTTGTTTCAGACTGATTTTTATTTATTAATTTTACTTAAGCAAAGCTTAAAAGAGTCAACTATGGAATCTGCTTAGATAGCAGATCCCACGTTCAGTTGTACAAAATTCTATTTAAACAATATTCTTAACTGTGGAATCTGCTTAGATGGCAGATCCCACGTTCTATTGTACAAAGTAAAGTTTCAACTTAAAACAAAATTCTTAAATTACATACTCTATGCATGCATACGGATGCATAGAGCAGACCTCTAAAATAGTAAAGTCTTATTCTAGTGTCTAATTCTAGTGTTTAATGGCCTATATGACTCCTCCATCCCCAGATTCAACGGTCTCCGCTGAATAAGAGGTTGTGGAGTGTTTATTTCAATGTTTACATTTGCATTCTTATTCTAATTCTTAAAAGTAAGTAGATATTATTATTTTTTTTCTTTTCTTCTTCTTTTTTTTATTTAAAACTTTATCGATTTTTGGCAAAAGATTAAAATTGGTTGTTTTGTTATTATCATTACTATGCATACATTTATATTTTATTGTTTTTCAGTATATTAGTCTACATAAAAAGTTGTCAGTTCCCAAGAGAAAATGAACATTTTTATTATTTTCCTTCTTTTCGTAAAAACTTAAATAATTTTCCCCTTCACAGAGATTCAAAATCAAAACTTCCCCTGTCCTCATAAAGGCAAATATGTTTATATATTTTTTTTTTATTCAAAACAATAAAGTGCAAAGACACAATTTATTTGGTGTCCCATATAGCTCCTCCATTCCCAGATTCAATGGTTTCTGAAAAATTAGAGTTTGTGGGGGGAGCTTTAAATTCAATGTTCATATCAATTCCTTGATTCCTTTTCCAACATCTTTTGCAGACCAAATACATTACAACAATTAGTATTATCAAAATGATTAACGATATATTTAGGCCGTAAGATACATTTTTGTGATATGTTAATTCCTCGATTTGCTTTATATTTTGAAATTGGTTAAACTCAATTTTCTCAAAGGTAAGTTTTTCTTGGAATACTGTTCCTATCATATCATTACTTGGGTAAATAAATTTTTCGTTTACAATAGTATTTTCATTTACAAAAGTTTTGTTTAATAACTTGAGTTCACAATCACTAAAATTAATGAGATTATTTTTATTTAGTATAATATTTCTGTGGTCACAATTTTGAGTAAGTCTGAGATTAAATGCATTTTTTATTAAAACAAGATCGTCATCAATAGCGACGATGCTTGTTTTGTTATTGAATACCAATCTGCAATTTCCTTCCACAACACAGTTTTTACTTTCTACAAGATCGGTTGACAGTACGTTTTCCTTGTATGAGAAGGTCATGTTCCTAACTGTAATTACTAACTCGGGGTTTTCCTCAATTTCAAGATACCTATCATTTGGCAGTGGTGTTATAAGTTTCAAATCTGTCAGCAAAAAGTCTTTAGGGATTTTTATTGCAATAATGAGTGAATTATTCTTATAAGTCATTACTCCCATCTTTAAAAATTTTAATTTGAAATAATCGATGTTAAATTTTTCAATTTCCTCGGGTGTCAGTATACCCGGGTGTACTATATTTCCTTTAGCTGCTGCTATATTCTCCTGAATTTGCGTTATTTTGCTTTCAAAGTTTTTCAATTTAAGCATTTGATCAGTGTAAAGAAGTTTTCTAACTATTTCGTTGTTACGTTTTTTAATTTCTGCAAAAGTACCATTTATTTTAATTCTATCAGTCTCTATAGCCCCTCGTATAATTTCCATGGAGTCGTCGAAGTGTGTGTTAATTGTGATTTGCTTATTCATTGCATCTATGGCATTGTGACCATTAACTTCAGCGTATTTCAGGTGTTGTAAAATTTCTTCTCTATCAGTGTCGTCCATCAGTCCGAACATCCATTTATAAACATTTCCAATACCATTAATTAATCCTCTTTTTTTTCTACCAAATTCGAAAGGTATTAATGTTTTAATTTTCGCCCCAATAATTCAGATTTCTTTTCTTAAAATTTCTCTGTTGTCAATATCTATTTCTTCTATATTTTTGGCTATCTGTTCAATTATGCCCAAGTATTCGGTAGGGTGTATAATATGTACAACTGTGTTTGTTGTATTAGGGATTTCTACTTGTTTTACCTGCAGCATCGCGTAACCTGAATTCTCCTCAGCCTTCTCGACTCTTAGAAATGCTCGGACCGTCGTCAGTAGGATCATTATCACGATCTTCATTGTTGTTCTCCTGGAATTGATATTTACGTTTTACTTGAGTTTTGTAGACTTTTTTAAATTTATTGTCCCTAGACAGCAAATAGTTGTCTTCCATTCTATAGTTCTCTAGTTTCTTATATCTAGGCTGTGTCTTGCTTACTCTATAATTTTTTACGAATTCATTTGCAAAATTGAAGTCATTTACTTTTCCCTGTTTCCTATTAATTGCATTCATCCTTTCTATTTTTTCTTCGTTTAGTTTCTCTGATAGTTCTTTAAGAGATTCCCTAGATATAGTATTATTTATAAAATCAATTGGTTTCATCTTTGTTGTGGAATGAATTGTGTTGTTATAAGCGATTATTGCTTTCGAGACCTTTTCTTGTAAGTTGTCATTATTGTTTTCGTCCGCATTAAACAACCTAATATGTTCGTTCAAAGTCAAATGCAATCTCTCGATATCTGCGTTGCCTGTTTTATTATAAGTCGTTGTAAAGTGAACTTTAATACCATATCCTTTTAACAACTCCTTAATCGCCGCGACATCCAGTTCATTGTCCGTAATTATTGTTTCCGGCTTACCCAAATACTGAAAACGCATTTTCAAAGCCTCAACGATTGATAACCATGTTCTATCCTTAAGATGATGCGCCGTCGCATACTTAGTAAATCTATCGATTCCAGTCAGAAACATTACTCCTCTTTGTGGGTACCATATATCGACTTGAATTATAACATTATGTTTATCAGGCGTCTCTGTTACGTTCAGTGAGTGCCTAATGGGATTTCTATCATATTTCGCCCTATTGCAAATTTCGCAATTATTAATATACTTTTGTATAACTTTCTGCAAGTTCGGATAGAAGAATTTTTTCTTTACTTCCGCGAAAATTTCGCCTATTCCTCTATGATTGTTCTCAAAATGTAATGTCTCTATTATTTGTAGAATTTCGCCTTCATCGGTTATATCCTTCAATAGCATATTTGTTCTCTGTATTCTTAAATTCTTATTTCTAATAAAGTACTTTGTATACATCTCTTGAAATTTCATAAAGAGGTCGTTGTCGGCACAGAACATGACCAACAAAGCTCTCTGTGGTAGTCTTTCCTTCATCGTCTCCAGAAGGTCTTCTTCTGATATTACTGTCCATGTTTCTCTTATTTTCCCTCTATATATAATTTTCTTGCTGAATGTTTTCCTTTCTCCTTTTTTCAAGATAAGTTGGTTCTTGAATACATTTAGAGGATTCTCAGAGATTTTTATGAAATCGACGCTATCAGTCTCTGCACTGTGCACCGTGTTCATGTCATCTTCGAACAATTCATTCAAATTCAAGACTATTTCATCATTAACAACAATTCTACTGAGGGCATCAGCCACAACGTTTTCTTTACCTTTTATGTAGCTAATGTCAAAGTCAAATTCGTTAAGCTTCACCTTCCAACGCTGCAATTTTGCATTGGGTTCTTTTAAATTACTGAGCCACACAAGCGGTCTATGGTCCGTCCTTACCGAAAAATGTCTACCAAATAAATAGGGTCTAAAATACTTCGTTGCCCAAACTATAGCCAAGAGTTCTTTTTCTATAGTGCTATAGTTTTTTTCATGGCCATTGAGGGATCGACTAGCATAACAGATAATTTTATCGTTCTGCATCAATGTCGCCCCCAAAGCAAAATCACTAGCATCTGTCACCAATGTGAATTTCTTCGAGAAATCGGGGTGTACCAAGATAGGATCCGACTTAATAAGTGTTTTTAATTTCTCGAACGCGTCTTTATAATCTTTATCTTTTGGATTAATTTTGGCTCCCTTCTTCAAGCATTTTACAAGAGGAAATGCTACCTTTGAGTAATCCCTTATAAATCTTCTATAATAGCCCGTAATTCCCAAAAAAGATTTAATTTCCTTTTGATTCTTTGGTAGGGGAATTTTATCTATAGCTTCTATTTTTTTTGGGTTTGGTTTTATTCCGTCACACGTAACCAGATGTCCTAAGAACTCTGTTTGCTGTTTTAAGAAGCTGCATTTGCTTAGTTGGACCTTTAAATTTGCTTTCTGCAAACATCGCAATACTTTAGTCAGGGACTCCAAATGCCCCTCCACACTCGTAGAGAACACTAGAATATCGTCTAAGTACACCAAACAGATTTTACCGATATATTCCCTCAAGACTTCATTCATTAATCTTTGAAAGGTTGAGGGTGCATTCTTCAGGCCGAAAGGCATTCGCAAAAATTCGTAATGCCCACTAGCGGTTGAAAAAGCTGTTTTATGTATGTCTTTCTCATCCATTTCTATCTGGTGAAACCCTTGTGTGAGATCAAGGGTTGTAAAATATTGACATCTTCCCAACTTGTCAAATATATCATCAATATTTGGAATTGGGAATCTGTCTTCAATGGTTACACTGTTCAGTTTCCTATAATCTATTACCAGACGCCACTTCTGGACATCTGGCGCATTTGTCTTTTTCGGCACGATCCAAACAGGACTGTTATAAGGACTGGAAGATTCTCTTATAATTCCCTGTCTTAACATTTCTTCAATCTGTCGATTAATTTCATCTTTGTGTATTTCCGGGTATCTGTATAATTTCGAGTATACCGGAATTTCGTTTCGTGTATTTATTTTGTGTTTTATTTTACCTGTAAATGTCAAATTCTCATTGTCTCTATAGAACGTTTTATTATGTATTTTAAGTATCGTCAACAATTTATTTCTATCCAGTGTATTCAAGTGCGACAGGTCCAAGTCAGATATGGAATTTGTCTCGCTAAATTCTACTTCGTTATTGAGGATTGCGACAACGTTCTTATTGATACACATAGTTTTATAATCCTCTTCGCTTTTATTAAGGTAAATAGGGATACATGTTGTTTTTGTTTTAATATATCTGTTTCCATAATCTACAACACAATCAAGATCTGCCAAAATATTATTTCCTATTAACCCATCGAATTTATCATTAAAATTGAACTCTAAAAATTCGCAATTATAATCTGAACTAAACTCATCAAATATGGGGAATTTACAAAGCTTAGTTACTTTGAATTCATTTCCCATGGCTCTTAAATTTACATTGACATCACGTTTCCATTTCGGATTACAAAGATTTTCGTTTATTATACTGAATTCTGCTCCAGTATCTATAATGAAACGTAACGTCTTACTCGGTTTTCCTATAATTATATAGGGAAGTTGTTTGGGTCTACACCACGAAAATTTACGTTTGAGTTTCCGATGTCCATCGGTTCCTCATTTCTACGCGAATGGCGCGTGTTCCTGGTTTGATTCGACTGTCGTCCCAAATCGAATCTCTGTGCACCATTCAATCTATTGTCGTTTTGATAATTACTTCTATTACTATTACTATTATTAGCATTATTGCTACCAAAATATCGGTTGTTACTACTGTTATAATTATTATTACGATTGGCATTGCAGTGAGAACTTCTATTTATAGAATGTGTGTTTTCTATGTCATTACTAAAATTTGTCCTATAAGGTGATCTCGTGTTTTCATTCCTTTGTATGTTCCCAAAGGACGTATAGTTCTGGTGCCTAGCTTCCAGAATAATTTTGAAAGCTGCTTCTAAGGTCTGTGGGTTTCTAGCGAAAATTATGGTTTTTGTCGGTTCAGGTAAGTGGTCCTTAAAAACTTCCAATGAAATTCTGTTTATTTCGTCAGCAGAAAAACCCTCTTCAGCATGCGTCATTCTCCGGTTATGTAGCCTATTTCTAATATTATTTATGCTGTAGTAATACTTCTCAATTGTCGCGTTCAACTTCCAGGTTTTCAGTTTGTCAAATAATTCCCTACTTGTTTCTCTTTCCCCAAAGTCATTTATAAGAATCTCCTTCAACACCTCCCAAGTTCCTACCACTCCATACCTATGTATTGCTTCTCTTGTCTTTCCCACGCATCTATTTTTTACATATCCAAACAGGATATTTCTGTTGTTTTCCTCAAATGTCGAGATAGATGGTAGCAAGGCTTCGACCTGCTCCAGAAAATCCGGCAGTTGGCTCTGTTCCTTCCCATCGAATGTTGGGATCTCCTTGATGCAGTTCAGCACCAGGTTAAATTGTTGCACTAAATTAATTTCCATTTCAAAAAAAAAAAAACGCTATACTACGTCCTGTATCGAAACAAAATTGCAAACTGGTCTTTCTTTTCTTTTATCACACAAAGAGAAAAAAAAATTAATTAATTCTCCATTTATTTGTCAAAATTGAGACCAATCTATAAATTATTTACCATTTAAGCACATAATATCAAAAGGCATGCACTATTTATTAAACAATGTATAAAAATAAATTAATCTTATTTACTCTGTTACTATCCTGGTGTCCGTTATTTTCTCGTCTTCAGGGTTATTGATCCTCCTTATTGTTGTAGATCCTTGCTATTAATATTATGTTGCAAACTCTTTTGTTGATACTCTGCCGTTGTTTTTCCTCTTTTTCCTTTTTTTCTTTTTTTAGACTTTGTTGTTGATGTTATACTGCAAACTTCATGGTTTTTGTTGACACTCTTCGTATTGATTTTGTTGTATAGTTTTGGCAAGTTACATATATATTAATATTGTTTACCACTATAGTTTTTCTCTAATCTTTATCTATTGTCAGGATTTTATTTTTTTTAATTTAATTTTTTTTCTTATTGTTATATTTTCTAATCTTTTCTGTTCCTTATCTTTCCAATATTTTTATGTTTTAAATTTTTCCTTTTACTCAATTTAATTTATTTACTTTATGTTTAACTTTTTTATTTAATTTCATTTATTTAGTAACTTCAACTTTTTTTTAAAGTTTTTATAATGTTAATTATAAATTAATTAATATTAATTTTATTCACTTCAATTCCACTTTTTCTTTAGTTAATTCTTTATAGAAGATCCTTCTTCGGTTTCTTCTTTTTTCTTTTATCCTCGTCGCCAGTTTTGTTGTTGAATCTAAAATAAAACGAATCTTTCCGTTGTTTGTTTCAGACTGATTTTTATTTATTAATTTTACTTAAGCAAAGCTTAAAAGAGTCAACTATGGAATCTGCTTAGATAGCAGATCCCACGTTCAGTTGTACAAAATTCTATTTAAACAATATTCTTAACTGTGGAATCTGCTTAGATGGCAGATCCCACGTTCTATTGTACAAAGTAAAGTTTCAACTTAAAACAAAATTCTTAAATTACATACTCTATGCATGCATACGGATGCATAGAGCAGACCTCTAAAATAGTAAAGTCTTATTCTAGTGTCTAATTCTAGTGTTTAATGGCCTATATGACTATATACAGCCAGCGTTACAGTTATGCGACTAAAGTTGCAATTTGCGACTTTTTCAGTTGGCCTGCCACGCAACCTGCGACTTTTCTTCCATGGTCCTTTTTTGCTACTTTTTCGAATTTTGTGCGACTTTTGACACCTTTTTACAAAACTATTTAAAATTTTTATTTTTAGCCCATATTCAATATCTCAACTAAAATTCCCTAAAACGATTTTAACTTAAGTATAAATAAGATCACTTTGAGAAGTCTTTTTGTACAATAAAAAACTAAAACAAATAAATTATGGCGGCAGAGCCGTTAGCTTTTCGACAACTCCCCCATAGCTACGTACAAAAATATTGGTTTTGTTCGTTTATCATTATCTCATTAATATTTTAATGCGGTACCTTTATAGTTCGAGCAAAAGAAAGAGTTTAATGAAACTAAGCAGGTGGAACTCCAGTTAAAATCAAGTTCTGGGTCAGAAGATGATGAAGTTTCCCAACAACCCTCATTCTCTTCGAAGATATAGAAAGTTTAAGGAAATATTCTAAAATATGGGAGTTTCATTAGTGAATGTAAAATCCATTCGAGTTAAAGATTTTACTCGATGCGCTCAGAATTTATGACGGTTAAAATAAAAATTGCTAAAAATAATTTAAAAACCGTTTTAGTTTATTTAGTTTTATGTTGATATTTTCAGGGGTTTTGTCATTTTATGGTAACTTATATACATTTGGTCTATCAAATAATTAATCTTTAAATTATTTTGGTGCGCTGGAGATCTAAGCTAAACTTTTTAAAAGAATAAGCCTATTCCTGATCAATTTTGTGCTAAATTCGCGATGTGCTTCAGTGAAATGTTTTTAGATAAAACCTTTGAGTAAAGGGATTTTTATACCCTTCACCAATAGGTGAAAGGGTATTATAAGTTTGTGATTCCGTTTGTAATTTTTTATTAGTGATCGTAGACCCCATAAAAATTATACCGATCGACTCAGAATCGGGAGGAGAATCGATTAAGCGATGTCCGTCTGTCTGTCTGTCTGTCCGTCTGTCTGTCTGTTGAAATCAAGTTTCTGAAGCCCCTGGAGGATGTTCTTACATAAATTATATATCAGATTTTAGGAAATTCTCCCGCAATGAACGCTATTAAATTTCATTAAAATCGGTTTATAAACACCGAAAATATCGGAAAAATACCAAAAATTAGACGAAAATTTAAAAATTTTTGATTGAAACACACTTTTAAATAACAAGAGAAAAAAGACACTCCTGGTGTACATGTGATAATATGTTATATATCAGATTGTAGGAAATAGTTTCCCAAAGTACTCTGTAAAATTTTATCAAAATCGGTCCATAAACAACTGAGATATCGCCGAAACACTGAATTTGATGTATCGCAAATTGGCCAAAGTTCGCATTAGAGAATGTTTGTTGAAAAAATGAAATGCAGAAATAGGAAAAACCATCCTCCTTTAGCACGGACCTACATAAATTTTATATCAGATTTTAGGAAATTCCCCCGCCAAGCACGTTGTTAAATTTTATCAAAAGCGGTCCATAAACAATTGAGATATCGCAATAACACTACATTTGATGTACAGAAAATTGCCCAAAGTACGTGTCTAAGAAATTTTGTTTACATTTCGTAAGTATTGTTTCAGCGATATCTCAGGTGTTTATGGACCGATTGTGATGAAATTTGAAATCGTTCTTTGTGTGAGGATTTTCTAAAATCTATACTCCACAAATCTGATCACGAATACCATTCAAACTGTACCGATCAACTTTGAATCGGCAGGAGAATCGATTTCGCGACCTCCGTCCGTCTGTTTGTCTGTCTGTCCGTCCGTCTGTTTGTTTGTCCGTCCGTCCGTCTGTTTTTTTGTCCGTCCGTCTACCTGTCTGTAATTTTTTCTGTTGTAGTCAAGTTTTTGGAGTTCCTGTTTTGTCGATATCTCAGGTGTTTATTTTGATGAATTTTAATAGCGTCCTTCGCAGGAGATTACCTAAATCCTGATGCATTCGGTAATTTGTGGTAGATATAATTTAGCGTTTAAGCGATGGTGTTTTGATCGACAATGATAAAATTCAGGGTGGCCCAATATCCTAAAATTTTGTGTAAAATCCAGGAGCTCCACAAATCTGATTTTAGCAGACAGACACTCTGCATTAATCTTAATTTTGTGTCTGACTTTTGAACATTATGATAACATTTGAGAATGTATTATATATCAAATTATAGGTAATCTTCCTAGGAAGTACAAAAATGCAGCTAACTACATGATATCCGTTCAAAACCTACATATGTATGTAAGTATCTCACATATCAACGAAAATTTTAATTTTTTAATTGCAATTGGGAGAAATCCGTTCACGTTTGACAATTGATCGCTTATAACTTTGCCTAAGATACGATGATGACATTTAGTATAAAGACGTTGTACAATATTGATATTCAGGGCGATAGCGCCTAAAATAAACTTCCTAGAGGGACAATATTTGACAAAAGTATTTCTGATCTCTTGAAAAGTTCGATATTGAAAATGGGCGAGCTCTATTCACATTTAGTGAAATCTCCCATATAACCCCGACCGGGAATCGATTTAATGCTGATAAATTAAATCACATTAAAATTGCACAAGGAACTAGAGCAAAACTTTCCAAACATCCATCGGACAGATCGAAAGAACAATACATCCCATAATATTTGGGATGTATTGTTCTTTCGAATGTTCGAATGATGAAGTGTTCATTTTAATTAATTAACTAACTTCAGATAAATAAGTAAATCTTTAATAACTTTTCCGACAAAGCTGATATCCATCCATTCAAAAGCTATATATTTCACGTATGTATCTAAAACTAAGAGTGTATACCCTATAATTTTATGGCTTATCATTGTTAAAGCTTTGACCTAAATCAGTCCGCTAACTTCAGAGTTTTACATAACTAATCAAGAACTTTTACTAGTTGGACAATTCGTACGAATTAAAGTGCACAACCCTCACTGGGCACTGTGTTTTTGGGTTGCATGCCAGAATACTTAAACTTCATCAAATCGATGTGCTATATGTAAGGGCATCTACATTTTGAAGCATCTTTTCTGCATGGTTTATCTGGTCTATCGAACTTTATTTAATGTTCGTAAAATATGTGTCTATTTTATTTCGAAGCTACTGGCTGGCTTAAATATGCATTCTCTACGTGTAGTCTAGTAATCTTTCACAAAGGGACCACTTAAAAACCCAAGTGAAGCTTCCCTAGACATCAGCCACCTGCCCAACCTAACCTTTGGGTGCATAACTATTCTAGATGATGACGCCACCGAAAAGCTTTTCTTTTTCCGACTCTTAATTGTAAAGACTCTTTGCATATAATACTAGTATAACCAAATTTTGCTTGGATATCCAAGATTCGGCAAAGCCGAATATACCACTCTTACTTGTTTTTTATATGCTTGTATTTTATTATTGAATCTTTCTAAAAAGAAAATAATAATAAGTAATCAAACTTAGTCTAAAATAATATTATATAGAGTTTGCCAGTGCAACTCTATTTAAGATTTATTCGAATTTGAAGAAAATTAGTGAGTTGCTAGGTCCAAGGTATCCATCCTTCTTAATCGTTGGTAGCCTTCAAATTGCAAAAGCTGTCTTGCAAGAACATTTGGGTGAACATGCAGCTTGGAAATATATTTTGTACAGAACCGTCTAATCTCCTCTTGGACTAGTGGAACATTTAAATCTCTATAGATATTATTATTTCTGATGTACCAGGGAGCGGCAGTTATTAAACATAAGATCCTTGATTGTCTTCTCTGTAATTTGGCAATGTTAGAAGCAGAAGCCGTTCCCCATAGCTGAATACCATACGTTCGTATTGGTTTAATAATTGATTTGTACAAATAGACTTTGTAGTCTAACTCCAGAGCAGATTGTGGGCCAATGAGCCAGTTTAGTTCAGCGGATTTCAATTTAATCTGAGTTAACTTACAGTCGATGTGATGGGACCAAGTGAGACGGCAATCTAAATGTATGCCAGGGTACCTAACGTGTGAACACTAGGGAATCGTCACGTTGTTAATCATGATTGGAGGACAGTCATCTCTTCTCAGAGTAAACGTTACATGAACACACTTTGTAGGATTTACCTTAATTTTCCATTTGTTCAGCCATATTTCAACCTCGTAAATATGGGATTGTAATAGTTCAGAAGCAATTTTGGGATCGGAATTAATACTAATAAATGCTGTATCATCAGCGAAAGTAGACGTATATGTAAATGCATTAGTTGGCATATCTGCTGTAAAGATAATATATTGCTAGGAGAAGAATATTCATCTTTTGATCGAATTCAGAAGGTTCTATTGGACAAATAACTTTTTAAGATTTTATGTGTACTTGCTGGAAGCAGATTTACAATTTTGCTTATAAGTCCCTCATGCCAGACCTTATCGAATGCTTGTGAAATATCGATGAACAAGGCGGAACAGTATTGTTTATTTTCGAAGGCTTTTCTGATCATTGTTGTTATTGTATGTACTTGTTCGACTGTACCATGACATTCGCGGAAACCGAATTGATGATCAGGAAGAATATCCATCCAATTTATGGATGTGCTTAAAGTGGAATAAGTAGCTTTTCAAAAAATTTCGAAATAATTGAAAGTAAGCTTATAGGCCTATAAGATGAAACTTGAGTAACGTCCTTACCTGGTTTTGGAATCATAACGATTTCTGATATCTTCCAGGACACTGGAAAATGTCCCAAACGAAGAATCGTGTTGTATATAAGTAATAAAATTCTTAAAGCTGAATTAGGAAGGTTGAAAATCATTTAGGTTAAGTCTTTGTATATTTGATATAAGTAAGGAAAGAGGAAATCTCAATGGGGAACTCACATTGTCATCCATAATATAAGAGCCTATATCACTTTGTTTCGTTTGGTGTAAAATGGTTCTAAATGGTTAGCAAAAGCATCAACTTTTCCGCAAGGATCTCTTGCCCAAGAACCCTCTTCGAGCCTAATTGGAGACTCATAAGCAGTTGGACATTTCATATGTTTAAAAGCCTTCCAGTGGCTAAAGTTGTTTTCCTTAGAGGAATCTAAGTTTTTTAAGTAGGCGTCAAGAGTTTTTTGTTCATTGGACTTCAATGCGGCTTTCAATTCTTTTTGACATTTGTTTAGACGACTTTTTAAAGCAGGGGAACGACATTCTTGCCAACGTCTTCTTAGCCTTCTCTTTTTTTATTTACTAAAGTTTGTATATTTTGTGGAGTATTTTGGAATAGCTTATTCTTGGGTTTATTGATTGGTGTTGCCACACAGGCTGCATATGTGATGGTGTTTGTAAAAATATTTATTGCAGACTCGATGTCTGTAGAACTTCTGAGAGGAATATTCATATTGGGAGATGGGAACTCACATACATTTTGTATTTTAACCAGTTTGTATTCCTGTTTGGATAAAAATGTCTCTGTTCTTGAACTACACGGGAAATTTCATAAAAATTTAAAATTGAAGGTGAATGGTCGGATGATAAATCTAATGACGTGCAGACGGATATTTGACTTCTTTTTATATTCTTTATAACGGCAAAATCGATCAAATTAGGAATCTTATTTAAGTCGGAGGGCCAATACGTTGGATGACCGCTAGATACTGCGTCCAGCTTATGCGAAGAAATAGTACTTAATAGCTGTCTTCCCCTAAGGCGAGAACCCCAAAAGTGTGTTTCGCATTATAATCACCAGCCGCTATGAAGCTTGATCCAAGTGTATTGAAGAAATCAAGGAATTGATCTTTTTTAGTGTTATATCTTGGAGGACAATAAATTAAAGACAATGTAATTTTATAATCTATTAGTTTAATGGATGTTGCCTGAATGTGTTCTTTTTCGTAATCTGGCAATGAAAAATGCCTAATTTTATTGTGTACAAGTATAGCCGTACCACCACATGCTCTGCCACTTGGATGTTCTGTACCATAAGTTAAAAACCCATTTATTCTGAAACAATTTTTTTGAGTAAAATGTGTTTTAAAAATACATATATTTCCTGCTCGAGCAAGAAATGTTCAACTTCTTTTTTGTGTTGGCTGAGGCCGTTTGCGTTCCAAAAACATATTTTCAACATAATAATTTTCTTTCCAATAAAATCTGCATAAGCATGCTTTGACTTCTCATCATTTCCTGGAACATATTTTGCATGTTAGACATAAAATTGTTCATTGTTTAAATAAGCTTTTCAATAGAGCATTGAGAATCACCTTTTTGTATTGGCGGACCCTCTTTAACCATATGAGCATAGGAAAAACTCATTGGAGGTGGAGGAATATTTTGTTGTGAACCAATGTTTGAGCGATCTGGAACAGTGGAAAGTGATGGGAAAAAAGCACCCTGATATTGAGCAGCATTAGGTCTACGCGATGAAGAAGTTTGCCTAAGACGTAAGAATACAGGACAACCACGGTAATTAACAGTATGATTCTATCCACAGTTGCTACACTTTTTGATCACAGAATCTGTTTTAGAGTTAGGACACTCTGAGGTCTTGTGTATATCGCCGCATATAACGCATACTGCAGGCAATTTACAGTACGATTTAGTGTGCCTGAATTCCTGAAAATTTTGGCATTGAGGAGGATCTCTGCGCTCTTCTACAGTTATTCTGCGGCTAAGGAGATATCTTAAATTAAAGATGGGGTGGGATTGGCCCTTTTTCAGCTGGGAAGTAATAAAGGATATTTCCACTCTGAAAAGTGGTCGAGGAACTTTATTTTTGTTCAGAATATTGTGAACGGACTTCACTTCATAACCTTCAACTTCAAGAGCGCTTTTTATCTCGTTGATAGGAACAAACAGCAACAATTAGGCCTTTAGCACTTTTTAATTGGAATGTATAGTAATTTTTGTTATTTAAATCAAAATTAACAATTACCTTTCTATAGTTCTTTTCTAAGTAGACTTAGATTTTTGTTTCAAATACATTTTCCCTTCGAATTGAAACAACATGGAAGTTATCTATAATTTGGGATCAATTATTAACTATAGTGTTATTAGTTTGCTCTCGCAGGTATATATGTGGAGGCTTATGTTCCTTAACTGTGCCATTTGCCTGATTTTCATCTTCGGTGGTGGCGAGTAATTGAAAACGGTTTTGACTTACCGACATATTTTCTACTGTTGAACTATTGGATACTTTTGCCTGTTTTAGGGTAGGTTCCTGGCGCAAGATCGTGGGGCTCGACTTACGCTTTGTAGTACAAAAATACCGATCAATACCCGTTTGGATCTGTTGATTAATTTTGTTATTAAAACTATTACCACTGGTTGTATTATCGATTGAATTAATATAAGTCAAATTAGGACATTCATTCACAGACTGCTTGGATGCGTCTATTTGTGTTGAAAATGTTTTGATTTTGCATGTTTTTTTTTTTTTTTTCTATCATTCGCACAAGTAATTGTTTTTGTTTGACCTGGCGCAAATGTAACTTTGTTTATCACACAAGTACTTGTTGTTGGTTAATTTGGCGCAAAACCAACATCAATTGAGTTGAACGAGGGAGAAAGTTATCTTCATCTCTCAATTGGTTTTGCTGTTAAGTAGCTTTTATTAAACTCTTTATCATATACATTGTTGGTTTCACTCATCTCTGTTATAGAAATGTATGCATTTCTACCATTGAGGGAGAGTCTTCGATTTTGTCGTTGATTATCACTCATGCACTTGTTTTTTATGTATAAATTTTCTTGGTTTATTTAACTTTTTTTCTTTTAAATATTATTAAATATTCTCTGTTTTCCACACTCTTTAAATTCACTTATATATTTAAAAATCGTATATTTTCGATACAATATATTTAAGTTAATTGTTGCTTTTTTAATATAATTATTTAGGGTTTCTTAAAGGAGGACCCAAAAGAACACGACCGTCTCTTAACAGAGAAAAGTAAAGGGATTTTTGATTCAAGTTTTTGTCATTTACATCTGTCGTATGTTATACCCATTTGCATGCCAATTACGCTAAGAAGTGCAAACTCGCGCCACTAAGATTTTGTGTTCAATGTACCTGAAGTCTTAGGAGTTAAAATCTGTAATTAAATTTTCCGAACACCTAAGAGTACAAAAATTATTCGAGTTGAAAGTCGGTTTCATAGGTATTAAAACTTTTTGATTTTTGCTTATATATAATATATTTTCAAGTATGAATTGTTTCAAATTTGTCAGCGGTAACACTGTATACAGCCTATGCAAAACAAGTATAAATAACTCTCCAACATGAATACACCCTAAAGCAGTTGTAGCCAAAACATTTGTATTAGTAAGTATTAGTTGTATTGGTGAGAAATAATTTCCACGCTCGAAAAAATAGGTTATTATTTTGGTTTTAATAGTAAGTAAAAACTTATTTTTAAACAGATGAATTTTATTATACCAGAAAACTATTTGTATGAATACACAAATCGAAAACATTCTATAATATAATAAAAAAGGGATTATTTCTTGCAAACATTTTCTTATGTATGCAGGCAAATTTAAAAACTCTCTTTAAAACAGCTCTAATTAATGTAAAGCAAAGTAGTTCAGCTACAGGGCTGCCAGATTTGGGGTTTTGGCCCCAAAGTTGGGGATATTCAATCTTCAAAAAGGCGACCAAATTTGGTTTGGTGCTTGGGGATTCACCCAAATTTGTTATAGATTTTTTGGGGAAATTTTAACTTGTGAATTTAAAACTTATTTTATTAATAAATATTTTGCTATAAAGGATGATTCGTTTCTTGATATAAAAATTGCATCCGATTACGGGTCAGAATTCGAAAAAGAACTAACAAACTGTAATTTGTCAAGTCAACCGGATAATTAAAATATTTTCAAACAACAAATACTTTGACATGCAAAAATGTTTAAACCCAATATCCCAACCAAAATGCAGTGTTGCTAATATATAAGTTTTAAACAACTTTATAAACGAGAATACTCCCAATTGATGTCTACGAAACTCAATTGAATACGAAATTGATGTCTACGAAACTCAAATTGAATAAAAAAAATCGTAACTGAATTTTGGCCAAAAGCTTATAAATTTTAAGATATTTGCCTATACACATCACTATAAAGAACTTGGTCAATCAGTTTTAAATATGTTAGCGGTTGCTACAAGCAATGCCTGTGTATAGCGGGTATTTTCAGTTATGAGTTTAACAAAAACAACAAAACATAATAATATAACAAAATTTGTTGTCAAGAATTTCAACCGATAACTGAAATGTTAGCAAAATTTAATTCAAAAAAGTTAGTGCTGTTCACACACATCAAATTCACTTGATCAGTTTTTCTTTCACATATCTTTTGAATAAGCATTCACGTTCACCCACGAACATTTTCTTCATCAGTTTCCATTTTAGTTTACTTAAATTTCATAAAAATGTTCAAAATTTTCGTAAACTTAAAAGTACGGTCAGGTTGGTTATCAATTTCAATTCCTTCAACTTTTTCTGATACAAACTTAAGACTTGATGAGCCAAACTTGACTGGTTTGAAAGAAGACTTATATATAGTTTTTCTCATCTTTATGTTAATTGAATAAAAAATGTAAGCAAATACGTTTTTTTATGAATTGGGGATTTTTGGTGCTAAAAATTTTAAAATTTGGGGATGGTGACCAGATGGCAGCCCTATTTGGTTACAGTTCGTGTTGTGTCTGTGAATATATGTTAAAAAGCCGATTGGTACTCGGCTCCTGGGTGCAATGGTTGAGTAAGGCTGCTCTAAAATGAATGAATCATTATATGTGGCTTAGTATTAATCCATTGCGCTTCTCTGCTGGAGAGTAGTAAAAAAGAGGAATGCAAATTGTAGTAGTATTCAACAAACATGTAGCATCAAATTTAGATTTTTTTTAATTGAAAAATTCTGCTTTTTGCAAGTGAATTCTACTAAAAAACGTTTAGCAGAATTTTTTAAAACCATTCTGCAGTTTGTCAACTTATTGTGCTAAATCTAGCAGAAAAAATGCTAAAATGGGAGAAAAAATTTACTCTACGAAAAAATTTTCCATACGTTCGTAAATGAATTTTCGAAAATCGTAATACGAATGTTTTTCATTCGAATCAAATTACATAATAACTCCCCAGTTTACTTAATTCAGATAAAGATGAATGTCTACATATGAACTTTTTTAAACTGAATGTTTTTACGTTTTTTGACTGTACATTTTTAAGACATTTTGCATCACAACATATACAACATATTCATCCCACCACGCAATGTGCAGTTCTGTACTGATAGTAAAAACAATATCGCAATTTTTTCGCGAAAAATTTTGAAATTTGTTTATAAAATTTCAACTTTTTTAACGATCGAGAAAAAGTAATACATCATTTCTAATTTTTTTTTCATTGATGAAGAATTTGATATTCGCAAAAATTATTAAAAGTTATAACCCTAATGTACATATGTTATACCCATATACAAGAAATCTAGGAATCGCACTTAAAACAATCTTAAGGGACGTAAAAAGTATAGTTTAAATATCGGTCTAAAACATACATGCAAATATATCTGCACTTAAGAAGCTGTGCTAATTGTAGTGGCCTTGCACAGATCTGCAAATCAATATATTAAAGCACTTCTGTCACAAACATACTATAAACTCTTTCGATTCTGTACTTTGGAAATTTATTTGCGATATATTTTACTAAAATTAGCATATTCTAAGTTTTTCTTAATTAAATTAATTTAATTATTAACCTTAACGTACATATGCAAATAAATTTAAGAAATATTTGTTTATTTTTATTTCTTTGCAGGTAATAAATAATAACGGATCTTTCATAATGGATTTTAAGAAAACTTCAGAAGAAAATCGAATTGGTTTTATCTTGGGAATGTCAAAAATTTCAGAGGACTGTTACGAAATTTGGATTCACGATGAGTGTGCTATTTGGGCTCCTGCCATATTTGTGATCGGTTCTCGACTTACTGGACTTGAAGATGCGACATGGAACAGTACACAATTCGAATGTGTTTATTGTTTAAAACCGGGTGCTTTGCTTTGTTGTCTGCAACGAGGTTGTAAAACTTTATCCCATGTGCCATGTGCGCGTGAATACAATTGGCTTTTGGATGAAACTAAGTTTTGGGTATATTGTAATAATCATGCATTCAACAAATAGTTGCACATTGAATATATTACATTTATTAAAAAAATGCATTTCATTTCTATGAAATCAAAGGTTTTTATGTAAAGAAGATCCTATCTAAGTCAAATATATTGTTTAATACTTAACTTCCATTTTAAAGGTAATTTCATTATACCGATAGAATGATGTGATCTAAGTCAAATATTTTATTCTTTAACATTCTGTAATTTCATTATATTCTATTATAACCTAGTTCTTATGATTAAAAAGCAGTAGCAAACCGATTTTCGTAAATGGCTCGATAGTGCATTGTATTGCAATATACTATTTTTAGTTTTTTTGCTTCGTCTACTGGCAACACAACCAGTAAAAAGTTGTATTGCTAATAACAACCGATGTCTTTATTTATTTATTTATTTAAGTGAAAAAAGAAAATAAAAATATTTCAACTTTTAAAAATTAGTGTCGCTTTAAGATTTTTTTCGGAAATTCAATTTAAATGCACTTTTTAGGGTTCTGATATTTTTTAACGATTTTTTTCTAAAATATTGTGTACTAAATTTACAATTTGAATATACTTTAAACTTTTTTAATTTTATAAAACTAAACATTTAAAATCAACCTCAAATTTATTACAAATTTTGTATTTCGTTTAATCCACTATTTTGGTCACTAACAAACTAATAGTTTTCCAAAAATCACTTAAATTCTCAATAATTTATAATGAATATATCGGATAGGGATTAAATTTTATGAAAGATATATTAAATTATAGATACGAACAAATCACTTTAGTGCCAAAAATTTCCCGAAATAGGCTTTAAATAATAACAACTTAAAACTTTAAAAAAAAATAAATATTTACATATAAATCGGCTTGGAAAGTAATTCTTAACTAATGTTTGATTGTTAGAAACACCTCCTTTAAAATAGAAATCATTCCAAATTATAATTTTTTAAAGTAAAATATAACCCTATTTCTTTAAAAAGATGTTCACTTATTAATTTTTTTTTTAATTTTACTTAATATATTGAGAGCATACATTTAAAAAGTGATTATTTATTTATTTATTATTGACTTTCTAATACAAACAAGACAAATTATCTTATTAATTACAGTATGTGAATCTGAGATGTTAAGAAATATTTGAAACAAACATTTTTATAATAATACACAAAAAAGGAAATAATAATATTAATAATAATAATAAAAAACAAAAAAAATTTAACAATATTGTCCAAATTCACAAAATTATCAAAAAATTTAAATTCAGTACAAAAAATTAATTACAAAGATTAATTAAACTCTAATATTACTAAATAATTAAATAGATAAAGCGAATAAATGAATATGCAATTATATAAGGTGGAAATATTTTTTTTAATCATGTAAAATTTTAAAATAGTAAATAGTTTTCTAAAACTTGTTGCACTGTTGGTGTTTTGAATCAAATTAGGAAGTTGATTCCAAAGTCGTATACTCAAAATAAAAAGTTGACCTTCAGATGCATGGCTTCTATGGCGTAATTGGATGATATATCTACCTCTTTGAGACCTTGCAAATTTAAGACGATTGAACAAATATTCGGGCTCTTTTGTTACAATAATTTTATGAATGAAGATAAGGCATCTCATTTTAACAAATTATTAAAAGATAGATTCATAAAACTCCGCGAAAATTGAGTTATCCTGTCAAATTTTTTCAACCCATAAACATAGCGAACGATGTTGTTATATGTAGTATTCAATCTTCTTATATCCCGAGAAGAGCAACCAGCAAAAATTTCTGACCCATATAATAGTGTGGGAAGAAGATGTGTTTTGGCTAAAATAATTCTAATTTTCATTCATATACCTTACCACAAACCTGGCTTATGTGGTCCGACCAAGTTAGCATCCTATTAAAAGTCACACCTAAATTTCTTGCTGTGTTAATCAATTTTTGAACCACCAATAGAAATATTTATATTGTGTTCTATCCAAATATTATTTTTACAAGTAAACAGACAAACTGTTTTTTTCGGATTAATTTTTAGGCCTTTTGCAGAGGCCCATACAAAAATTTTTTCTAAATTGAAATTTTATTCGGAAGTCTTTGTAGCAATTGTGTCAGGGGTACCACTAAGATTTAACTGAACATCGTCAGCATACATTTGAATATTCGAAAAGTTGAGCTGCTGCGGAAGATCATTGGCGTATATTGAATATAATAAAGGTTCAAGTATGGAGCCTTGCGGTACCCCTCGAGTAACTGGCATTGGTCGGGAAATTTGGTCGTTGTTAATAACAGATTGTGTTCTGCCTGTGAGATAGGATTGAACTAATTTTGTAGCTGGTAAGGAAAAACTGAATTGCATAAATAACTTCATGCTAAGAGTCGAGTGGTGAACAGTATCAAAGGCTTTCAAATGGTCCAGTAATACCAAAAAAGAGAATTTGCCGTCATCTAAATTACTTCTAATGTTTTCTACTACATCTGTAAGTGCTGCTATACAGCACTTACAGATTGCCGACTAGTCAACAACTTATTTTCATTTAGATAAGTGTAAATATGCTTATGCAGTATATGTTCAAATACCTTAGAAAAGTAGGGTAAAATTGCAATAGGACGATACCTTTAGGTACAGGGACAACTTTGGCATGCTTCCACACTTTTGGAAATGTACCGGTCATAATAATACTGTTAAAAATATGCCTTATGTGTTGAACTATCCATGGTAAGATAATTTTAACAAACCTTGGATCAACGCCATCTAAACCAACTGAGTTGGATTTTATTTTATAAAATGCTTTTACAACTTCAAAAGTCTCTACTGTCTGAAAATTAAATTCTACAAAGGGAACAGGAGTATTGTTGTTTTGATTATAAAAGTCAGAAAGGATATTTGGTTGCAAAGCTTTCATTTAAAAGATTAATATCGACATCTATTGGCTTCCGAATAGTTTTACCAATCCCAATATCTTTGATGTACTTCCAGGTTTTTTTACTATCGGTTACTGAATTGAGTTGGATTTTATTTTATAAAATGCTTTTACAACTTCAAAAGTCTCTACTGTCTGAAAATTAAATTCTACAAAGAGAACAGGAGTATTGTTGTTTTGATTATAAAAGTCAGAAAGGATATTTGGTTGCAAAGCTTTCATTTAAAAGATTAATATCGACATCTATTGGCTTCCGAATAGTTTTACCAATCCCAATATCTTTGATGTACTTCCAGGTTTTTTTACTATCGGTTACTGAATTGAATTTGTTACAGTAATATGCAGTTTTATCATGTTTTATTTATTAGCAGCCTTTTTAGATTGACGAGATTGAAAAGTATTCAGGGGTTCTATAACGCTTCCACAAATTATAGATGTGATCACGTTGTACTATTAAATCTTTCGCCTCATTGGTAAACCACGGTCTAACATCTTTCTGTAATCTCTTTGTTGTTATAGGAACTCTATCATTATATATCCTAGCAATCATTTTATTTAGAAGCATAACTTTATCATTAACATTCTGCATATAATATATTGAATCTCAATCCGTTTGTACAATATCATGACATAAGGAGTCATAATCTATATTACTGAAATTGCGATAGGAAATGGTTTGAGACGGTTGTTCAGTAAAAAAATTATATGAAATAAAAATTGTATCATACTTTGAAAAGGACGTTGCAGACAGTTGTTCGTAGTGTAATACATTAGATATTTTGCTTACAAAAAAGATATATGATGTGGTTGTGAAATACGTAGGTCTAGAAATATTAACAGATGATAATCCAAAGGTAGACATAAGATCGTTTAGTTCATGAGATTTTATGTTTTTATTTGTCCCATATATGTTTTTATTTGGTCTATAAACACATCCTAGTAAGATTTTATTATCACGGCAATTCAGTTCTATAAAAATATATTTATTTATTTATTAAACGCTCTATCCCTATTACAAATCCTGAAGATAGATATCACCCTACCTTAGAATTAATTATATCTATTCCGCCTGGTAACTACTCTATATCATCTGTTTCAACCGAAAAAGTTTTCTCTTTTAAACGTACAAATTATATTTTATTAAAACAATTGATTAAAAATACAAACTGGAGTGACATTTTATTATTTTCACCAAATAAAACTATATCCTTATCTGAGGTATTTGATGTTTTTTACTGTAAAATGCTTTCATTTATGGACCTGTGTATACCAAAACTTTGAAACCCCGAAATGACCCACCTTGGAATAATAAGCAACTCTCTTTGGCAAAAAACAAAAAGAATAAATTGTATAAAAAATTCAAACTTTCGAGGTCTTCAATTGATTATATGAAATATTCTGTAAGCCGAGCTGAATATACGAAAGTAAATAATTTATGTTACGCTAACTACTTGAGCAAAGTGATAATGAATTTAAAACATAATCCTAGAACGTTTAACAGTTTTATTAATTCAAAGAAAAAACTAACTGGATATCCCGCTGTAATGACTTTTCAACAAACTGAATCATCTGATGATATAGCCATTTGCAACATGTTCGCCGATTTTTTCTCATCAACCTACTCTGATAAGTTATACAACTCTACTAATTACCCATATACGAGTTTACTTTTTATATGACACTTGATATAAATAGCAACTCCACCACCATTTCTGTCAGATCTGAAAAGGCGGTATCCATCAACAAGAAGTACACCATCCTATATATCTTTGTTAAACCATTTTCTGAGATACATATGGCATGAATGTTAGAGTTTTCAAATAAATAACGAAACTCATCAATTTTAGGCAACAAGCTCTGGGCATTAATGTGAAAGATATTGAGGGAGTTATTACGACTTGATAGTATTCTAATCATGTTAAAGTTACTTTCTCTAGAATCAACATGAGTAAACGGAGAGATAGTCATACCCAAAAACTGAGAAAAAAATTAGCAGCATGCAACAAAGATGAAAGAAATTTGTGATACATTGAGTTAAAAAATAAAAAAATGATTAAAAATATTATAAAGATAAAGTTTGTAGTTTGTATTTTAATAAAAAGATTATTAAAAGTAGTAATACAAAAAAGATTGACTAAAAATATCCGCTTGTCATCAACGAAAAAACTTTTCCAAATCTTCCATAAATTCCAAGAGAATATTTAAAATTGTGTACTTTGCTTTATTTAATTTGTTAAATATTGTTCAAAAAATTAATGTTTGTTCCATGAATTGGTTAAGGGGTTCGTATTAAATACTACATACAAAAAATATTATATTTTGCACGTTTCATTAATTTTTTTAATATAGCCCCTTTTAGTCGACCAAAAAACATTAATCTTGTTAAAAGATAACACCTTTTGTGAAAAATAAAATATAATTTTTTTAATAAACTATTTTGCAATAACAGTAAATTCGTGTAACAAAAATTTGACAAAGAATAATATAAACAGTAAATACAAATACAACAAATGCGTCTAAATAACAACAATGCACCGTTTCCACGGCAGTCGGTTCTTCGTACCACGATTTGGTAATCTTAGGATTCCGACCATGGACTGCTACTTCTGCGCTATAACAATAATATCGCAGTTACAACAATCCACAGTGGGTTGTGATGAAAATAAAATGTAATTTTTAATTTTTTATTAAAGGCCGCAATATATACTACTTGTAATTTTGCATTTAATTTTAAGACCTACTAATATATACTGCAACAACACAATGGAACAAAACCAACAGAATCCTTGATGTCATACAAAACGGTTAATTCTTGTCCAATTTAAAAATAGCACTATATTTGTTTAAAGTAGTACGTATTAACTATAAAAGCTAAAATGACGCAATATTTTTCGAATACATAAATAAAGCAGGATCTTTTAAAAACGGATGAAAAATGAAAGAAAGGGTATAATAAATTAATCCTGATATCTACAATGCATTGAAATATAAGTCAGTGCGGCTTGGCGATTGATTTTAAAGATAACACAGGGCAACAGCAAAAATATGCTCGAGTAACCACTATATACATTTTATGTATCATGACTACCTTAGTACAAAAATGGTAAAATTTTTAAATTCTATGGATAGGTTTTTTTTTTAATTTTTTTGTAAAATTGCAATTTTTTTAGACACTTTTTCACATAATTAATGATAACTAATAATCGGATATTATTAAAATAAAATCAGAAAAATTAAGATTTACATAGCCTTGATTCGTCTATATATCGCGTTTCAAACGGATCAATAGTATCAGAGTTATAATTAAAAAATTAAGAAAAAAAATATTTTTTACGTAAAAATGACAAAAATGTTTGTTTTAAAAAAATCATGAAAAATAGAAAACGGCAAAAAATATTCAGATTCATTATTCTGCCACAGATAATAGAAACAAAACGAGACATCGACCATAAATAATCGATTGATTATTTTCGAATTTATTCACAATTAAGTGAATTCACTCATTTTCACAAAATTTCATATTTTTGCTTGATATACGTATACAGGGTTTTTCAAATGTGTGAAAAAAATAGATTTTAGAATTTCAAGGAGTGCCGGTCGGATTATTTGGTGAGGAACTTTCACAGACAAAATTTTAGCCAAATTGGACAACGCTAACACGTGTCGACAAATCAAGTTTATATCGGAAAAATTTTATAATTTTTAAGTTTTTGCAAAATTAACGCTATTTGTTCCCCCTTTTGCAAAAAGTGGATCCTGGTCCTGAGGGCAAACACAATGAGATTTCCAATAAGCTACATATCTTTAAAATCGGTTAAACAGTTTTCGAGTTACTACAATTTGCACTGGCCATTACATGTCCTTGAGGACTTGCCGAAGGCAATTGACCAAAAAATGTGACTAAGTCAAATCGATGGAATATATCGAAAATGCATTTCATTGTTTTATTCATGTATTTTCTTTTATTTTATATTTTATTGTTTAAATTTATTACAACTTATAAAATAAGGAAACAAATAAATATTATAAACTACAAACTTTGGAATTTTCTTTTATGACATTTTCTACTATTGAATAACGAAGTGTTGCTCTGAATACTCCAGCAAAAATCTGCCATAATGTGTGCGTCCCAGCGACCCTGTTATCTTTCCTCCATTGTCCGAATACCTTGGTGAAATCGTTCGCCCTGTTCCTCACTTAAGTCTCCTAGATTTTCAGGAAAACGATCTAAGTAACTGTGGTAATGTAACTTGATGCTCATGTTGCATCCAAGATTCTGAAAGTGAGTTAACATCTCTTCAACGTGAGCAACATAATCATCATCCTTGTTATTTCCTAAGAAATGTTGAATAACTCATAAAAACGAATCCCATGCATTTTTATGTGTGTGAAGTTAAATTTTAAATTTAACTTTCCAGGACACAAACCCAAATAGTTAACAGAGCTATGTTAAGCACTTAACAGGGGTACTGTTAATGGTAAAAAATTTAGCTATCACTTTAAAACCGATATTTATATACTAAAATAAACTTTAAAAAAATAAAAAAAAATACTGCTATATACCATATAGTATATCCCAGATTCAAAATATTTACAAATGTTTGAGTACACATTTTTTCTACGCTTAATATGTCGAAAAAACCAAAAAGAAAATTCTAAATAATATTTATGCACTTTTGTCCTTTTTTCAAAAATCTTAGGAGATGGGCGGATAAAATTTATTGGAAATCATTTCAGAACGGACCTGAATAAATATCCAATGGTCAAAAGTGTTAACAGTTTGTTTTTTTTCGGAATTATTAAGAAATTTGATTTTTAAATTTTAAAAAGGACTTTAGTCCTTTTCTCGAAAATCTTAGGAGATGGGCGGAAAAAATTTATTGGATATCATTTCAGAACGGACCTGAATAAATATCCAATGGTCAAAAGTGTTAACAGTTTGTTTTTTTCGGAATTATTAAGAAATTTGATTTTTAAATTTTAAAAAGGACTTTAGTCCTTTTCTCGAAAATCTTAGGAGATGGGCGGAAAAAAATTATTGGATATCATTTCAAAACGGACCTGAATAAATATTCAATGGTCAAAAGTGTTAACAGTTTGTTTTTTTTCGGAATTATTAAGAAATTTGATTTTTAAATTTAAAAAGGCCTTTAGTCCTTTTCTCGAAAATCTTAGGAGATGGGCGGATAAAATTTATTGGGTATCATTTCAGAACGGATCTGAATAAATATCCAATGGTCAAAAGTGTTAACAGTTTGTTTTTTTCGGAATTATTAAGAAATTTGATTTTTAAATTAAAAAAGGACTTTAGTCATTTTCTCGAAAATATTAGAAGATGGGCGGATAAAATTTATTGGATATCATTTCAGAACGGACCTGAATAAATATCCAAAGGTCAAAAGTGTTAACAGTTTGTTTTTTCGGAATTATTAAGAAATTTGATTTTTAAATTTTAAAAAGGACTTTAGTCCTCCCGCCGAATACTACATCAATTATCCAACTGATGGATCAAGGCATTATTGCGACTTTTAAAATGTACTACCTCAAAAAAACTTTTCAGTACATTATGGAAAAACTGGAGGAAAATCCTGAATTGGACTTCACCAATGCTTGGAAAAATTTTTCTATCAAGGATTGCATCTTGTACGCGTCAAAAGAAATTTCTGAAATAAGGCAACATACGTTAAACGCATGCCGGAAATCTCTTTGGCCAGAATGCGTTAAAAGTGGTATGTCCGTGGCAAGCAATTATGCAGATATCATTGATTTAGCACGTTCCGCAGGAGGAGAAATTCTTGCAGATATGACGGGAGAAGATATTGACGAGATTCTTTTAGACCGAGAGCTCGATGATGACGATTTGATTGAAATAGCCACGGAAGTAATCGAATCGGAAAATGACAGCGACACCGATATAGACGAGCATCCAATTAAAGCAGAGACGATTAAGCAAGGTCTTAAACTTGCAGAGAATTGGAAAATTATTTTGTGGCAAATGATACTGATGCCGAATGTGTACGAATTTTTCAAAAAGAATTGAGGGTCTATAAGATATAAAGAACGTGTACGAATTTTTCAAAAAGAATTGAGTCTCTGCATGTTAAGATATAAAGAACTTCATCGGAATTTATTGGGTAAAAAAAAGAAGCATTCCAACAAAATTAATTAAAATTAATTATGGTGCAAACTCAGTCGGAGATGCTAAGACAATCAGAGCATCAATCCAAAGTTCTTACTGTTGATTCTGATACAAATTCTAGTGATATCAGTGCAGGTCATCAAAATAAGCGGCTAAAAATAATTTCAATAAATCTACATATTTTCTATTTTCTTCTCTTTTAAATATGGTTTTTGTTTTGTATTTTTTTTTTTTGTTATGAATGAATAAATCATAAGTCTGAAATTTTAAACTTATTGTATTGTTTTTGAATAATTTTTTGCGCGTATATTTTGTTATACGCGATATTTTTATATTCGAAATAATTCGTCGGTTAATATTGGAAAACAAACCATTTTTACGCAATTTTTTTTACGCGACTAGTGGCAGAACCAACAATCGCGTAAAAAAAGGACTGAGTGTATAATAAAACTTTAAAATACAAGTTTTATGCAGATACCTGAATCAACTGCTCCTAAGATTTTCGAGAAAAGGACTAAAGTCCTTTTTAAAATTTAAAAATCAAATTTCTTAATAATTCCGAAAAAAAACAAACTGTTAACACTTTTGACCATTGGATATTTATTCAGGTCCGTTCTGAAATGATATCCAATAAATTTTATCCGCCCATCTCCTAAGATTTTCGAGAAAAGGACTAAAGTCCTTTTTAAAATTTAAAAATCAAATTTCTTAATAATTCCGAAAAAACAAACTGTTGACACTTTTGACCATTGGATATTTATTCAGGTCCGTTCTGAAATGATATCCAATAAATTTTATCCACCCATCTCTTAAGATTTTCGAGAAAAAGACTAAAGTCCTTTTTAAATTTAAAAATCAAATTTCTTAATAATTCCGAAAAAAAACAATTTGTTAACACTTTTGACCATTTGATATTTATTCAGGTCCGTTCTGAAATGATATCCAATAAATTTTATTCGCCCATCTCCTAAGATTTTCGAGAAAAGGACAAAAGTGCATAAATATTATTTAGAATTTTCTTTTTGGTTTTTTCGACATATTAAGCGTAGAAAAAATGTGTACTCAAACATTTGTAAATATTTTGAATCTGGGATATATATTTTTTTTTATTTTTTAAAGCTGATTTTAGTATATAAATATCGGTTTTAAAGTGATAGCTAAATTTTTTACCATTAACAGTACCCCTGTTAAGTGCTTAACATAGCTCTGTTAACTATTTGGGTTTGTGTCTTGGAAAGTTAAATTTAAAATTTAACTTCACACACATTGCATTTTTCTCAATTTCTGACATTGAACTGAGAAAATCGGTATCTTTGACCAATTTGCGAATTTGTGGGCCGTCAAATATTCCTGCTCTCAGCTTTTCCATACTCAAACTTGGAAACTTCCTTGAAATATACTGGAAACATTCACCATCTTTGTTAAGTGCTTTAACAAATTGTTTCATCAGACCAAGTTTAATGTGAGGAGGGGGTAATATGATGCGATCTCGGGGCACCAGAGGTACATTTATAACATTCGGCATACCTGGATCCAGTGTACTTTATCTTCTTCATGACCAATGCAATTACAGAGTATTCATTGTGCAAAAGGACACACTTCAAGCTGCGTTTTGATGAGTCAATAAATAAACGCCATTCGCTTGAATCATATCTATGTAAGCCCATGGCAGTCATCAAACCAGGAATATCCGTGTAGTAGACAAAATCGTCCTCTTCTGTAAAATAGTGAAGTAAGCCTTTTTCTCGGGTACGGTAATACGACATGTAGCTTATTGGAAAAATCATTGCGTTTGCACTAAGAACCAGAATCCACTTTTTTGCAAAAGGGGGAATAAATAGCTTTAATTTTGCAAAAACTTAAAATTTGTCAATTTTTTTTTCGATTTAAACGCTATTTTTCAGATTTGGGGCCTATGCGCTACGTGTTAACGTTGTCCAATTCGACTAAATTTTTGTGGGTGGAAGTTTCTCACCAAATCTCACAATAATCCGACATGCACCCCTTGAAATTGGAATTTTTTTTTTCATACATTGAAAACCCGCTATAATGCGTATATCAAGCAAAAAACTAAAATTTTGTGAAAATGAGCGAATTCACTAAATTGTGAATAAATTCGAAAAAAATCAATCGATTTTTATGGTCGATATCTTGTTTTGTTGCTATTATATGTCGCTATGCAATAAAATAATAAATCTGGAAGTTTTTTGCCGTTTTCGATTTTTCATGATTTTTTTAAAACGAAAATTTTTGACATTTTTATGTAAAAAATATATTTTTTTCTTAAGTTTTTTATTATAACTCCTATACTATTGATCCGATTGAAACGGCTATGTAAATCTTAATTTTTCTGATTTTATTTTAATAATATCGGACTAGTAGTTTTTGATTAATTATTTGAAGAAACGTCTAAAAAAATTGCAATTAAAAAAAAAAAAATTTTTTTAAATCTTGCCATAGAGTTTAAAAATTGTACCATTTTTGTACAAAGGTAGTCATGATACATAAAAATTGTATAGTGGTTTTAAGAGCACATGACATTCTTTTTATTTTGTTGTGCTGTGTTATACGTACATTTGGAAGCATGGTTTATCTGATCTATCGAACTTTATTAAACCTAACCTTTGGGTCCATGACTTTTCTAGATGATGACGCCACCGAAAAGCTTTTCGTTTTCCGACTCTTAATTTAAAAGACTCTGCATACAATACTAGTTTAACGAAATATTGCTAGGAATTACATTTGGTATGAACAAAAGAAAATTAATATACATATCAAGCATTTGTGTGGGGCTCAACTAAGTCAGTAATCATAACTATATAATTATCAATAAATTCTTACGATATTGAACTTTACTTTTGGAACACCATTGGTGAAGGGTATCCAAGATTCGGCAAAGCCGAATATACCACTCTTACTTGTTATATAAATAAATTAGTGGTGTTTACAATTAATTTTTTTAATTAAATAAATATATTTACGATAAAATAAGAAGAATGCCTGAGACAGCACTTGATAAATTTATTCATGCTTCGTCAACGATGCATCAATGAGAAAGTTCATACGGTGTATACCTTGGGAGTTCACGGTGATGAATTTAGACTTTTATGGGACAAAGTGGAGGTGACTTACGAAAATTGTTTAGTTTTTCTCAATACTTCTGACAAAGTAAAACCGGGTGATGTTGATGTCGCTTCGTCTAAATATTATGCGTTGTACAATGCTTTTGTGAATTGTATTGGCATAATTCAAAAAAAATTAGAAAAATTGACGGTGAAACGCAAAATCATCGATTCACGTTGCCTCCTTGTGACGTCGACATGTTCGACGGCCTACCTTTTTTGACTTGGCCTACCTTTCGTGAACTTTTTACCGCTCTTTATATTAATAGTTCGCGACTTAGCAATATCGAGCGATTATCTCACCTTCTACGGAAGACAAGTGGTGAAGCCAAGGAAATAGTTTCCAAATATCCGCTTTCGGATTTAGGGTTTGAATTGGCGTGGAATAGTTTAAAGGCTGTTTATGAAAATCCGCGCATGTTGGTTAACAACCAACTTAAATTACTTTTTAATTTGCCGACGGTAGATAAAGAGACGTCTTCGGGTCTTAAAAATTTACAGCGAGGTGTTAATAGCTGTCTGTCGACATTGGCAATTTATGATGTTGCCACTGAGAATTGGGAACCAACCATTTTCCTTTGTTTACAACGCTTACCGACGGTGACGATTAGTTTGTGGGAACAGAGCGTAAAGCAAATATCGGTTTTATCGGTTTGGGGAGATTTTATTGCCTTTCTGACGGAAAGAATTCAAACTTTAGAGTGTGTTAGTGACCTTTCTTCTAACAGCAAAAAAGTCTCTGAATCCAAGGTCAAGGCTCATGTTGTAAATTCTTCGTTGACAACGAAAACTAGCTTTTTTTGTCATGGCCAGGGTCATTTCTTGAGACTTTGTAGACGTTTTAAAAATCTTTCCATATCTGACCGATTTTCTGTTGTTAAACGACTACATTGTTGTGTTAATAGTGCGTTTATCTGTTCTGTATGTAAAAAGAGGCATCATACTATGCTTCATCGGGATGCATCGGCTTCGGAAGCATCGGAAAACAATGCGACAAATTCTACTCCCCCGAATCCAATTAATTCTTCTCAACCGTCTTCTACTAATGATGCATCATCACAACTTTCTACGTCGAGAGGATTTGTTTTTGGTGCCACTAGAAATCACCAAGGTAGCTCAAAATAGCAAAGTGCTTCTAGGACCAGCTATGGTGAATATCGTTCACCAGGGTATGACGTACCCCACACGTGCGCTTATTGATCCTGCTGCAGAGTCTTCGTTTGTTTGTGAACATTTTCAGAATCGCCTAAAACTTCGTACTCATTCGACGAGTGTTAGAATTTCAGGCATTAATCAAACAGTCTCTGCGAATTCTAAAAAACTTTGGCCTTTAAGAAAAAGTACTCATACCTTTGATAAAATCTACGAAGAAAATTATCGGAATACGACCCGACGTGACGCGGAAGGTCGTTTTGTAGTGACGCTACCCTTTAAGGCCGAATTTCCTGAAAGTATTAACTTAGGCTCCTCTAGATTTAGTGTGCTAGCACAATTTTCCCGAATTGAATCCTATTTACTCAGGAAGCCTGAAATTAAGAAGATGTATTGTAGCGTTCTTGAGGATTATTTGACTTTGAACCATATGAAACCTGTTTCTTCTACTAGTACTCAATCTTCAGCTTCTTGTTATCTTCCGCATCATCCAGTCATTAAGCCGGAAAGTAAAACAACAAAATTACGTGTTGTATTCAATGAGTCGAATAAGACGTCAAACGGTACTAGTCTGAACGACTGTTTATATGTAGGACCCATTTTGCAGGCAGATTTAGTCCTCCTAATTCTTAGATGGAGTCTATTTCGTTATGTTTTTAATTGTGACATAACACAAATGTACAGGCGGATTCGTTTGGACCCTTCTTACACTCCATATCAACGCATATTTTTTAGATCTTCTCCGACGGTGTCGTTGAAGGAGTATGACCATACGGACGTTACTGCAATTGGCTGAGGATTCTGAGTCTCAGTATCCTCGTGCGGCTCATATCTTGCGGCACTGTATGTACATTGACGACGTATTGACAGGTGCCCATGATATACCAACCACCGTTTTGGCCCGGGACCAACTGACAACTGGCCTGGGCTTCTGCCAAATTTGAACTTAGAAAGTGGACTTCGGATAACTTGAAAATTTTAGATGGGTTTCCGTCAGAATTCTTAATGGATTCTAAACTTTTATCATTTGTAGAGTCAAGTAGTTCTAAGACGTTAGGCATACAATTGGATTCCTTCTTCTTTAGGGTCGAACCGATTCGGGACCAACCGAAACACTCAAAAAGGGAAGTGCTACCGACGATAGCCAAATTGTTTGATCCCGTTGGTTGGTTGGGTCCTGTAATCGTAACCTCTAAAATCAAAATGCAACGAGTCTGGTTAGATCATATTGATTGGGATGACTTTTTACCAGACTCAACTGAAAATTCTTGGAAAATTGGAAAAAATTTGCGTCTTCGTATATTGAGGTCAATAAAATTCAATTTCCAAGATAGGTTAATTATTCTCCTGGATCCTCGGTGGAATTTGATGTTTTTTCTGACGCCTCAGAAAAAGCGTACGCCGGGGTGATATATATAAGAATTTTTGAATTGGGAAAATATTATACGCATTTGCTTTCTTGTAAGACAAAAGTGGCACCTTTAAAATCTGTATCACTGCCTCGTCTTGAACTTTGCGGTGCGGTGTTAGCTTCAGAATTGTTGAAAACAGTCGTCGCTGAAATCCATATTCGTTTTGAACAAATATATTGCTGGACCGATTCAACAATTGTGCTCTGTTGGCTTAAAAAGTCTCCGACTAGTTGGGCCACTTTTGTAGCAAATCGTGATGTCGTATACAAGAAAATGTTGGTAAGCACAATTGGTACCATGTCAAATCGGAGGATAATTCCGATTAAGGAATGAGTATTGGGTCCCTAAATTGAAAAATTTGGTTCGTGCCGTTAATAATCGTTGTAAACGGTGCATTCTAGACCGAAAACGATCATGCGCTAAAATTATGTCAGCCTTGCCTCCTGAACGAACAACCTTAGATAGACCGTCTACCACAATTGGAGTGGATTTTGCTGGTCCATTTGACATGAGGAATTTTACCGTGCGTTCATGCCTTATAACCAAAGCTTATGTGTGTATTTTTGTTTGCTTTTCGACAAAAGCGGTTCATCTAGAAGCCACCTCTGATTTGTCTACTGATGCGTTTCTAGCCGCTTTTCATCGATTCATTGCTAGACGCGGTTGTCCGTCCATGATTTTCTCCGATAACGGGACAAACTTCGTAGGTGCTTCTAGAGAAATCGAAAGGGAATTTAAAACTTTTCTTAAGGAATGTCAGGCACGTATGTGTTCTTCCTTAAATGTTCAAGGACTTTCTTGGCGTTTTACTCACGCGGGCGCTCCACATATGGGCGGTTTATGGGAAGCAGCTGTTAAGAGTTTCATATTACATTTTCGTCAAGAATCGCAATCAGTAAAATATACTTTTGAAGAACTGTCGACTATATTAGCAAGAATTGAGGCTTGTTTAAATTCGCGTCCACTGTGTCCCATGTCCGACAATCCAAATGAACCGGTAGCTTTGACACCCGGTCATTTTTTAATAGGGTCACCCATCTTAGCTCCGCCTGACCCATCCATTTATGATTCTCCGATCGGCATGGTTAAACGCTATAGGAAAATAAAGGCGTCTACTCATGAATTCTGTCGACGATGGAAGGAAGAGTATTAAACGAATTTACATAAGCGATATAAATGGAAATTTCCTCAGCGCGACATAACGGTAGACGATTTAGTGGTAATTCGAAGTGAGCAATTCATGCCGACGCACAGTGTGTTGCGTAGAAAATGCTAGGTGGACAAAATTCATGTTATAATTTCCAATTTCTTTTTTTTGCAAAACATAAACAACACTTCCAAACCCCGAATTCCGAGAAATGGTTGTTTGTCAAATTCGGAATAGATGAGTTAAATCGGTCAAATGTTATATTTTTTATACAACTTTTTCAAAAACTCAATTTGAATTTAGTGACTTAGTAGATAATTGTAGTAGCATTGTGCAATATTTTCAAAATTTTTGTGATGGATATTAATAATGAGGGTAAGTACTATTTTTTTAATCAAAATCTATTAAGTTGAATTTGTAGCATTATTTTAAATATCCTATATATTTTAGAGTATTTTTTTATAAGAATAATTTCAGAATATGCAGAAATTCACCTCTGTCCGGGCTAGTTTTTTGACATTATGCAGAAATATCTTTATTGTTCGTAAAAATATACATATTGTTTAGCAGACTTCTGTAGAACATATTTTTTTTATTTTTTTCAGAACACTCTATTTCAAGGGAAGCCTTTTTTGAGAAGTGGTTAAAATACACGAAGAATGAAAAAACTCATCACTAGATTTCGATGATAGTAATAAAGTTAGGCAACTATTTTTACCTTGACTTGTAAATATTTCCCCATCTGTTCAGGTAGGACACAGATTTTTCTCAAAAAAAAAATGTGTATATATAAAAAAATAGTAAAAATATACGGGGGTTAATTCTTTTGATAATTCAGAAGACTTTATTTTGATAGATACCTTTTCGTTCGGGGGTTTTATTGTAAGAGACCGTTTGTACATTTTAAATTATTCTTTTAGGTACAAGTATAACACTTAACTATAACTTAACGACTATGAGAGAGCGAAAATTAATTGCGAGAGACTGGAAGATCTTGCTACTATAATTTACACCATGGGGCAAAATCATAAAGTCTCTTGCACTTAAACATCCCGGCCCCCTTGCTATTATGCAACAAGGAAACCGTATATTCAATCTTAATTCAATTTCAATGTGTTAGTTTTAACATATTTTAAATTTAAGAAAATTAAAGGAAGATAATCTTACACTATAAGATACATTAATAATTCATAACAATATTCAGATAAGTATATCGTTGTTATATTAATAAGATACATAATAAACTATATAATATATAGTTTTGTTGTTGAATCTAAAATAAAACGAATCTTTCCGTTGTTTGTTTCAGACTGATTTTTATTTATTCATTTTACTTAAGCAAAGCTTAAAAGAGTCAACTATGGAATCTGCTTAGATAGCAGATCCCACGTTCAGTTGTACAAAATTCTATTTAAACAATATTCTTAACTGTGGAATCTGCTTAGATGGCAGATCCCACGTTCTATTGTACAAAGTAAAGTTTCAACTTAAAACAAAATTCTTAAATTACATACTCTATGCATGCATACGGATGCATAGAGCAGACCTCTAAAATAGTAAAGTCTTATTCTAGTGTCTAATTCTAGTGTTTAATGGCCTATATGACTCCTCCATCCCCAGATTCAACGGTCTCCGCTGAATAAGAGGTTGTGGAGTGTTTATTTCAATGTTTACATTTGCATTCTTATTCTAATTCTTAAAAGTAAGTAGATATTATTATTTTTTTTTTCTTTTCTTCTTTTTTTTTTATTTAAAACTTTATCGATTTTTGGCAAAAGATTAAAATTGGTTGTTTTGTTATTATCATTACTATGCATACATTTATATTTTATTGTTTTTCAGTATATTAGTCTATTATATATATTAGTCTATATATTTCAGTATATTAGTCTAAAAAGTTGTCAGTTCCCAAGAGAAAATGAACATTTTTATTATTTTTCTTCTTTTCGTAAAAACTTAAATAATTTTCCCCTTCACAGAGATTCAAAATCAAAACTTCCCCTGTCCTCATAAAGGCAAATATGTTTATATATATTTTTTTTTTATTCAAAACAATAAAGTGCAAAGACACAATTTATTTGGTGTCCCATATAGCTCCTCCATTCCCAGATTCAATGGTTTCTGAAAAATTAGAGTTTGTGGGGGGAGCTTTAAATTCAATGTTCACATCAATTCCTTGATTCCTTTTCCAACATCTCTTGCAAACTCAATTTTCTCATAGGTAAGTTTTTCTTGGAATACTGTCCCTATCATATCATTACTTGGGTAAATAAATTTTTCGTTTACAATAGTATTTTCATTTACAAAAGTTTTGTTCAATAACTTGAGTTCACAATCGCTAAAATTAATGAGATTATTTTTATTTAGTATAATATTTCTGTGGTCACAATTTTGAGTAAGTCTGAGATTAAATGCATTTTTTATTAAAACAAGATCGTCATCAATAGCGACGATGCTTGTTTTGTTATTGAACACCAATCTGCAATTTCCTTCCACAACACAGTTTTTACTTTCTACAAGATCGGTTGACAGTACGTTTTCTTTGTATGAGAAGGTCATGTTCCTAACTGTAATTACTAACTCGGGGTTTTCCTCAATTTCAAGGTACCTATCATTTGGCAGTGGTGTTATAAGTTGCAAATCTGTCAGCAAAAAGTCTTTAGGGATTTTTATTGCAATAATGAGTGAATTATTCTTATAAGTCATTACTCCCATCTTTAAAAATTTTAATTTGAAATAATCGATGTTAAATTTTTCAATTTCCTCGGGTGTCAGTATACCCGGGTGTACTATATTTCCTTTAGCTGCTGCTATATTCTCCTGAATTTGCGTTATTTTGCTTTCAAAGTTTTTCAATTTAAGCATTTGATCAGTGTAAAGAAGTTTTCTAACTATTTCGTTGTTACGTTTTTTAATTTCTGCAAAAGTACCATTTATTTTAATTCTGTCAGTCTCTATAGCCCCTCGTATAATTTCCATGGAGTCGTCGAAGTGTGTGTTAATTGTGATTTGCTTATTCATTGCATCTATGGCATTGTGACCATTAACTTCAGCGTATTTCAGGTGTTGTAAAATTTCTTCTCTATCAGTGTCGTCCATCAGTCCGAACATCCATTTATAAACATTTCCAATACCGTTAATTAATCCTCTTTTTTTTCTACTAAATTCGAAAGGTATTAATGTTTTAATTTTCGCCCCAATAATACAGATTTCTTTTCTTAAAATTTCTCTGTTGTCAATATCTATTTCTTCTATATTTTTGGCTATCTGTTCAATTATGCCCAAGTATTCGGTAGGGTGTATAATATGTACAACTGTGTTTGTTGTATTAGGGATTTCTACTTGTTTTACCTGCAGCATCGCGTAACCTGAATTCTCCTCAGCCTTCTCGACTCTTAGAAATGCTCGGACCGTCGTCAGTAGGATCATTATCACGATCTTCATTGTTGTTCTCCTGGAATTGATATTTACGTTTTACTTGAGTTTTGTAGACTTTTTTAAATTTATTGTCCCTAGACAGCAAATAGTTGTCTTCCATTCTATAGTTCTCTAGTTTCTTATATCTAGGCTGTGTCTTGCTTACTCTATAATTTTTTACGAATTCATTTGCAAAATTGAAGTCATTTACTTTTCCCTGTTTCCTATTAATTGCATTCATCCTTTCTATTTTTTCTTTGTTTAGTTTCTCTGATAGTTCTTTAAGAGATTCCCTAGATATAGTATTATTTATAAAATCAATTGGTTTCATCTTTGTTGTGGAATGAATTGTGTTGTTATAAGCGATTATTGCTTTCGAGACCTTTTCTTGTAAATTGTCTTTATTGTTTTCGTCCGCATTAAACAACCTAATATGTTCGTTCAAAGTCAAATGCAATCTCTCGATATCTGCGTTGCCTGTTTTATTATAAGTCGTTGTAAAGTGAACTTTAATACCATATCCTTTTAAAAACTCCTTAATCGCCGCGACATCCAGTTCATTGTCCGTAATTATTGTTTCCGGCTTACCCAAATACTGAAAACGCATTTTCAAAGCCTCAACGATTGATAACCATGTTCTATCCTTAAGATGATGCGCCGTCGCATACTTAGTAAATCTATCGATTCCAGTCAGAAACATTACTCCTCTTTGTGGGTACCATATATCGACTTGAATTATAACATTATGTTTATCAGGCGTCTCTGTTACGTTCAGTGAGTGCCTAATGGGATTTCTATCATATTTTGCCCTATTGCAAATTTCGCAATTATTAATATACTTTTGTATAACTTTCTGCAAGTTCGGATAGAAGAATTTTTTCTTTACTTCCGCGAAAATTTCGCCTATTCCTCTATGATTGTTCTCAAAATGTAATGTCTCTATTATTTGTAGAATTTCGCCTTCATCGGTTATATCCTTCAATAGCATATTTGTTCTTTGTATTCTTAAATTCTTATTTCTAATAAAGTACTTTGTATACATCTCTTGAAATTTCATAAAGAGGTCGTTGTCGGCACAGAACATGACCAACAAAGCTCTCTGTGGTAGTCTTTCCTTCATCGTCTCCAGAAGGTCTTCTTCTGATATTACTGTCCATGTTTCTCTTATTTTTCCTCTATATATAATTTTCTTGCTGAATGTTTTCCTTTCTCCTTTTTTCAAGATAAGTTGGTTCTTGAATACATTTAGAGGATTCTCAGAGATTTTTATGAAATCGACGCTATCAGTCTCTGCACTGTGCACCGTGTTCATGTCATCTTCGAACAATTCATTCAAATTCAAGACTATTTCATCATTAACAACAATTCTACTGAGGGCATCAGCCACAACGTTTTCTTTACCTTTTATGTAGCTAATGTCAAAGTCAAATTCGTTAAGCTTCACCTTCCAACGCTGCAATTTTGCATTGGGTTCTTTTAAATTACTGAGCCACACAAGCGGTCTATGGTCCGTCCTTACCGAAAAATGTCTACCAAATAAATAGGGTCTAAAATACTTCGTTGCCCAAACTATAGCCAAGAGTTCTTTTTCTATAGTGCTATAGTTTTTTTCATGGCCATTGAGGGATCGACTAGCATAACAGATAATTTTATCGTTCTGCATCAACGCCGCCCCCAAAGCAAAATCACTAGCATCTGTCACCAATGTGAATTTCTTCGAGAAATCGGGGTGTACCAAGATAGGATCCGACTTAATAAGTGTTTTTAATTTCTCGAACGCGTCTTTATAATCTTTATCTTTTGGATTAATTTTGGCTCCCTTCTTCAAGCATTTTACAAGAGGAAATGCTACCTTTGAGTAATCCCTTATAAACCTTCTATAATAGCCCGTAATTCCCAAAAAAGATTTAATTTCCTTTTGATTCTTTGGTAGGGGAATTTTATCTATAGCTTCTATTTTTTTTGGGTTTGGTTTTATTCCGTCACACGTAACCAGATGTCCTAAGAACTCTGTTTGCTGTTTTAAGAAGCTGCATTTGCTTAGTTGGACCTTTAAATTTGCTTTCTGCAAACATCGCAATACTTTAGTCAGGGACCCCAAATGCTCCTCCACACTCGTAGAGAACACTAGAATATCGTCTAAGTACACCAAACAGATTTTACCGATATATTCCCTCAAGACTTCATTCATTAATCTTTGAAAGGTTGAGGGTGCATTCTTCAGGCCGAAAGGCATTCGCAAAAATTCATAATGCCCACTAGCGGTTGAAAAAGCTGTTTTATGGATGTCTTTTTCATCCATTTCTATCTGGTGAAACCCTTGTGTGAGATCAAGGGTTGTAAAATATTGACATCTTCCCAACTTGTCAAATATATCATCAATATTTGGAATTGGGAATCTGTCTTCAATGGTTACACTGTTCAGTTTCCTATAATCTATTACCAGACGCCACTTCTGGACATCTGGCGCATTTGTCTTTTTCGGCACGATCCAAACAGGACTGTTATAAGGACTGGAAGATTCTCTTATAATTCCCTGTCTTAACATTTCTTCAATCTGTCGATTAATTTCATCTTTGTGTATTTCCGGGTATCTGTATAATTTCGAGTATACCGGAATTTCGTTTCGTGTATTTATTTTGTGTTTTATTTTACCTGTAAATGTCAAATTCTCATTGTCTCTATAGAACGTTTTATTATGTATTTTAAGTATCGTCAACAATTTATTTCTATCCAGTGTATTCAAGTGCGACAGGTCCAAGTCAGATATGGAATTTGTCTCGCTAAATTCTACTTCGTTATTGAGGATTGCGACAACGTTCTTATTGATACACATAGTTTTATAATCCTCTTCGCTTTTATTAAGGTAAATAGGGATACATGTTGTTTTTGTTTTAATATATCTGTTTCCATAATCTACAACACAATCAAGATCTGCCAAAATATTATTTCCTATTAACCCATCGAATTTATCATTAAAATTGAACTCTAAAAATTCGCAATTATAATCTGAACTAAACTCATCAAATATGGGGAATTTACAAAGCTTAGTTACTTTGAATTCATTTCCCATGGCTCTTAAATTTACATTGACATCACGTTTCCATTTCGGATTACAAAGATTTTCGTTTATTATACTGAATTCTGCTCCAGTATCTATAATGAAACGTAACGTCTTACTCGGTTTTCCTATAATTATATAGGGAAGTTGTTTGGGTCTACACCACGAAAATTTACGTTTGAGTTTCCGATGTCCATCGGTTCCTCATTTCTACGCGAATGGCGCGTGTTCCTGGTTTGATTCGACTGTCGTCCCAAATCGAATCTCTGTGCACCATTCAATCTATTGTCGTTTTGATAATTACTTCTATTACAATTACTATTATTAGCATTATTGCTACCAAAATATCGGTTGTTACTACTGTTATAATTATTATTACGATTGGCATTGCAGTGAGAACTTCTATTTATAGAATGTGTGTTTTCTATGTCATTACTAAAATTTGTCCTATAAGGTGATCTCGTGTTTTCATTCCTTTGTATGTTCCCAAAGGACGTATAGTTCTGGTGCCTAGCTTCCAGAATAATTTTGAAAGCTGCTTCTAAGGTCTGTGGGTTTCTAGCGAAAATTATGGTTTTTGTCGGTTCAGGTAAGTGGTCCTTAAAAACTTCCAATGAAATTCTGTTTATTTCGTCAGCAGAAAAACCCTCTTCAGCATGCGTCATTCTCCGGTTATGTAGCCTATTTCTAATATTATTTATGCTGTAGTAATACTTCTCAATTGTCGCGTCCAACTTCCAGGTTTTTAGTTTGTCAAATAATTCCCTACTTGTTTCTCTTTCCCCAAAGTCATTTATAAGAATCTCCTTCAACACCTCCCAAGTTCCTACCACTCCATACCTATGTATTGCTTCTCTTGTCTTTCCCACGCATCTGTTTTTTATATATCCAAACAGGATATTTCTGTTGTTTTCCTCAAATGTCGAGATAGATGGTAGCAAGGCTTCGACCTGCTCCAGAAAATCCGGCAGTTGGCTCTGTTCCTTCCCATCGAATGTTGGGATCTCCTTGATGCAGTTCAGCACCAGGTTAAATTGTTGCACTAAATTAATTTCCATTTCAAAAAAAAAAAAAAAAAAACGCTATACTACGTCCCACAGTGGTTTACGGACGCTTTTTTTTGGAAATAATTCTGTAACTTTTGAACGACTGGAGATATTTGAATGAAATTTGACATGGTGGTAGTCAAGGAGTATTTGAGTTGGTTTTTAAAAGCACTGGTCCATGAGGGGTCGGGAGAGTGATTGATGGACCTTCAAAGTTGGTCACCTCGGGTGTTCGATTTTTTTAAAAATTCGCCAAAAATCCATTTATGTATGGATTGAAAAGAAATTTTAAACTTAAGTTGTCCTTGAGAAGATCTACAAAAAATATGCTTAAATGTGTAGGTTATCTCCTTTGGATTTCGAGATATTTGGGTAAAAAGGAATTTTTAGGTTGATTTTTTACCTCTTTTTTTAAGCTTTTTTTGATCTGGTGGACGCATCTGAGGACCAAAAATTTTTTAAGAATATTCTTTAAATTTGTAATAAAATTCTGAATAATTTTTGTGCAAGTTAGTTATAGAAATCTTCTTTTGTTTAAAAGTTAAAAATATTCAAAGTTGAAACTTACAAAAAATTTCGCTTTTTTTTAGTTTTTCCCCAAAAGATAGCTATATTTTTTCACTAATAAAAAAATATTTTCTTAAGAAACATAAAAAGATTTTTAAAGTTTTTAAAAGAAAACATAATGAGAATGCGTATAAAACAAATTTCTTGCTAATTGGACTTTTGGTCCTCGCACATGTCCTCTCCAAAAAATGGCAATTTGTAAAAAAAAAAATTAGTTTAAACAAAAATTTCTCAAAAGGCAAAGCACCGATTTGAAAAAAATTATAATGTTCATATTTTCCAATATATCTGTTATTGATTAGAAAAGTTTTTTCTGAAACGCGCTGCAAATAGAGACAGTGTTGCCATATTTGTAAAAAAACTCATTTTTTGAAACACCTTTTTCCCCAGTTGGGAATTGGGGAATTTTTAAGTTAAAATTGGGAATTTTTTTTAGTCTATTGCTTTTACATCTTATTGGTCTACATTACTACAAAATTTCATTGTAATATCTTTATCCATGTCATTTCCACAGAATATCAAAGATTAAAAATATTTTCCTTAAAAAAGCAGAAAAACAATTTTTTTTTGTTTTACGATACAAAGTGTAAAAAAAGTAACGCACTTAAAAAAAACTTTTACTTAGTGCTAATCTCCTAGTCTTTCCCGATCTAATGATACTAAACATGTATATAAAGCATTAATACCGAGTCTTAAAAAACTCTGAAAAGTTTGGCCCCCGTAGCATTTTTACACTGTTTATTTAAATATAAGTGATGAATTTGTGCATATAAAATTAATAATCATACTCAAATATTTCACTATAAGATGACAATGATCCTTCGATAACAAACAAATATTTTTTTATTTTTTTAAAGAAAATATCATGAGGATTTATGAAATATCAAAATGTAAATAATTTGTACTTATATTAAAAGGTGAAATACATTTTATTGAAGTATTTGTAGTTAAAGTTTAAACTTACAGTTTTTATTACATATTTATATAAAAGTAGTTATTTACTTAATTTTTATTTTCAGTAAAATAATCAGTACAATCTATTATATCAAGAACCTCTTCCAGGTGTTCGTTTTCAGAAGTTTTTGTATAACTGCTCCACCATTTCTTTCTTATCGTTGATAGAGCAGGATCAGAAGACAACAAGAGATAATTTATTAGATCCTGATTTTGCGATTTTCTTGAGCATTTTCTGGTATTAAATAGTTGGATATACTTGAAATCTGAATTCCGCGCTTCCTGGGCCTCTTCTGTCAGTTCACCAAGTGGGAGAAGATTTGATTCAATTATTTCACGACCATGTTGAAGGACTTTATGAACTGTTGGTGTAATTTCTTTCCAGTGATACAAATGTCGTATACGAGTTAACGCGTTGAGGGCATAGCAATGAAATTTTTCAGCATTTATTTGATATTTGCTATTTATTGCCGATAATATTACGTAACATTTACGAAGAACTTCCTCATCAATTCCAGTAATCTTTGAAGTTGTTTCATAATTTTCAAAGAATCGCCTGGCCGTATTACCATCGTTTGTACTGCCATATCCTACAAGTGGTTTGTCTATGTTTAGACCCGTCATAGTTTTGAATTCTTCCTGAATCCTTTTTTTTTTCACTGGATCTCATTTCAATCAGTTCCTTATTATTTCTCACGGATTTTAGCTGATTATCAGGTATATTCCTATATTTCAGATCATATGCTATATGTAGCATAAATTCTAAAAATCGGATACGTGCATGTAGGGGCGATATACCAAATTCCAGAACCTCTTGATTAATTGCAGTACTAGCTGATGCATCTTCTGAAGTTTGTAGAAATTCCGATTTCTTCTTTCCGCATAATGAGCATTTCCAAGTTGAATGGGTTTCCGTTATAGCGTTGCTTACTTTTCCATCTATCATTGTCAATTGAAGCTCAAAATTTACATTAATCAAATATCCATGTATGTCTATGCAGACTGGACTCAAATTGTCTATTGAATATTTGATATCATCAACCCAATTTTTTGTGCTTGCTGCATTTTCTTTTAAATATTCGAATCTGATCGGTCTGCAAAATGCCTTTGATCCTGGAGATGTGTTAACCCACACATATTCAGTACGCTCTTTTGATGTGGATGGTTCAGAACGATTCTTTCTTAATCTTAGTGGTACTAGGGATGCCATAAAAACGCTTCTGTAGTCATTTGTGTTCTGATGAGATGTTGATTGTTTGTATTCCGGTAATCCAGATAAACCGTCACATCCCCATTTACATATTAAAGTTAAGTCCTTGTTGTCAAGTTTCTTGGCTTCTTCTTCAGACAATGTAGTAGATATCAGCCTTGATGCCGTATTTTCCAATAATTTTGATAAATCCACAGATGCACTTTCGTCTCCTATCACGTTTGTTGGTATTAAGTTTTTTTTTGGTTTTTAATAACGCATTATATCCTGGTAAAATTGAGTGTCCTTTGTCTCGTAATGCCTTACAGAGTTTAATATATTTATTTTTACTCAATTTCAACTCGAGCATAAGAGCAAGTGCTTCTTCCTCCGAAAATTCTGATTGAGAAGAAGGAGTTGGTATACTCTTAATAATTCGCTTAAGACGTTTAGGAGAAGCCTCTGGGAGAATATCTGCTATTTGTTTAGCTTCAGCTGGTTGATTATTTCGTTTGAGCACTTCCTTAAAGGAATCTTTGATTTCAGTATCCGAATGAGTAGAAAGAACTTCGGATAATCGCATCTTTTTAGATCTTTCTCCGAGATCATCATAGTTTTTTAGAGGGGCTCCAGCACCAGAAGTTTTAAGCTCAATTGAGTCCTTCAGCCAGTCTTTAAATTTAGATTCAAATCTTTTTAAACAGTAATTAACCGACTTAATTTTAAGTTCAAATAACTTTACAAATTTTACGACTTTGTCTTCCTCACTATTGAGAATCATGGAGTTAGTTTGACTTTTAGCATATCGCATGATTATTTTAATTTTTTCTGCTCTCGAACTGCTTGGTTGTTCAAAAAGAATATCGCACAACACTTTAAATTCCAATGTTATAGCCATGATGTTTTAACTGTTAATAGCAGTTACATTTAAAACTTCCTTTTTTATATTAAAAAAAAACATTTTTTATATATACCTGTATCCAAAGAATAATAAAGAAATCAACGAATTAATGTATTTTTTACCTCTAAAAATAGGTGCATATATAACTCAACCAATATGTGCGTCTCGTAAAACCTACCTGTATGGAGGTGAGTAACCATATCCTTTCTGACCATTATGAAAAACCCAAGTTGTAACAATTTTTACCTATTGCATTAACTTTCACATTAAAAAACATTTTATAACCTTAACATAATTTTGCAATTTTTTCAAATACACCAATTTTAAATACCGGAAAAATGCCTTTAAATCTTATTTTAAATAAATTGTCACACTGTTACTATAAAAGTACTCTTCTAATTAAACTTTTGCTACAAATTATGGATATATTACCTTTACACTGTTATCAAAATCGGTGCCTTACTCGTACTTACTTATTTAGAATCTTTTACTAAAATTTTATTTTTTAGCTTGGAACAAAAGGCAAAATCGAATAAAATTTTTTTAAGTCATTCTTATAATGTTTTCTTTAAAAAAATAAAAAACTATTTATATCTTTTTGAAGAAAATATTTGTTTATTAGCGAAGGATCATTGTCATCTTAAAAATAGTGAAATATTTGAGTATGATAATTAACTTTATATGCACAAATTCATCACTTATATTTAAATAAACAGTGTAAAAATGCTACGGGGGCCAAACTTTTCAGAGTTTTTTAAGACTCGGTATTAATGCTTTATATACATGTTTAGTATCATTAGATCGGGAAAGACTAGGAGATTAGCACTAAGTAAAAGTTTTTTTTAAGTGCGTTACTTTTTTTACACTTTGTATCGTAAAACAAAAAAAAATTGTTTTTCTGCTTTTTTAAGGAAAATATTTTTAATCTTTGATATTCTGTGGAAATGACATGGATAAAGATATTACAATGAAATTTTGTAGTAATGTAGACCAATAAGATGTAAAAGCAATAGACTAAAAAAAAATCCCAATTTTAACTTAAAAATTCCCCAATTCCCAACTGGGGAAAAAGGTGTTTCAAAAAATGAGTTTTTTTACAAATATGGCAACACTGTCTCTATTTGCAGCGCGTTTCAGAAAAAACTTTTCTAATCAATAACAGATATATTGGAAAATATGAACATTATAATTTTTTTCAAATCGGTGCTTTGCCTTTTGAGAAATTTTTGTTTAAACTAATTTTTTTTTTTACAAATTGCCATTTTTTGGAGAGGACATGTGCGAGGACCAAAAGTCCAATTAGCAAGAAATTTGTTTTATACGCATTCTCATTATGTTTTCTTTTAAAAACTTTAAAAATCTTTTTATGTTTCTTAAGAAAATATTTTTTTATTAGTGAAAAAATATAGCTATCTTTTGGGGAAAAACTAAAAAAAAGCGAAATTTTTTGTAAGTTTCAACTTTGAATATTTTTAACTTTTAAACAAAAGAAGATTTCTATAACTAACTTGCACAAAAATTATTCAGAATTTTATTACAAATTTAAAGAATATTCTTAAAAAATTTTTGGTCCTCAGATGCGTCCACCAGATCAAAAAAAGCTTAAAAAAAGAGGTAAAAAATCAACCTAAAAATTCCTTTTTACCCAAATATCTCGAAATCCAAAGGAGATAACCTACACATTTAAGCATATTTTTTGTAGATCTTCTCAAGGACAACTTAAGTTTAAAATTTCTTTTCAATCCATACATAAATGGATTTTTGGCGAATTTTTAAAAAAATCGAACACCCGAGGTGACCAACTTTGAAGGTCCATCAATCACTCTCCCGACCCCTCATGGACCAGTGCTTATAAAAACCAACTCAAATACTCCTTGACTACCACCATGTCAAATTTCATTCAAATATCTCCAGTCGTTCAAAAGTTAAAGAATTATTTCCAAAAAAAAGCGTCCGTAAACCACTGTGCGTCCTGTATCGAAACAAAATTGCAAACTGGTCTTTCTTTTCTTTTATCACACAAAGAGAAAAAATTAATTAATTCTCCATTTATTTGTCAAAATTGAGACCAATCTATAAATTATTTACCATTTAAGCACATAATATCAAAAGGTATGCACTATTTATTAAACAATGTATAAAAATAAATTAATCTTATTTACTCTGTTACTATCCTGGTGTCCGTTATTTTCTCGTCTTCAGGGTTATTGATCCTCCTTATTGTTGTAGATCCTTGCTATTAATATTATGTTGCAAACTCTTTTGTTGATACTCTGCCGTTGTTTTTCCTCTTTTTCCTTTTTTTCTTTTTTTAGACTTTGTTGTTGATGTTATACTGCAAACTTCATGGTTTTTGTTGACACTCTTCGTATTGATTTTGTTGTATAGTTTTGGCAAGTTACATATATATTAATATTGTTTACCACTATAGTTTTTCTCTAATATTTATCTATTGTCAGGATTTTATTTTTTTAATTTAATTTTTTAATTTTATTTTTTTTTTCTTATTGTTATATTTTCTAATCTTTTCTGTTCCTTATCTTTCCAATGTTTTTATGTTTTAAATTTTTCCTTTTACTCAATTTAATTTATTTACTTTATGTTTAACTTTTTTATTTAATTTCATTTATTTAGTAACTTCAACTTTTTTTTAAAGTTTTTATAATGTTAATTATAAATTAATTAATATTAATTTTATTCACTTCAATTCCACTTTTTCTTTAGTTAATTCTTTATAGAAGATCCTTCTTCGGTTTCTTCTTTTATCTTTTATCCTCGTCGCCAGTTTTGTTGTTGAATCTAAAATAAAACGAATCTTTCCGTTGTTTGTTTCAGACTGATTTTTATTTATTCATTTTACTTAAGCAAAGCTTAAAAGAGTCAACTATGGAATCTGCTTAGATAGCAGATCCCACGTTCAGTTGTACAAAATTCTATTTAAACAATATTCTTAACTGTGGAATCTGCTTAGATGGCAGATCCCACGTTCTATTGTACAAAGTAAAGTTTCAACTTAAAACAAAATTCTTAAATTACATACTCTATGCATGCATACGGATGCATAGAGCAGACCTCTAAAATAGTAAAGTCTTATTCTAGTGTCTAATTCTAGTGTTTAATGGCCTATATGACTATATGCAAAGAAGTAGTTTAATAAAAAATTGAATTTAAATTCCAAAACCTCCAATAATAACCCAACCAAGATTGGTGTCTTGGGCCATTGGGGATCCAACGGATGCTTAATCAGTAACGATGTCTCTTTACTATCTTGAGTTTTTCGGACACATTCATCCTACGGAACTTGATGCACTTCGCAGGTGGTCTTTTCGACAAAGGCGGCAATCGAAGGAAGTGTTTTGTTGACGTCGGTGGTGATTTTCGAGTGGTGAAAGGCTTCTTCGTTGACGGCGAGGCATGGTGGTAGCTGTAAATAGATTTAAAAACATTATTAGATGTGTTCGTGATTGGGGAGTAATACTAGCTTAACGATCGGCCTAGAAACGATGCCATTGGCAGTTCGTATTTCAGCTACTCTAACTTTATTATCGCTACCACGGACTACTTTTTCAATACGGCCAAGCCGCCATTGATTAGGTGGTAAGTTGTCTTGTCGAATGACTAATAGGTCGTCAATAGCGTAATCACGCTGGGGGTATTGCCATTTAAAGCGCTTATGAAGCTCTTTAAGGTACTCATCCTTCCACCTAAGAGCAAATTGTTGATACAAAATTTTAAGTTTTTGCCACCGATTCACGTATGACAACGAATTCTGAGATAAATCAGGTTCAGGGGGTGACAACAGGGGGCCTCCAATAAGGAAATGGCCGGGTGTTAAAGCGCATAAGTCTGTAGGGGTTTCGCTATTTGGACTCAGGGGTCGTGAATTCAAACATTCTTCAATTCGGGAAAGCATAGTGGAAAACTCTTCGAATGTGTAGCTTTGGGTGTGAGAAACTCGTTAAAGGTGTTTTTTAAAACTTTTGACTCCGGCTTCCCAGAGTCCTTCCATATGTGGCGCACCTGGGGGAATAAAATGCCATTCAATCATGGTAAAGCTATGGTATTCTAAAAGTTTTTGGCGTACTAGGTTTACAAATTGCGCTTGATCAGAGTGTAAGATATGGGCAGCACCGACAAAAGCTGTCCCATTATCAGAGTACATTGCTTTAGGTGTTCCTCGGCGTGAAAAGAAGCGCGCAAAAGCTGCTAAAAAGGCTTATGTCGAGATTTCTGTAGTAGCTTCCAAATGAATAGCCTTTGTAGCAAAGCAGACGAACACCAGTACATATCCCTTTGTAACTTTGCATCCTCGACCTGCGTAGGTCTTGAGGTCAAAAGGTCCGGCGAAGTCCACTCCGGTATTGGTGAATGGCCGAGACAAAGTGGTTCTTTCGGGGGGTAAACTTGCCATGATTTGGGTACTTTGCTGATGTTTATACAAAACGCATGGGATAATGTGGATTTTATAAGCTTAGGCACGTAGTAAGTACGACGTACTAATCTGTACATCAGAGCGTTTTGACCATGAACCGTGTACTTGTGAATAAATGCTAAAAATAGTCTTGTAAAGCATGCGTGATACGGCAGTAATATGGGAAATTGTTCATCATATGTAAGTGAAGGAGAGTTTTCTAATCTACCATTAACTCTCATTACGCCCGTTGTATCGATGAATGGGTTAAATATAAGAATATGACTTTTTCGGGGGATATGTTGGCCTTGAGATAGTGCTTGATATTCAGCGCCGAAATACAACCTTTGGCATGCGATAGTCATTTGAGATTTGGCATGATTCAATTCGTCTCGGGTAAGTTCATCAGACAGGACAAGTTGATGGAGCAAATTTGTATTGGCTTTCGGAAACTCAGTAAAGTTCTTTAAAATATCTTGGACATGTACCTGAGAAACATGGACCTTGATTGGTTTTATTTCTTCTTGGGTTGAAAAACTTTCGGAATTTGAAGGCCACTTATTTTTAGGCAACTTAAGCCACGAAGGTCCATACCACCATAAGTCACTAGAAGCAAGTTCTGACAATTGTGAGGACACGGGTTGCCAAATCAGCGGGATTGCTTTTGGAGTCAACATGATTCCAAGATTGACTTCCAACTTTCTCGACGATGGATGAGACCCGGTTTTCGACAAAGGTTTTCCATCGGTTAGGGGGTATTTGCAGCCAAGCTAGGACTATGGTGGAGTCGGTCCAAAGAAATTATTTTAGATTTTGAAGGTTAAGTTGAGACTGGACAGATTCTATCATCGTTGCCATCAATTCTACTCCACAAAGCTCCTTCCTGGGTAATGACACGAACTTTACAGGGGCAACTTTCGTTAGCTACCAGCAGGTGTGTTGAGACATAACCTAAATTTTCAGAGCGCAGGTACAAAGTTCCAGCATACGCTTTCTCCGAAGCATCGCAGAAGCCGTGCAGCTCTATTGAGTATTGTGGATCGTAATCGACGAATCTGGGGATTTTTATGAGTTGAATGTTGCTATAGTCATTAAGGAAATTGTGCCATTGTTTTAAGGTTTCTGCATTAAGGTCTTCATCCCAGTTTGTCCCGTCTTTCCAGATCTGTTGCATAATCATTTTTGCTACTACGATTTTGGAGGCTAGCCAACCGGCGGGCAATTTCTGACAGAACAGATCTTTTTGTTATTGCATCTCGATCTGGACTATTTTTCAACTGGAAATAGAAATGATCACCTCCAGCATTCCAACGTAAGTCTAATGTCTTTGTGGTACTCGAGTCTGATAGCTTCAGGAACTCGGTGTCGAGAAGATGGTCGGGGGGTAAGTCTTTAAGGAGATACTCGTTGTTCGCTGTCCATTTTCGAAGAGAAAATCCAGCAGATTGCAACACTTGTATGAGATCATTCCGAGCTTCTAAGGTAGCAGAAAGAGTGTGAGCGCCGGCTAATACGTCATCTACGTACATGTAGTTCCGCAAAATATCCGAAACCACCGGTTTTGTCTTCTCACATATATGGGCCAATTCGAGCAGGGTCCTTATTGCCAAATAAGAGGCACAATTAACGCCAAAAGTGACGGTATTTAATTCGTAATCCTTTGGATCTTCTTGGGGGTTGTTTCTGAAAATTATCCGTTGAAAAGGAGTGTGACGGGGATTTACCAGTATCTGTCGATACATTTTTTCTATGTCGGAATTAAAAACGTATCGGAAAAGCCTCCAACGCAAAATGAGAATTGTAAGATCTACTTGCAATATTGGTCCGGGGTATAATAGATCATTTAAGCTTTTTCCATTTGACGACGGACTGGAAGCATTGAATACCACGCGTAATTTTGTGGTAGTACTGTCAGGCTTTATAACGGCATGGTGGGGTAAATAGAATGTGCTATCAGTACTAGAGGGGTTAACGAGGGTCATATGATCGAGAGTAGAGTATTCGGAAATGACACGATCGTATTCCGATTTGTTTTGGGGATTTTTCAATAACCTCGATTCATTCCGGAGGAATTGGGAGAGGGCAATGTGACGAGAGAACCCGATATTAAGGCTCTCAGGATATTCCTTACAATGGCAATGATACAACAAATCGACCATTTTCATTTCGGTGTGTGGTTGTTTGGAAAAGATTTTCACAAAAGGCATCTTCCTCTGAGAGTCTGGGTTTTTTATGGACTTCTTCTAGCTCCCAAAACTTCTGCAGTTGTTTGTTTAGTGAAATCTCGTTGTGGAATGAGGATACGGTGTGAAGATTCTTGTTCGTTGTTAACTTGCCAGTGATAATCCAGCCAAAAGCAGTATTTTGTGTGACGAGAGATTTGTTAGTATCCCAACGAAGGCCATGGCGCATTATTTTCGGGTAAAGATCTCCCCCGAGAAGAAGATCGATTTTGGTTTGTTTGTTGTGATGAGTGTCAGCCAAGTGTAGATCAGAAAATTCACTGTCTTTAAAAGAAGAAGGGGGATAACAAGAAAGATGACCAGTTAGTTTCTTGACCACAAAGGCATCTGTAGAAGTTTCAAATAAACTATCAATCGGGGACCCAATACGAATAAAACAAAGTTGAGTCGATGTCAAGGCTTCGTTTAGGCCTCGAACTTGAATTTTAGATTCACGTGCTTTCAAAGAGAGCTTATGTTAAAGCTTTTTAGAAATGAACGTAGCCTCAGATGCAGAATCTATTAACGCTCGAACAGTGTATTTCAAATCACCAGAGTAAATATTAACTAAAGCGGTGCCTAACAAAACGGTTGAATCTGAAGTGGACTGTATGAGGGTAGAATATGATTGACGCATTTGAGAGGCAGCTTGAGCAGATGTAGAAGGAGTTGGGTGATTTTGTTGTTGTTGGGGGTTTATGACTCGAGATGTATTCTGGTGGGAGTTTGAGGATGAAGCAGAACTCCTTTGAGTTGTTTGGGGGTTAGAATTTTCTACGTTCGATGTATTTTCGGTGCGATGAAGCAGGGAATGATGTTTCTGCTTGCATATTTGGCAGACGTACTGGCTTCTACATTTTTTTAATTCATGCGAAGTACCAAGACAATTAGTACAGCGCTTTTGTCTCTTTACAGCTGCGAAACGCTCATCGATTGGCATTGACAGAAATGTTGGTCAAAGTCTGAGGGGATGTACATCGTGGCAAACCAAGCATTGTCCAGGACTAAGGCTTGAGACACTAGTGCGATAGCTGTTGAATTTCTTTGCGTCATAAAAACCTGGCTTTTTGGACTGGGGAGCCTTGTTGTAAATGGGAGTATTAGGATTGGCAAAGGTAGTGCGGATATCTGCCACAGATTCAAGGGTTTGGAACCTAGATGTCAAAAAAACATCCATCTGTTTCCAAGATGGTAACTTTGTACAATTCGGTAAGGATTGTTCCCACAAGCTGAGAGTGACTTCCGGCACGCATGTAGAGCAGATGTATACAAAGATGATATCCCAAGTTTCAGTGTTGATCTTCAAGAGAGTGAGGTTTGTAACACAGTCGTTGATGGTACGTTGAATTCGCCTAATATTTGCTCCTGTTTCTTTAGTAATGGGGGTTATATTAAAGAGAACCTTCAGCTGAGCATTTATCAAAATGCGTTTATTTTCGTACCTATTGACGAGATTTTGCCCGGCCATCTCAAAACCGTCATTTGTAATGGGACATGTCTTTAAAAGTTCACGGGCTTCACCTTGTATCTTTTTGATCAAATGGCACATCTTCTCAACGTTGGATAGACGAGAACTGTTTCTTTACAACGCTGTGAACATATCACGAAACGTTGGCCATGATTTATAATCTCCATGAAACACTTCAGTGTCACAAGGAGGCAGAGAAATATTGGGGGTTAAATCTGGAATAGGGTTAGAAATGGGACTTGGACCGGCTTTTTGACAAAGGCTGTCTAATATCTCATTAGATCGGGATAATGCCTTGACGTGGGCTTCAAAAGTTGCATAAAAGCGTGATTTCAGCGTTTCGATTTGGACTTCCTCTTCAATTTGGTCGAATTTGTTTAAAATATCGTCATAACTTTCTCGAAAACAGCGCCAACGAATTAACATTTCATCCTTCTGTACCTCCAATGTATGTAACGAATGGATATCTGAAGGAAGCGACGCGAAATACGCTTGAAATTCAACAACGCGATCAGAAGCGCGAATAAAGCCATCTAATATAGACATGATGAAGAGGAATTGATTCAAGTAAGTATAAACCCAAGCTATGCAACCACGAAATAACCTTGCTTGAAAGTTAAAGCTAGATCGTTCCAAAAAAAATGATCCAAAGAATTCGATAGCAAAAAAGATGTCCAAGATTTCCACAACAAAGGTAGCTTGGAGTCAAAAAAGTATCTAACGTCTATCAGATATCGAATACTGTACCCGATTGTTTCACTCAGTGAATATATTATAAAATATTGTTGACAAAAGATATTAAAAAATGCAATAAAGTTGTATAAAATATAATGTTATGTGCAGCAAGAAAAGAACAACAACACTTATGACCGGCGTAGAGTGTAAAAATAGTTTAAATTTGTTTTTATTACTAAAATATTTTAAATAGATAGAAAATCAGTTTCAAAAACACAATAATTTTTAAATTTTAATATCTTTTGGTTAGTTGGTTAGTTTTTTTTAACAAGATTTTAATTTTGTTAAAATTGTGTGACGAAGAGTTTTTAAATTTATTTATCTTTAGAAAGTTTATTTATTTTAAGTATTTTTAATTTATTTTTATTTATTTAAAGTATTTTTAATTTATTTTAATTCAAAATATTTGCTTTGTAAAAATTCACATTCACAACAGAATGTTTGCTGGGTTATCACAAAAAATACAAAAGTTCACAAAAGATATTTTATTTAATAGCAGATACAAAATAACATGTGTGTAAGAATGTACACATTTGTTTTGATTATTGTTTTGTTTTGTTTCCAAAATTCTTTTGTCTATGGTTTGAAGACGATTTGTTTAAATTCTGTTCGAACTAATTGTTGTGTGAGGTTTGAGCTGAGCGGCTGCGTTTTACTCTCTTTACTACAACATATGCATGCTCAGTGGCTTGAACGGGGGTTTGTATAAATGTTAAGTGATCTGTGGTTAATTTTAATTAACATTTACAACGTTTGGTTTGGAACGATCACTGTTACATTAAACACTGCAAGTAAAAATTCTTGAAAACACTTTGGACATGAAACGAATATTTTTCGCTATGGAAAGAATATTATTTTTTTTGTGGACTTCGTTACAATTTATGATGATTTTTTCAATTTTAAGAAATTGTAACTGTTTTGCCTGTCAGTTGTTTTTGTTCTTTTTAAACCAAAATTTGTTCTTTTTAAACCAAAATTTGTTGTTGCACTTTTATTACTATTTTTTTGCACTTTTTAAATTATTTTCGCACTTTTATTCTGGAGTAAAAAATATATGTTTATAAAACGAGCGACTTACTTGGAGTTAAAAGTTGATATTTTTAAAGATGATTATGCTGATGATGATGATTACTGCTGGCTGAAGAAACTCTGAAGAAAATTGTTATGTATGGGGGTTGATAATCAATTTTTTCACGGGGTTTGGGAATAATTATATATTTGGGAATAATTGTATATCCAAGTAGATGGGAATTTTCGATGAAAAATCTGCTAGATTCCTTCAACATCACTGGATTCCTTGAATATCCTTGGGTAGAAGGACCAAATGTTCGGGTAGGACACAGATTTTTCTCAAAAAAAAAATGTGTATATATATAAAAAAAAAATAGTAAAAATATACGGTGGTTAATTCTTTTGATAATTCAGAAGACTTTATTTTGATAGATACCTTTTCGTTCGGGGGTTTTATTGTAAGAGACCGTTTGTACATTTTAAATCATTCTTTTAGATACAAGTATAACACTTAACTATAACTTAACGACTATGAGAGAGCGAATATTAATTGCGAGAGACTGGAAGATCTTGCTACTATAATTTACACCATGGGGCAAAATCATAAAGTCTCTTGCACTTAAACACCATCAATTAAAAAGGATTTCAGTATATAGTCATATAGGCCATTAAACACTAGAATTAGACACTAGAATAAGACTTTACTATTTTAGAGGTCTGCTCTATGCATCCGTATGCATGCATAGAGTATGTAATTTAAGAATTTTGTTTTAAGTTGAAACTTTACTTTGTACAATAGAACGTGGGATCTGCCATCTAAGCAGATTCCACAGTTAAGAATATTGTTTAAATAGAATTTTGTACAACTGAACGTGGGATCTGCTATCTAAGCAGATTCCATAGTTGACTCTTTTAAGCTTTGCTTAAGTAAAATGAATAAATAAAAATCAGTCTGAAACAAACAACGGAAAGATTCGTTTTATTTTAGATTCAACAACAAAACTGGCGACGAGGATAAAAGATAAAAGAAGAAACCGAAGAAGGATCTTCTATAAAGAATTAACTAAAGAAAAAGTGGAATTGAAGTGAATAAAATTAATATTAATTAATTTATAATTAACATTATAAAAACTTTAAAAAAAAAAGTTGAAGTTACTAAATAAATGAAATTAAATAAAAAAGTTAAACATAAAGTAAATAAATTAAATTGAGTAAAAGGAAAAATTTAAAACATAAAAACATTGGAAAGATAAGGAACAGAAAAGATTAGAAAATATAACAATAAGAAAAAAAAAATTAAAATTAAAAAATTAAATTAAAAAAATAAAATCCTGACAATAGATAAATATTAGAGAAAAACTATAGTGGTAAACAATATTAATATATATGTAACTTGCCAAAACTATACAACAAAATCAATACGAAGAGTGTCAACAAAAACCATGAAGTTTGCAGTATAACATCAACAACAAAGTCTAAAAAAAGAAAAAAAGGAAAAAGAGGAAAAACAACGGCAGAGTATCAACAAAAGAGTTTGCAACATAATATTAATAGCAAGGATCTACAACAATAAGGAGGATCAATAACCCTGAAGACGAGAAAATAACGGACACCAGGATAGTAACAGAGTAAATAAGATTAATTTATTTTTATACATTGTTTAATAAATAGTGCATACCTTTTGATATTATGTGCTTAAATGGTAAATAATTTATAGATTGGTCTCAATTTTGACAAATAAATGGAGAATTAATTAATTTTTTCTCTTTGTGTGATAAAAGAAAAGAAAGACCAGTTTGCAATTTTGTTTCGATACAGGACGTAGTATAGCGTTTTTTTTTTTTTTTTTTTTTTGAAATGGAAATTAATTTAGTGCAACAATTTAACCTGGTGCTGAACTGCATCAAGGAGATCCCAACATTCGATGGGAAGGAACAGAGCCAACTGCCGGATTTTCTGGAGCAGGTCGAAGCCTTGCTACCATCTATCTCGACATTTGAGGAAAACAACAGAAATATCCTGTTTGGATATATAAAAAACAGATGCGTGGGAAAGACAAGAGAAGCAATACATAGGTATGGAGTGGTAGGAACTTGGGAGGTGTTGAAGGAGATTCTTATAAATGACTTTGGGGAAAGAGAAACAAGTAGGGAATTATTTGACAAACTAAAAACCTGGAAGTTGGACGCGACAATTGAGAAGTATTACTACAGCATAAATAATATTAGAAATAGGCTACATAACCGGAGAATGACGCATGCTGAAGAGGGTTTTTCTGCTGACGAAATAAACAGAATTTCATTGGAAGTTTTTAAGGACCACTTACCTGAACCGACAAAAACCATAATTTTCGCTAGAAACCCACAGACCTTAGAAGCAGCTTTCAAAATTATTCTGGAAGCTAGGCACCAGAACTATACGTCCTTTGGGAACATACAAAGGAATGAAAACACGAGATCACCTTATAGGACAAATTTTAGTAATGACATAGAAAACACACATTCTATAAATAGAAGTTCTCACTGCAATGCCAATCGTAATAATAATTATAACAGTAGTAACAACCGATATTTTGGTAGCAATAATGCTAATAATAGTAATTGTAATAGAAGTAATTATCAAAACGACAATAGATTGAATGGTGCACAGAGATTCGATTTGGGACGACAGTCGAATCAAACCAGGAACACGCGCCATTCGCGTAGAAATGAGGAACCGATGGACATCGGAAACTCAAACGTAAATTTTCGTGGTGTAGACCCAAACAACTTCCCTATATAATTATAGGAAAACCGAGTAAGACGTTACGTTTCATTATAGATACTGGAGCAGAATTCAGTATAATAAACGAAAATCTTTGTAATCCGAAATGGAAACGTGATGTCAATGTAAATTTAAGAGCCATGGGAAATGAATTCAAAGTAACTAAGCTTTGTAAATTCCCCATATTTGATGAGTTTAGTTCAGATTATAATTGCGAATTTTTAGAGTTCAATTTTAATGATAAATTCGATGGGTTAATAGGAAATAATATTTTGGCAGATCTTGATTGTGTTGTAGATTATGGAAACAGATATATTAAAACAAAAACAACATGTATCCCTATTTACCTTAATAAAAGCGAAGAGGATTATAAAACTATGTGTATCAATAAGAACGTTGTCGCAATCCTCAATAACGAAGTAGAATTTAGCGAGACAAATTCCATATCTGACTTGGACCTGTCGCACTTGAATACACTGGATAGAAATAAATTGTTGACGATACTTAAAATACATAATAAAACGTTCTATAGAGACAATGAGAATTTGACATTTACAGGTAAAATAAAACACAAAATAAATACACGAAACGAAATTCCGGTATACTCGAAATTATACAGATACCCGGAAATACACAAAGATGAAATTAATCGACAGATTGAAGAAATGTTAAGACAGGGAATTATAAGAGAATCTTCCAGTCCTTATAACAGTCCTGTTTGGATCGTGCCGAAAAAGACAAATGCGCCAGATGTCCAGAAGTGGCGTCTGGTAATAGATTATAGGAAACTGAACAGTGTAACCATTGAAGACAGATTCCCAATTCCAAATATTGATGATATATTTGACAAGTTGGGAAGATGTCAATATTTTACAACCCTTGATCTCACACAAGGGTTTCACCAGATAGAAATGGATGAAAAAGACATCCATAAAACAGCTTTTTCAACCGCTAGTGGGCATTATGAATTTTTGCGAATGCCTTTCGGCCTGAAGAATGCACCCTCAACCTTTCAAAGATTAATGAATGAAGTCTTGAGGGAATATATCGGTAAAATCTGTTTGGTGTACTTAGACGATATTCTAGTGTTCTCTACGAGTGTGGAGGAGCATTTGGAGTCCCTGACTAAAGTATTGCGATGTTTGCAGAAAGCAAATTTAAAGGTCCAACTAAGCAAATGCAGCTTCTTAAAACAGCAAACAGAGTTCTTAGGACATCTGGTTACGTGTGACGGAATAAAACCAAACCCAAAAAAAATAGAAGCTATAGATAAAATTCCCCTACCAAAGAATCAAAAGGAAATTAAATCTTTTTTGGGAATTACGGGCTATTATAGAAGGTTTATAAGGGATTACTCAAAGGTAGCATTTCCTCTTGTAAAATGCTTGAAGAAGGGAGCCAAAATTAATCCAAAAGATAAAGATTATAAAGACGCGTTCGAGAAATTAAAAACACTTATTAAGTCGGATCCTATCTTGGTACACCCCGATTTCTCGAAGAAATTCACATTGGTGACAGATGCTAGTGATTTTGCTTTGGGGGCGGCGTTGATGCAGAACGATAAAATTATCTGTTATGCTAGTCGATCCCTCAATGGCCATGAAAAAAACTATAGCACTATAGAAAAAGAACTCTTGGCTATAGTTTGGGCAACGAAGTATTTTAGACCCTATTTATTTGGTAGACATTTTTCGGTAAGGACGGACCATAGACCGCTTGTGTGGCTCAGTAATTTAAAAGAACCCAATGCAAAATTGCAGCGTTGGAAGGTGAAGCTTAACGAATTTGACTTTGACATTAGCTACATAAAAGGTAAAGAAAACGTTGTGGCTGATGCCCTCAGTAGAATTGTTGTTAATGATGAAATAGTCTTGAATTTGAATGAATTGTTCGAAGATGACATGAACACGGTGCACAGTGCAGAGACTGATAGCGTCGATTTCATAAAAATCTCTGAGAATCCTCTAAATGTATTCAAGAACCAACTTATCTTGAAAAAAGGAGAAAGGAAAACATTCAGCAAGAAAATTATATATAGAGGGAAAATAAGAGAAACATGGACAGTAATATCAGAAGAAGACCTTCTGGAGACGATGAAGGAAAGACTACCACAGAGAGCTTTGTTGGTCATGTTCTGTGCCGACAACGACCTCTTTATGAAATTTCAAGAGATGTATACAAAGTACTTTATTAGAAATAAGAATTTAAGAATACAAAGAACAAATATGCTATTGAAGGATATAACCGATGAAGGCGAAATTCTACAAATAATAGAGACATTACATTTTGAGAACAATCATAGAGGAATAGGCGAAATTTTCGCGGAAGTAAAGAAAAAATTCTTCTATCCGAACTTGCAGAAAGTTATACAAAAGTATATTAATAATTGCGAAATTTGCAATAGGGCAAAATATGATAGAAATCCCATTAGGCACTCACTGAACGTAACAGAGACGCCTGATAAACATAATGTTATAATTCAAGTCGATATATGGTACCCACAAAGAGGAGTAATGTTTCTGACTGGAATCGATAGATTTACTAAGTATGCGACGGCGCATCATCTTAAGGATAGAACATGGTTATCAATCGTTGAGGCTTTGAAAATGCGTTTTCAGTATTTGGGTAAGCCGGAAACAATAATTACGGACAATGAACTGGATGTCGCGGCGATTAAGGAGTTTTTAAAAGGATATGGTATTAAAGTTCACTTTACAACGACTTATAATAAAACAGGCAACGCAGATATCGAGAGATTGCATTTGACTTTGAACGAACATATTAGGTTGTTTAATGCGGACGAAAACAATAAAGACAATTTACAAGAAAAGGTCTCGAAAGCAATAATCGCTTATAACAACACAATTCATTCCACAACAAAGATGAAACCAATTGATTTTATAAATAATACTATATCTAGGGAATCTCTTAAAGAACTATCAGAGAAACTAAACAAAGAAAAAATAGAAAGGATGAATGCAATTAATAGGAAACAGGGAAAAGTAAATGACTTCAATTTTGCAAATGAATTCGTAAAAAATTATAGAGTAAGCAAGACACAGCCTAGATATAAGAAACTAGAGAACTATAGAATGGAAGACAACTATTTGCTGTCTAGGGACAATAAATTTAAAAAAGTCTACAAAACTCAAGTAAAACGTAAATATCAATTCCAGGAGAACAACAATGAAGATCGTGATAATGATCCTACTGACGACGGTCCGAGCATTTCTAAGAGTCGAGAAGGCTGAGGAGAATTCAGGTTACGCGATGCTGCAGGTAAAACAAGTAGAAATCCCTAATACAACAAACACAGTTGTACATATTATACACCCTACCGAATACTTGGGCATAATTGAACAGATAGCCAAAAATATAGAAGAAATAGATATTGACAACAGAGAAATTTTAAGAAAAGAAATCTGTATTATTGGGGCGAAAATTAAAACATTAATACCTTTCGAATTTAGTAGAAAAAAAAGAGGATTAATTAACGGTATTGGAAATGTTTATAAATGGATGTTCGGACTGATGGACGACACTGATAGAGAAGAAATTTTACAACACCTGAAATACGCTGAAGTTAATGGTCACAATGCCATAGATGCAATGAATAAGCAAATCACAATTAACACACACTTCGACGACTCCATGGAAATTATACGAGGGGCTATAGAGACTGACAGAATTAAAATAAATGGTACTTTTGCAGAAATTAAAAAACGTAACAACGAAATAGTTAGAAAACTTCTTTACACTGATCAAATGCTTAAATTGAAAAACTTTGAAAGCAAAATAACGCAAATTCAGGAGAATATAGCAGCAGCTAAAGGAAATATAGTACACCCGGGTATACTGACACCCGAGGAAATTGAAAAATTTAACATCGATTATTTCAAATTAAAATTTTTAAAGATGGGAGTAATGACTTATAAGAATAATTCACTCATTATTGCAATAAAAATCCCTAAAGACTTTTTGCTGACAGATTTGAAACTTATAACACCACTGCCAAATGATAGGTACCTTGAAATTGAGGAAAACCCCGAGTTAGTAATTACAGTTAGGAACATGACCTTCTCATACAAAGAAAACGTACTGTCAACCGATCTTGTAGAAAGTAAAAACTGTGTTGTGGAAGGAAATTGCAGATTGGTGTTCAATAACAAAACAAGCATCGTCGCTATTGATGACGATCTTGTTTTAATAAAAAATGCATTTAATCTCAGACTTACTCAAAATTGTGACCACAGAAATATTATACTAAATAAAAATAATCTCATTAATTTTAGCGATTGTGAACTCAAGTTATTGAACAAAACTTTTGTAAATGAAAATACTATTGTAAACGAAAAATTTATTTACCCAAGTAATGATATGATAGGGACAGTATTCCAAGAAAAACTTACCTATGAGAAAATTGAGTCTGCAAGAGATGTTGGAAAAGGAATCAAGGAATTGATGTGAACATTGAATTTAAAGCTCCCCCCACAAACTCTAATTTTTCAGAAACCATTGAATCTGGGAATGGAGGAGCTATATGGGACACCAAATAAATTGTGTCTTTGCACTTTATTGTTTTGAATAAAAAAAAAATATATATAAACATATTTGCCTTTATGAGGACAGGGGAAGTTTTGATTTTGAATCTCTGTGAAGGGGAAAATTATTTAAGTTTTTACGAAAAGAAGAAAAATAATAAAAATGTTCATTTTCTCTTGGGAACTGACAACTTTTTAGACTAATATACTGAAATATATAGACTAATATATATAATAGACTAATATACTGAAAAACAATAAAATATAAATGTATGCATAGTAATGATAATAACAAAACAACCAATTTTAATCTTTTGCCAAAAATCGATAAAGTTTTAAATAAAAAAAAAGAAGAAAAGAAAAAAAAATAATAATATCTACTTACTTTTAAGAATTAGAATAAGAATGCAAATGTAAACATTGAAATAAACACTCCACAACCTCTTATTCAGCGGAGACCGTTGAATCTGGGGATGGAGGAGTCATATAGGCCATTAAACACTAGAATTAGACACTAGAATAAGACTTTACTATTTTAGAGGTCTGCTCTATGCATCCGTATGCATGCATAGAGTATGTAATTTAAGAATTTTGTTTTAAGTTGAAACTTTACTTTGTACAATAGAACGTGGGATCTGCCATCTAAGCAGATTCCACAGTTAAGAATATTGTTTAAATAGAATTTTGTACAACTGAACGTGGGATCTGCTATCTAAGCAGATTCCATAGTTGACTCTTTTAAGCTTTGCTTAAGTAAAATGAATAAATAAAAATCAGTCTGAAACAAACAACGGAAAGATTCGTTTTATTTTAGATTCAACAACAAAACTATATGCATGTATTTTAGTTTGTTAAATATATTTATCTAATTTAAACAAAATAACCCACACACAAAATTAACCAAAAACTGTCAATAATAACTCAATATGACTACGACTATGTATAATCATCTTTACATAACATAAAATAATTTTGTCCACCTAGCATGTTCTACGCGACACACTGTGCAACGTCATGAAAGCTAGGTAGAATTATAAAAACATATCCAGGGACTGACGGTCATGTTCGCGTCGCGGACATCCTTACTGGTAATGGTGTGTTAAAGCGACCAATCACTAAATTGGTCCCTTTGACCAATAATTCATAATTAATTTCTTATTAACCTCCATATTTTCGTAGTATCATGGATTCGTTGGCTTATTTTTTCGATGAAGTCATGTACGAAGATGAAGAGATGAAGACTCCAGTTGCCGAGATGACGTCACAGCCTGGTCACGTTTCTGTTTCGTCGCCTGAGCCGATGCCTGTGGGGATCACGAAGCATCCTCTACGAGCTTGCTTCCGGTTTAAAAAGCTGAAACATACAGATCGGATTCGGCATGTCTTAATTTTTGGCTATTGCTCTCGGTGTCTTGGTCACTCCTATATGACCAAAGACTGTCCGAGTCAAGCAAAATGCAGGATTTGTCAAGATGTGCATCATACGACGCTGCATGATAACGCCTCTAAAAACCCAAAGCGATTAAACCAACGGAAGAAAACTAGCCCTCCGCTATCTCGTCCACAGCCGCCCGTGGTTTAAACCCCCGTACGCCCATCCATAGCATTTTCACCTACCTTACGGGTCAAAATCGTTGTGGGCAAGCGGGAAGTTGATGTCCGGGCCGTGCTGGACTTTTGCTGTAGTCACAGCTACGTGTGCGAGCAGTTTATTATACAAATTAATGCACCGGTCAGTAAGGCTAATCGGGACACTTATTGTCGGTTTGAAATCCGTTTGACGTATGATCCCGGGCAAAAAATAACCCTGAACGCTAAGGTCACCGCTATGAAAGGGGTTAAAACACCTCTGGAAGACGTTGCACCGTCAATTCGTGACCATTATGACGGGTTCCCACCCGCTGTCGCCCTTGTTCTGGGACCTGAAGTCAACCAGCTGGTCTTGAAAGGCAAGATCCATTCGAGCCCCGGTTTCCCATTGGCTCAACACACCATTTTCGGATGGGTGATCTATCTCCGGCGTGTCACCAATCTAACGCCTTAACATTCTTTAAATTTTCTTTTTAATTTTTGAAATTTGAAAAAATTAATTTTTATGATTGCATTACTTCGTTCTTGCAAGGAAGCGGCAATGTTTAAGTCAAATATGTTTTCAATTATTTGGAACACTCAGTTTTTGTCTGAGTGTAAGGTTTTGTTAGGATCTAAGCCTAATTCCCCTTGTTGCACCTTTGGGTGTTTTGATGAGTTTATGCAAAGATTCTAACGAGTAACGGTATCCTTGGGCTAATATTGTTATTAGCTTTTGTAGCGATTTTCTTCTTTCTATTAGCTTTGAAGACCGTCATTGACGTCCACCTGCAGCCTGCCTTTTTATATAATATTTATATTTTATATTAATATTATTATACCCTTCACCAATAGGTGAAAGGGTATTATAAGTTTGTGATTCCGTTTGTAATTTTTTTATTAGTGATCGTAGACCCCATAAAAATTATACCGATCGACTCAGAATCGGGAGGAGAATCGATTAAGCGATGTCCGTCTGTCTGTCCGTCCGTCTGTCTGTCTGTTGAAATCAAGTTTCTGAAACCCCTAGAGGATGGACCTGCATAAATTGTATACCAGATTTTAGGAAATTCTCCCGCAATGAACGCTATTAAATTTCATTAAAATCGGTTTATAAACACCGAAAATATCGAAAAAATACCAAAAATTAGACGAAAATTTAAAAATTTTTTATTGAAACACACTTTTAAATAATAAGAGAAACAAGATACTCCTGGTGTACATGTGATAATATATTATATATCAGATTGTAGGAAATGGTTCCCCAAAACACTCTGTAAAATTTTAGCAAAATCGGTCTATAAACAACTGAGATACAACCAAAACACTAAATTTGATGTATCGCAAATGTTTGTTGAAAAAATGAAATGCAGAAATAGGAAAAACCATCCTCCTGGAGCACGGACATACATATTATATCAGATTTTAGGAAATTCCCCCGCCAAGCACATTATTAAATTTTATCGAAAGCGGTCCATAAACAACTGAGATATCGCGAAAACACTACTTGTGATGTACAGCAAATTGCCCAAAGTACGTGTCTAAGAAATTTTGTTTACATTTTGTAAGTATTGTTTCAGCGATATCTCAGGTGTTTACGGACCGATTGTGATGAAATCGATGGAGAATCGATTTCGCGATGTCCGTCCGTCTGTTTGTCCGTCTACCTGTCTGTCCGTCCGTCCGTCTACCTGTCTGACCGTCCGTCCGTCTACTTGTCTGTCCTTTTTATACCCTTCACCAATAGGTGAAAGGGTATTATAAGTTTGTGATTCCGTTTGTAATTTTTTTATTAGTGATCGTAGACCCCATAAAAATTATACCGATCGACTCAGAATCGGGAGGAGAATCGATTAAGCGATGTCCGTCTGTCTGTCTGTCCGTCCGTCTGTCTGTTGAAATCAAGTTTCTGAAGCCCCTGGAGGATGTTCTTACATAAATTATATATCAGATTTTAGGAAATTCTCCCGCAATGAACGCTATTAAATTTCATTAAAATCGGTTTAAAAACACCGAAAATATCGGAAAAATACCAAAAATTAGACGAAAATTTTAAAATTTTTGATTGAAACACACTTTTAAATAACAAGAGAAAAAAGACACTCCTGGTGTACATGTGATAATATGTTATATATCAGATTGTAGGAAATAGTTTCCCAAAGTACTCTGTAAAATTTTATCAAAATCGGTCCATAAACAACTGAGATATCGCCAAAACACTGAATTTGATGTATCGCAAATTGGCCAAAGTTCGCATTAGAGAATGTTTGTTGAAAAAATGAAATGCAGAAATAGGAAAAACCATGCTCCTTTAGCACGGACCTACATAAATTTTTTTTTCAAGTGGGTCTGAGCGGGGATTGAACTTGGGACCTATGGTATGCTATTCGGATGACTAACCTACTATACGACGGCGGCATGGAATTGTTTTTTTTTACTTTTTTCGAATTCGTTCAACAAACTAATGAAAAAATCAAAAAAGAAGTTTTGAAAACGGTATGAAAAAAATATTTTTCTTGTCCTATGCAAAAGTGACTTACCGTTAGCCCATTTCAACGAAAATGGATAATTAAATATCTTGAGGTCTCAAAAAAATAAAACCAGTCAAACTTTTTAAAATTTATTAAAAATAAAAAATTTTTGTATTGCATATGTTCAGGATCTTCTTCAAGGACGTAAAATATTTTGGGAAGCCCTTAATAATTAGGAAACTTTTCAACCGATATTAATGTGTTATATCTCGTTGGAGAGCTCATTTTGTTATCTGTAGGATGCTGTTAAACATGTTTTTAAAAACATATTCTAAGTAGAAACATTTTGAAGAAATCTAAAGAAACACCTCAGTTTTCCCATTTAACTTTGATGTCCAAACTTTGGCGTCAAGTCAACACGCTTTCCCAATATCTGATCTGAATGAAACTTTGTATTTGGATTATTGGGGTCAAATGTAACAAATTTGGAGGGTACGTCTTTTGATACAACGAATTTCACTTTTTCTGGGACACTCTAATATATATGTTTAATTTAGAATTTCTTTCGGTGTAATTGCCATCCTCGTTAGAGTTTATTAACTCCTTCTTTTACACCCTTGGGTGGGAAATTTAATAAATTCTAACGAGTAACGGTTTCTACTAGTTTATTTTAGTTTACTGCCATTTTGGTTTATAAAAAATATAGACAATTCACCTTGAATTACCAAGTAGAACACATCATATCATAAAGGTAAAGAGAAATTAAATAAAATATTACATTTTAATTTAAACCATAAAATATTTGTTTTTATTTATTCTACAATAAACATTTTGGTCTATTCGTCCCGGATTTTTTAGAATCAAAAAGGAACTGAAGCTTCTTAGAAAAGATTATTAATAATCTTTTTATTTTTGACAGATTTCCACCACATCAACAATCAACCACAGTCCACTTAATTACATCGTTTTATTGTCAACAACATATATAAAACAAGGTGCGTAATCTGAATTTTAAAAGTGTTTTAAAGTTTCAAGTTTAAAAAAAAAGTGGAAATAATAAACAAATAAAGTGATTCTCTTTTACTTTTATTATTGCTTTTACTTACATACATATTTTTTGTATATACATACATATGTTCTTGATTTACTATTGTGATTGATCGTTTAACCCGTTCTTACATTACCTTGTGTAGTGTAGTATCGCCTTTAACTAAAACGGAGCTGGCTCTTAAAAGACGGATAGAAATAAAAAATATTTTATAAAAATAAATAATTTAAATAAATTGTTTAATTTTGCGAATAATTTATTATTAAATAAATAAAATTAGAATTAAAAAAAAAAATTCTGTGCGTGCGTAAAACAAGGGTGAAATAAAATAAAGTAAAAAAAAAGAATTATAATATTGTTGGAATTTTTTGTTTTTCTTTGCTCCTTTGTTTATTAGTTGCATACACCCTACGATCGGTCGGTTTGACTGATATATCGTTTGTGACAATTATTCAAGTAAAATTTTAAATTTATTAAATAAATTAAATTTTCTTTAAATAAATATTTATAATTTGTAAAAATTTTAAAATTTAGAAAATTTTTGGGAATTTTTATATAGTTTCCATATATTGAATTAAGAGTAATACACACAAATTAATATTTTTTGAATTAGTTTTCGACCAATAGTGCTTATTAAAATATTTTGAGAAATTATTAAGAAATTAATTAAAGAAAAATGCCTTCCACACCCTTTATAAATTTTATTCGTACTTCGGATTCTCTAATCCAATTTAATGACTTCGTCAATAGTTTAAAAAAAGAAGACCAAAGCATTTATACGCTTCAAGGTCATTTCAATCATTTAAACCATTTATGGGAAAAAGTTTTAAGAACAAATGACGAATGTATGGAATTTTTAAATAGTGCGGAAAATCCAAATAAAAGGGATATTGGGGCAGCATTAAAAAAGTATAATTCGGCTTATACTTCTCAAATTGGGTGTTTCGCGAATTTGCAAAGCAATATAGAAAAACTTAAAGAAGTTAAAAAGAATAGTGATTCTCCGGCATCTTCAGTAACCGTCCACAACACAGGCCATAATTTAGTGTTGCCACCTTGCGATGTGGACACTTTTGAGGGTAATTACTTATCCTGGCCTGGGTTTAGAGATTTATTTACTGCACTCTATGTAAATAGTTCACGGTTAACCAACATTGAAAGGCTTTGTCACCTTTTGAGGAAAACCAATGGGGAAGCCAAAGAAATCGTAGAAAAATTTCCGCTTTCCGATGAAAGTTTTGATTTGGCTTGGAACAGTCTTCGGAAGACTTATGAAAACCCTCGAATGTTGGTTAACAATCAGCTCAAATCACTGTTTAAGCTTCCAGTACTTGATAAAGAAACTGGTATAGGGCTCAAAAATTTGCAAAGAGGAATAAATACTTGCCTTTCTGCATTATCAATTTATAAAGTGCAGACCGAATACTGGGATCCAATTATAGTCTTTATGTGCGTTCAACGTCTTCCAGACTCTACAGTTACCTTATGGGAGCAGAGTATAAAAGACAAGTTCGTCTTATCTGCCTGGAAAGACATGGATGCATTCTTGACGGAAAGGATACAAACTTTGGAATGCCTTCGTGATGTTAGGGAACCACTTAATCAGAAAAAAGCTACTAGTCAAAAAGTGAATGCGCACTACGCGACTTCGTCTTCCAACAATAATAATTGTGTAATGTGTAAAAACCAAAACCATTTTCTACGGGATTGCAAACGCTTCAAAAACCTTTCAGTTGCTGATCGTTTTTCGACGGTAAAAAAGTTTCACTGTTGTGTCAATTGTTTGTCACGTACACATGAAGCAAAAAGTTGCAATAGACAACATAGTTGTGCTACATGTGGAAAGAGGCATCATACTATGTTGCATAGAAAATTCAGAAAATTCTTCTAATGCCTCGAGTGCTACCACTCAAAGTAACATAGCTCAAAATAATACAAATCAAAATCTTCAGAATCAAACTGCAAATCCTAATGTTAGAGCCTTTGTTCCTGGATTGCCGAGTACTTCTACAGGTATCCAATCATCGACTTCGATAAATCGGCAGACATATCATGTGTCTCAAAATCGGAGTGTTCTCTTAGGGACAGCAATGGTGACTATACGTCACCAGGGTACTACGTACCCAGCTAGGGCTCTTATTGACCCAGCTTCGGAAAGCTCATTTATTTCTGAACGGGTTCAGAATCGGTTGAAAATAGCTGCGCATTTTACGAATGCCACCATTTCTGTTGTAAATGAAACCGTTTCTGCTTTAACTCGAAAAATTTGTTCGGTTGAGATAGGCTCTCCCTTGGACTCAAATATAGTTTTGAGAACTCTGTTTCTTGGATTACCAAAAATTTCTGGTAACTTACCTTCGTTCATTGTTGATAATCGAATGAAGGAGAATTTGCCAAGTTTACGTTTGGCATTTACTATTTGGTGCGGATTTATATCCACAAATAATGTTAGGAGAAATTCAACGTAATGTGCTGGGAACTTTGTTAGCCCAGAATACAATCTTCGGTTGGATTCTCAGCGGTCCCGTTCCACAACCTTCGGTACACGTGTATTCTACACGCGTTGAATTTTCTGAAGAAGACAATTTAAATCAAAGCTTACTTCGCTTCTGGGAATTGGAGGAAAGGCCAAAAAGAAAATCTATTTCTATTGTCGATCGCAGATGTGAGGAGAACTACCGGAAAACTACTCGTCGTGGATCTGATGGACGGTATATTGTAACCCTTCCTTTTAAACCGGAGTATCCCGAACATATTTCTTTAGGCTTGTCGCGAAATAATGTTCGAGCTCAATTTCTACGAATTGAGACCTCACTTCTGAGGAAGCCTACAATAAAGGAGATGTACGATGACGTTGTCAGGGAATATCTGGAGTTGGAACATATGAAGGCAGTTGAGGACAATGCGGAACGAATTCTGTCTTGCTACTTACCCCATCACCCGGTAATAAAATTGGACAGGAAGATAACAAAATTAAGAGTAGTTTTTAAAGCATCGAATAAAACTTCTAGCGGTTTTAGTTTAAATGATTGTCTTGGTGTAGGACCTACACTGCAAGCGGATTTAGTTCTTCTTATATTACGCTGGAGATTTTATAGGTTTGTTTTCAACTGTGATATAACACAAATGTATAGGCAGATCAGACTTGATCAAGCTCATACTCCATTTCAACGAATCTTATTTCGTGACTCTCCTTCGGAGGAAATTAAAGAGTATGAGTTACAAACTGTAACTTTTGGAGTTAATTGCGCTCCATATCTAGCCATTCGTACCTTGTTGCAACTGGCTGATGACTGTGAACATGAGTATCCCCTCGCATCACAAATCCTTCGGAGATGTATGTACGTTGACGACGTTTTGAGCGGAACTCATGATATATCAACTGCTCTGGTCACTCGTGATCAAATTATAGCAGCTTTGTCTTCAGCCGGCTTTGAACTTCGAAAATGGACTTCTAATGATAAGTCCATTCTAAAGGGCTTACCTCTCAATCATTTAGTTGATGAGAAGCTTTTAACTTTTGTCGAGTTTAGCAGTTCGAAAACATTAGGACTTCAGTGGAACGCTCAATTGGACGTGTTCTATTTTAAAGTTGATCCAATTGCCCATCGCGCTAAATATACTAAACGGGAAGTACTTTCAATTATTGCAAAGTTATTTGATCCTGTTGGCTGGCTTAGTCCAGTAATAGTCATAGCCAAGATGATTATGCAAAAAATTTGGAAAGACCAAATCGAATGGGAAGATTCTCTCAAGCCTTCTACGATGGCTGAATGGGATAAATTTGTTTCTTCATATCATGAAGTGAATTCTATTCAAATTCCTAGATGGGTTCGTTATGTACCTGAGTCTACGGTTGAAATTCATGTCTTTTCAGATGCCTCGGAAAAGCCATACTCGGGGGCCGTATATATTCGTATACAAACTCCAAACAACGAAATTTTTACCAATTTGCTTACTAGCAAAACAAAAGTGGCGCCAATTAAATCAGTCTCTTTACCGCGTCTTGAATTGTGTGGTGCAGTCTTAGCTGCCGAGCTCTTATCAAGCGTGTTAAGAGAAATCGATGTAACCCTGAGCCAAGTATTTTGTTGGACCGATTCTACAATCGTCCTTGCTTGGTTAAGAAAAGATCCTTGTTCTTGGACCACATTTGTGGCCAATAGGGTCTGCCGGGTGCAAGAAATAGTCGGTAAGCATAATTGGAATCACGTCAAATCAGAGGATAATCCCGCTGACTTGGGAAGCAGAGGTGTTCTCCCTTCCGATTTGGAACAAAGTCAACTTTGGTGGCACGGTCCACAATGGCTTAAACAAGATAAATCATCTTGGCATTCGCAAAATCTGTCTTCGCTTGACACAGAAATTGAACTTCGTTCTGTGAAAACACATGCTTCATTCTTTACAGATTATAAAGATGTGTTAGAGCGATTTTTCACTCTGGATAGAGCATTACGGGTTATATCATATATGTTTAGATTTTATCGCAATACACATCCAGCCCACAAAGGTCACCACAGATATACTTCTGATCTGATTGGTGACGACGAGGTTAAGTTTGTTAAAACCCGATTGGCTATTATGGCTCAAAAGGTTCATTTTCAAGACGAATACAAATGTCTTCTTGATAAGACTCCTCTTCCTCCGAAGAGTTCTCTTTTAAGTTTAAATCCATTTTTGGATAACGAGGGTGTTATGCGTCTTAACGGTCGCCTTGTTAAATCTCCTTCACTGGTTTACACCGAAAGGCATCCAATTCTGTTGCCTTATTCGTGTCGCTTTTCACATCTTCTAGCAAGCTTTGTTCATGTCATTTCAATGCATGGGGGAAATCAATTAATGTTGAGAATTTTACGTATAGAATACTGGATTCCTCGAGTAAAAACTTAACGTAAAATCGGTCTTACATCGTTGCAAACGTTGTATATTGTATCGAAAACGCTCTTGTAGTCAAATTATGGCTGCTTTGCCACCAGAGCGGACTACATTGAACCGCCCATTTACCACTACAGGTGTCGACTTCGCCGGCCCTTTCAAGGCCTCTCGTGGCGTTTTATACCTGCTGGCGCTCCCCATATGGGAGGGCTTTGGGAAGCAGGTGTTCGAAGTTTTAAACTTCATTTTCGAAAAGAAGTTCAAGCGGTACGATACACTTTTGAAGAACTCTCAACTATATTAGCGAGAATTGAAGCGTGTCTTAATTCGAGACCTCTTTGCCCCATGAGCGAAAATCCCAACGAGCCAGTAGCGCTGACTCCGGGTCATTTTTTAATTGGATCGCCTATATTGGCTCCACCGGAACCAACAATATATGACTCACATCTAAGTGTTGGGAACAGATATAGGAAAGTTCAGGCTTTTATCCACCATATCTGTCGCCGATGGAAAGAGGAATATTTATCCGAACTCCATAAGCGAAATGGAAATATCCACAATGCGATGTAGCTGTTGATGACTTAGTAGTCATTCGCAATGAACAGCTTTCTCCTACTTCTTGGAAACTAGGTAGGGTCGTTAAAACATATCCGGGTAGCGATACACACGTGCGGGTCGCAGATATTAAAACTAAAAAGGGGATATTTAAGCGACCAATCACAAAACTGATCCCTTTGATCAGTGATTAGTAAATTATAAAAATCAAATTATTAATATATAATATTTCTTAGCGCTATGGAGTTCTTACGCCTTTTATTCGATAACGATGGTTTGGAGGATTACGATGAGGAGATGGTAATGGAGGAGTCCACAGAAGTAGTTGAATCGGTCCCTGTTGTCGAGAACACTAACTTTAAGGAAGAAGCCTCTCCTATGGTTGTAGAGACAGCCCCAGCATCTTCTACGCATACCTCTCCCGACGTTCATGCTCTAGCAGTAGACACGGTGAATACGTAGTCGTTGAAGGCCGTAGTCATCCCTACACCATCATCCGAGGTTCCGGCTCCTATAGCCGTAAACCCTGATATGACTTCGACCCCAACCAATGAAGCCTCGGGTACGCAACTTAAAAAGACACAGGTGAATTGCAGAATATGCAACAAATCGCATCCGGTATACGGGTGTCCTATTTTTAAAGGGTTCTCTTTAGAAAAACGGATCCGACAAATTGTTTTACATTGCTATTGTTCGCGCTGTTGTGTTTAACCGCATCATGTGTTTAACAATTGTCAAAGCAAAAAGACTTGCAAACATTGTAAGGGCAAGCACCACAGCCTTTTACACGTGCATAAACGCGCTTCCCTTACAACCGCGGAAACAAAAAAAATCAATCGCCCGACTCGTCCGATAGTAGAATCTCCGGCTCTCTATTTGCCTGTGAGGCATTTAATTACATTTTCGCCCACTACGAGAGTGCTTTTAAAAATTCAACAAAAATATATTCCAATTCGGGCGGTAATAGACTTATGTTGCGCCCGTAGCTACATTTGTGACGAGTTGGTGAAAGACCTAAAGTTACCGACGATTCCTTTTGGATCCGAATTGTTATCACGTATTCACGTTCGGTCGATACATGATCCAAAGGAATCGTTGGACTGTACGGTAAAGGTCACCACAATGCAAAAAATTAAAACGCCTTTAACATCGGTCGACGAATCTATTAAGCGGTCTTTTATCGGACTGCAATTGGCAGACCCGAATTTAAATGTGTCCGGTAATGTTGCATTAGTTATTGGTCCTGAATTCGCGCCGCAGGTTTTAAAGGGCAATATAATTGCGAACCCGGGCCTTCCAGTGACTCAATACACAATATTTGGGTGGGTCATATCAGGTCCTTCGCCTTATTAAATAAATATATCGGGTATGTGATGGACATTTTTCGTTTTCAAATCGATCGATTTCAGACATATTTTTTAGCTAATTTTCGGTTATTTCACCCAAAAAAATGAAAATTTTGGCTTTAATCCTTTTGACTGATATTTTATCTTTCATTTGGTTTGAATTTTTTGGGAAAACAACCGAAAATTATCTCAAAAATATATCTGAAATCGATCGATTTGAAAACGATCGTTTTCCATCACATACCTGTATATGTATATAAAAAAGAAAATTTTAATTTAAATCTTTATTTTTTCAAAAAAAAAAAACTTAGACCACAATATTGGTCTGGTCATATGACCTTTCGTCATTCATCTTTAAATTGACCGCTATATTGGTCGGGTCGTATGACCAACCATCTTTAAATTGACCGTTATATTGGTCGGGTCGTATGACCGCTCAACTTTAAATTGACCGCTATATTGGTCGGGTCGTATGACCACTCAGCTTTAAATTGGCCGCAATATTGGTCTGGTTGTATGACCACTAAAATTATCTTGACCGCCACATTGGTCTAGTCGTATGACTTTGTTTTTTGAAAAAATGATAAAATGTAAAAAAAAAAAAATAATAATATAATATAGAATTAATTTAGATTTACCTTTATTACATTGTTGCAACAAACCTTGTTATTGCAAGGTGGGCGGCAATGTTTAATTTAGAATTTCTTTCGGTGTAATTGCCATCCTCGTTAGAGTTTATTAACTCCTTCTTTTACACCCTTGGGTGGGAAATTTAATAAATTCTAACGAGTAACGGTTTCTACTAGTTTATTTTAGTTTACTGCCATTTTGGTTTATAAAAAATATAGACAATTCATCTTGAATTACCAAGTAGAACACATCATATCATAAAGGTAAAGAGAAATTAAATAAAATATTACATTTTAATTTAAACCATAAAAATATTTGTTTTTATTTATTCTACAATAAACAATATATATCTACAAGTAGTTCGTATTTGATAATTTGCGTTTAATGTCATTATATGGTAATTCCCACTTAAGTTACTACAGATCTGTTACCATCATATATCTCACTTCTGATATCTTTCCAAATTAATTTAGTACAGTTTTAAATTTTTACATTAGACAAACTTTATTTATAAGACAAAAATTTATTAGTGTTTAAGCACAAAAAGTGCGAGTGCGTTTTATACATCAAGTACTTCATTTTCTAAAATATATTAAACATACTTCAATTGTTGTTGTTCTTATTTTTATCTTGAAATTTAAATACAATTTATTTTCATTACACCTTCTGTTGCTCATCGACACTGCACTAATTGAGTTTGTACACTTAAATACATGTTTATTACTTATTTAATACTTTTGGATTAACAGTACGAGTAACAGCAGACACACCTTCCTCGAATTTTGTTCGGAACAAAACATTAGCATTATTGAACATACCGTCCTTGAGAGAGACTATTATAAATTGTGATGATGTAAAGTGGGCTTTAAGCATATTACCAATGTTCTGTGTATGAGACATATCTAGAGCAGCATCTACTTCATCAAGTATATAAAGAGGAGCAGGAGAAAATTTTAGCATAGCTAAGACTAATGACAGTGCTACAAGAGAACGTTGTCCACCAGACAATTCACCTAAAGATTCTTTCCAAACCCCATTAAAACCCACTTTGATTTCAAGTCCTATTAATTGGTTATTTACCTTTACAGGATTTAGCCGAGCTTGAGAACCTTGTAACAACGTACTAAATATGCTACTAAAGTTATCATCTACCACTTTCCAAGCTTTTTCCACCTTTTCACGTTTTTTCTCATCCATTTTGCATATTATGTGCTCTATCTTTTCTTTGTCTTGCTCCACTATTTTTTTTCTTCTCATAGTTTCATGATATTGTTCCTCTTCACGCTCAAGCAGAACCATTGCCTTAAGATTAATGTTACGCTCCATCTTTTCTTTTTGTTGGATCATATAAGATAATTTTTCTCCAGCTTCAACTGGGTTTTCCTTTGTGTAATCATAACGGGTATTCTTTGTGCCGAAAAATTCTTTTTCTTCATTAATCCAGGGATATTTATTTTCCAAATTTTCTAACTTTTTTAAAGATTCCTTATTATCAGAACGTACTTTATTAACTTCATTTTCTTTTCGCTTTATTTCTAACATTAATTCCTCATTATGAATTTTTAGTTTTTCACATTTATTAAAATACAGTTTAAGTTCTTTATTTTGAGATGAAATTCTTTCTTTCTGTTCTTTTATTTGTTTTCTTAAATTTGATATATGTTCACCAGAAACTATATTTTTAGAACGCATTTCATTAAAGGTAATCTTCTTATTTGCGATTTGCTCCTCCAAAGTTGCTTGAATAATTTTGGAATTTGTTATATCTTTGGTTAAAGTCTCAATTTCTAGTAGTAATGTATCGTACTCTTGCTCGTATTTTTTCCAGTTATTACTCGATTTTTCAGCTTTAATTTTTGCTAACTTCATAGCTTCAGTTGCTGCCTTTAATTCTCGTTCCCGATATCCCTTAGAATCTGCTAATTTAGCTTCAATTTCTTTAGCCTTAGTCTGTGAAGTCTTTTGAACATCTTTAGCTTTTAAAAGTTGTTCTTCCAAAACTTTTATTCGTTCTTTCAGAGATTGAATTTCCTCTTGATGTTGGTGAAAAGTAGTTTGCCCTAGGCGTTGTTTACATGCATTTAACTCATGTCGACGTAATTCAAGTGATTCTTTAAGTTTGTTGTAAGTCCTAGCGTTTACTTCTAAATGTGTTAAACGCTTGTCAATATCAAATATCGAGGTTTTATATTTTTCTATCTCTTTTTCTAAACGTCTAATTTCAGCTAAATCTTGTAGAATATTACCGCCTTTTGGCTTTGAACCTCCCGATAATGTTCCATCTGGATCTACAACGTCTCCATCGAGTGTTACTGTCCTGCAATGAATATTACGATGATAGGTAACCTTAAAAAAATACAAAAATATTACATTAGACCTTTTGGATATTCCTAAATATAAATAATTCTGGTAATTTAGAACACATTTGTACCATGACTTTTTTCTAAATTTTCATATAAAAGTCATGAAATAAAAATCATTAAAAAAGTTTTAGAAACAAAAAAAAAACATCCTTTAACATGCTTATGTTATGCTTTTTGGAGCTTAACGATATAAAAAGTATAAGTCTACACAAAATTGTATTTCTGTTTAGTATGTATTTTATTTGTCAAAAAGTATAAATTTTAAAATTTATTTGACGATTTGTTAATACAACAATGAATTTTTATATTTTACTGGCATTTTGGCGATTTTTGAAAAAAAAATATTTGAAAAAAATTGGCCATAATTTAATACTGATGAAATTTTCATATAAGTCATGAAATAAAAAAATTGAAAATTGTCACCTTAACTCTAAAAAGTCACAAAAACTATGAAAACGCTAATAAAGTTAATTTAAGTTAAAAGACAGCTGTTAAAATTTCATGATATTCTATTCATTAGTTTGGGAGTTATTGTGTATAGAGAAAAAATTCGCTTTTTATTTTACACTGCTTCTTGAATGAAAAAAACGCCCAAGCGAAACAATGGCTTGATAAGTGTTATGGTTTGATGTGTCGTAGAGCCACCGATGTTGCAGAACCCAGTGGACGTCCAAATGAGGTTCTGAATCCAGAAAACATCAAAAAATCCACAAAATGCTTTTGTTCCGTGCTTTCATGGCACGGAACAATAATGAAAAGAAGAAAACCCAACAAAATGGTTATAACAAAAACAATGGTAACAACACTTATACGAGTAGAATTTTAAATGTTTCAATTGCGGAAAAAACGGTCATTATGTAGAGAAAAGACTTCTAAAGAAGACCAGAAAACCGAACAAGCTCATCGAGCTTTTGCTGCAACAAATGGACATGTATTACAGCAAAATATTTGGTGTGTTGATAGCGGAGCTTCAGCTCATTTATGTTGCAACCGCGACATGTTTAAAAACTTTTAAGATCATAAAGAAGAAATAATTCTTGCTGGTAGTAACCATATTCAAAGTTTTTATAAAGGAGTTTAGTCTTACATTGAAAGATGTTCTTTATATTCCGTGCTTGCAGTGTAATTTTATCTCTGTTGGTAGTTTTCAATGAAAAAGAGGCTGTGATAAGAAAATAATAACGAATGTTATTATTTTTAAATTTTCATGTGAGGGTTCTGAAATTCCTTCAAAATAAACGTTTTGGTCACATAAATTTTGAAAGTTTGCGACAACTTATTAATAAAAATATGGTTTTTGGTATTGTAGGTACTACTTTGCAAATTATTACTTTGTATTTCAAAAATATTTAAAATCAATATTTCATTTTTTATATTGTTAAAAATTTTCATAAATTTAAATTTTGAATATTAAATTTATTCATTCTAAAAACTATCGTCATAATTCAAATTTTCATAAAAATAAAAATCTATTTTTTTGAATAAATGTTTTTTCATTTATAGTATAAATGCGAATGTAAGTGCAGTGTTAAGGGTGGATTAGTTGAACTTATCGTGAGGCTGCCTTAACGGCCAACTTAACGTCTGACTTTAGAACAGTTACTGAACAATTTAAAAACTTAAGACGTGCCATATGATTTTGACATAAACAAACAAAACAAAAATTATTTGCCGCCTGAACAGTTTGTTGTATACACAAAAAAGAAAAACAATGGATGTCGAAGAAATGTTTTTGTGTTTAAATTTTTTAAAATTACTAAAAATGTATAAAGAACTTAAAACAAAAATTCCGCGCCGCGTACGAAGATGGAAGGTTCGACCCATTAATCGGGATTATATAATAGCGGGTTATAATCACAAAGTTTTTATAAAGATAAAGGAGTTAGATGAGGAACAGTTTTTTAAGCACACAAGAATGAGCCGCGATGTGTTTAATCTTTTGCTGAAATTAATTCGCAATCAATTAACGAAAAAATGACAAAGAATAGGTCCGGAGGAGAGATTGGCAATAACACTTTTGTAAGTCAAGTCATAGTATTTGTAGTAAATAAATAAAATCTTTTAATATACTTTAAAGATATTTGGGTCACGGATGTTCCATCCAATCTATCGCTTGGAGTCACAAGTTGGGCAAAACTACGGTTCGCAATATAGTATTAGAAACATGTGATGTGTTATGGCGCCTTTTGTCTCCAATATATCTAAGCGAGCCTACAACACATCAATATCAGGATATTGCAAAGAATTAAAAAAAAATGTGGAATATTCCTAATTGTGTAGGTGCAATAGATGGGAAACACATTGCTATAAAGTGTCCTAAAAACTCCGGATCTATGTATTTTAACTACAAAAACACTTTAGTATAGTGTTAATGGGAGTATGCGATGCAAATTACACATTTACATCTGTAAATGTCGGAAGTTATGGCAGCCAAAGCGATGGTGGTAAATATTACTTTTGTGTTTTTTACATAATTTGAAATAACATTAAAATTATTTCTTTCCAAGGAATATTTCGTTTATCCGCATTTGGAGAATCCGTGATGTCAGGTACTGTACCTGTACCACCAAATAAACCACTGCATGATGCGTCTTCTACTCCATTTCCACACTTTTTTATTGGCGATGCAGCATTTCCTTTACGAAATAATCTAATGCGCCCTTATCCCGGGTCAAATTTAGATGAAAAAAAAACTGTTTATAACTACAGACTTTCCAGAGCCCGTCGAGTAATAGAAAATTGTTTCGGAATACTGTCCGCCCGGTGGAGAATATTGTTTACGACAATAGAGATGTCACCAGATAATGTTGATATAATAGTGTTAGGATGTGTGGTGCTTCATAATTTCATAATGCTTAATGATCAAAAACGTTGGTACTGTCCCGAAAACTATACGGATCAAGAAAGTCAAGATGGTACAATCCATGAAGGTAACTGGAGAAATGAGATTCGAACAAATGGAGATAGACCTTTATGTTCATTTTCCACACACATTCGGAGAGCAGCTCAAACAGCAATAGAATTGAGGGACACACTAGCAGATTATTTTTGGAATGAGGGTGCTATTCCATTTCAAAACCGAATGGTATAACTTTATTTGTATTAACATTATAAGTTAATTTTGTTCAATAAAAATTTTCAAAATCAAAAAAGTACCAAATTTGTTTGATATTTTTTCAAATTAGTTTTTGTTTCTAACACTTTTGGCTTAGAAAATAAAATGTTACCGATTTTTCCCCCCAAAATTAAAAAAAGTACCAAATATGTATTTTATTTTTCTTCAGTGTTAACCGATCCGTCTATAAATTATACTTCTGCTTTCATTAGCCTTAAAGATATTTTTAGTTTAAAAGTAACAAAACCAACCCCTAAATATTTTAACGTTTTTTATATAAAGATATAGAGAAGATTGATTTACTTATATAGATATAATTCAGTCTTTTTTATTTGTACATAAAAAGTACATTATTAAATTATTTACTAATTAAAAAACATAATAAAAATCACAAATTCATAAAAATCTCATTTTCTCAGTAAAATAAAAAATAAGGATAAAAAGGATTAAAAATAAGTATTAAAAAAATAAAAATAATTAAAAACAAGTAAGAAAGCGCTATAGTCGGTCAAGCCGACCATACGATACCCTTCACCACTAAGGTCAAAGGTGTTATTTTTCCTGTATAAAGACAAACATTTGCTAAATTTTGCCATCATACAAACATTTTCTCAAAACGTATATATTCAACCTGTTTCCGTCATTTGGACTTATATGAGAGCTAGGGTCAAATGTGGACCGATTATCTCGAAATTTGGCAAATTGATTACAGTTGTTACAAAAATTATGTATGCAAAAAATAAACTCAAAATTTTCATTATCTTTAGATTTACGAGCGTTTTAGTGATTTTTTGTCTCATTTAGTGAGTTTTTGAAGAAAAGTTTGTATGGGAGCTATGGTCAAATGTGGACCGATTTTAACGAAATTTGGTACAGTGATTTAAGTTTACATAAGCAGTATCTTGATATTTGTGGTCAATATAGCAATTCCGGGAAGTGGGACCTATGGGAGGTACCATAAATAATGGACCGATTTTGACCAATTTCAATAGCCATGGTCCCATTATCAAAAAATGATCTGTGCCAAATTTCATCAAATTATCTTTAGAATTGCGACCTGTAGTTTGATTACAAGGTTTACATGGGGGTCCAGCCAGCCGTCCAGGCAGCCAGACGGACGGACGGACATCGCTAAATCGACTCAGAAAGTGATTCTAAGTCTATTGGTATACTAAAAGGTGGGTCTAAGACAAATATTTCTATGCGTTACAAACATCAGCACAAACTTATAATACCCTTTCCACCTATGGTGGTGAAGGGTATAATAAAAATTATCATACATCTGCTAACTTTACATCCATCACCAACTCGGTAACCTTTGTCATCGTTAATATTTGCTTTTTTTGAGGCATTGTGGAAATTATGCCCACAATCATTTTCCCAAAACCAACAAGAGGATCCTTGTCGTCTTCCTTGGGTTTTTCTTTTGATTCGCAAAAGCTCTTGAATGCTTCTGCATCTTCAATAAAATGATAGTCCACATCGCAATTTCCTTCGTCTTTTCTTTTTCGTTTTGTACCTGCTGATGAGCAGGAAATGGGCGTGGATATATATGTGCCTTCACAACTCTCAGATGAACTCTGAAAAGGCTCAGGTGGTGATGCTGGAGAGACAGGCAACGATAGCTGCAGCGGCTCCATTATGTTTGATGAACAACGTGTGCTGAAAATAATATTTATAAAAATTAAACATGTAGAAGCGTATGTATGTGTATAGTTTTTACTTACGCCCTGGGTATAATATGCGGAGATAGAAAATTCATTGTGGCCATAAGTGGCCATGGAGTCCTAAATGAAGAACCACTGCCTGAAGGAAGGGATTCCAGTCGTTTCTCCTTGGCATATCTGTCTCTCAGACATGCCCACCTTTTCACACACATATCCTCTATAAGAGGAAATAAAAATAATTAAAAAAGTATGAAATGTAGTAGTCGGCCAAACCCGACTATATTAAATATGAACTAAATACAAAATTTAACTTACCTGGAAGTTGCATTTGAAGAGCAATCTCGCTCCAGAGTCTTTGTGTTTCTTGGCTAATTTGTAGCCGGCACTATACTTGTTATAGAGGCATTCATTTGCCTGTACCAATAAAATAAGTTTTTCGTCGTTCATTTGTTTAAACTATTTTTTAATTAAATTTCTTAAAATTTGTATATTTTTATTTTTTACTTTGAATTAAATTTCTTAAAATATTTATATTTTTGTTTTTCACTTTTGCACTTTTTTTCAACTTGTTGATATTTTTCGATTTGCTTATATTTAAACAGCTGATTGTACAGTGTTGTCAGTAGTGAAATATACGAAAGAGTTACAGCGATTTTTAGACCTTTTTTTAATAGCGGTTTTTTTAAATTTTATGTTTATTAAAAAACAACATATATAGAGCCATGAAATAATAATACAAGGAAGTTTAATAAGAAATAATAAAATAACTAAAAAGTACATTAACAGATAAAATTAATGAAAATTAAGAAACAACAAAAAACAAAAAAGATACTCAAAAGAAACAGTTAAGAGACAAAACAATAAGAAAGAAAAAACAAATTGATTAACAAAAAAGAAAATTCTTATGTTACGAATTGTTGTTCAAAATTATTTTGAAGTATATTAATTTTTTTGAAGTTTAATATTTGAAAACAATTGAAGTAAATCGTTGCCACCTTTAGAAAATGGGAACTGTAATTTTTAAATTAAACAGAATCGCATATAAATAATTAAGATGTGATTTAAAATTAAAACAAATTATGTGAGATTTATTTATTAATATACGAATATTTAGGTCTAAAAAATAAGGGCAACAAGTCCAAAACATTAAGTTAGTAATAACTATATACTTCTATGCCTTTTGAGATAGATAAACAACAAAGGATGCAACGTCATCAGCAATTAGACAATCTTTGTGATAACTGTAATGATTCCTAGCGCCCCGTAAAACATGGTTAAGCAGGTTCAATACAGACGTACAGCTTCGGAAATCTACAAAATCTTTCCAGGATAATGTATATTAGCTGAAGATTTTTAATTTGAACCTTATTAAATGTTATGTACTATTGACAGTTTAATTCCGTTTCGTTTTTAAATTAAATTGAGATTCCAGGTTCAGAATTAGTTGCTGCAGAATCGGACAGATTTTTCGATCAAGCGGCCACTAGAACTCCTTTGGCTTTATTTATTGATATACTTTGAAATGGCTTAATTGCACAATGGCTTGTAGAAATAAAACAGCGCCATCTCAAATCACAGCTTCTTAAAAGCCTATTGTCATAACCATTTCGGCTCAATAAATTACATAAAATTAACTTTTTTTGTAAAAAAAAAATTACCAAACATATATTTTACTCTAACATTGTATAAAAGCAGATAATTTATTAATATATTATATGAAAAATTAACTGTAAACATTATTCATGAAAATTATGCTATAATTTCAGTATAATTATAAAACTACAAATATTATTAAGCGTTTTTACAATGTTTTTTTCATTTTAGCGTCCTTCCATATCAACATATTGACAACACTCTTGATTAATGTCACTTAAGAACTTAAGGATTTTCTATTTTCAACAGATTCAGACGTTAAGGTAAAGTGACAGCAGAATTCACTAACTGCTCTCACTGCTTTACACACAATAGAAACGATCAGCTGTGACGTTCCGTTCCGGCGGCCTCACGCTAAGTTCAACTAATCCATGCTTTAAACCATTTCAACATTCGGATAATAGAGCCAATGATCTACTAGAAGTTATACACAGTGATGTATGCGGACCAATGAATACAACATTCTGTGGTGATGATAGATACATGCTGACATTTATTGATGACAAGAGTCGCTATGTTTTCGTTTACTTCCTTAAAAGTAAAAGTAAAGTAAAAAGTAAAAATGGTTGAGCGGCAAGTGGATAAAAAAAAATTTAAGTTTTGCGAAGTGACAACGGTACTGAATTTGTAAATAGAGCTTTTGATAATTATTTAAAGCAGAATGGTATTATTCATCAGTTGACTGTATCCTAAACGCACCAACAGAACGGTATAGCGGAAAGATTTAACCTTACTTTGGTAGAGATGGCGAGATGCATGCTATTTGATAGAGGTATAAGTGAAAATCTTTGGGCTTCGAAGCAGTTAATACTGCTACTTATTTACGCAATCATTGCCCTACAAAAGCTTTAAGTGACGCAACTCCCCATGAAGTTTGGTTTGGGCGTAAACCGGTAGTCAAACATCTTAAAGAGCTTTTGCTCTAGAAACAACACAATAAGTTTAAACCTAAAGGTAAGGAGTACATTATGGTTGGATACTAGGGTGTTCATTTTACTACTTTACGACTTTAAATTGTTTGAGTAATCAAATAACTTGAAAATGGGTTTTTTTAAATACTCGGAAAATCGATTAATCGTTAAAAATTATAGTGTTTTATTAACAAAAAAGCTTAACAATTCGCAATAAAAAACATAAAACAAAAATAAAAAAAATTATTTTTAATACAAATTAACATTTGTAATATATTGTCACCCTAAATATTTGAAGTGAGTTTATTTACTTCTATATATAAAAAGAAATCTTTCGATTTCATAAATCCTGAGTTTGATCTAATAGATTAGTAGGCTCTACGACTACCTTTTACCTATGTTTAAAATGGGATCTTCAACTGGACTAAAGTAGGATCTACGATTACATTAAGTCCTTTAACTGAACTATAGTAGGACGTACTGTTACTATAGTAGGACCTACGATTACACAGGGATCTTCAAGTAAACAATTGTAGTATCTACGAAAACATTGGAGACTTCAACTGGACTATAGTAGGCTTTACGATTGCAATGGTACCTTCAACTAATCTATAATAGGATCTACGATTACATTAGGACATTTATATAAACAATTGTAGAAATTACGAATACATTGGATACCATAACAGGTCTATGGTAGACTAGACTATTTATATCTGAAATTACATTGACTATATGTATACTATGGACTATATACATACAATGGACTATATACACATAATAGACTATATTACAAGTTGTAATTTACAAGTCTCGATTATTGCTTAGAATTAAAAATGTTAAAATCCACGATTATTTCATAAATGAAAAATTAACTATATTAAAACCCTCGATTATTGCTTTAAAAGAACCAACAATTATTGCCTAAGATGGACCATAGAACGATTGATAATTGATTTAAGTGGTCTTCATTTGAACCCATGATTATTGCATAAAATGGAATATATTATCAGCAGCAGCAAATACTTTCAAGCCAAAGTTGGCCATTATTGACGTGGCAGGGGAATAACAATTTACATTAAATAAGAAAACTTTTTCTTAACTTGTTAACAAAAAAAAAAAAAAAAAAAAACACAAAGAAAAATGCATACTAAACTAACAAAACATACAGCAAGTAGTATCTTAGCTCTCCATTTGGCCAACGTTTTTTACAAACTTAACAGTTAAGAAATATACTGAGATAAATTTTAGTCGTTTTATTTAAAAAAAAAATACTTACAAAATTATTGAAATAATTTTACTCGAGTAACTCGATTACTCGTAGAAAATTACTCAAATAAATCTTTATTTGAAATTAGCCATTTTATTTTACTCGAGCGATTAATCGATTTTATTTTTCCGATTAATCGAGCAAACATAACTCGAGTAAACACCCTATTGCCCTCGGGGGAACCTAATCCCTAGAGGGCGCGTCCCCAGGTGCCGGATAGGGGAATGCCTAGCATTCATGGGTGGGGAAGAAAAATCAAATATCTCTCGCGGACCAAACAGGTAGTAGTGGGTTAATACTTTAAACTAACCCCCCCCAAGCCCCGGTGTCATGCGCTTTTTTTGCCGTGCTACGGGCTTTCGGTTTGCAGTCGGGGTAAACGTTAGACTGTATTTCAACGGTGCCTGGAGGATACCTTAACGCCTTCGTCAGTATCTAGTCGCTCCCTCGTTAAAGGGGGCAATGACGTGGGTGACCTCTTTTCCCCCACACTCGTGGGAACAACATTTCTCTAAAAAACAAATCACAAAAAAACCCAAAAAAAAAAAATACAAAAACAAATCGACACGGACACGGACAAGACCACCCTGGAGCATAGCTTCAGGGTAATACGGGACACAGTAGGGATGGACGATATTGACGTACTGACTTTAAGTGACATCGACTCGGACATTCTCCGTCAGGAGAGACAAATACTGACGGACCTAGAGGAAATAGTGTGAGCGACAGAGGTTCTGCTGGATTCCTCCCTCTCCACCGGGGCCACTCAGTCACTGGCGGATATAACGCTTGAGTCTGACTCGGAAAGTGGGATCACAGTGATCTCAGTTTCTGAACAGCCTCTAGCGGGATCTCCTCCAGTAACTCGGGAAACGATGGATGGGGCTTCCTCAGGGGATCGACCGGTGGCCAACTCCACTGAGTCTGAACAGGACCCGGAGAAAATTCTGCGTGGTTCCCTGGTTGGAGAGGCAGAAATGACCTCGACCAGCCAGAGTCCATCAGAATCAGTTCCGGCGCCTCTCGACTCAGAGGAGGAAGGGAACCGTATTGAAGCACCTGGGAAAGGGAAAGAAGATCAGCTGGATCAGACTGAACCCACCATATCCGCCGGAACCAAGCAAGTAGCGGATGTGGTCCCATTGACTTCAGTCGTCACTGAAAAGATCTCGGCTCCACACCAGGAAGTGGCGGGATCCACATCAGCGTCTGCTGGTTCGGAGGAGATGGCGGCTCAGGAGGATCCGCCTCTGGAAAACCCATCATCCTCGAACGGACAGCTCGTTCGGCAGTACGCGGTGGTGGATTCTCCGCCATCAAAAGACTGTCGAACGAAATTTGATAAGGCGAAAAGTGGCACTAAGAACTCGTTGGCCTATCTCAAAAGGATGGCCAATAGAGATCCTACGCTGCTCAAGCCTAAGGAGAGGAAGATGATCAAGAGGCTCAGGCAAAGTGTCACTACGTTTGAAAAGACTTACGGCTCCACCATGGAGCTTGTTGGCTCCAGCCAAGCTACCTGTGCGGTAACTGCGGTGGAAACAGCCAAACCTCGTAAGGCGGGACCGAATAAGCCTGCCGCCGACAGAACCGTTACTGGGGCTGTGAAAGCGAGCAAGGTAACAGAGGGTGGCAAATCCCTAGATCCCCAGGCAAGTAACCGTAAGGTTAACGCCAAGAGGGCTAGGTCTAGTGATGAGCAACCCTCTACTAGCAAAAAGATCAAGAAGTCAGTGAGCCTTGATATACTTCAAGCAGCTGTTATTGATCACAACGATCCCTACAGCAGGATCAAGAGTGGTCTTTGGGAGTTGATTGAAGCTCGGATCATTGACGACATTGGTCTTTTTGAGGGTGCCAAGGAGGATATATCCTTCGAGGGTGCGGAATGGCGGAGGGGAGTGAAGATCGTCAACTGCAGTAATAGGAAATCTTTCGACTTCCTAAAAACTGTGGTTGGTGGCTGCGGCGACCTCTGCCCGTCTGCCAAAGTGGATGTGGTAGAAGCCTCTATGTTACCCTTGAGGCGTGTTCTGTCTGTATGGTTCCCTAACCCTGTTAGATCCGCGGAAACCATACTTTCTGCTATGCAGAAACAGAATGATTTCCTTACAACGGATTGGAGGGTCATAACTTCCTCTAGTTGTAAGGAGGGTAAGGGGAAGGATTTCAAATTTTCCGTGGATTTGGAATCCTTCAAGAAAATAGAATCGGCAAGGGGTACTGTCAAATTCGGTATTGGCGCCGTCAAGTTTAGGTATGCTAAACAGGGGGGAACCAAAGAAGCTGCTGGTGGTGCAGTTGAATCTACACCACTGTGAAGCAGCTTCGGCCGAAATGACAAGACTTCTTGTCGATTCTAATGTAGATGTGGCCTTAGTCCAGGAGCCTTGGATCCGCGGAAACAAGGTATGCGGACTAAAGGCTACAGGCGACAAGGTAAGAACATGCATTTTAGCTAAAAGTGAACTTAATTTTAAATTATCTAATTCCTACAGCAATGGCGATCTAACAGTTGTCGTGAAGGAAGTCAAAGGGAAGGCAATCTTCGCAATGGCTTCCGTATATCTACCGTATGAGGCAGAAGATCCGCCGGGTAGTGATGTCCGCCATCTGGTGGAGTCCATGGACAAAACACCTCTAGTCCTGGGTTGCGACGCCAACGCACATCACTACCAATGGGGCAGCAGTAACATTAACATAAGAGGTCAGTTTTTGATTTTATCGCTACTGACAATCTTATTATCTGTAATAAGGACAATATGCCAACGTTTAGGGTGAAAGATAGAGAAGAAGTGATAGACATCACGCTGACTAATAACAGAGATAACCTTATTGATAAGTGGAGGGTCTCTAGCGAGTGCTCCTTTTCGGATCACTGCTTGATCTCCTTCACTGTAAATTTCAATAAGGCTAAACAAGAACCCTTTAGGAACCCCAGGAAAACAAACTGGGAAAACTTTAGTAGGCTCCTTGACGCCAGAACAGCAAATATTCCCTTGGGAGTTTTCTCTCAAAAGGAATCGGATGCCCTGGTGTCGGTACTCAGTAAAAGCTATTTGGACAGCTACCATGAAGCTGTCCTTTAACTTTCCCTGGGAAACGTAAACAACCCAGATGGTGGTCTACGGATCTTAAATATCTCAGAACTAAAGTCAGAAGGTTGTTCAATAAGGCCAAACTCACTCATTTGGAGGAGGATTGGTCAAGGTACAAAGAGGCATTCAACAGATATAAAAGTGATCTCAGAAAGGCCAAACGGACGAAGTGGCGCGACACCTGTGAGTCCATCGATTCAGTTAATGAGCTATCCAGATTTAGACGGATGCTATCCAGGAACCCTGCGGTTCCTGGTTTCATCCAGAAGTCAGATGGCTTGTGGACTGAGTCGAGCCTAGATACACTAAATCTGCTTATTGACACTCATTTTCCAGGTAACAGGAATTTAGATCCTGTCCCGAGTATACCGATTAAGGTAGATTCGGTCGCAATACCGAACATTTTGATAGATAAGATAGTCACCATGGAGAGAATTAAATGGGCGTGAATTCATTCTTGCCGTATAAATCGCCCGGTCCAGACGGCATCATCCCCGCTATGCTTCAGAATTCCTCCGACCATTGTCTGTCAATTCTTCGGTCCATTTTCGTTAGCTTTCTACTTGGAGGCTTTATTCCAAGTGGATGGAGAGGTTAGGGTGATTTTTATACCAAAGGCAGGGAAGACTAGTCACTCAAAACCAAAAGATTTTAGACCAATCAGCCTATCGTCCTTCCTTTTAAAGACACTAGAGCGACTGATTGATCCCTATCTTAGGAACTCGTTAGAAACACGCATCATAAGTAACGCTCAACATGCTTACCTTAGGGGTAAATCTGTTGAGAGTGCACTCCATGATGTGGTTGGTTTTATCGAAAAAGGGCTAGATTTTAAGGAATACACATTGGCAGCTTTCTTAGATATCGAAGGAGCTTTCAATAACATCACGATTGACGCCATTAAGAACGCGCTTATAGAAACGGGCGTGCAGGGTTTTCTGGTAGAGTGGGTAACAACCTTGCTCAACAGCAGGATAATCAACTCTAGTATAGGAGACTACAACACTCGTAGAATAGTCACAAAAGGTACACCACAGGGGGGTGTTGTCACCCTTACTTTGGTTACTGGCGATTAACGTCATACTTAAAAGATTTGACTATCTAGGTAGGAAGATTGTCGCCTACGCTGATGACGTGGTAATACTGGTATCGGGTAAATACCTGAATACAATCAGTGAAATCATGGAATCGGCACTAGGCGACCTCTCCTCCTGGGCCAGTGACAAAGGACTGGGGGTCAATCCTAAAAAACAGAGTTAGTCTTATTCACCAGGAGGTACAAAGTTGAGTCTTTCAAACTTCTAGTACTTAATGGAGTAGAGTTAGGACTGTCGTTAGAAGCCAAATTCATAGGCATCATTCTAGATAGGAAGCTATCTTGGAAGAGGAACACGCTCGAGAGGATGAAAAAGGGACTTAACGCCTACTACTTTTGCAGGAACTCAGTAGGCAAGAGCTGGCGATTAAACCCAATGGTAGTATACTGGATATACACAACCATTGTAAGACCAGTTCTGACATACGGGTGCGCAGTATGGTGGGAAGCAGTAAACAAAGTCTCCTTCCTTAGCCTCTTGAACAAAGTCCAAAGGAGTAGTAGTATAGGCATCTTTGGAGCCCTAAGGAGCACTTCTCAGGCGGCCTTAGACGTGATGCTGCCTCTATTCCCTTTAGATCTATTCATAAAGGGAACAGCAACCAGATGTCTGCTAATGCTGCATGAGTCAGGCATACTTAGGCACAGGCAGACAGGACATACCAGCATACTGAACCGAACGAATGTTCCTTGCTTTCAGTCAGATTCTACTGCATCTGACTATCTAGTCAAGGAACTGGTGTTCAATTCTGTACTAGAGGTCGTTATTCCTGATAGAACTAGCTGGGATAATCGTCAATCGCTCTTTGAGGGGAACTCGATCTTCACAGATGGCTCTAAAATGGAAATCGGCACTGGCGCTGGTGTTTTCTTAAGAAACCAGAATATTAGGGAATACTACAGGCTTAGAGATGAGTGTAGTGTTTTTCAAGCAGAAATCATTAGTAGATTAGTAACACAAACTAAAATGAAAAAACCTTTGATTGTCGTAAGTGCGGAAAAAATCATGAAATACGGAAAAATCATGGAATACGAAATGTAAAAGAAGTAATCAATGTAATGTAATAAAAGTAAAAAGAAGTAATAGGTACAGAAACAATTTCTTAACTCCAGCGATACCACAAGCGATGAGATGAGAATGACCCAGAATTGTTTGTTGGATGTATTCTCTACAATAAAGGAAAAAACCATGAATATACAGAAAAACTTACAATAGGTAAACAAGCTTATGAAGTGAAGCTAGACACTGGAGCACAATGCAATGTCTTACCAAACAAAATAATAAATAAAATAAATGCCAACAAATATCAACAACTTAACACCCTTGCAAAGTTAAACATTTGGTAATTCGAAATTAGACGTGTTGGGTGAAATATTGCTCGAGTGCAAGGTAGGAGAGAAAAAATGCAAAATTTATTTCAAAATAGTAAATAAAAAAGTCAAGCCAATATTGGGCTGATACTTGTGAAAAACTAAATTTGATCAAAAGAATAAAACAAGGGCTGTATAAAAAACTTTGTCTATGACATTGACCTGATTGATAACCCAAAGTTTGATATAGTTCCTCCAAGGCGTGTTGATTTCAAAATTAGAGATGAAGTACAAGCAGAAATTTATAAAATGGTTAAAATAGATGTAATTGAACCTGCAACTGAGAAAGAATAATAAAATTATAATTTGCATGGACCCAACCAGTGTAAATAGGAATATAAAACGCCGCTAGCTCAGTTAAAAGGTGTCAAATTCTTTACAATCCTGGATTGCAAAAGAGGATTTTGGCAAATTCCTGTATCGAATCGCACAACTGAAGTAATTTAAATCATTGAAAAGAGTTGCTCAAGCTCAAGAAAGTAGCTTTGAGCCCACTATCGGTAAATTCAGCCTCAACAACTTAACATCTGACAATGGTATAAGGTTGGTCTCTTTTGCGGCCGTATAATACACAAAGCTAAGTGGGTGTCTCCCGATCAAATGACAAAAAATCAAATCAAACCATATTGTAGTTGACGGAAAGCACTCATCAAGCGTATTGGATGTGCGTACAATTCGGGGAGCTAATATGGACTCCGATCACTATCTCGTTGCAGCCAAGGTGAGAACACCTGGCTGAGTATGTCGCGAAACATGCAGACAGAATCGCAAAGGAAATTTAACACCACCAAGCCACAATCCCATCAAACTGCCACAGATTGCTCGCGACGAACAGCTCAATTACTCGGGGAAAATATTTCTACTCCCAACGAGATCAGCGCTCTATGGCAACATATTGCAAACTCTATGATAACTGCTGCAAAACTGTGTTGGGGTTCCAAAACCCTCTTCCAAAAAAACAAAAAACAATAGAGTTGGATAAGCTACTGTTACCGATGAGCACTTTTGCTCTCTTCTGTACTCGGTTACGAACTTCCAAAATAAACTTTGAAGAGAGGGCGAAAGTGCTCATTGATGTCAGCATGGTATCCAACTCTATTGAACCACTGGAGTGTCACACTTTTCTATCGTTTTTACTTTGGAATGTGCCCTAACGAAATTAGCGAATTCGTTCCCAAACTCAAATCTTCTTACGCAATACATGTCTCAAAATAGGGTCTTTGCAGGAGCTACTTGACCGAGTGCTGGAAAGGGTGAACGTGCTCGTCAGTATGCGACTCTATTGAGCCATTGGAGTGTCACAATGTTCCATCGTTTCTAGTTACTTTGGAATCCGGTCTATCGAAATCAGGGAACTTGTTCCTAAAACCCGAACTTTTTTACTTAATACTTTTCTTTCTCATACGCAGAACATCATTAAAAAATGTTTAATTTAATTTTGAAAAAAAATTATAATTTTTTTATTTTTTGTTTTTATTTATTTTTGATTTTATTTAATTTTAGGGTTTACATCATTTTACAGAAGTCTTAAGTTTTACAGGAAAAGCTTACAGAAAAGTAATAAAATATTACTTTAATTTTTCATTATCTGCCTGCAAGTTAATTTTTTCTTATTTATCTGGGCGATCTCAATATGTTTCTTGTGGAAACCGTAACTCGACATGTTTACCTGTGACTAGTGGTGTGCCGCAAGGATCTGTTGTTGGTCCTTTGCTATTTATGCTCTACATGAACGACTTTTTTAATATTCTAGACGGTTTTGAATGTGAAGCTTTTGTATTTGCAGATGATATACAGCTTTTATTTTCGGGTCACCTCCAGTTAATTGATGTCTTTGAGTATGATTTGAATACTCTTTTATCTTATGCATCCCAATGGATGAGAGATAGTAATCTTAAAATAAACTCAGCAAAAACGAAATCTATGCTCTTTAAGCCGCATACGTCTGTTGTTGACATATTTGTAACAATTGAAGGTCAAGTAATTGAATTTGTTGAGCATATGAAATGTCTTGGAGTCGTATTAGATAATAAACTTGAATTTGATCAACACATTAATTCAGTAATTTCCAAAACTAGTTTTACCCTAAGAAAATTATATGCCTTAAATTTATACTTACCCCTTTCTATTAAAAAACGCATAGCTCATTCCTTGCTAATGCCTAATTTATTATACTGTATTGAAGTTTATGCTGGTTGTAATAACTATAATTTCAATAAGTGCATACTACTTTTTAACAGAATAATCCGTTTTGTATACCAATTAAAACTGCACGATTATGTTTCCGATCAAGTTTCGGATTTTCTTGGTTGCAATTTTAAAAGTTTTGTCGATACAAGAAGTCTTTTATTTTTTTATAAAGTTATTTTTAACGATTGCCCGGATTATGTTCGGAGACTTTTTGTATTTTTGCAGACTGACAGAAATCCGCAGCTTTTATATCCCGTGAGACACCACCCAATTAATGAACGATCTTTTCATGTGCGAGTTGCCAAATGTTGGAACGCTTTGCCAAGACCTCTTAGAAATTTTACTTTCTCCCCACATACATTTAAAAAAAAAACTTATAGAACATGCATTTGTCAATAATATTTAAGTACTGTTTTTCTTGTGGCTGCTTTGATTACCGTTAAATTTTATTTAACTATTTTGCGCATATCATGTTATTATGTATATACGTATGTTATCTTTTATGCTTTTGTATAGTAACTTTATTTTATAATTGTTATAAATTTTTTTACACATGTACATAGAAGTTGTAAATATAAATCAATTTTTGTAAGACCCCCAACTAAATATATAAGGCCTCATTGGCTCAGTTGGTTCCTATATATTAAATAAATAAAATAAATAAAATAAAAATAAAATATTTCATGGCAATACTATTATTTGATATTTCATTACGAAGCTTTTACTTCCAAACGAAAAAATAAAATGAACTCAATTTAGAGCTTAATCGTTAGGCTAGTATTCGATTGCCTTCAAACGTAAAGAGTGCTCTAAATAAAATTTGTAGTTGGATTTTCTTAAATAAAAATCAAACCTTTTTATATAAAAACTCTACAAAATACGCAAATATAATGACATATTATACAAAATCATTTAGCATAAAAATGTTTACTTAGTACTCGGGTTTTGCAAAATTATCGACTTTTTTCGGAAACCCTCCAATTAAAGATTTTACAGTTGCTTCTGATACCTTTTTGGAGCATGTGTTCCACCTGCGCTTAAAATCGGACATGTTCTTGGAAATCTTTCCTGTGTTCTTCAATTCCTTTTTTACCAGAGCCCAATACCTTTCCACAGGCCGAAGTTCTGGACAGTTAGGTGGATTTGCCTCTCGTGGTACAAAAACGACATTATTCTTTGAGTACCACTCAAGTGCCTTTTTTCCATAATGGCATGATGCCGAATCGGGCCAAAAAAATGTAGTCACTCTGTGCTCTCTTAAAAAGGGTAACAACCGTTTTTGTAGGCACTCCATTATATAAATTTCTGTGTTTATTGTGCCAGATGCCACAAATACTTTACTTCTTTTGCCACAACTGCAAATAGCTTGCCACACGAGAAACTTCTTAGGGAATTTTGTTTGTTTTTTTGTGCGAAACTCTTGCCGAACATTGCCCCGTTTATCAGCAACATAAAAATCTTGACCAGGAAGTTGAGAAAAGTCTGCCAGTACGTATGTTTCATCATCCATCACACAACAGGTGTATTTTTTTATAAAATCAGACTTCAATTTTTTCGCTCGTTTTTTTGCTTCTAAGTTCTTTATAGCATTGCGATCTGGAACCTTTTGGACTTTGTATGTCTTCAGTCCAGCATAAGCTTTGACTCTATGTGCAAAATTCGTAGAACATTTCACCGTACGAGCTGCTTTTCTTAAAGAAGTGTTAGGCGCTCCTCGAAAGAGTCGCTAGACTTCTTTTGCCTTACCAATATCTGTAGGACCTTTTTTCCTCCCTGATCCAGGTTTTCTTTCAATGCTCAGGTTTTCCTTATACCGTCTGATGGCATTAGAAACAGTTCGAGGGTCAACTTTCAAATTTTTAGCTATTTTTTTAAAAGTCCATGACGGATTTTTTTGAAAAGTTTTAATTATATTTTCACGAACTTTTTTTCGCAGTCCATTTTGATTGAAATAACTATTGAAAATTAATAATTCCTAAAATAATAGTATCTGACATATCTATAGAAACTAACTTAATCAAAAAATAAATTATTTCTTGCACTATGGATAAATTTTGTCTAAAATAGTAAATGCATATTTTTTTTAGAACACTCTTTATGACAGTTTTGTGAACAGGCGTTAGTAGTTTTTTTTAACGAATAATAAGTTACCTTTTTCATTTTGAATTAAAAATTTTGTATGAAAAAAAGAAAAGCTTTCGAGTTGAGATATATTGGAAACCAAAAAATTTAAAAAGACAAAAAGCACAACGTTAGCTAACGTAAGACAGGCGAATATTTTCTAAGAACTCAATTTCAGACGAATCCGTCTGCCTTCAAAACGTTCGCCTCAGAAATCACATGAGTTAAAAGAACCTGCCATTAATCTGCTCATTGACACTCACTTCCCAGGTAACAGGAGTTTAGATCAGTGGTAGTCAAAACATTTGTATTAGTAAGTGTTAGTTGTATTGGTGAAAATATTTTACACACTCGAAAAAATATTTTAATAAAATTATGGTATTTTCAATCAGATCTATTAGTCAGTATTTAACACGTAAATAAGTTAAATTATTTTAAAAAACCATAACAGTTTTTGGTTTTACTAGTAAGTTAAAACTTTAAACAAAAGAATTTTATTATACTAAAAAATTATTTGTATGAATATGAAAATCTAAAACATAATAAAATTTAAAAACTATCTTAAAAGTAGCTCTACATAACGTTACTATTTTAATTTAAAGTATTAATTTCATAATACTATTCATTCTTCTTTAATTTTTTTTGTTGTCATAATACAATTCAAAAAGCGAGACGACAAACATTTTTTGAGTGTATTGAATTTAGAAGAAAAAATGTGCATTTTTCGGTGGTTGATTGCAGACTAAATGAAAGAGCGTAAGAATGCGTGTGAAGAGCGTAAGAATACATGTGATTTCAGAATGCTGAATTCAGTTCGAGCTGGCGACCATTGGTTTAGATCCTGTCTAAAGCATACCGAATACGGTAGACTCGGACGTAAGACCGAACATCTTAAAAGATAGGATTGCCACTATGGAGATAATTAAATGGGCCGTGAATACCTTCATGCCGTGTAAATCGGCCGGTCCAGATGGCATCATCCCTGCTATGCATCAAAATTCCTCCGACTATTGTCTGTCAATTCTTCGTTCCATTTTCATAAGCTGTCTACTTGGAGACTTTATTCCAGGTGGATGGAGGGAGGTTAGGGTGATTTTTATACAAAAACCAAAAGATTTTAGGTTTTAGTTCCGAACCAGAGGTCGTTATTCCTGATGGAATCAGCTGGGATAATCGTCAATCGTTCTTTGCGGCGAACTCGATCTTCACAGACGGCTCTAAAATGGAATCAGAATATAAGGAAGTCTTACAGGCTTAGAGATGAGTGTATTTCAGGCAGAAATCTTTGCAATTCTGAAAACTACTGAGCTCATTTCTTACATCATTCCTGTAGATAGCGAAGTGACAATCTACGTTGACAGCTAGTCTACTCTAAAAGCCCTGGAAGAATGTAGTATTACCTCAAAACTAGTCAAGTCGTGTAGATTAGCTATCATCAGCTTGTCGGCTACATATAAGGTAAGACTTTGCCGGATTCCTAGTCATTGCGATATCGCAGACTATGCTCGGACGCGGATTTGTCCAAAACGGTCGAGCACATCCTCTGGCATTGTCCTATGGTCCAAAACCAGAAACTTAAATTTCTAGCTATCTCTAACACTATTTAGAAACTTCTCCCTTCACTTTTTAACCTAACCTAATGTGGGACAATTGTATTTCACAAATAAAGAACAGGGTTATGTAACGGTTATGACTTTTATAATAAAACTCTGAAAATAGCGGTTACTTTTTGATTTTTATTTTTTTGATCAGAAATAAAAGTTATTTTGTGACTTTTATTATTTTAGGCAAAAATAACAGTTATTTTGGCTTTATATTTTATCGCTCAAATTATACCGGGTATTTTTGATTTATATTCTTTTGGTCAATTCATACCGAGTATGTTTGATTTATATTATATCGCTCAAAGTATACCGGGTATTTTCGATTTATATTTTATTGCCAACGGCCGTGGTATAGCAGGTTAGTCATCCGCCTAGCATACCAGAGGTCCCAAGTTCAATCCCCGGCCAGACCCACTTGACAAAAAATAAATTTTCAAAAAAGCGGCGCACAGTGGGGTGAATGGTAGAGAAAGTGGCGATTAATTCATAAAAGTCGTAATATTAAAATATTGTTATTTTTTATTGATAAATATTAATAAATACATAAAAGACCAATATTTAAAAGAAAAAATTTTGAAAAAACATAAATTGATTAGGTTCCCCCTCGGGGGAACCTAATCCCTAGAGGGCGCGTCCCCGGATGGCGGATAGGGGGATGCCTCCCATTCATGGGGGGAACCAGCCACATAAATAGGTGGCGAGGAACCCCTTTCCATGCGTGGGTGGTAGGAGAAAAATCAAATATCTCCCGCGGACCAAACAGGTAGTAGTGGGTTAATACTTTAAACTAACCCCCCCCAAGCCCCGGTGTCATGCGCCTTTTTTACCGTGCTACGGGCTTTCGGTTCGCAGTCGGGGGTAAACGGTAGACTGTGTTTCAACGGTGCCTGGTTGGATACCTTAACGCCTCCACCAGTATCTAGTCGCTCTCGCGTTATAGGGGGCTATGACGCGGGTGACCTCAGTTCCCCCATACTCGTGGGAACAAAATTTCGAAAAACAATCTTAATAATTAAAAAAAAAACCAAATTTAACACGGACGGGACTTCCTTGAAGGACAGCTTCAGGGCTAGACAGGACATACCAGGGAGAGACGACATCGACGAACTGACTCTTAGCGACATTAACGCGGACATACTCCATCAGGAGAGACAATTACTGACGGACTTAGAGGAGTTGGGGGGGCTATTGGACGATCTGGACTCCTCTCACACCACCGGAGCCACACAGACTCTGGCGGACGTCTCGCTTGAGTCGGATTCAGAATTCGAGGTTACTGTAATCTCAAATTCTGGCCGATCTCAATCGGGATCTCCTTCAGGATCTAGGGACCCGCTGGTAGGAGAGACTCAGAGGGAACAGACTGACTCTGCCGGTTCTACTGCTATCACAAGTTGTGCGACAGAGGTCTCGTTGGATCCGGACACAGAGGGCGATGTCAAAGTGACACCGGCTTTTTGTCAGGGTCCAGCTGTATCTCTTTTAGGTTCTGTGGTTGCAGTGGAAAGGGAGAGCCAGGCTGAACTGGCTCCGGAAGCCCAGAAAGATCGTTCTGACTGCACCGACAGGACTGAAGCTACTCAGGTCTCTGAGGTTATCGTGCTTGACACTGACACGGAGAGCGATATCACAGTGATATCGACTTCGGGGCGGGGTAAGGCTAGATCACCTCTTAGATCTTTGGCTTCAGTTGTGAAGGAGAGCCAGGCCGATCTTATCTCGGGTACCCCTCCACTCCCCTTGGGACGGTTAGTTCGGCAGGACGCTGTGGTGGATGCACCGCCACAGGTTAAGCAAAAACCCAGCCGAACTAAATTTGCCAAGGCGAAGAGTGGGACTAGAAGTTTTTTGGCCTATCTCAAAAAGATGGCTGACAAGGACCCTAGTCTGCTCGATGCAAACGAGAGGAAGAAGCTCAAGAAGCATAGGCAGGCCGTAGCTAAATTCGAAAGGATTTACGGCTCTACCGATGACATCTTGGGCGTCTCCTCAAGTTTTATCAAGCGAGGCGAAGCTGTTAGATCTACAGAGTCCGGTAAAGGACCTGTAGGAAAGTCAGTGGATGCTGGTAGATCCGCGTCACCTAGCAAGGTGTCTGTGATGAAACCAGCCGAAGCTGGCAGTTCTACAGTTCCTAACAAGGACCCTGTGGCGAAACCAGCTTCTCCTCGCAAAAGGGCAAGAATGGAGCCTGCTACCGGCGCCCCCAAGTTTGGGTCTGCGATGGTTGGCAAGGTTAGTGTGGGTTGCGGATCCTCGACTACCTCTTCGGGCCCCCGTAAGGAAAGCGTGAAGAGAGCTAGATCCGGAGACGAGCAACCCACTACGTCAAAAAAGATCAAGAAGTCGGTCAGCCGGGACACAGTTCAGGCAGCTGTCTTAGATCACAATGATCCTCATTGTAGGATCAAAGATGATCTTTGGGAGCTGATTGAAGCCCGACTGATCGACAGTATTGGTCTTTTTAAGGGGCCGAAGGACGCCATATCATTCAAGGGTGCGGAATGGCAGAGAGGGGTGAAGATCGTTAACTGCGATAATGCGAGGTCTTTTGACTTTCTAAAAACCGTGGTTAACGGTTGCCTGATCTCTGTCCGTCCGCCAAACTTGACGTGATTTTGGCTACGGAGCTCCCGGTTCGGCAGGTCGTGACAGCGTGGTTCCCACGTCCGGTAAGGAAGGTGGAAACCATACTGGCAGTCCTCCAGAACCAGAATAATTTCCTCACATCTGGTTGGAGGTTTTTTATCTTCTGCCAGCTGTGAGGGAAACAGCGGAAGGGATATCAAGTTCACCGTGGACAAGATATCCCTTGACAAATTAAAGTCGACAAGGGGCGTTGTCAACTTCGGTATTGGAACCGTCAAGTTTAGGTTTTCTAAACATGGGGGATCCAAAGAAGCTGCTAGTGGTGCAGTTAAACATACACCACTGTGAAGCGGCCTCGGCCGAAATGACAAGGCTACTTGTCGACTCCGGTGTAGATGTGGCCTTGATCCAGGAACCCTGGATTCGCGAGAACAGAGTTCAAGGACTCAAGGTCGCAGGCTACACCTTATTTGTCTCAAACACGGGCGACAAGGTGAGAACCTGTATTTTAGCTAGGAATTCATTAAACTTACGTCTACTCAATTCTTACAGTGGTGGGGATCTAACCGTTGTCGCGAGTGAAGCCGCATGCAAGAATGTCCTCACTGTGGCTTCAGCCTACTTCCCGTATGAGGCAGAGGACCCTCCGAGTAGCGAGGTGAGGCGGTTGGTAGAGTCCATGAAAAACAACACCTTCATCATGGGCTGTGACGCCAACGCCCATCACTACCAATGGGGTAGTAGCAACATAAACGAGCGCGGTGAGTCAGTCTTTGATTTCATTACTAATAACCATCTTAGGATCTGCAATAGGGGCAACGCGCCCACTTTCAGGACAAAAGATAGGGAGGAGGTATTAGACATCACACTGACAAACGCGAAGGACAATCTTATCGAAAACTGGAAGGTATCAAGTGAATGTTCCTTCTCTGATCATTGCTTGATCTCCTTCTCTGTCAATTTTAAGAGAGTCAAACCGAGTCCCTACAGGAATCCCCGAAAAACAAATTGGGAGTCCTTTAGGAGTTCTTCGGACACCATGGTGCGTAAGATTCCACTTAGAATCTATTCTGAGGCGGAAACGAACACTGTGGTGACAAAGCTCACGGAAAGTTATATAACCAGCTATGAACATAGCTGCCCATTAACCTTCCCGGGCAAACGCAAACAGCCTAACTGGTGGACGAAGGAACTAAAGAACCTTAGGACATGTGTTAGAAGACTGTTTAATAAGGCCAAACTTACTCGCAGTGATGAGGATTGGACTTATTATAGATTGAGTTTCAACAAGTATAAGAGCGATCTCAAAAAAGCTAAAAGGTCAACATGGTTAACCTACTGTGAGACCATCGATTCTGTAAATGAGCTGTCGAGATTTAGGAAATTACTATCCAAGGACCCAACGGTCCCCGGATCTATCCTAAAACCTGATGGTTCTTGGACTGAATCTAGCCCTGAGACACTCGGACTACTTTTTGATACTCACTTCCCCGGCAATCGGAATCCAGATCCGGTTATTCATGAGCCTTCTGTGGAGCGATTGGGCTCAATACCGAATAATCTGATAGACGAGATAGTCACTTCAGAAAGAATTAAGTGGGCCGTAAGTACGTTCTTACCGTACAAGTCAGCAGGCCCGGATGGCATTATCCCGACTATTGTTTATCGATTCTTCATAGTATTTTTGCTAGCTGCCTCCATGGGGGCTTCACTCCTAGTGGGTGGAGGGAGGTAAGAGTGGTTTTCATTCCTAAAGCAGGGAAGACTAGTCACTCTAAACCTAAAGATTTTAGACCAATCAGCCTGTCGTCTTTTTTCTTGAAGACACTCGAGCGACTGATTGATCTATTTCTTAGGAACTCTTTAGGTACGCGCATTATTAGCAACGCTCAACATGCTTATCTCAAGGGTAAATCTGTTGAGAGTGCGTTGCACGATGTGGTCAGTTTTATTGAAAAGGGCCTGAAATTCAGAGAATATACTTTGGCCGCTTTCCTCGATATCGAGGGTGCCTTCAATAACATTACCATTGAAGCAATCAGGGGTTCACTGGAGGACTTAAATATACAGGGCTTCCTAGTAGAGTGGATTGTGAATATGCTTAACAGTAGGATCATCAACTCAAATCTAGGTGACTGTAGTTTACGTAGGAAAGTAACTAGGGGTACTCCACAAGGAGGGGTTTTATCACCACTGCTGTGGTTACTGGCCGTCAATGTCATTCTAAGAAGACTTGACCAACTAGGGAGAAAGGTCGTAGCCTATGCCGATGACTTAGTATTGCTCGTATCTGGCAAGTTCCCAGATACAATAAGTAATATTATGCAAACGGTTCTAGGAGAACTTTCCTCCTGGGCCAGTAATAAAGGACTGGGGATTAACCCCGACAAGACGGAGTTGGTCCTCTACACCAGAAGGTACAAGGTTGAAAGGTTTAAACTTCCTGTGCTGAATGGTGTAGAGATGAGATTGTCGCAGGAAGCCAAATTTCTAGGGATTATCTTGGACAGTAAGCTATCTTGGAAGAGAAACACTCAAGAAAGAATGAAAAAAGGGCTAAACGCATACTACTTCTGCAGGAATTCCGTGGGTAAAAAATGGGGCTTAAGACCGATAGTTGTGTATTGGATTTACACAACAATTGTAAGGCCTGTTTTAACATATGGTTGCGCAGTATGGTGGAAAGCAGTTAGCAAGGGTTCTTTTCTTACTTCTCTCAATAAGGTACAACGTTGTGCCAGTATTGGTATAACCGGTGCCCTTAAAAGCACACCTCAGGCAGCCCTAGACATCATGCTGTCGCTATACCCCCTTGATATCTTCATTAAGGGGATGGCTATGAGAAGTCTAGTAAGGCTGTACGAGGCGGGTATGATTAGGTTTAGACATGTGGGACACTCCAGTATTCTGAGCTTAACAGGCTCCCGGGGCTTGGAGTCAGGTCTACCACGATCTGACTATTTAGTCAAGGAACTACTGTTCAGCTCAGCTCCAGAGATCGTAATCCCCGAAAGATCCGACTGGAATGGGCAAACAGCACTTTTTCAAGGCTTTTCGATCTTCACGGATGGATCAAAAATGGATTGCGGGACTGGTTCTGGAGTTTTCCTGTGGGATCAAAATATTAGGAAATCCTTTAGACTCGCGGATGAGTGCAGTGTCTTCCAGGCAGAGATTTTTGCCATTTGGAAGGCTACAGAGCTCATTCAGGGTCTTATAGCTGTTAACAGTGAGGTGACAATTTATGTCGATAGCCAGGCCGCGCTCAAGGCGTTGCGGGGTTATGGGGTTACCTCCAAATTAGTCAAAAAATGTAGGATAGCTCTTCATGAGCTATCACTTTGCTATAGGATTAGATTGTGTTGGTTTCCGGGTCATTGTGACATCGTTGGCAACGAAGTTGCGGACGAAGTTGCCAGACACGGCTCAAGTCTAGACTTAAGCCAAAGAGTGTTGGATTTGGCTCCGCCTATCTGTCACTTTTATCTAGGCATTAAGTCCTAGACTAGCCAGGAAACCACAAGGTTGTGGGGTAACATGGTCACGTGTAGGACATCTAGAGCTATATGGCCTAAACTGGACAGTAATGGTACAAAGCTTCTATTAAGTCTAAATAGGTCAAGCTTAGGAAGATGTATAGGGTTCCTTACGGGGCATTGGGCCTTAAATTCGAGGCTACATAGGTGGGATAGCAGCATTTCAGACCTCTGCAGACTATGTCTAGATGAGGATTCGTCCGAGTGGGTGGAACACATTCTCTGTCACTGTCCAAGGCTGCAAAACCTAAGACTTAAACTTCTAGGCAGCAGATTCCTTGCTGACCTACAGGATCTACAACAGTGTAGGTTAATTGATATTGTAGGGTTCATCACGGGTCTCAACTGGCCTAGATAGGGTAGTCTTCTCTTCTACTCTCTACTACCTTTCTCTTCCCTATCTTCATTCTTTCTTTCTTCACTCTTTCTTTTATCCCTCTCTGTTAAAGGATCACAATGGACCCCCTGGGGTCTCCGAGTGTAGGTGTCTTTGACACCTCCTTTATTACCTAACCTAACCTATGGGTTTTTTTTTCTATTTTGGATAAAATGGTCTTATTTGACTATTTTCGCTGTAACTTTGGAATTAAAAACGATGTGCCTTTAGAAAAAATATTTTTTTTGTTTAAATAAATAAAATAAATATTAAATATTTGTTGATGTTTAGTTTTAACAAAAAACACGTTTTTTCAAAAATTCATAACTCCAAAGATTTTACTCAAAAAAGTCACATTAGAAAATATTATTAATTTTTATTTATAAATATTTGTAAACAAAAAACAAACATTTCAGAAAATAAAGATTAAAAAAAATATAAAGCCTCTTTATTTTCTTCATTTAGTTATTTATAAAAGCAATATTTACTACATAATCATCATATTTTAAAATTTCGCGAAAATGTAATTTTTTGGTCATAATTTGAGGAGGTGCTTGGTAAATTTTATTTATGTTCAAATTTAACAATATCTTAATGCATATTATTGTCTAGTATATAGAGAATGTATGCTGTATTTTTTTTCAAAATTGTATGACATTAACCCTTTCTTTCCCGGGCTGAAAAGTAAAAATTTTGATTTTTTAGTTTTTTATGACAAAATTAGGAAAACTTAAGAATTTATTAGTGAATTTCGGAAAATCTTATAAAAATAATTATTTGTATCATTAATTTCATAAAAATAATTATTTGATTATTGTTATGATATTACCATGAAAAATAAAATTTAAAAATTTGAGCTTTGCGCCGGGAAAGAAAGGGTTAAAATTATCCAATTTAAAAAAAGACTCACTATATATTTTTTATATACTGAGCAATAATATTGATTAACAGTTTTATTAAAATTGAACAGAAATAAATTTAAAAAGCACTTGTAAAATAAAGACCAAAAAATTAGATTTTTCGCCGAAAATCGGCGAATTAAAATCGCTGTTACGGCGAAACTGTTAAAGAATTGACCTCGGCTTTTCATTAATTTTATTTTTCTAGTTGTATATTTTAAATTACCGGTGAAATAATTTTTTTATTCTTATATTTTAATTTTCGAAAATATAAAAAATTAGTTTTGAAACCGACCTGTCGGCAACTAGAATTCTTTCACAAAAACTTCCATAACTCAAAAATTGCACTAATGCGCAACAAAATATTTTGGGATTTATTGACTTAAATATTATGTTTTATGACCATAAAATCATTTTTTCCTGCACTCATCCGCAAAGTTGTGGAAACTCAATGTTTATATTAAAATTACCACATTTTTAGAGCTATTTATTTTTTTATTTTTTAAATATTTTTAAAACATTTATCTAAATAAAAAATATCATTTTAAATGCTCATATACCTGAAGTTAACGATTCCGCTATAAAACTTTTACTTATAAAAGTTTTAATAAAAACTATAATCACTTGAAATATCAAAATTTTTTCTTTTGATCAATTCGCGCAAAAATAACAAAAATTATTGAACTTTGAACACACACTGTAAATAAAATAAACTACCAAGAACTTTTACTTTTGTAGTTAGCGATGTAGAATTTTATCTACTTTCATATGGTACCAAATATGGTTGCGAAAGTTAAAGTTCATCTTTTGAATTAATTCGCCCCAACGTGCGGCGGTTCACCTCACAACTCAGTTAGCCACTGGTTATTGAGTATTAGACTATGTAAAACTTCTCTAACTAACCTCTCTAACCTTTCAATGAGTCTAAAAAAAGAATCAGATGGAGCTCATTGCCTGAGAGAAGTACCCCTTGTTCCAATTGGAATGTTGTCGGGGAGCTATATATATATATATATATATATATATATTATTGCTCAATTCATATCGAGAATTTCCGATTTATATTATATCGCTCAATTAATCCGGGTATTTTTTATTTATATTTTATCACTCAATTCATACCGGGTAAGTTTGATTTTTATTATATCGATGATATCTTTTAAAATTGATTATTTAGAGCAGGAATTTGATTTTTTTATGTAAAAATCGGAAATCTTAAAAATTTTCCATAAAAATATGAAAACTTAAAAATTTCTCATCAAAAAGGCAAATATTTAAAATTTCATACAAAAATAGTAAATTTAGAAAATTTCCTATAAAAATGGTAAATTTTGAAAATTTCCGGTAAAAATGGGAAATTTTAAAAATTTCCCATACAAATTGTCAATTTTGAAACTTTCCCATAAAAATGGGAAATTTTGAAAATTTCCCGTAAATATGGAAAACTTAAGAATATTCCCATTAAAATGATAATATTTGAAAATTTCCCATAAAAATGGTAAATTTTGAAAATTTCCCATAAAAATGGTAAATTTTGAAAATTTCCCATAAAAATGGTAAATTTTGAAAATATCCCATAAAAATGGTAAATTTTGAAAATTTTCCGAAAAAATGGTAAATTTTGAAAATTTCCTATAAAAATGGTAAATTTTGAAAATTTCCTATAAAAATGGGAAATTTTGAAAATTTCCCATAAAAATGGAAAATTTTGAAAATTTCCCATAAAAATGAAAAATTTTGAAAATTTCCCATAAAAATGGGAAATTTTCAATTATATGGCAAATTTTGAAAATTTCCCATAAAAACGGGAAATTTTGAAAATTTTCTATAAAAATGAGAAATTTTGAAAATTTCCCAAAATAACTATTTCTAATCAAAAAAATAAAAGACTTACTTGAAAAATTAGGTTTAATCAGGCTTGAGTTCATTTAACTTTCAAATTATTAATTTTGAAAATTTGAAAAGTAATTGTGGAGAAAAACTGAAAAAATTATTTTTGAACGCGGCTCAGTGGATTGCAATTTCTGTCCCGCCACAGGACGTCATCAGCACTTAGCGCCCTCGACCACAGTCGAGTTGTCAAATTGCAGAGATAATCATCAATTTAACTCATTGAGTTTGATCGAACATCACTACGTTTAATTGATTGTGTATTCTCCTTTTACTTGTTTTGCTCGATCTTTTCACTTGCCGTTGGCATGTAGAGAAGAACAAGACTTTTTGGTTTGATGCTATTTTTAGAATAGTAACAATGTTAACAACATATGTATGTAAGTAAATTACATGAATGTATGAAAATGCAACGTGCCCTTTGCTTTTAATTATTTGGGAATTAATTATTCGAACTTTAGAATTAATTGAAAAATTAGGTTTCATCAGGCTTGAGTTCATTTTAATTTTCAAATTATTAATTTTGAAAATTGGAAAGTAAATTATGGAGAAAACCTGAAAAAATTATTTTTGAACGCGGCTCAGTGGATTGCAATTTCTGTCCCGCCACAGGACGTCATCAGCACGTAGCACAAAATTGCAATCCACTGAGCCGCGTTCAAAAATAATTTTTTCAGTTTTTCTCCACAATTACTTTTCAAATTTTCAAAATTAATAATTTGAAAGTTAAATGAACTCAAGCCTGATTAAACCTAATTTTTCAATCAGTTCTAAAGTTCGAATAATTAATTCCCAAATAAATAAAAGCAAAGGGCACGTTGCATTTACATACATTCATGTAATTTACTTACATACATATGTTGTTAACATTGTTACTATTCTAAAAATAGCATCAAACCAAAAAGTCTTGTTCTTCTCTACATGCCAACGGCAAGTGAAAAGATCGAGCAAAACAAGTAATAGGAGAATACACAATCAATTAAACGTAGTGATGTTCGATCAAACTCAATGAGTTAAATTGATGATTATCTCTGCAATTTGACAACTCGACTGTGGTCGAGGGCGCTAAGTGCTGATGACGTCCTGTGGCGGGACAGAAATTGCAATCCACTGAGCCGCGTTCAAAAATAATTTTTTCAGTTTTTCTCCACAATTACTTTTCAAATTTTCAAAATTAATAATTTGAAAGTTAAATGAACTCAAGCCTGATTAAACCTAATTTTTCAATCAATTTTAAAGTTCGAATAATTAATTCCCAAATAAATAAAAGACTTACGATAAAATTAAAATTTAGGTCAAACGAATCAAAAAAGTGTCATTAAATTTCAGATCAGATAAATTTTAATTCTTGCTTTTTTGATTCAAAAATACCCTGATAAAGAATAAATGTGTTTTACTTTTTATAACAGATCAATTTTTTCAAATAAAAACTGATAATTTAAATTACATATATCGGGATAACTTAAAATATATCGGAAATAATTTAAATTATATCGGAAAAGGGAACAGTCGCTTAATAGAAAAATAACAGAAAAATCGCAACATATAACATAAATATAAAATGTCTCATTTGTTAAATTGTTTATATTTAAAATCTAAAATGCTGCATTACGCTATTTAATAAATATGCGAAAAAAAAACTATGCTTACCTGTTTTGCTATGTTTAAATCTTTACAAATTAAGGTGTGGCCAAAAACAAATTTCATAACGGGATCAAAGTATGGATCATTTTCTATTAAACACAAAGCTGAATCAACATTTTCTTTTCCGACTAAACTTTTTGCAAAATTTACAGTCGTTGGATTGATTGAATATGAGGAGATTTTATTAATTGGAATTATAGTAACACGATGTTGCAATTGTCCTTTTTGTAATATCTTCTTGCTTGTAATGTCATCAGAAGTAACATGGCTATAGAGCTGTAAATATATAATTACATAAAATAATACAATATAAAATTCAAATAACACTTACACTTCCTCCAGCAGTAATCATTAAAGCCAAACAGTGTCGCTCATCAATTACGTCAAATAATTTACCAACCATACCATGTACTTTTGATCTGTCGAAACCAGGCTCAGGATCACGATATTGCAACTCGTAGCGATAAGAGTTGCGACGTTCTAACTGATGTTGATGGTTTTTAATTTCCAACTGAAGGAGTCTCTTTTTCTCTTGAAGGTTTTCAAAGTCACCATCTTCGTATTCTAAGTTTTCCATTTTTTTGCAGAGATTTTCTATATTAGCAGAAATGCTGTCAAACATAGCTTTATCCTTATTATAGGCTGCATCATTATTAATTGTCTCAGCTTCTTTCTGACGCAAACTATTCCGACAGTGTTTTAGTTCCATTTCAGAAGTTTTTATTATTGTTTGTGCCTCACTTGAATTTTGGTTTGCCTCTAAAATAATATGTTTGTTATTGTATGTTAGAAAAACTACCAAGCAGTATCGAAGTTGAATTGTTGACTGGATTGACACAACTTATTTTTACAAAGCTTTAGCAAAACAAACTTTATTTTCTGATTTATTCATTAAATGACTTTTATAAAATATCAATCATCAAATCTCACACAATGATGTAAATCATTGATCTAGAGGAGCTTAAGTCGAAAATATTAATTTACAAAGATACATGGTTATTTTCAAATATAAAATATTTCCTTGCCGGCAATAAGTGCCGGCAAGGAAACAATTCTTCTGTTATCCTTGACTCCCAGTGGAGCATAGGGCCATAGAATTTACCACTATTTACTTAGTATTGACTTTGTAGTTCTTTTGGTGCAAATAGAGGCATAGGGATCAAATTGGGGCCTATTGACATAGAGACACGTGGTTCTAATTTTACTACTGGGTATATCTTTATACATAAATATTTACACATAAATTTTGCGATTTATTTTTAGAGACTATTTGCATTGGGAAAAATTAGAGTTTTTGAAATTTTTGCCACATTTCGTCCATTCAAGATTTATTTTAAAAAGAATAGTAAATGAAATCTATAAGTGAAGTAACGCAGCTATCTTTAAAGTCATAAACATTTATAATCCATTGAATAACTTTGGTTTTATTGGGATTTCTTTCCTGTAATTGGTGTCGTTGACGAAACCCTAAGGATACAATGACAAAAATAAATTACTTTGGACAAAAACTAAGAAAGTAAGATAGATTTATCATTTCAAGACTTGTAAGTACTTAATAGTTTAATTTTGTTAAAAATTAAACTTTTTTTTTCATATTCGAAAATGGATCATTTTTCCCAGGTCAATTTTTTTTTTTTTTTTTTTTGAAAATTATGTTAAACAAATATTACAAACTTGAATTTCTTTAATCGGTGTGTTAAACTAGATACATAAAACAACAAAAAATTAAGGTCGATATCTTAAGCCGTTTCGCCGTACCATGTGTTCGAATTCGTCGAATTTTACAAACAAAAATTCAACAAATTCAAAAATAAGTTTTGAAACCATCTTACAGTAGGATGGCGGAAAAAATAATGCAAATGAGTCCACAACATTTAAACCGTCGGGCCGATTTTAACATATTTAAGGTGCATACAGATTAGGTTTTGATCGGTTCTTAAAGTAGGGCACCTCAGACTCATAAATCGTTGTCATTTTCCAACTGATTTGAATAATCATACTATGTAACAAATACTTTTGTCAAGATCTACAAAAAACATCGCGACATGCTTATCCTATCTTTTACGGTTTTAAAAATATTCGACTTAAAAACAGAAATCCCAAAATTCAATTTTTTTTTTTAATTTTGCAAAAATGTGTATTTTTAGTTTTTTGTTTCTTTTTTTGTTTTTTAGCTCTAGTTGCTTGACCACATTTAAAACGACAAAATACTTTTGCAACGTAATTAAAAATGTAAATAAGAAATGATTTAATCGAACTTGAGGTCTAATGTTTGTCAACATTTTGTTTATTTCAATATTTCGCTACACCATCTGGTAGCATCATCAGGGCTATATTATATATAAACAGATAAATAAGTGTATAAGTACATCAAAAACTATAAAACTAATCATAACGAAGAAGTGTAAAAGTACAAATAAAAATATAATATAAAATCACGAAACAACAACAAACTTAACTTACAAGTAAAAGTATCACAAAACAATATTTCCCTTAAAGCTAAGATAGTATACTATCACTGTCTGTTTTTATTGCATTGATGTTAAATGTTTTTTATTTTTCTTTTGTTGCCTTGTTTACTAACTGCCTGTAGTTTTGAGCTAAAATCTCTGGATCAGCTTTAAAGTTAACTCTGTCCGTTTTATGAGTCATTCTGTAAATTTCCGTGTCAAAGAGATTTTTCCAATCTTTCAGATATTCCAGGTACATATATCAGTGACTTAAACAATTTTGGTTCTTGGTCCAGATTTTTTTGCATGTCTTTTGAATTCTGATATTCTTTGATCAATTTTTGTGTCAAAAATGGTTAAAAATTATTGAACATTAATATATTTTAAATTCTATGTCTATTGTTATTATGGAACTCCTTGTCACTTATATTTAAAACTTTTGGCAGTGTTAATGATGATTCTTTTGGGATGTTTGGAGAAGTAGTTAATTATCCTCCCTGAAGCTGTTGGTTTATGGTACCAATCTATTAAAAGTTCGTGCATCCTTCTTATAACAAAGGTGTTATTTAAACTAGTCAACATTTGGTCTATTGCACATTCCGAAATAATACAAAATATATCATCTACATATTTTGTCAAGAATTTAGGGTTTATCGTCAAATTTGCTATACATGTGCTATATATCAGCCACTACGGGAGAAGCAGGTGATCCTTTCCTTTGCGAATATATCTTGCCATCATATTTAATATAGCGGTTCTTTTATACAAAATTTCAGAATTCTTAAAAATAAGCACTTTGTCATCTTTGTGAATTCTTTAACTGTTTCCCATTTTTCTTCTATGATCCGCATTGCTAGATCAACAGGTACACTGGGGAATAACGACACAACATCAAATGAAACTAATTTTTCATTGTCGAGTATCTTTTCGTTTTGTATTTTCCTTCTAAATTCTATTGAGTCCTTGTGTGTTCGAGTTTTCTGAAATCTTCTTTAGTATTTGTGTTATAAACCAACATAGTTTAGACGACGGAGAATTGACGGACGAATAAATTGGTCTGAAAGGGAAATCTTCCTTATGAATTATCGGTAATCCATACAATCTTGGCGCTGTAGCTGTTTCAGATTTTAGTTTCTTCTTTTCGTTTTGTGTGATAATTCCTTGTTTATAAAGTTCTTCTATTAATTCATTGTTAATTTTTGCAACTTACTGGTAGGGTCTTTCCTTAATCTCTGATATATCATTATATCTCCAACTATATTTTTTATTCGTTAGTCATACTCGGATTTTTGCGTCATAGTATGATTTTTCAAATCGGTTGGGAAATGACATATATATATTGTTTTTAGAGATTTATGAGTCCGAGGTACCCTATTTTGGGGGCCGATTGTGACGCCTCTGTAAAATGTAGGCTTTTTAGTTTCAAAACTTAAGCTCCCCAACACTTCTGCTATATCGAAATAATTTTTTTTTAACTCGACCAAAGGTTTAGAAGTTGCAGAATTATTTCCATTCTATTTTTAAACCATCCCACTGTGCATCGCCACAGTTACATTACCCTTGTCAGCATTAAGTATTAATATGTTTCTATTCTTTTTGAGGAATTTTTTCGTGTCATCAACTTTATTCAATATATACTTGTCTCTATTGGTCAGTTTCATTCCAATTGGAACAGTTTTTTTTAGACTTATTGAAAGGGACTTACATTTTAACTCCGACTCTGAACGGTAAATGCATTAGTAAGAGAAGTTTTACATAGCCTAATAATCAATATCCAGTGGCTAGCTAAGTTATTAGGTAAGCCGCCGCTTTTTTAAAATTTATTTTCTTCAAGTGGGTCTGGCCGGGGATCGAACTTGGGACCTCTGGTATGCTAGGCGGATGACTAACCTGCTATACCACGGAGGTTGTCAATTTGGTTCTCGCCATTTCTTGGTCCTCTTTATCATTTATCGTCCGCGATAATTTTTAAGACTAGAAAATTTTCTCTTTTTATGGGTATTGGGATGTCAAAACTTATTGAATTTGATTTCCAGTTCATCTTTTTGCAACTTTTGTAGCACTTCAAATATGTTCCTATGTATTTTATTTTATCATTATGTATTTTAGCTAACCTTTCTTCGTATCCTAAAAGTTTTCCATTTCATCCTCAAGAAATCGTCCTTTCAAACTGTTATTGTTTAAATTTCTTCCTCTATATGTTTCAATAGTTCGTGTTTTTCTTTTAAAGTTAAATTTAAAATTTTATTATGTAGAAAAAAAGCCTCACACCTCTTCTATTGTCGTTCCAAATTTTGTCAAAATTCCTCTAGTAGTTTAGAAATTGCAGAGTTAATACCACTGTGCACCATTACTTTTATTTGCACACATTACTCTCCAATACTCCAATATTTAGCTTCAAAATACTATGGGAGGCAAAGTTTTTACAGCTTTTAAAGGCTACGTATTAAAGCTTGATATGCGTGTTTAGTATCATTGGATCGGGAAAGACCAGGAGATAAACACAAATTAAAAATATTTTTTAAGTGAGTTAATTTTTTTACACTTTGTATCGTAAAACATAAAAATATTATTTTTCTATTGTTTTAAGGAAAATAATTTCAATTTTTGATATTTTGTAGAAATGACGTGGACATAAGATCTACAAGCAATAGGCTAAAAAAAATTCCCAATTTTAACTAAAAAATTCCCCAATTCCCAACTCGGGAATAAAGGGTTTCAAAAAATTAGTTTTTTTTACAAAAATGGCAACACTGACTCTATTTGCAGCTCGTTTCAGAAAAAAATTTTCTAATCAATAACAGATATATTAGGAAATATGAACATTAAATTTTTTTTTAAAATCGGTGCTTTGCCTTTTGAGAAATTTTTATTCAAACCAAAATTTTTTTTTACAAATTGCCATTTTTGGAGATGGCATGTGCGAGGACCAAAAGCCCAATTAGCAAGAAATTTATTTTATACGCATTCTCATTATGTTTTCTTTTAAAAACTTTAAAAATCTTTTTATGTTTCTTAAGAAAATATTTTTTTATTAGTGAAAAAATATAGCTATCCTTCAGAGAAAAACTTAAAAAAAAGCGAAATATTTTTTAAGTTTCAATTTTGAATATTTTTAACTTTTTAACGAAAGAAGATATCTATAACCGACTTGCACAAAAATTATTCAGAATTTTATTATACATTTAACGAATATTCTTAAGGTTCTCAGATGCGTCCACCAGATCAAAAAAAGCTTAAAAAATAGGTAAAAAATCAACCCAAAAATTCCTTTTTACCCAAATATCTCGAAACCTGAAGGAGATAACTTACACATGTAAGCGTATTTTTTGTAGATCTTCTCAAGGACAACTTAAGTTTAAAATTTCTTTTCAATCCATCCATAAATTGATTTTTGGCGAATTTTTAAAAAAGTCGAACACCCGAGGTGACCAACTTTGAAGGTCCATCAATCACTCTTCCGACCCCTCATGGACCAGTGCTTTTGGAAACCAACTCGAATACTCCTTGACTATCACCACGCCAAATTTCATTAAAATAATTTTTTTTTAACTCTCCAGTCAAAAGTTCCAGAATTATTTCCCAAAAAAAGCGTCCGTAAGCCACTGTGTGACGTGGCAAAACTGGTATCGGGTACATACCTGAATACAATCAGTGAAATCATGGAATCGGAACTAGGCGACCTATCCTACTGGGCCAGTGGCAAAGCATTGGGGGTCAACCCTGAACAAACAGAGTTAGTCTTATGCACCAGGAGGTACAAGTTCAAGTCTTTCAAACTTCCGGTACTTAATGGGGTAGAGTTAGGACTATCGTTAGAAGCCAAATTCCTAGGCATCATTCTAGATAGGAAGCTATCTTGGAAGAGGAACACGCTTGAGTGGGTGAAAAAGGGACTTAACGCCTACTACTTTTGCATTAACTCAGTAGGCAAGAGCTGGGGATTAAACCCAATGGTAGTATACTGGATATACACAACCATTGTAAGACCAGTTCTGACATACGGGTGCGCAGTATGGTGGGAGGCGGTAAACAAAGTCTCCTTTCTTAGCCTCTTGAACAAAGTCCAAAGGAGTAGTAGTATAGGCATCTTTGGAGCCCTAAGGAGCACTCCTCAGGCAGCCTTAGACGTGATGCTGTTTCTATTCCCTTTAGATCTATTCATAAAGGGAACAGCAACCAGATGTCTGCTAATGCTGCATGAGTCAGGCATACTTAGGCACAGGCAGACAGGACATACCAGCATACTGAACCGAACGAATGTTCCTTGCTTTCAGTCAGATTCTACTGCATCTGACTATCTAGTCAAGGAACTGGTGTTCAATTCTGTACTAGAGGTCGTTATTCCTGATAGAACTAGCTGGAATAATCGTCAATCGCTCTTTGAGGGGAACTCGATCTTCACAGATGGCTCTAAAATGGAAATCGGCACCGGCGCTGGTGTGTTCTTAAGAAATCAGAATATTAGGGAATGCTACAGGCTTAGAGATGAGTGTAGTGTTTTTCAAGCAGAAATCTTCGCCATTCTGAAAGCCACCGAACTTATCTCACACAATATTCCTGTGGACAGCGAGGTGACAATCTACGTTGATAGTCAGGCTGCTCTTAAGCCCTAGAAGGATGTAGCATTACCTCAAAACTAGTCAAGTTATGTAGATTAGCTATAATCAGCCTGGCTGATACTTATAGGGTAAAACTTTGCTGGGTTCCTGGTCATTGCGACATCGAAGGCAACGAAATTGCTGACGAAATCGCAAGACTTGGCTCGAGTCAGGACCTGACACTCGCGGTGACAGAGATAGCTCCACCTATATGTCACCTTTTTATGGGCATCAAGTCTTGGATCGGTGAGGAAACAGCTAAGAACTGGCATAACTTGGACACTTGCACGATATCTAGGACCTTATGGCCCAACTTAGATATACGCAAGACCAAGCTCCTGCTAGGTCTTAGCAGAACCAGTCTTAGGAAATGCATAGGTGTTCTAACTGGACACTGCGCCCTGAATTCCAGACGTAGTATATGGGATGAAGGATTCAGGACATCTGCAGACTATGCTTAGACGCGGACTCGTCCGAAACGGTCGAGCATATCCTCTGTCACTGTTCTATGCTCCAAAACCAGAGACTTAAATTTCTAGGCAATAGATTCCATGAGGAACTGGGAGAAATACAGCAGTGCAAACTGACTGATGTTGTTGGTTTTATTTTGGGACTCAGATGGCTTAGTTAGACGGGTCTCTTCCCACTAGGGTATCGTTTTTAGTCAACACTTCTCTTCTCTACGATTTTCTTTCTCTATCTTTAACACTTTCTAGAACTACTCCCTTCACTCTTTTCTCTCTTTCTCTTTCCGCTATCATTTATTTATTTTCAGAAAGGATCACAGTGGACCCGAAGGTCTCCGAGTGAAGATGCCACTCTCCTAGCATCACCTTTTCAACCTAACCCTAACCTTTCTCAATTACAAATGAAAAATTCTCATTTACAAATGGAAAACTCCCATTTTTAATTTAAAATTTCTCATTTTCAAATGAAATTTCAATTGGAATTTTCTTAAATTCATATGAAAATTCTCAATTTCAATTGAAATTTTCTCATTTTCAAATAAAAATTCTCAATTTCAATTGGAATTTTCTCATTTTCAAATGTAAATTCTCAATTTCAAATTTCTCAATTCAATTTGGAAATTTCTCATTTACAATTGAAAATGGTGTAGTTCAGTTCTAGTTCAGTTCTAATTCAGTTCTAATTCAGTTCTAGTTCAGTTCTAGTTCAGTTCTAGTTCAGTTCTAGTTCAGTTCTAGTTCAGTTCTAGTTCAGTTCTAGTTCAGTTCTAGTTCAGTTCTAGTTCAGTTCTAGTTCAGTTCTAGTTCAGTTCTAGTTCAGTTCTAGTTCAGTTCTAGTTCAGTTCTAGTTCAGTTCTAGTTCAGTTCTAGTTCAGTTCTAGTTCAGTTCTAGTTTAGTTCTAGTTCAGTTCTAGTTCAGTTCTAGTTCAGTTCTAGTTCAGTTCTAGTTCAGTTCTAGTTCAGTTCTAGTTCAGTTCTAGTTCAGTTCTAGTTCAGTTCTAGTTCAGTTCTAGTTCAGTTCTAGTTCAGTTCTAGTTCAGTTCTAGTTCAGTTCTAGTTCAGTTCTAGTTCAGTTCTAGTTCAGTTCTAGTTCAGTTCTAGTTCAGTTCTAGTTCAGTTCTAGTTCAGTTCTAGTTCAGTTCTAGTTCAGTTCTAGTTCAGTTCTAGTTCAGTTCTAGTTAAGTTCTAGTTCAGTTCTAGTTCAGTTCTAGTTCAGTTCTAGTTCAGTTCTAGTTCAGTTCTAGTTCAGTTCTAGTTCAGTTCTAGTTCAGTTCTAGTTCAGTTCTAGTTCAGTTCTAGTTCAGTTCTAGTTCAGTTCTAGTTCAGTTCTAGTTCAGTTCTAGTTCAGTTCTAGTTCAGTTCTAGTTCAGTTCTAGTTCAGTTTTAGTTCAGTTCTAGTTCAGTTCTAGTTCAGTTCTAGTTCAGTTCTAGTTCAGTTCTAGTTCAGTTCTAGTTCAGTTCTAATTCAGTTCTAGTTCAGTTCTAGTTCAGTTCGAGCGCAAAACAAATTGGAGGTGTCATCTATGCAAACCTCGGACAAAATCAAGCAGTAATAATACTTACGAAGTTGTGCTCTATGAGGATAAGTCTAATCAAAAACAACAGAGAGACAAAGAAAATGAGGAAAACGAATATAGAAAGAGATTCAAAGACTCTATTTCTTTAAATGAGCTTCAATCTAACATTTGCACAGTGAAATCTGATTTAACTGACGTTAAGTCTGATGTTAGCGATGTTAAAAATAATATTAATGAGCTTAAAGCATCAATTGAGCAATTATCTGTAAATGTCACAAAATCAGATATCTCATTTAAAGAAGAGATGAAAACTGCCCTTTCTCAGATCACTTCAACTCTAGCTAACCTAGCTGAACAAGTTGGAGAAATGAAAATAAGAAAAACAAAGAAAATAAAGAAAACAAACAAGAGATTAAGAATATGGACAACAAAATTAATGCAATGGAACAACAGATAATAAACAGAAAAATTGAAATTAAAAACGTAAACAACACAAATATGAATGCTTCTGATGTTGTTAAGAAAATAGGAGCATCAATTAATGTCGAAATAAATGCATACGACATTAGCGATGCATATCGTTTAAAAAACTTAAACGACAAAATAATTGTTGAATTTACCTCACAAATCAAGAAAAAAGAATTTATGAAAAACATCAAACGCCATCGGATTGATTCGAGTGTAATAAACAATGATAGCACCAACAACTTTATTTACATCAATGACTGTCTTACTGCCCACAATAGAAAAATGCTCTGGTTAGCAAAAACCAAAGCTAAAGAAACCAATTGGAAATTTGTATGGACGAGAAATGGAAATATATTTGCTAGAAAATCTGAAAACTCTCCCGCAATTTTTGTTAAAAATACAGCAGATATTGAATTAATTGCTTAGTCTTATTCACGAACTTTTTTAAACATATTTGCAACATTATAAAATTAAAATGAATAATAAACAAGAAAAATTAAACAGCTTCAATGAAGTGGATAATAGATATTTAAGTTATCCCATAAATATACTGCACATGAACATTCGCTCTATCCGAAAAAATTTCAATACTTTTCTCGCCACTATTCACAATATATTAAACAGAATAAAAATAATTGTACTTGTTGAAACCAACATAAATGACAATGAAACAAACTTCTACAATATCACGGGCTTTAACTCTCTCTTCTTAAATAGAGAAGGTAAAGGAGGTGGTATTGCAGTATATGTAAAAGACAATTTAACATTTTCAAATAACAGCTTTCAAAATAATTCATTTGAACTCATAAAAATTGATGTGCAAATAAACAATAAAACCCTTTCACTTCTATCTATTTATCGCCCCCCATCATCAAATGTTAATATTTTCCTCAACGAGATCGAAAACATAATAAATGTAATAAACAGAAAACAAGAAATAATTATTATAGGAGATATTAACATTGATATTCTCAAAAACAATTTAACAACAAAAAAATATCTCGATATGATGATGTCAAATGGTTTGGAGAGTGTAATAACTGAGAGCACGCGTGTGGATGGACAAACAAACACACAAACTTGTATAGATCACTGCTTTGTTAAAACGAACAGTTCAACTGGCTACTCAGCAGTAATAACAACAACAATAGCTGACCATTACTGCATATTGTTCTGTGTAAAAAATGAACAAAACGAAATATAAAATGATGTAAACAACCAGTGTTCGCAAAACAATAAAAATCTCCAGGGTACGCAAAGTGTTATTAAAAAATATAATAATATGAAAATAGATAAATTAATAAATGATACTAATTGGAATAATTTAACCAACAGCTGTGATAATGTTAATGTTTTTTGTGATAAATTTAACCAAATATTCTGTGATATATATAAACAATCTGTGATACCAAATTTACAAAAAAAGCCGAGAAAAGCAAATATGTGGATAAACAATGAATTAGTATTGTTATGTGAAAAACGGGATAAACTTTACAAAAAATGGATGAAAAACAAAAATAATAAATTTAATGAAAAAGAATATAAACAATTCAGAAATTTTTTAAATAGAAAAATTAATAACACAAAAAACAATATAGTAATTGTTTGAAAATAGAAGTGATATCAGAGTAACTTGGAAACTTATAAATGAAATAAATTGTAAAAAAGTTTCTAATTTAGATGAAATAATATTAAATAACTTCAAAAATAAAAATAAATCTGCTAATTTAAATAACTTTGCATCAAATCTACAGCAAAATGTCGAAAAAATTGTGCATACATGTAACAAACAAACACTCTCATACTCGGAAAAAACACTTAAAAACTCATTTTTCTTAGAACATACCAACGAATTGGAAATATACAACATTATAAAGACTCTTAATACGAATAAAAGCGCCGGAATTGATAACATAAGACCACGTGATCTAAAATATAATGCAATAGCATTGACACCAATAATAACCAAGTTAATAAACTCAATTTTAAATGAAGCTACAGTGCCAGAACTTTTTAAAATATCTATTGTGCGTCCTATATACAAAGGTAATACAAAAGACGATTATAATAACTACAGGCCTATCTCTATTTTACCGGTTATAGAAAAGATCATGGAGGAAGTTATAGTAAAAAGATTGAATGATTTTCTTGAACGATATAAGATAATAAACAAAAACCAATACGGATTTCAAAAGAATAAAAGCATCAACAAGTTGCTTGGTCATTTTGCACATCATGTGAATTCTCACCTTAGTGAAAACTATCACTGTCTTGTCTTATTTATCGACTTCAGCAAGGCGTTTGACACACTTTGTCATAAAAAGCTACTAAGCAAGCTCGAAAGAATAGGTGTTTGAGGTGAGTGTTTAAAACTATTTAACAACTACCTTCAGTATAGAAAATTTAGAGTTAAAATTGGCAATGATCTGAGCGAAGAAAAAGCTTTAACCTATGGTGTACCCCAAGGTTCAAAACTGGGACCCATTTTATACCTTATCTACGCCAACGATTTAGTGAGTGTATTAAAAAATAGCACTACTTTTGCTTATGCTGATGACACAGCAGTTATTGTCACTAACAAAAATATTAATATCGCTACAAAATTAATGCAAAATGAATTAGATACTGCTACAAAATGGTGCCATGATAATGGTTTGATTATCAATGCAAGCAAAACCAAAATCATGCATATTAAACCAAGTCACATCAGATACACAAAAATTAATCTAAAATTTCACAATATAGACTGTATACATAATGATAACAACAACGTATATGATACATGCACTACTTTTATTGATTTGGTCAATACTTATAAATATCTAGGAGTTTATATAGACCATAACTTCAAATGGCGAACTCACATAGAAGAAGTGCAAAAACTTTTGAGAAAATCTGCTGTAATGCTTTACCATCTAAGTAACTCAGCTACCTATAGTGTCTTAAGACAAGCTTATTTCTCACTATCAGAGTCTTATATAAGACACGGCATCACTGCTTGGGAAAGTTCAAGTTATTGCTCTGTCTTGCAAAATACGCAAAATAGAGTTTTAAAAATTCTCTGGAAAAATATTCACAAAGCATTTAGCACTCAAGAATATTACAACAATATAAACAACGTCAATTCCACAAATTACAATAACAACACACCAGGCTATAACAACACAAATATCCTTAACTTATCCGTAACCAGCAACACCAACAACAATATAAACAATGTTAGCTTTGCAATCAACAATATGTCCAACGACATCATAACCGATTCTAACACATATTCCAATCATATTGTTAACAGCAACACAACAACCAACACCAATTACAACATAAACGCAACACCCAACACAAATACCAATAACAACGCAACATCCAACACAAATTCTTACAACAACAACACAAACAACGCAAATAATAGTAACAATAGCACAATATCTACAAACAATACTGTCAACAACGATTTCAACATATCTGTCAACAACAGAAACACTGTCAGCATGATCAATAGCAGCAGGAATACCAGGAACAACACATCAGATACAAGAAACAACTACAACTCCAATAATACACGCAACATTTTCCGAAACAACAAACACAAAAAAAATTCCAACAACAATATACCTACTGAACTCAAAATCCTCAATATAGCTAGCATCTATAAAACTACACTCATCTCTAATTTCGAGCACGAAGATAAATTTTTGGAAAAAATCAACCACGGATACAATACTAGGCTTCGCAGTGAAGGGCGCTATAAATCCGAAAAGTATAGAAATAATTATGGAAAGTCTAAATTAGATGTACAATTACCAAAAATTTTAAATGGAGTTCCTAAAAATATACTAAGTAATATAAGTAAATATAAACGCAAAAAAGAATTTAAAGAATTTTATCTTAGTTCGCAGTGAATTTCTATAAAAAAAAGAATTAAAATTAATTAAATATTGTTATTTTTCTAACTATGTAACTTTTAATTTTGACCTACAGACAAGCCAGCAAATGGCTTCGTGGGTCCTGATTAAACTACAATGTATTTATACATATAAATGAATTTTAAATAAAGAATAAATTACTTGAAAAAAAAAAAAGTTCTAGTTCAGTTCTAGTTCAGTTCTAGTTCAGTTCTAGTTCAATTCTAGTTCAATTCTAGTTCAGTTCTAGTTCAGTTCTAGTTCAGTTCTAGTTCAGTTCTAGTTCAGTTCTAGTTCAGTTCTAGTTCAGTTCTAGTTCAGTTCTAGTTCAGTTCTAGTTCAGTTCTAGTTCAGTTCTAGTTCAGTTCTACTTCAGTTCTAGTTCAGTTCTAGTTCAGTTCTAGTTCAGTTCTAGTTCAGTTCTAGTTCAGTTCTAGTTCAGTTCTAGTTCAGTTCTAGTTCTGTTCTAGTTCTGTTCTAGTTCAGTTCTAGTTCAGTTCTAGTTCTGTTCTAGTTCAGTTCTAGTTCAGTTCTAGTTCAGTTCTAGTTCAGTTCTAGTTCAGTTCTAGTTCAGTTCTAGTTCAGTTCTAGTTTAGTTCTAGTTCAGTTCTAGTTCAGTTCTAGTTCAGTTCTAGTTCAGTTCTAGTTCAGTTCTAGTTCAGTTCTAGTTCAGTTCTAGTTCAGTTCTAGTTTAGTTCTAGTTCAGTTCTAGTTCAGTTCTAGTTCAGTTCTAGTTCAGTTCTAGTTCAGTTCTAGTTCAGTTCTAGTTCAGTTCTAGTTCAGTTCTAGTTCAGTTCTAGTTCAGTTCTAGTTCAGTTCTAGTTCAGTTCTAGTTCAGTTCAGTTCTAGTTCAGTTCTAGTTCAGTTCTAGTTCAGTTCTAGTTCAGTTCTAGTTCAGTTCTAGTTCAGTTCTAGTTCAGTTCTAGTTCAGTTCTAGTTCAGTTCTAGTTCAGTTCTAGTTCAGTTCTAGTTCAGTTCTAGTTCAGTTCTAGTTCAGTTCTAGTTCAGTTCTAGTTCAGTTCTAGTTCAGTTCTAGTTCAGTTCTAGTTCAGTTCTAGTTCAGTTCTAGTTCAGTTCTAGTTCAGTTCTAGTTCAGTTCTAGTTCAGGTCTAGTTCAGTTCTAGTTCAGTTCTAGTTCAGTTCTAGTTCAGTTCTAGTTCAGTTCTAGTTCAGTTCTAGTTCAGTTCTAGTTCAGTTCTAGTTCAGTTCTAGTTCAGTTCTAGTTCAGTTCTAGTTCAGTTCTAGTTCAGTTCTAGTTCAGTTCTAGTTCAGTTCTAGTTCAGTTCTAGTTCAGTTCTAGTTCAGTTCTAGTTCAGTTCTAGTTCAGTTCTAGTTCAGTTCTAGTTCAGTTCTAGTTCAGTTCTAGTTCAGTTCTAGTTCAGTTCTAGTTCAGTTCTAGTTCAGTTCTAGTTCAGTTCTAGTTCAGTTCTAGTTCAGTTCTAGTTCAGTTCTAGTTCAGTTCTAGTTCAGTTCTAGTTCAGTTCTAGTTCAGTTCTAGTTCAGTTCTAGTTCAGTTCTAGTTCAGTTCTAGTTCAGTTCTAGTTCAGTTCTAGTTCAGTTCTAGTTCAGTTCTAGTTCAGTTCTAGTTCAGTTCTAGTTCAGTTCTAGTTCAGTTCTAGTTCAGTTCTAGTTCAGTTCTAGTTCAGTTCTAGTTCAGTTCTAGTTCAGTTCTAGTTCATTTCTAGTTCAGTTCTTGTTCAGTTCTAGTTCAGTTCTAGTTCAGTTCTAGTTCAGTTCTAGTTCAGTTCTAGGGTTGTCCCTCTGAAGAGATGACAACAAAAAATAAAAATTTAAAATTTGTTTTTATTTAATTGTTCTAACCTAACCTAGCGTTAGAAAGAGAGTTAGGGAGTAGTAGAGAAGAGGAGTGGTAGCTAAAAACACTACCCTAGGGGAGAAATCTTAGCCATCCGAGTCCTATTATAAAACCTATGTCAGTCTGTTCGCAATGCTGTATGTCGCCCAGTTCCTCATGGAATCTGTTACCTAGAAATTTAAGTCTCTGGTGTTGGAGCATAGGACAGTGACAGAAGATGTGATAGACCGTTTCGGATGAGTCCTCATCCGAGCATAGTCCGCAAATGTCCTGGATTGCTCCATCCCATCTATATAGCCTATAATTTAGGCTAGTATACCTATGCATTTCTTAAGACTGGGTCTGCTAAGACCCAGCAAGAACTTGGTTTTGCGTATATTTAAATCGGGCCATAAGGTATTAGATGTTGTGCAAGTAGCCAATTTATGCCAGTTCTCAATTTGGCATAACAACCTATGGTACGGAACTGAACAAAAGTTCTCTGACTAAGTAGTCAGATATAGGTGAACCTGACTCGAAGCAAGGGACATTCGTTCGGTTGAGTATGCTGGTATTTCCTAGTTGCTGCTCCCTTTATGAATAGATAGAAAGGGAATAAAGACAGCATCATGTCTAAGGCCACCTGAGGAGTAAGAAACTTTTTTAATAACTAAAACTTTAAATATAAAAATCGGTTTATATACAAATCAGATATAATTAAAAAATTGGTGCAGTATATTAAATAATTAACTAAAACTTCAAATAAAAAAATCGGTTTATAGATAGATCAGATATTAGTAAAAACTCGGTGTAGTATGTTAAATTAAAAATTTTAATTTTGAAGTCGAATATCTTTAAAACCGTAAGAAATAGGATATGTATGTGGAGACTTTGTAGATTTTGTAGATCTTGACCTAAGTATTTGTTATATAGTATTATTCTTATGGTATTATTCTTAGGATCGGTTGAAAAATTACAATTATATATCGTTTTAAGTGATTTATGAGTCTGAGATGCCCTACTTTCGGGGCCGATTGCGCCGGCTTTCCGAGTTCAAAACTTAAGCTCCCCAACACATCTACCATATGTAACTAAAATTATTTTAAAAGTTGCGGACTTATTTCCATTATTTTCTTTCACCATCATTTTTAAACCTATTGCATACTTACTAATTAATTGATCTTGAAGAGAAGAGGCATTCCCGTCTTCATTTGTGGATAAACCCTGACTTACTGCTTCAAAATTCTTTTGTGATTCCTCGTACGCTAAAATATCACGTTTTTCAAATTCTTTAAGTTCCTGAAACAATGATTTTCTTTGGTCCATTTCTAGCTGTTTTGAATTTAATGACTTTTCATCTGCTTTTATGTTATTTAAAAGAAGATTTAATTTCTTTTCCTCTTGATTTATTTCTTCCTGGCTAGCCTTTAATTTACCAGATAATTTTGCCTCTTCTTTTAGTGCTGAATCCAATTCTTCCGCCATTTCCTTAAGAATACTGCTGCTTTCATTTTCAATTACAGTTTGTAAATTTTTAATTTGTTCATTAATATGTTCTCGTTCATTATTGTTCTGAACAATAGTCTCCTTAGAATCATCAATTTTTTTAGTCAATTTTAATATATTTCCCTCAATAGTTTTCAATGACTCACTTTGTTTAAGCCAACGGAACGATACATGAATTCGGGTAAGATATTCTATGTCACGACATATTTTTTGAAATTCCAAATGAGCAGCTCTTTCTCTTCTTAACTTTTCTAATTTAGGTTCAACTTCTTCATGCAAAAGCGCATTTGTTTCACGAACTTTTGCATCTTTTTTCTCAATAAGTTTAGTAGTTGCTTCGCGTTTGGTCTCATACATGCTTGTGCCGGCTGCTTCTTCAATCATAGATAATATCTTAAAAAAAATATTTTTTGTATTAATTTGAAAAACGCATGATACAACTACACTAGGTAAAATTACTAGGGAAAGATGTAAATTTGTTTGTTATGTAAAAAAGCAAAATGAAACTCAAAGCAAAAGAAGATATTAAATGAAATGAATTTAAATTTGCAAATAACAATTATTTTTTTAAGCTATTTTTTAACATTTATTTTTTAAATCAGAAATTATTAAAATAATAGAAACAAAAAAACTTTTATTTCTGATTTAATACCTCATTCACATTAAGCTCGAAAACCCGTTAAAGTAGTTTTGGCTTAAAACAATATTGAAAACTTAAGTTTTCACAAACAAAATGATTCGATCCCTATCCAGAACCACTTTTAAAAATACATTTTCAAAAAAAAAGAAAAACGGTAGAGTTAATCATGTGTAAGCCGCAGTGGTTAGTCATGCGCCTAGCATACTAGAGGACCCAAGTTCAATCTCCGGCCAGATCTACTTGAAAAAAAAAATTCAAAAAAGCGGCGGTTCATCTCATAATTCAGCTAGCCACTGGTTATTGAGTATTAGGCTATGTAAAACTTTGCCGTTCGGAGGCGGAGTTAAAACGTATATATATATATATACATTAGGGTGACAATTTTTTGTATGAAGGATTTATAACTTTTTCTACGGAAATTAGTGTCACAAGGTCTAAAAGTTTAGATCTGAAAATATGAGCCAAATCGGACAACGTTCTATGGGCGCGTATCGGCCCAAAGTTTAAGAGCCCATTTGTATGGGAAAAATGGTAAAAATGGGGAATTTTTTTGTTTTTGCGAAATTTAGACCAAATATTTTTACAAGAAAAAATAGTAGAATATTAAAGAGAACTAAAACAGCTTGATTTCAAATCATGAAAGACGAAAATCCATGAGGTAGTTTAAAAGTTATTGCAGTTTTCCCCCGAAAATTCATGTAATTGAAAACGCGCCTAAGGATATGCACTAAAAATTGTATGTTGTAAATAAAGAAATTCCAAAGTTAGACATGATTTATCATTTAATGGCTTGTTACTAGTAAATAGTTCAGTTTTGTTTTTATATAAACAAATTTATTCAGTTTTTTTCATGTTGGAAAATGGTACATTTTTCTCAGTAGTGCGATTCACTACGCTTTTTTAACCACAATTGTTTCTTCAAAATTATTAAACAACTAAATTAACCACACTGCTATTCACTAACACTTTAACGATTTCTGTTGACGTTTAAAGTCAGCTGTTTCAATCAGCTGTTATTAATAAACAAATAAATTGTTGTTTATTAACGCCAACATTTTTGATGCTGTTTAATGTTAAAGAAAAGTGGTTAAGGAAAGTGATTTAGAAAAGTGTATTAAAAAATTGTTTCTTTATATAAATCGAAAATTATAATTAAAGAAAATATAATATAAGAATATAACAACAAATATAATTCAACTATATGACTTGGCTGCTCAGCAGACGACCGGCTTCTTTTGATAGTAGTATGTATTCATTCAGTAGTATTCATATATCATCAAAATAAATAAAAATGTATTTAAAATAATAATTATTTTTAATATTTTACTCAAGTTGTTCTTAAAATGTACAACAAAAATAGTTTTTGGCTTGTTTTTTTCTATTCTTCTTTGTGTTTTTCTCTTATTTTGACAAAGTTGCCACATAATTTTACCGTGGCTTAAACTAAGTTAGTGAATCACATAGTGGTTAGTGCAAACATCAAAATGTGTTGTTAATGGTAGAACCTTTTGAAAGTTTTAAAAGTTAGTGAATCGCACTACAGGTCGGTTTAAAAATCATTTTTTAATTTTTTGAAAATTTTGTTCAACAAATATTACAAATTTAGAATTTGCTCTCCAGTGTGTTAAAACATACAAATGGGTCGATAAAAATTCGGTCGATATCTTGAACCGTTTCGCCGTACCTGGGATTTCAAATTGAAGAATTTCGCGAAAATGTAAATTTTTTTCGCTAATTATTACTAGATATTTCGTAATCTCGCTATGAAAATTTTGTGAAAATCCAAATTTTGTAATTTGACCGCGGTGAAGAAAGGGTTAATCTCGTCCAATATTAAAAAACCCTTTAGCATAGGTTTTCCATAACCAAAGCAATAATATTAATTATATTTTTTTATGTAAGAATATTTACATCCCGACAATTTAGTTATTTTTTGATTTATTTAAAACTTGTTAGTTTTTAAAAGTTTATATTTTCAACATATGAAAATAGAAGCAAAAACCTAAAATCAATACCTACATAAAAATAAACAAAAATATTTCAATAACATAGCTAAAATTTTGACAGTAAAAAAATAGGAACATATGGGCAAAACCTACGTGACGGACGATACATTTGTACGGATTTTGTTGTACTTAAATGGAATCCATTGTTGTTTTACTCGAGATATTTTTACACAGAATTAAAAAGAATTATAGAGCATCGATTGCATTTTCGAATGACATTTGTATATTTGCATACTTATTTTAAGGGGGAAAAATATTCGAGATTAAAGTGTTGTGACGAGCGCTACAAAAAATGGAATCGCAGCTTTCATAAGAGTTTCAAAGTTTCATGTTGCACCAAAAATCAATAAACAAACTGTTCATATTTCATATATTTTAAGGTTTAAACGAAGGGACTGTTACTGACTTTTATCGTAAAAGTCAGAAAATAAAAGTTATTTTCTGACTTTTATTTTTTCCAGCAGAAATAAAAGTTATTTTTTGACTTTTATTTTTTCGATAAAAAGTAACAGATATTTCTGACTTTTATTTTTTCAAGCAAAAATAAAAGTTATTTTTTAACTTTTATTTTTTCAAGCAAAAATAACAGTTATTTTTGACTTTTATTTTTTCAAGCAAGAATAAAATTTTTTGATTTTTATTTTTTCGAGCAGAAATAAAAGTTATTTTTTGACTTTTATTTTGTCGAGCAGAAATAAAAGTAATTTTAGTTTGAATTCATAATAAATTCATTGAAAAAATTTTTCAAACTATGATAATTTTTCAGTGAAAATAATTTGCATATGCTTAAAAATTAATGGAGTTGAGTTTTGCAATCATAATTGGGGTAGAAAACTCAAAAATAACTTTTATTTCTGCTCGCAAAAATAAAAGTCAAAAAATTACTTTTATTTCTGCTCGAAAAAATAAAAGTAAAAAAAAACTATGTGTGTGAAGATAAATTCGAATTTAACTAGCAAGGACAAAAACCACATATTTTAACAGAGCCACATTAACAGTTAAAAGAGGTCTGTTAATCACTTAACATTTAGATGTTAAGTGACAATAAAATCGGAATTTAATAAAAAACTGAATAATCGGGCCATATTATTGAATGGTTCCACTATACCACTATATACAAACGGTGAACTAAGGAGTATTTTATGGAACTGTTATAGTGGGATATCTGAGATAATCACCGAATTTGAGAAAAAGTGGAAAAAGTAAAACTCTACATACATATAAAATGAAATTTTTGAGGAAATTCTGGAGATTATTTCTCGAGTTACGTGAATGGTTCCAATATACCACTATATAGAAATGGTGGCCTAATGGGTATATTATGGAACTGTTATAGTGGGATATCTGAGATAATTACCGAATTTGAGAAAAAGTTAAAAAAGTAAAACTCTACATACATATAAAATGAAATTTTTGAAGAAATTCTGAAGAGGATTTCTCGAGTTACGTGAATGGTTCCAATATACCACTATATAGAAATGATGGCCTAATGGGTATATTATGGAACTGTTATAGTGGGATATCTGAGATAATTACCGAATTTGAGAAAAAGTGGAAAAAGTAAAACTCTACATACATACATATAAAATGAAATTTTTGAGGAAATTCTGGAGAGGATTTCTCGAGTTACGTGAATGGTTCCAATATACCACTATATAGAAATGATGGCCTAATGGGTATATTATGGAACTGTTATAGTGGGATATCTGAGATAATTACCGAATTTGAGAAAAAGTAAAACTCTACATACATATTAAATGAAATTTTTGAGGAAATTCTGGAGAGGATTTCTCGAGTTACGTGAATGGTTCCAATATACCACTATATAGAAATGATGGCCTAATGGGTATGTTATGGAACTGTTATAGTGGTATATCTGAGATAATTACCGAATTTGAGAAAAAGTGGAAAAAGTAAAAATCTACATACATATAAAATGAAATTTTTGAGGAAATTCTGGAGAGGATTTCTCGAGTTACGTGAATGGTTCCAATATACCACTATATAGAAATGATGGCCTAATGGGTATATTATGGAACTGTTATAGTGGGATATCTGAGATAATTACCGAATTTGAGCAAAAGTTGAAAAAGTAAAACTCTACATACATATAAAATGAAATTTTTAAGAAATTCTGGAGAGGATTTCTCGAGTTACGTGAATGGTTCCAATATACCACTATATAGAAATGATGACCTAATGGGTATATTATGGAACTGTTATAGTGGGATATCTGAGATAATTACCGAATTTGAGAAAAAGTGGAAAAAGTAAAACTCTACATCCATATAAAATGAAATTTTTGAGGAAATTCTGGAGAGGATTTCTCGAGTTGCGTGAATGGTTCCAATATACCACTATATAGAAATGATGGCCTAATGGGTATATTATGGAACTGTTATAGTGGGATATCTGAGATAATTACCGAATTTGAGAAAGGTAGAAGTTTAAGAAATGTTAATGAATGAAATATATGTATGTTAATACATCAATATATTCTTTTTTAGATATTGATGAAAGAGTTACAACAGCATCCGAAATTGAGCTAATGTGTTATCTAGGTGACATTGATACGTGTGCGGTTAATAGAAGTTTACAAAAATATCCAAGAACCATCACGTTACGGCTCCTGTCGAAGGTATCTTTCATTTGGAGTATTAATTAATTCTACGAGAAGAAAAGTTATGTCTTATGAGCAAATAGTTATTTTAAATAGCATTTAATAAAATTCAGTTATTACACTTTAAAAATAGTTTATTTCTTTCTAAGCCTAAGGTTTCATAAAATCCTAACTTAAGCTGATTATTTTTTTTTCATGTATGTGTATTCAAAAAAGGTTGATGAAAAATCAGCCCAATTTTGCATATGATTTGCCTGGTTTCATCAGAAGCCATACCATACCAATTATTTCTTGAAAACAATGTTAAATAGTAATAGATTTATATCAATCCAATATATGCTCGATATGCTAAAATGGCTTAATATAAAACAAAGACTACAATTAAATTCGTGTATCTTTATCTACAAAATGAAGTCAGGAAATGCTCCAGAATATTTAACCCACCAACTAACATATGTTCGAGTCGGGCTTAGATTCATACCATAAATTATTTTTTTTTACAAACTTTTATGATTTTAAATTAGATAAATAATTAGTAGGAATACTGCAAAACTATGTGACACTTATCAGTGTGGAATGCTGCATTTTCTGTCCCACTTAGGACTTCATGAGCACACTGTGTCACCAACTGTCGGATGCCAGTAGTTAAGATCATCTATTTAACTAAACTCTTAAGCGAAATGGAAAAGGAGAATTATGATAACACTCATTTCTTTTTCACTTATGGCCATATGATCGATTCAGTTAGACGAACTTATCCACAATAGTTTTTTCTTTTATGCCTTGTATCCCTATTCTTTATTGACCTACATTTACTCCGTACTTTTAACCAACTGTTAGCTGGTAATGAAGACAAAGATTTTTGTTTGTGTAGAAACAAAATACTTTGTTTATAATTTAACTTGTTTAAATTTGTAATTTATATAAATATAAGCTTTGAAATATTAGTGGAGAAAAGAAGAAAATTTTTGAAATAGAAAATTTTCATAAATAAAATAAAACTAATTTTCCAAAACTAAAATCTTTAAATCTGAAACAATATTTACAATACTTTTTAAGGACATGAATTTTTATTTAATTATTTTAAACACTAATTACATCTTTTTTATAATAATATAGATTTCAGACAAAAGAATTGAATTGAAACAAAATGTAATTTTTTCACCCAAGTGTTTCTGTTATTTTTTTTTTTTTTTTTGTGAGAACTATCTGTCATTCAACAACTTACGTCAAATTTATTGGAAAAGTTTTTCATTTTATCTGTCAAAACAACTCGCACGTATTAAAGGCGCCGAAAAAGAAACATTTGAAATAAAAAAAGTAAAAACAAATACATTATTAAAACATATAATTAAATAAAATGCAAATATTTATTCATATATTTTCCATTTTAATAAATTTCAATTATCAAAAATGCATCAATATATTTCGGCGATCGTTTTGTTCGGCAACTAACAGCAACATTTTATAATTTATTAATTAGACCCCATAAAAATTATACCGATCGACTCAGAATCGCCAGGAGAGTCGATTTAGTCAAAAAAGTATAAAAACTGTATTTTGGTACTTTTAACCTATATCTTTTATCTATATCTTTAACGTCACAATCGACAAGTAATAAAGAATTATTAGACAAGTATTTTTTAGACAATTATTAGTCATTTTTTAAAATTCGGCCGCTTAGGGGTAAAACAGGGTAGAAAATGGATAAATTATAATAACATCATATCTCCAAAACTAATATCATTAGAAACGATGTTGAAATTGGATTTAGATCGTCTGACAAAAAAAAAAATGGGACATGTGTTTGGTACTTTTTTGAAAATGGAACTAATAAGGTAGAAAGATCATAAAAACTATATTTTGGTACTCGATAACGCAATATCTTCTTAATCAAAAGTGATAGAAACAAAAATTAAATTGGTCTATGGTCAGCACTAAAAATTAAGAAAATGGTACAAATTAGTATCATATCTCCAAAAATAACATAGATTAAAACAATGTTGAAGTTGAATTTGGATCGGATAAAAAAAAAACTATTTCGGTTTTATTCAAAATAAAAATTATTTACTTTTTCGTTACAATATGGAAATTATACAAAAACATGGTTAAAAATAATACATTTTTCATTAAATTTAATTAAAACATTAAAATTCACTTTCAAATAAAAGAATAAAATAATTCAAGGAAACCGTAAAAATCCATATTTTGTGTTTTTCTTTTTTCTTTAAGATCCGGATCAATTTCAAAAGAACGTTCTCCTTCGGTCTTTATGGTTTCATAAAAACTATGTAGATGAGTACTAATCAGTGGCAGCATATCCAATAAATCACGTTTTTTGTTCTGCGATATGGCCAATGGAGACGTGTAACTTGCGATCAGAAAATACAATCGACGAAAAAATATAATTGAGTCATGTGACGGCGACTATAGTGGCTTTCATACTTGGGAATACTATTTATGTGTTCAATTACTTCAAAAAAAGTTATGCAGTTCTCTTAGAGACGGACGTGTTTTTGGTTCTTTCCTTAAAAAAACCAAATAAAAATATTAAAAAAAATAAATAAACAACTTCAAACATATATTATCGAAAAAGGACGATTTTTTAAATATATTAGTGAAGTGAAAGTGACGGTGTATATTTCATAAAACAAATAAATTATAAAAGTTTAAAACAATTTTAATAAAAAGAAAAGTGCATGGGTGAGACTCAACAGCAAGATCGAAGGCTCTCTCTAAATGGGAGAAATGCTTATATTTCCATAACAGAGTCAAGTGAAAACAAAAATGTTTATAATAAAGAGTACAACAAGTACTACTTAACAGCAAAGCCAATTGAAAGAGCACGATCTCTTTCCCCCTCTATTAACTCAATTGATGTTACATTTGCGCCAAAACAATTAACAAGAACAAATTGTGAGAGCAACAAAGTTACATTTGCGCCAACAACTTTTGAAAATAATAAAGAAAAAGAAAACATAAACATAAACAATCAGAATACTGTCAATACAGTCAGTGCCAAAAAAACAGTCGCAAGCGAGTCTTCAAATTTACTTAATATTGATAAAAATATTAATAATAGTTCCAATATTATGGCTAATAAACAGGTTCAAACGGGTATTGATAGGTATATTACTATCACAAAACGTAAGTCTAGTCCAATGACAATGCGTCAGGAGCCCTTTCTGAAACAGGCCAGATTTAATAATAGTCCACAAGTAGGAGACATGTCGGTAAGTAGAAACCGTTTTCAATTACTTGCCACCACTGAAAATGAAATCCAGGAAAACGCCACTGTAAAGGAGCTGAAACCTCCACCTATATATTTAAGGGAGCAAACTAATAATGCCCTGGTTAATGACTTATCCAGAATTGTAGGCAAAGACAATTTCCATGTTGTTTCTATTCGTAGAGGTAATGTATTCGAAACTAAAATCCAAATCTACTTGGAGAAACATTACAACAAAGTGGTTGATTTTTTTGATTTAAATAATAAAAGTTACTATACATTCCAATTAAAAAGTGCTAAAGGTCTGAATGTGGTAATTAAAGGCATTGATAGCTCGGTTCCTATTGATGAAATTAAAAACGCTCTTGAAGTTGAAGGCTATGAAGTGAAGTCTGTCCAAAACATATTAAATATGTTCAACCTCTTTTCAGCGTTGAAATATCGTTTAATTCTTCCCAACTGAAGAAGGGTCGATCTCATCCTATCTTTAACTTAAGATATTTGCTTAACCGCAGAATTACTGTGGAAGAGCCACTTAAACGCAGAGATCCTCCTCAATGCCAAAATTGTCAGGAGTTCGGGCATACCAAATCCTATTGTAAATTGCCCACAGTATGTGTAATATATGGTGATATACACAAGACTTCCGAATGTCCTAATCCTAAAACCGACTCAACAATAAAGAAATGCAGTAATTGCGGGCAAAACCATACAGCCAACTACCGTGGATGTTTTTACGTCTTAGACAACAAACCTCCTCATCTCGTAGAACTAATTCCGCTCAATACCAGGGTTCCTATTTTCCATCTCTTCCTACTATTCCGGACCGCTCATTCAATGGTTCACAGCAAAATAATCCCCCACTTCCAATGAGCTTCTCCTACGCTCATATGGTTAAAGAGGGTCCGCCAATTCAAAATAAAGAATCCCAAAACTCCATTGAGAAGCTCATTGAAACAATGAATAACTTCATGTCCAACATGCAAAATATGTTCCAAGAGATGATGAGAAATCAAAGCATACTTATGCAAATTTTGTTGGAAAGAAAATGAATCCTTTAAAAATATGTTTTTGGAACGCAAACGGCCTTAGCCAGCACAAAAGGGAAGTTGAGCATTTCCTGAACGAGCAGGAAATAGACGTTATTCTAGTCTCTGAAACGCATTTTACTCCAAAAAATTGTTTCAGAGTAAATGGTTTTTTAACTTATGACACTAAACATCCAAGTGGCAGAGCATGTGGTGGCACAGCAATACTAGTACACAATAAAATAAGGCATTTTCCATTGCCAAATTACGAAAAAGAATATATTCAGGCAACATCTATAAATCTCATAGATTATAGAATTACATTGTCTTCAATATATTGTCCTCCAAGACATAACATTAAAAAAGATAAATTTAATGATTTTTTCAATACACTTGGCTCAAGATTCATAGCGGCTGGTGATTATAACGCGAAACACACATTTTGGGGTTCGCGTCTTATCACACCTAGAGGAAGACAGCTATTATGTGCTATTTCTTCACAGAAGTTGGACGCTGTATCTGGTGGTCAACCAACGTATTGGCCCTCTGACTTAAATAAGATTCCCGATCTAATAGACTTTGCCGTCATAAAAAATATATAAAGATGCCAATTATCCGTCTGCTCATCATTAGATTTATCATCCGATCACTCACCCTCTATTTTAACTTCTTATGACAATTCCAGTGGAATCCAAGAAGAAAGACATTTTTACCCAAACAAAAGGACAAACTGGTTAAAATACAAAATGTATGTGAGTTCCCATTTTCCATTGAATATTCCTCTAAAGACCTCTACAGACATCGATTCCGCGATAAATGTATTTACAGATGTCATCACAAATGCGGCTTTTGTGGCAACACCAATTTTTAAAACCAAAAAAAAAGATATTCCAGAACACTTCCGAAAGTATCCAAGCTCTTGTAAACGAGAAAAGAAGGCTTAGAAGACGTTGGCAAGAATGTCGATCCCCTGCCTTAAAAAGTCGTTTAAATGATTGTCAGAGAAAACTCAAAGCCGCACTGAAGATTAATCAACAAAAATCTCTTGATACATATTTAAAAAACTTGGATTCCTCTAAGGAAAAGAACTACAGCCTGTGGAAGGCTGTTAAACACATGCAATGTCCAATTGTATGTGAGTCTCCAATTAGGCTCGAAAACGGTTCTTGGGCAAGAGATCCACGTGAAAAAGTTGATGCTTTTGCCAATCACTTAGAAAAGGTTTTTACTCCAAACGAAACAGACTCTAACATAAGTCCTGATATTATAGACAACAACGTGCTTTTTCCATTGAAATTTCGCCTTCCATTGCTTCTATCAAACATACATAAACTTGACCTTAAGAAGTCTTCTGGAATTGACAGAATTTCTCCGTCAATGATTATCCATCTTCCAATTTCAGCTACAAGAATTTTATTATTTATATACAACGCGATTCTTCGTTTGGGATATTTCCCAATGTCCTGGAAGATATCAGAAATCGTTATGATTCCAAAACCAGGCAAGGACATTACTCAAGTTTCATCTTATAGGCCTATAAGATTACTTTCGATTATCTCGAAATTGTTTGAAAAGCTACTTATTTCTACTTTAAACACAATCATAAATTGGATGGATATTATTCCAGATCATCAATTCGGTTTCCGCGAATGTCATGGTACAGTTGAACAAGTACATAGAATAACAACAATGATCAGGAAGGCCTTCGAAAATAAACAATTCTGTTCCGCCTTGTTCATCGATATTTCACAGGCATTCGATAAGGTCTGGCACGAGGGACTTGTAAGCAAAATTGTAAATCTGCTTCCAGCAAGTACACATAAGCTCTTAAAAAGTTATTTGTCCAATAGAACCTTCCGCGTTCGATCAAAAGATGAATATTCTTCTCCTAGAAGAATCGCTGCTGGAGTTCCACAAGGTAGTATATTGGGTCCCTTGTTATATATTATCTTTACTGCAGATATGACAACGAATGCTCAAATATACACATCCACTTTCGCAGATGATACAGCATTCATTAGTATTCATTCCAACCCCAAAATTGCTTCTGCATTTTTACAATCCCATATTCATGAGCTTCAAGCATGGCTGAACAGATGGAAAATTAAAGTAAATCCGACAAAGTGCGTTCATGTAACGTTTACTCTAAGGAGAGATAACTGCCCTGCAATTAAGATTAACAACGTGACCATCCCCGAGAGTTCTCACGTTAAGTATCTTGGTGTTCATTTAGATCGCCGCCTTACATGGTCTCATCACATTGACAGCAAGATAACTCAGATAAAATTAAAATCCGCTGAACTAAACTGGCTTATTGGCACACAATCTGCTTTAGAGTTAGACTACAAGGTCCTTTTGTATAAAACGATAATTAAACCAATATGGACCTATGGTATTCAGCTATGGGGAACGGCTTCTACCTCGAACATCGCCAAATTACAGAGACGACAATCCAAGTTGTTACGTTTAATAACCTGCGCCCCTTGGTATATACGAAATAACAACATTCATAAAGATTTGAATGTTCCTCTTGTCCAAGAAGAGATTAGAAGGTTCTGTACCAAATACATCTCCAAGCTGCACGTTCACCCAAATCACCTAGCAAGGCAGCTTTTGCACTTTGAAGGTCATCAACGTCTAAGAAGGATGGATACCTTGGACCTGGTCAGCTAGGACCTTTTTTTTTATCTATTGTCACTGAACAATTTCCTATTAATTCGAATAAATAACAAATAGAGTTGCACTGGCAATCTCTATATAATTTCCGTTAGATTAAGATTTGATTACTTATTGTTATTTTCTTAACAGAAAGATTCAATAATAAAATACAGGCTTAAAAAAAAAAAAATTACTTCATTATACTTTTGCATCAGGAGCTTGTGGTGTGGCTCGTGTCGGCCACGTTGGTCATCCGGTATGAGCGCACCAAATAATTGATTTATTTTATACCTATTTATGGTTTTAATGCTAGAATCCGATTCTCCAAATATTTTTAAGAAACATCTTTTGCACACGCGACTTTTCTGACCGCACATCTTAAAATGGTACAAATAAACATATTGCCGATTCCGGGGATTAGATGCTTTTACTAAAGACTCAGTTTTCTTGTTCGAAATGTAATGACGACGCTTATTATAATCACCCAGATTCCAGTATTATTTAAATATCTCTTCTTGCTGCTGAGAATTAATTGTGACTGCGCTGTCCTATTGGATCAAATGTCTTTTTGGGTACTTTTTTATTCCGAGATGTATAGTATTCTTTTCCTAAAGTTTTGTTTAATTTATTCAAGGCCTTTGATGTTGTAGGTATATCGATATGTTATTTTTTGCAAGATTGTGGCAAGTCTGTCTCGCTAAGATAGCAGCCATATCTCTAACGCTCTCCGATGTTGTATCCAGATGCGAACCTTCTGATGGAATATAATCAGAATCATCAAAATCGGTTTCTTGAAAAACGTCTTCATCACTTTCGACATTTTCAAGGCTCTTTACCTGCTTCAAAATCGGCCGTAGTTTTACTTTTTTGTCTTTGATCAATTTACACGAGTTTTAATTTATTCTTAAATAAATAGCTTCTTTTTTCTTTTTCGTTTTCTAAAAATACTTGTGTTGAGATAAGACTTAAATTGTTTAAGACTTTCGTTTTTTTAAACTAACTTCTTTTGATACAAGACGTTTTGTCGCAAGTAATCCTGGCGACCAATTGATCAAAACATCAACTTGTTTGAGACAAGTGTTAATTTTTCAAAATTTGCTTTTCACGAAACGTCTTCTTTCGAAAGAAGCTGTTTTGTCAAAAATAATTTAGTAAAAATTGTTAAAACTAAATGAAGACAAGCTGTTTCGTCAAACTATTTTTGCCAGTTTTTTTGTATGAATTTTCAAATCTTATATTCTTAAACGAGCAATAATTGTATGTATTTATATATATATATATATATATATATATATATATATAGAATGACTATCTCGAAAACGGCTCTAACGATTTTGATAAAACTTGGACAGTGGGTATCTTTTTTGATGTATAGGTCGAAGAAGAAGGGACTTTTGGAACCTTTGTCTCTAAGAGGGTAAAAACGGGTAAAAAGGGGAAAGAATTGAAAACGCTATATCTCCTTAAGTAATAGGTATAGAAACAAAATTTAAATTACGTTTTAAACAGCTATGAAAATAAACGGACAGGTATTTGGTACTTTTTTGAAACTATGTCCGATAAGGGGTAAAAAAGGGTGAAAATAGTTTTTTTGGTACCTTTTTAACCCACTCTTATATTTTAAACTAAGGAATATAGAAAGAAACTTTGTACTGCAATCAATAGATGTGAAAGAAATATTGAACACGTATTTGGTACTTTTTTGATTTTGTGGCCAAAATGTGTAAAAAAGGGATAAACTGATAACTTAACATCTACAAAAGTAATATGAATATGAATGAATGAATGAATATGAATGAATGTTAACTGCTTTCTAATAAAATATACCGAATTCAATTGGTACCAAAGAAGTACCAATTATGTATATGGAACTTTTTGAAATTAAGGGATAAAAAGGGGAAAAAATTAGTAATGCTATAACTTTAAAACAAATGAATGTTTGTCTGTATGTATGTTCTTTATAGAATAGTAAACTGTGAAATTGATCATGTTATGCTCTTTAGCAAAGATATTGCGGATAAGCCGTCGGAGGTTTTTAAGTTGGTAACCGAATTTCCGACAGGTGGCGCCACTGAAAATTACTAAAAATTAATTAAATCGTAAACTGTACATTTGATCATACTATGATCTTTTGCAAAGTTGTAGCGCATGAGCCGGCGAATGCTTTTTAATTGAGGTGAATAATTTCCGACAGGTGGCACTACTCAAAATTACTCAAAGTCAATTTAATCGTAAGTTGTACATATAATCATGCTATAATCTTTAGCAATGTTGTTGCACATGAGCCGACGATGGTTTCTTAGTTGGTATGAAGAAATTTCGACAGGTGGCGCCACTGAAATTTACTTAAAGTCAATTTAATCGTAAACTGTACATTTAATCATGCTATAATTTTTAGCAAAGTTATTGAGGATAATCCGACGAAGGTTTATTAATTGGAATGACCAAAGTCCGACAGGTGGCGCCACTGAAAATTACTCAAAATGAATTAAATCATAAACTTTTCATTTGATCAGACTACAAGTGAATTAAATCATAAACTGTGCATTTGATCATGTTATGATCATAAGCAAAGTTGTTACGCATAAGCAGATGAAGGTTTCTTAATGGTATGAACGACTTCAGGCGGCGCCACTGAAAACTACTCAAAATGAATTAAATCGTAAACTGTGCATTTGCACATTTGTTGCGCATGAGTTGTTGCGCATGAGTCGACGGAGGTTTCCAATTTTCAAAATTATTTAAAATGAGTTAAACTGTAACTGTATAAAATAAAATATATAAAAACTTTGAAATTTGCCTCAAAATGCTTATCATAAAGCCCCGAGCAAGGCTCGGTCAACCAGGTACTTAATCTTAATTCTCTGAAAGAAGTCGTTTTGTCAAATTGAAATTGGGGAAAAATCTGAAAGAGGTCGATTAGTCGACTACATATCTTCCGATCCAAAGGTCGTAGAAATACGGGGATTAGACCAAAAGACGGGCATTAAAATTCCATATTTACTATAAAAATCTTGGAAAATTGTCTTATTTTGAGAGAAGACGTTATGTCAAAATTCCACAGATGTGTTCGTTACTTTTTTGGAAATGGCACTAATAAGGGTGACAATGTTTAAAAACTATATTTTGGTACTTTTTTAACCCATACGTATCTTTTGAACTAATACACATAAAGACTCCCTTTGTGCCACAATCAATAAGTATTCAAAAAATATTAAACATGTGGTTGGTACTTTCACTATAAATGGGGTTCAAAAGGGTAAAAACGGGAACATATTCAAAGGTAGGTTTTTTATTTTTTTTAGCTATGAATATGATTTAAGCTAATAAAATCAGAACTATAATTTAGGGACGTGTCGATTCACATTGAAAAAAACTTAAAGAAGTGTTTGGTACTTTTTTCAATAAAAGTGGTAAAAAAAGGAAAAATCGATGGCATTATATCTTCTAAACCAAAACTGGTAGAAACAAACATGGTCTAAGATCAGCACTTAAAATTAAGGGACAAGTATTCGGTACTTTTTGCAAATTAAACACTTATCAAATACGTGTTTGGTACTTTTTCGACTAATGGGGTAGAAAAGGATAGAAACGAGTAAAAAATTTATAGAAAGGTTTTTTCTTTTTAAGCTTAAATCAATGAAGGTAGAATAATAATTTATAATTGATTGACATTTAAAAAATATTAGACAGGTGTTTGGTACTTTTTTCAATTAAGGGGTTAAAAACAAACATTAACAAAAATGGATTTAAACCAGCAATAAAAGTATAAGGACACGTATTCGGTATTTTTTAAATTTGGCCTACTAGAGGTAAAAAGCGGGTAAAAAGGAAATTTTTGTAACGCTAAATATTCAAAATTTAAATTGGTTAGCAATCAAAATTGAATCAGCTACGCAAATAAGGGAGGAGTGTTTATCACTTTTCTGAAAATGACACCAGTCATTTATGTATCTTTAGAACTAATACATACATCATTTTAATTATATCGGAATCGATAAGCAAGTAAAAAATAATTTTGGTAAATTTTGTAACTTTGTCCACTCAAATTGTACCGCTAACGAAGTAGCGGGTTATAAAGCTAGTAAAATATAAAGGGAGGTCGATTTCAAAGTACAAAATATCAAATACGTGTTTGGTACTTTTTTCAATTAAAAGAGTAAAAAAGGGAAAAATCGGTAACATTATATCTCTTTAACCAAAAGCGATAGAAGCGAAGATTAAATTGGTTTGAGATTAGAACTAAAAATTAAGGGACACGTGTTCTGCACTTTTTTAAAAATCGGCCGCCTAGCGGGCAAAACAGGGTAGAAAAGGGAGAAATTAGTAACATCATATCTCCGAAACTAACACCGATGCAAACAAAGTTTAAATTGAATTTGAATCGGATAAAAAAATAAATGGACACGTATTTGGTACTAAAAAAATTTTAAAAATGGTAGTAATAAGAATAAAAAAGTAAAAAACTGAAAAAGTAAAAACTACATTTTGATACTTTTTTTAACCCATATATATCTTTTGAATTAATAAACATAGAAAAATTATTAAACATAGAAACACAAATCGCAACTGATAGGCATTAAAAAACTATTAAACACGTGTTTGGTACTTTTGCGATAAATGGGGGACGAAAGGGTTAAAAAATGGAAAATATTCAAGACTATGTTTTTTGCTTTTTAGCTAAGAATCTCTTTTAGGCTAATGAAGCATAATTTATTGGCTGGTCAATTGACATTGAAAAGTAAAATACGTGTTTGGTACTTTTTTAATTTTGGGGGTAAAAATCGGTAAAAAATATATCTTCTAAGATCGGTACTTTTTTTTAATTCGGCCGTTTTGGGGTTAAAACAGGGCAAAAATGGGAAATATTAGTAACGTCATATCTCCGAAATTCAAAGCGATAGAAACAAAGTTGAAAAAGGAGAAACGTATTTGGTACTTTTTTGAATATGGTACTAATAAGGGTAAAATAGAGTAAAAACTATATTTTGGTACTTTTTTTGAACCCATACTTATCTTTTGAAATAATAAACATAGAGACGCAATAAACGTCACAATCGATAAGTAACAAAGAATTATTAGACACGTAGTTGGTACTTTTACGATAATTGAGGTAAAAAAGATAAAAACGGGAAATATTCAAGGGTAGGTTTTTTTAACTATGAATTTCATTTAAACTAATGAAGCCAGAACTATAATTTACAGACGGGTCGATTCATATTGAAAAAGTATAAGACATGTGCTGCTTAGTGGTTAAACAGAAACAGAAAATGGATAAATTAGTAACATATCTCCGAAATTTACATCGTTAGAAACAAATTTGAAATTGGATTTGGATTATCTTGCAAAAAAGGGGACACGAGTTTGGTAATTTTTTGGAAATGGAACTAATAAGGGAGAAAAAGGGTAAAAACTATATTTTGGTCCTTTTTTAACCCTATATGTATCTTTTGAACTAATAAACATAAATACTCAATTTACATCACAATTGATAAGGACTAAAACTATTAAGAACGCGCTTAGCACTTTTACGATAAATGAGGCACAAAAGAGTAAAAACGGGTAAATATTAAAGTGTTTTTTGTTTTTTAACTATGAATATCATTTAAACAAATCAAGCCAAAAGTATAATTTACAGACGGGTCTATTTACATTGAAGAAGTATAAGACACGTGTTTGGTTCCTTTTTTTAATTTTTGGAGTAAAAAGAGGGGAAATCATTAACGTAATATCTTCTAAATCAAAAGTGATAGAAACAAAAATTAAATTGGTGTATGATCAGCACTAAAAATTAAAGGACACGGGTTCATTAATTTTTTTCAAATTTGGCAGCTTATTTGTATAACAGTCTAGAAAATGGATAAATCATATAATCGGCTAGAAAAATAAGGGGACATGTGTTCTGTACTTTTTTGGAAATGGCACTAATAAGGGTAAAAACTATATTTTGATACTTTTTTTAACCCAAATGTATCTTTTGATTTTATAAACATAAGGGCTTATTTTATACCACAATCAATAAGTATTAAAAAATTTTAAACATGTGCTTGGTACTTTTAATGGGGTTCAAAAGGATGAAAACGGGAAAGTATTCATTTAAGCTAACAAAGTCAGAAGTATAAATTAGAGATGTGTCGATTCACATTGAAGAAAATTAAAATAAGTGTTTGGTACTTTTTTCAATTAAAGGGGTAAAAAAGGGAAAAATCGATGACATTATATCTTCTAAACCTAAAGTGATAGAAACAAACACTAAAGTGGTCTAAGATATGCACTTAAAATTAAGGGACAAGTATGCAGTACTTTTTGCAAATTTAACAGTTCTGGGGTTAAAATAGGATAGAACATGAAATAATTAGTAAAGTTATATCTGTGAAACTAATATCGTTAGAAACAACATTTAAATTGGATTTATATCTGCTAGAAAAATAAAAAGTTTTTAGTACTTTTCGTAAATGAGGTAAAAAATATGCGATAAAAAGGATTAAAACTAAATTTTGGTACTTTTTTTGACCAATAAATAACGTTTGAATCAAACATTATAGAAACAAAATTTATACCACAATCGATAAACATCAAAATGACATCATTTACGTTTTTGGTACTTTTTCGACTAATGGGGTAGAAAAGGACAAAAACGGGTCAAAAAATTAAAGGTTTTTTTCTCTTTAAACTAGGCATATTGTTTAAATCAATAAAGTGGTAGAATAACATTTAATAACAGGTGTTTGGTACTTTTCCCAATTAAGTGGTTAAAAACAGAAAAATCGGTAATATTATACCTCCTAACAAAAATGGAGTTAAGATCAGCAATAAAAATATCAGGACACGTATTCGGTATTTTTTTAATTTGGCTGACCTGGGGTAAAAAAGGGCAAAAAAGGAAACTTTTGTAAAATATTCAAAATCAAAAGCGACAAAAACAAGATTTAAATTGGGTTAGCAATTGAACCGCCGTGGTATAGCAGGTGAGTCATCCGCCTAGCATACCAGAGGTCCCAAGTTCAATACCTGTACTTTTTTGAAAATGGCACCAGTAAAGGGTAGGTACTTATTTTGTATCTTAAGAACCAATAAATATTTAATTTAATTTGTATCGGATTCGATAAACAAGTAAAAAAAATATTTATGTAAATTTTATAACTTTTTAATTGTAACTTTGTCAATTCCAATTGTACCGCTAACGAAGTAGCGGGTTCTAAATCTAGTATAATATTGTTACGTTTTTTCTTTAAAAACGTGGAAGGAATTCTTTTTGCAAACAACCGTTATCAAATTAATTAAAACACTTTTTAGTTTTCCAAAGTTATATTTTTATTAACTAAGAGTTAATCACTTTAAACACACTTTCACAAAAACTGTAAACAAACTTCACAAAACTGTTTTTCAATTATTCTTAGTCACACTGTTGTTATACGCGTTTTAATTCAAACTGTTCCTACAATACTCGCCCATCGGCCTTATATAGTAGAGAAGAGAGATTCTAGCAATTTCTGCAGACGTAAACAAAGAGCAGCTGTAGTTGATTACACTAACAATGTGGCTTACGAAAGTTCATGTGTGTTCCACTACATTCTCACATGATCAAGAACACGCTCACACATACGTTGTACAAACAGATTATCTAAAGTTAACAGTAAATGAGAGAGAGAGAGAATGTAGATAAAAGAGAAACATGTTGCTATGTTCTTTACTGTACATAAGAGAAACATGTTGCTCTGCTTATTTGACATAAACAGAATAACAACAACACCAACAGAAACATCTAGAAAGCGAGGGGAAGAATTATAAGCAGTGAACTTATAATTCGTCACACTGCCCCCCTCTTAAGCCTGTTCGTCCCGAATAGGCAATGTCTCCGTTATTCCGTAGGCAGCCAATCTTTCGAGGTGTACGACCTTCATTTTAGACCTTGGACTCTTATCTTTTTGTATTCGATACACCACATCATTTATCCTTTTAACAAGCTTGTACGGGCCATCCCAATGACTTTGTAGTTTGGGGGATAATCCTTTTCTTCGCTGTGGGTTGTATAAGAGTACCAACTGTCCTTCACTAAATCCTTGGAAATTGGCCGCTCGATCGTATCTGGCCTTCATCTTGTCGCTGACCATTCTAATTTTGCTGCGGACGAAGACATGAAGTTTATTAAGGTCTTCCTGCTCTTGGGAGGTGAGGCGACCGCGATCCTCAGTATTTGTTATCGGCTTAGTACCAAATTGCAAGTCTGCGGGTAATCACAACTCGGTTCCAAAAACGACTTTGGCAGGGGTCTTGGACGTGGAGTCGTGAGCGGCTGTTCGATATGCCAGCAGAAATTTTTGTATGTGTTGATCCCTGTCTCTCTGATGAGTGCTGACCACCTTCCTTAGGTACTCTTCCAGAGTACGGTTAAACCTTTCAACCATACCGTCAGACTGTGGATGTAGAGGGGTAGTTCGCGTTTTTCTTATACCATACAACTCACACATTTCCCTGAATACAGCGGATTCAAAATTTCTGCCTTGATCTGAGTGTAGCTCTAGTGGAACTCCATAGCGGCATATCCAGTTGTTCACAAAGACGTCTATCACTGTTTTAGCTTCTTGGTTAGGTACTGCATACACCTCCTGCCATTTGGTAAAATAGTCCATCACCACCAACACATAACGGTTACGACCTCGCTTACAGGAAAAGGTCCTGCCACATCCATAGCTATTCGCTCAAAGGGGGCACCAGAATTGTACTGCTGTAGCTGGCCACGACTTCTTCGGACTGGACCCTTGGCTGCGATACAATTTGGACAATTAGCAATCCAGTCAGTCACACTCTGAGGACAACCAACCCAATAGAACCGCTGCTTCAGTTTCTCTAGAGTCTTTGTTACACCAAGGTGACCTCCGCTGGGACCATCATGAAACTCCTTTAGTACTTCCTTTATTTTAGAGGATGGTACCACGACCAAATTTTGCACTGTCTTTCCATCGGCGCTCTCCCAAGTGCGATACAAGCGACCGTCTATTATCTATAGACTATCCCAGAAAGCCCAATATGACTTCATCAGCTGACTTTCCTGCGATATCTCGTTACGGGTTGGCCTCTTGTCTTCTTCTTTAGCTTGCATTATTTTTCCCAGTACTGGATCGTTTCTCTGCACTACAGAACAATCTCCACTGGATTCTACGCGCATTAGCCGAACATCAGTAACACACTCCTTTGCTTCGGTCTTAGTACAGTGCTTACACTCTATACTGCAAGGACGTCTGGAAAGGGCATCTGCATTCCCGTGATTTCGGCCTTTCCTGTGGTCGATTGTAAAATCGTAGCTCTGGGGGGTTACCGCGTAACTCGATTCGAAACGGAAAATTTTCGAGTTCGTACAAATGGTACTGTCTAATACGATCTTCGTATGTTTTGTTTCGAAAGTGCGGACAAGTTTTTTTCGCTTTCGACAAATAAATTTCCCTTTCGTAAATGCAACTGTGTATTACGAAAACGGACATTTTTGTCGTTTAAAATGATAGGAAATTGTTCGAAAGCTATTTAGGTAGTGACAGTTGAGAAAAATGTAAGTATTTATAGAAATTATACTTTTTTAAATAAAAATCCATTTTTATAAAGTGATTCAAATAATAGATTTGTATTGTTAACATTTTTAAGGAATATTCCGAAAAAATATATTTACACAAACAAAAAACAATATGGTGGAATATATGACAAGGCATCATGGATTGGCAAAGGGACATTTAAATGTCCTTGATGCCAAAAACAAATTAAGTCATATGTGGAAAAAGTTGCAGTGATTTCACGCCTGATCGTGATGTCAAGGGCTGGAAAAAAGTAATTTATTTTTAGGTTTGGGCTTTCTACAAAAATAACGTAAAAGCAAATGTCATAGGAGCCGTAGCAGCATTTCTGGGACTGGAGGTGGACCAAGCAGATTAGAACAGCAAACGTCCAATTTTCTTTCGATAGATGAAGCTATAAGAGTTTGGATCAAAAAGCTAATCACACAATGTGCCAACATTAATACGAAGATGTAGTCTTGAAAATAATTTAAATGAAAATTTCAATTCCTCCACTTCAAATGTTTCCGTCATTTGGACTTAAATGAGAGCTAGGGTCAAATGTGGACCGATTATCTCGAAATTTGGCAAATTGATAACAGTTGTTACAAAAATTATGTATGCAAAAAATAAACTCAAAATGTTCATTATCTTTAGATTTACAAGCGTATTAGTGATTTTTTTGTCTCATTTAGTGCGTTTTTAAAGAAGAGTTTGTATGGGAGCGAAATTTGGTACAGTGATTTTAGTTTATATAAGCAGTATTTGTTTTAAATTTCATGAAAAATATTGATATTTGTGGCCAATATGTCAATTCCGGGAAGTGGGGCCTATGGGAAGTACCATAAATAATGAACTGATTTTGACTAATTTCAATAGCCATGGTCCCATTATCAAAAAATGATCTGTGCCAAATTTCATTAAATTATCTTTAGAATTGCGACCTGTAGTTTGATTACAAGGTTTACATGGGGGTCCAGCCAGCCAGACGGACGGACGGACATCGCTAAATCGATTCAGAAAGTGATTCTAAGCCTATTGGTATACTAAAAGGTGGGTCTAAGACAAATATTTCTATCAGCACAAACTTATACTACCCTTTCCACCTATGGTGGTGAAGGGTATAAATATCATACCAAGAGAGTTCAATAACTGTTTTGAAAGAATTTAATGAAGGGCTCCAAAAATATTTAAGACGAAGTTATGATGTACAACATAGCATGTATAAGCTCGAACTCCTAAATTAAATTTAGAAATTTAACTTTAAAAAGAAAAAATTCAACTTGAAATAGAAAAATTAAACTACTAAAAGAAAAATTCGATTTCAAAAAAGTGACGAAGTTGGAAAAATCCAAAAGAAAGGTCCAACAATTGGAAATGAAGAAAGCTATTCTAAACCATGAATTGGAAATTGTTAAACAATATACTCTAATTTAATTGTGCTAATTTATTAAATTGTTCTAATTGCCAATTTAATTGTGGGTGTATATGGTCATTCACATTTTATTAGAAAGATCCATTATGTTTGAAGAGTCTCTAATTAATTTTCTTTGGACTCTTTCAGGCACCGTATCATTTCCATCATCGAACCATAAGGAAACGCAATCTATATTATACAATTATTTAAAAATTACTTGAAATTGCTATTAATATGTTTTGTTTTGGGAAATTTGTGTGTCAAACAGCAGTGCTACCAACATTTCCACAAATTTTCCCTTATGTTTGTGAATACAACACTGTGTTCGTTTCGAACGACTTACACAGTACGGTGAACCTTTCGATTCGGAAATTTCTTTCGAAAGATTTTACTTTTCGAATCGAGTTACGCGGTAAGGGCCCTGTAGTCGTTCGATCCATCGTGCAAGCTGGCCTTCTGGTTGTTTGAACTGCAGTAACCATCTGAGTGCGGAATGATCGGTCCTTAGTTGAAACTTCTGACCATACAGGTACTTATGGTAGTGCTTCACACATTCTACTACTGCCAGGAGTTCTCGTCTTGTAACGCAGTAGTTCCTTTCGGGCTTTGAAAGAGTTCGACTGTAGTAGCCAATCACTCGTTCTGTTCCGTTCAACTCCTGTGAGAGCACACCTCCAATTCCGCATGCGCTTGCATCGGTGTCGAGCACGAATTTCTCTCCGGCAACAGGATAGGCCAATATTGGTGCTGAGCAGAGTAATGTTTTTAACCTCTTAAACGCGTGCTCCTGCTCAGTACCCCAATAGAACGGTCGAGACTTCTTCGTTAGCTCATGCAAACTTGCAGCCACGCCTGCGAAATTTGGAACAAATCGCCTGTAGTAAGTGCATAGCTCTAGGAAGCTGCGTAATTCGTGGAGATTTGTTGGTTGCGGCCAGTCTTTGACAGCTCGTATTTTGTCCTCATCAATCGCGTTGCCATTTTCAGTCACCAAGTGCCCCATGTATTTTACTTCTTTCCGAAACAACGCACATTTCTTGTCACTTAAGGTGAGACCAGCCTCCGCTATGCGTTTAAGGACTTCCTCCAGATTCTTCAAATGTTCATCGAAGGTTTTTCCCATGACGATGATGTCGTCAAGGTACACCAAACAAGTTTTCCACTGAATTCCTTTCAATACTCGTTCCATTAGCCGTTCGAAAGTAGCTGGGGCGTTGCAGAGTCCAAATGGCATAACGTTGAACTGCCATAGCCCATCAATTGCACTAAACGCTGTTTTCTCTTTGTCTTTCTCTGAGATCTCCACCTGCCAGTAGCCGCTTTGAAGATCTAGCGTAGAAAACCATTTCGCTCCACCTAATGTGTCCAGGGTGTCATCGATTCTTGGTAAGGGGTAGCTGTCCTTTTTCGTAACATCGTTTAGCTTTCGGTAGTCAACACAAAATCTGGTGCTGCCATCTTTCTTCTTAACCAGAACCACCGGAGAGCTCCATGGACTTGCGGATGGTTCAGTTACTCCACTACGCTCCATTTCGTTGACCAACTCCTTAACTTCGTCTCGCTTGGCCAGAGGAATACTCCTAGGCGCCTGTTTAATTGGTCTCGCCTCGCTCGTATGAATTTCATGTTTCACTATTGCCGTTCTCCCCTGGCTTTGAGTTTTGGACGCAAATACGGCTGCATGCTTCTTCAAAAATTGTTTGGCTTTATTTTTGTAGGACGGTGTTAAGCCTTCTACCCAATTATCTACGTATTCCGCCAGTTGCTGTTGTTCCTTGCTGGACATATTAATAGGCTCTGATTTCGTCTCGCAGTTAAAATTGCTTCAGTAGCTGCGCATTGGCCAATTTCCGAGTTAGGTTTAATAACTTTGTTATGGCAGGATAAGTTTAGAACTCTTACAGGGACTCTTCCGTTATTGCAGGGCTTCACTAGAGCTTTTGCCGTTTTGATGTCATTGTCGAGTTTTGATTCTACCACCCACAAACTGTTGTCCTCACAATCTCCTTCCATTCGTGCCCATATCAACGATTCTGACTGTGGTGGTAGCTTATGATGTTCGACAGCTATCAGTTTTCTAACATTGGGCTTGCTCTCGTAACCAACATCGAGGGGTATATCTATATTTCTCCAAATCATTATTTTAGGCCCCAGATGTAAACTAATGCTGTTCATAATCATAAAATCTGCACCGATTATTACTTCATCCACAATGCCGACAACAATGAATATGTGGTTGACGTGCAGGTTGGCAATGGTTACTTTAGCACTTACTTTACCATAGACTGTCGCATGCTCTCCAGTTGCCGTGCGCAGGTTTATACCGCTCAAGGATTCAAGGTTTCCACGCACCAAATCGGGCCTAATAATTGACTGAGACGCCCCTGTGTCTATGGTAAAAACATTCCTTTGGCCGTTGATGTATCCCCGAGCTGTAAGGTTGCTGTTTTTCTGTTGCATGACTGATATGGAGATTGTGGAGCCACCAATTGTGGGAGCTAACTCATGCCCCGCGGAGCTAGCTCGATTTAGTTTAACGATCGTTCTTGACATGATTGTGGCTCCACCTGTTGGCTGTCTTCGGATGAAGAGACAGATCTCGATTGCTTTCTAGGCGTCCTGCAATTTCGCTGGAAATGGCCTTCTACCGCAGTTGAAACACTTGGATTTCGGCTTGCCGAATTTCTCTTCTATAACTCGACTCATTTGTTCTATCAGTTGCTCCATCCTGCTTTGGCTGTTAGCAACTACGTCGACACCTCGCAATCTGCACATTTGTGGCATAGCAATGATTTTCGCAATTTCTTGGGTCAATGCAAATGACACAGTTTCGGCAAATGTTGATTTTCGTGTGGCACAAACCGCAAATTTAATATCAGGATCTCGTATACCGTTCACAAATGCTTCAATCTTGAACTGGTCCAAGAAAGTCTGGTTTTCTCCAGGATAAATTTGCTCCACCAAACGTTCAATATCCAAGGCAAAGTCCTGTAAACTTTCGTTTGGTTTCTGGACTCTGCCGCGAAGTTCCAGACGGTAAATTTCCTTTTTGTGTTCGCCACCGTACTTACGCTGAAGAGCGGACATGATGTCATCAAAGTTCTTTCTACAGCTTAACGGCACACTTTCTAGGACTTCCGCAGCATTGCCTTTTAGAGCCAAAATTAGTTCCAGAGCTTTCTGGTCGTTATCCCATAGGTTTCTCTCGGCGACTGTTTCAAACTGAAACTTGAAGACATTAAACGGTAGACTGCCGTCAAAACTGGGTGTTTTTGTTTTTCCAGATGTGTCTTGAACAACTCGCACTGGACCTCCATGGTGTTGTATGTCTTTAAATTTCGCTTCCAGATCGCCAATCTACTTTCCGACGTCAGCCAGTTTTTTGTCAAATTTGATTTCCACGCCATTAATGCGATTGTTAATCGTTTCCGAAATTTCTTGAAGTTGTTTATTTGTGGATCCTGAAATTTCTTGCAGTTTGTCTTCTATCCTTTCTAGAAGTTGCTCATTGTTGGTTTTCGTGGCTTCTTGAAGTTTCTCGTTGTTGATTTCCATCTTTTCCATCATTGCGGCGAACATTGAGCTTATGTCTAGGCTGCTAGTCATCGAGCGGGTACTAACTTTCATTTCTTCTTTAGTCTCGAATTCGTAAGTCGCGATGTCAATACCATGATTTTGGATCTCCACCCTGAGCCTTCTTGGAAGTTCAGCTTTAGTGCCGGCTGTTGGCACGTTCATCTTTCCCAACTCCTTTTTGAGTTGATCCAATCTTAGATCACCTAGTTTCACCATGGTTGTTGATTTAGCAATTCCACTTCTGACACCAGTTGTTACGTTTTTCCTTTAAAAACGTGGAAGGAATTCTTTTTGCAAACAACCGTAATCAAATTAATTAAAACACTTTATTTAGTTTTCCAAAGTTATATTTTTATTAACTAAGATTTAATCACTTTAAACACACTTTCACAAAAACTGTAAACAAACTCCACAAAACTGCTTTTCAATTATTCTTAGTCACACTGTTGTTATACGCGTTTTAATTCAAACTGTTCCTACAATACTCGCCCATCGGCCTTATATAGTAGAGAAGAAAGATTCTAGCAATTTCTGCAGACGTAAACAAAGAGCAGCTGTAGTTGATTACACTAACAATGTTTCTTACGAAAGTTCATGTGTGTTCCACTACATTCTCACATGATCAAGAACACACTCACACATACGTTGTACAAACAGATTATCTAAAGTTAACAGTAACAGAGAGAGAGAATGTAGATAAAAGAGAAACATGTTGCTATGCTCTTTACTGTACATAAGAGAAACATGTTGCTCTGCTTATTTGACATAAACAGAATAACAACAACACCAACAGAAACATCTAGAAAGCGAGGGGAAGAATTATAAGCAGTGAACTTTGCACAATGGGACGGATAAGTTTAAAATTCGTCCCAATATAAATCAAAAATTTCATTTAAATGAATCAAAAACAAAAATGAATCAAAAACAAAACTGATGGTTTCTTCAGGCAGACAGACCACTAGAATTGGATCACATGTGCCCGTAGAAAACTATAGTTTCGAAGTTGTAAAAGAATTTGTATACCTTGGTACCGCTGTGAACATCAACAACGATATAAGCTTTGAAATTAAACGGAGAATAATACTTGCCAATAGATGCTATTTTGGCCTAAGCAAACAGCTAAGAAATAAAGTCCTCTCCGTAAGAACTAAAATTACGCTCTATAAAACGCTTATACTACCCTTGTTACTGTATGGTGCAGAATCATGGGTACTTGCACAGGCAGATGAAGCTATCCTTGGAGTGTTTGAGAGGAAAATCCTACGAAAAATATTTGGACCAGTCTGCGTCAACAATGAGTATCGACATCGAATGAATCATGAGCTGTATGAGTTATACGCTGACATAGACATAGTAAAACGCATTAAGCAACAACGGCTGCGCTGGCTAGGACATGTTGTGCGAATGGATGAAAATACTCCGGCAAGAAAAGTGTTTGATAATGATCCTGAGGGAACTCGTAGAAGAGGGCGCCCAAAACTTCGATGGAAAGACCAAGTAGAAGAAAATCTTTCAAAACTTGGCATAAGAAATTGGAGAATATGCGCAAAAGATAGAAGCGCATGGAATTCTAAAATATGCTCGGCCTTTGACCTAAACAGGTTGTTACAATAGGCCATTTAAGTAAGTAAGTAATAAATCAAAAATACCCGGTATAATTTGAGCGATATAATATAAATCATAAATACTCGTTATAATTGAGCGATATAATATAAATCAGAAATATCCAGTATGAATTGAGCAATAAAATATAAATCAAAAATACCCGGTAAACTTTGAGCGATATAATATAGTTTAAACATACTCGGTATAAATTGAGCAAAAAAATATAAATCGAAAATACCCGGTATAATTTGAGCGATAAAATATGAAGCAAAAATAACTGCAATTTTAGCCAGAAATAATAAAAGTCACAAAATAACTGTTATTTCTAATCCAAAAAATAAAAATCAAAAAAATAAAAGGCTTACGATAAAATTAAAATGTAAGTCAAACGATAAATTTTAATTCTTCCTTTTTTGATTTAAAAATTCAAAAAAAATACCCGTTATTTTAAGTACCTGCTATAATTTGATAATTTTTTTTAAATATTGTTTTTTAAAAAATGTTTCTAAAATTTGGCAATTTGTGTACATCGATATCTTTTGCTTTGGCGATATCTCGGTTATTAATTTACCGATTTTGATGAAATTTAGTAATGTGTTGCGTTGAATAATTTCCTAAAATTTAATATACAGTTCAAAATTTTTTTTTAACGAAAATTTTATTTTAAAAATTTTATATATTTTTTTTTTTTGGAAAATACAGTTTTTAAAAAAAAAATGTTTTTAAATTCTCATCGAATTTTGAATGTTGGCGATATCTCTTAAAGACCGATTTTGAAATTTAATAGCATGCTGCGTTGGAGTATTTTCTTAAATCTGATATATATTTCGAAAAATTAAAAATAAAAAATTTTAATACACAGTATTTAAAAAAAAATTAAATTCGGTAAATTTCGGGACAACGAATTTAGAGTTTTGGTAATATCTCAGATTGTAATGCACCTATTTTGAATATCGTTTTGCTTTGAAGGATTTTCTAAGATCTGATATATAATTCATATCGGTATAATTAGCAATATATCAAAAAAAGTAGGTTTTTAAATTTCAAGATAATCACATGAATTTATATACATTTTTTCAGACACATATTCAGCTATCCTTGGTGCTACATAAAATGGCCCAAGCTATTTTGGTTCCTGAAATACACGGTGTTTTCTATAATTTTGGCTTTTAAACTAGAAGCAAATTTGGCGCTGTAACTTTCTTAATAGGTCATAAATTAAACTTTTTCAAATTTGTATAGTTAGATAAGTGTAAAAGATTTCATCACCATAAAAAAAACATCAGTACACTTAGGGAAAAGATATGTATAAAAGATAATGCAGGAGTGAAAAAAGTGTAAAATTTGTATTTAAAATGGCACAAAAGCGGATAAAGATTTTGAGACCAAATTTTACGTACAGATAGCTACTATCGATTTGATATGGCGCTTCCCGATTAAATGTTTGGTTCTTCGACAAATTGAGAAAAACTATCAAAAAAAATGAAAAAAGGGTAAAAATTCTGCATTTTTAATATTTGTCTTCCTATAACTCATTAACTAAGAAACGCATCGAGAAGCGCCATATCAAAATTTTAGATAAACATGTTTTTAATATGTGTGCAAATTTTGCGAGAAAAATATTTAGCCATTTTTGTGCCATTTAAAAAACAAGCAAGCTTATTTGTGTCATTTTTCACTTGTTCACCTTCGAAAGACACATTGATGTATAATAACAATGTGGTACTTAAAGGTATATTGCTCAAATTCACGAACAAATATCCTGCGGTCTACAGTGAAGCAAAAATAATATTCGATTAAATCGCGACCATTGATTTTCTTCTACATCTTAAAGTGTTTATACAGCCTACATTGAACCTCTTAAATGCGTAAAATGTAACAAGACAACAGTGGCTTCTGATCATTTTGTGTTCTAGGAATCTAAAAATTAAATATTTAGTAATATGGAAACTTGCCACCAAAAAAAAGTCCGACGAAAAAAATGTTTTCAATACCTCATCGATTTACAGCGATTATATTTTTTAAAAGTAGAGATGGAAAATGAAATGGACTTAAAAAACAAATTAACATATTGAGAAACTAACCAATTTCGCGAAATCTGGCTAACAAGATTTTTGCATATGGATGCTGAAGTTAAAGAAAAGTTAAATACTTTCACTTTTATATGGAATTTAAGCCATACCCTTTCTCATTACAAAAACATTATTTTTACTTCTAATATTGTAAACAGTGACTAAATTTTACACAAAATTTTAAAACAATCGTTCAAAAAAGTATCAGAATTGGAATACTGTTAACTACTTTTGTCCCTAGAATTCTTATTTTTTGTCGGAATTTCATCGCAGATATCTCTTTTGAAAGTTTTTGAAAGCATCTATTTTTGTGTTTTTAAAAATGCTACAAAAGATTGCCGCAAGGTGGCGGTATTGACATGTTTCTTACAAATGTATCAAATACATATTATTTGGATCTTTTTCGATGTTGGTACATTCAGAAAAAGTTAGACCAAATACTCCTGAAAAAAGTCGCGGAATATTGTCAAACCAAATTTGTATCTTTTAATTATTAAAAATGCGATTTTCATATGTAACCTAAAAATAGCGTTATCTTTTAGCAGAATTTAGAAACAAAAAAGTTGTAAAACAAACATTATTTTTATAATCCCAGAGATTCATTTTCTACAATAAAAAAGTTCTTTTTCGCAAAAAGCTGTTTTTGATATATTGCTAGGTATAATATCCGCAAATTGTGGAATTTTAAACAAAAAATAGTTTTTAGACAAATTAAAAAAATACAATTAAAAGAAAATAAAACATTTTAATTTCTTATCGAATTTTGAGTTTTGGCTATATCTCAGTTGTACAGTTGTGTGCAAAAAAATAGGAGTGCCCTTAATTAAAAACAAAATTTTAATTTCATATTAAATTAAAAATATATTATATATTATATTAAAATTAATAATAATAATAATATATTTTTTTACATAATGTATTATTATATCATATTAAAAATGTTTACAATATGTTCCTCCATTTTGCATTTGGTCAATCGATGTATTATGTGCAAATTTTAAACCTGTAGTTGCCTCTTTCTTGGTTTATAACGGCACCTTTGGCTGCATTTTGCAAACAAGTTATTTTTGATCATGCGTCTACGAACCGTAGAGATAATTACGGCAAGTTTTAGCTCTTTTTGGATTTTATTTGGTACGAGCAAGGGTCTCCCTTGCTACAACGTACAATTTGGCGGCCATCAACCTTTGCTGTTTTGCGGTTGCTGCCTCGTTTTTTAACATTTTTCTTATATTTTATTTCAATTGCTACCATTTCATCAATTCCAACCAAAATTTCCTATTTTTTTTAGGTTTTTCTTTTTTTCGCAGATTTTTTTTATTAAATTTCGTTTTTTGTCCCACAGTTTTCTTGTCCCACAGTTAAAAAAAAATATATACAAAAAGCTTTTAATCATTAAAGTAACATGTTTATATTACTTTCCTACGCATAATTTTTATTTCTTTTCTATTTTTATACCGTATTTAAATAAGCATTTTTTAAGAAATGGATGACGCTCCCATTTTTTTGATCAAGACAGTTCAAGCTCAAAAATAGAATTAAGTCAATTATATCTTAAATTTAACAGTTATTTCGAGTTCCCCTTTTGTACTTTACTTCTTACTTATCGCTGTAAATACCGTTATAATATTTAGCTGTAAGTGGAACTACATGTTACAATTTAAATATTCTAAATTTTATTTAAGCATACCGAAATATTTCTTAAATAAGTGACTTTTGAACATTATGATGGCCTTTATTCATATCTTACGTAAGTGTTATTGCCAGAAGTTTAATCTAAATAGGTCCGCTAAATATTCTCATTAAATCAACCATTTAATCGGTCCTCTAACTTTAAAGATACATGCATTTAAATACAATTTCTCTCAAGGTGCGAAATGTTACAATGTTGTGTATTTTCTGAAATTGTTTGTATTTCAATCACTTATTAAAGTATTACACAGGCCAACATGGTTTTGTTGTCAAAAAGTGGAGGGTCATTTCCGAAGTAATTTTTTGCGTAGAATCCGAATCCGGGGTCCGAATTGCTCTATCACGTCAGGATTTTGAGATATTTGAGGTTTTTTACCCAAAAAATGGCGTTTTTGGCTACTTTTGAGGTTATGTACAGAAGAGACAAAATTTTTTGGGAGTTTTTTTTTAGTTGCATCTTATAGCACTACTCTTCCTCTTTAATTTAAGAGTCGCAGAGTTCAATTACGATTTTTCTACACCAAGTTACGTCAATTTGAAATTACGAGATATGTCCTATTAATTGCATGACCATTTGCATTGAATACGTTGAGGCAGACATTTGTCTACTGGGTATTTTCTCTTCAAAATTTTTACTTGGGGATTTTTGGGGTTACTGATTACGAATATGAAGTTGAGATATTAAAATTATCAAATTCAAGATGGCGGATTCAAAATGGCGTATAAAAATTTTTATATAAAAATTTTTATACGCCATTTTGAATCCGCCATCTTGAATTTGATAATTTTAATATCTCAACTTCATATTCGTAATCAGTAACCCCAAAAATCCCCAAGTAAAAATTTTGAAGAGAAAATACCCAGTAGACAAATGTCTGCCTCAACGTATTCAATGCAAATGGTCATGCAATTAATAGGACATATCTCGTAATTTCAAATTGACGTAACTTGGTGTAGAAAAATCGTAATTGAACTCTGCGACTCTTAAATTAAAGAGGAAGAGTAGTGCTATAAGATGCAACTAAAAAAAAACTCCCAAAAAATTTTGTCTCTTCTGTACATAACCTCAAAAGTAGCCAAAAACGCCATTTTTTGGGTAAAAAACCTCAAATATCTCAAAATCCTGACGTGATAGAGCAATTCGGACCCCGGATTCGGATTCTACGGAAAAAATTACTTCGGAAATGACCCTCCATTTTCCAACAACTTCCATGACCCCAATATTTGTAGGCCTGTGTTATTCATATATCGCCCAAAAATTAAATGTATTAGAACATACTTACAGAAAATCAATATACATATATAGTATTTTTGTAGGACTTACCTAAATCAGTATTTAGAAACATACATACTTGTAATTGACCAAAAACTCTTTCTCTTTACTTTTGTAACACCATTGGTGAAGGGTATTTAAGGTTCGGCATAACCGAATATAGCACTCTTACTTGTTAATAAATTTTTTTAAATGTTTTCAATTAATTTTTTTTTGGACACAATATTTTTTTTTTCTTTTTCTACCAGTTGTTTTCTTTTTGACAGATGTATTGGAAATTTCCAATAAAAATGCAATCAGTGTTGCTAGTTCTCACTTTGAGTTACAGAAACACTTTTCTTCCAGGTCGAGAAACGGTGGAATTTTTAGTTTCATACTTTTCGCTGTGAAAACTTATCACTTTGAGTTACAGAAACGACCTACAGGTTACAAATAGGTATTTATATTCCAAATTTAACAAAAACAAGTAAGAAAGAGCTATAGTCACTAAGGTCAAAGGTGTTATTTTTTCTGTATACAAACAAATATTGCTAAATTTTGCCATCATACAGACATTTTCTCAAAACTTATATTTTTAAGCTGTTTTCGTCATTTGGACTTATATGAGAACTAGGGTCAAATGTGGACAGATTATCGAAATTTGGCGAAATAATTCACAAAAAATATGTGTGCAAAAATAAACTCAAAATTCTCATTATCTTCAGATTTACGAGTGTTTTAGTGATTTTTGTCTCATTTAGTGCTATTTGACAGAAGAGTTTGTATAGGTGATATGGTCAAATGAGGACCGATTTCAACGAAATTTTTTACAGTCATTTAATTTTACATAAGCAATATTTGTTGCTAATTTCATGAAAAAAATATTGATATATGTGACCAAAATATCAATTTCGGGAAGTAGGACCTATGGGAGTTACCATAAATAATGGACCGATTTTGACGAATTTAAATAGCCGTGGTCCCATGTCAAAAAACTATACGTGCCAAATTTCATCAAATTATCTTTAGAATTGCGACCTGTACTTTGATTACATAGTTTAAATGGGGATCCAGACGGACGGACTGACATCGCTAATTCGACTCAGTCTAAGACGAATATTACTATATTTTATATCAATGTTGGCAAAGTCTCTCTCATTCTCTCTTGTTTTGTATTTTGCTACCCCTAGGGTTAGCAAAATATAAAATGAGAGAGACTTTGCCCAACATTGCTTTATATACATCAGCATAAACTTATAATAACCTTTCCACCTATGGTGATGAAGGGTATGAAAATTACTGAAAAATTATCAGCGCTTTGTTCTATTTACGTATTTGAACTTTGTAGCGTGCGATATAAATTAAAAAAAAAACAAGTAAGAAAGTGCTATAGTCGGTCAAGCCCAACCATACGATACCCTTCACCACTAAGGTCAAAGGTGTTATTTTTCCTGTATAAAGACAAATATTTGCTCAATTTTGCCATTATACAAACATTTTTATATATTTAAGCTGTTTCCGTCATTTGGAGCTATTTGAGAGCTAGGGTCAAATGTGGACCGAATATCTCGGAATTTGGCAAATTGATTACAGTTGTTACAAAAATTATGTGTGCAAAAATAAAATTAAAATTCTCATTATCTTTAGATTTACGAGCGTTTAAGTGATTTTTGTCTCACTTAGTGCGTTTTTAAGGAAGAGTTTGTATTGGAGCTATGGTCAAATGTGGTCCGATTTCAACGAAATTTGGTACAGTGATTTAATTTTACATAAGCAGTATCAGTTTTACCCGTTCGACTAAAACTGTTCAAAAGTGTGTGTGTCCACCCTTAAAATATTCCTTCAAGTTTTGCTTAATAAAGTGTTTGATTGATTTGCTTTAAAAGTAACTTCTGTTTTTGTCGCATGTTGCTGAAAATTAACCTTAGCACCAAGTATAGTGCTAATCAAAAGCTAAAGGTTTCGCCGCTTATTAAAATTAAATTATCTTTTAAAATATGATTTTTCCCCTTCGAATGCGTATGAATGTCGCAGTTCGACATTGGAGAAATGACAATATATTTTTAAGTGATTTATGAGTCCGAGGTGCCCTAATTTCATCTGACACTAATAAATAGCTGATGTCTTTTAAGATAACAAAGATATTGGAGCTTAAATTTGAATTTTTTTATCTTTCATTTCCAAAGCCTAGTTTAATTGAACTGCACCGATATATAATTTGTTAATTTTTTATTAACCCATGGAACTATTAACAATAATATTGAATTTTACTATTCGTTTTTTACAAAAATGTCCGTATCTCAAAAACCCAACGATATGACGTAATCAAATGATATATTAATTAAAGTATTTAACTTATTAAGCTTTCATCTGATACCAATGGTTTGCTTATTAGAGCTGAAAAAATATCGATAGTCGGCACCACTTGATAGTTTCGATAGTTTGAGTAAAACTACGATACTATCGAATACTATCGGATCTTCTTAAGTGCTACATATAAGAATAGTATGCCATGTCCGACCGTATGATATCCTAAACTTATGAGGTCAAATAGTCAACAAATATTTGATAAATTGTATCACCATACAAATATTTTCTTAAGACTTATAGGGTCTTATATAAGACCCAGAGTCAAATGTTGATCGATATGGTGGTGTAGGGTATACTTAAATAATATTGTTGATTTTTGTAACATATATTTTATTTCATTATCGAAAAACGAAGTCGATTATATTGAAGTCGACATATAACTCCTGTCTCTTGCTTAATGTTTAGGTTTTACTTTTATATTTTTACTCGAACAAATCAGTTGATTCATCGGTAAAACTAAAAAAAATATTAATTGTATTATTATTCTATACTTCTATTCTAAATTGGATAAATTCGAGAATAACTTATTTTTTACCATAAAAATTTGCCGGAGGCTAAAAAGTTCGTAAAATAATTTTCAAAAAATATGACGTTAGCTACATTAAATCGACCTCGTATTTAATATTAAAATTATTCGATAGTATCGATACTGAAAATAACTATCGATATTTTTATGATACTATCGATAGTCCTATCGATTTTTTTGCAGCTCTATGGCTCATATATTTTAAGATAAGAAAGATATTAAGGTTCAAAGTTGATTTTTTATCTTTCATATCTTTGAGGCCCTATGCTCCTCTGGGAGTCAAGGATAACAGAAGAACTGCATCGATTTTAAACACTTTTATAGCCCATAAAGAACTTTTAATTTTATGAATTTGTATTAGTATAAAAAATTTTGGCAAGAACGTTTTAATTTAGGAGATACAGTGCTTTAAAGTTCCGAAATATAAATCGATATATTTATCTTAATTTTGAACCGATAATTACGTAATGTATATCATGTGAAAGTGAAATGTCGAAATGTCTTTCATATTTTTCATTAACCCATTAAGGAACTTTTAAGAAAAATATTAAATTTTTCTATTGGTTTTATAGCGAAAATGTCCGATACAAAGTAACAAATTGCTTAATTACACAAATTTGCTTAATATTGCTTTATTTATAAATATAATGGAAGTTTTACAACTTTACGTCATATCGATTAGTTCTCTACATGACAAATATTTTATTATTATTTAATTGTAAATAATGTAATTATTTTTACAATTTTATAACTCAGTGCATTTAAGGTGAAGAAGGTCTACAATCTTATTGATAAATGCTCTGAAAACTTCAACAATTATAGAAATTACTGACTTTTTATAAACATTTTTCTAGGTAGATCCTTAATAGACCAATAAAATAAATTTACAAAAAAAGGAAACACACAATGAATTTTTAGGTTTTAATATTTTTCCCTTCGTAATTTGTTACTGTGATCTAAATTAAACAAATATATGAAAAATTATTTAAAAAAAATCAAGCGATTTTTTAAAATAATTTTTCGCCAGCGGCGCTTATTACATTTGTATTTATTACATTAATGGTTCATCAGTACTTAAATACTCAATGGCAACTCCTTTTGCATTAACTAGGTCTCTTAAAAAATGATGTTTGATATCTATATGTTTAGAACGAGCGTGATATGTACTATTGTGAGACAAATTTATAGCACTTTTATTATCACATTTTATAACCATATTTGATGACCTTCCAAGCTCTTTAAATAAAGATTTTAACCATAGAGCTTATTGACCTGCTGCTACTAGAGCCATGTACTCTGCCTCGGTTGTTGACAACGCTGTTGTTTGTTGCTTCTTAGAGTTTCAGGAATTTAAAGACATATCCAGTAGTGGATTTTCTTTCATCCAAATCGCCAGCCCAATCTGCATCAGAGTAACCTTCAATTCGATCTTTATCATCTTTACAGAATTTAAGTTTAACTTCCAAAGTACGCTTTACTGCTTGCCAGTGTGCCTTTCCTGGGTTGTTGTTAAATCTTGCTAAGGCCCCCACTGCAAATGAAATGTCTGGTCGACTGACTTGAGCTGCATACATAATGCTTCCTATAGCTTCTTGATAAGGTACGTTTTTCATTTCATCAATTTCTTTTTGTGATTGTGGGCACATATCTTTGGAAAGTTTTTGATTACTATCCAAAGGAGTTGAAACGGGCTTGGAATCATCCATATTGAACCTCTTTAAGACTTTTCTTATATATTGTTCTTGGTCCAGCCACAATATTCCTTTACCACGATCTCTTGTAATTTTCATGCCTAAAATATAGTTAGCTTCTCCAATATCTTTCATTTTAAAGAATTTCATTAAGTTTTTCTTTATATTATCTTTACTTGTAGAACTATTTGTAAATATTAAATGTCATCCACATAGATTGCCACATATGTCATTTCATTTTTATTTACTTTAAAATAAATACAGGGTTCAGTCTTTGATTGTGACAGACCTATATTTTTCAAAGTTCGATTCAGTTTTTGATTCCACATTCTACTGTCTTGCTTGAGTCCATATAACGATTCTTTAAGCTTGCATACCATTTCATTATTACCTTTGTACCCATCAGGAATCTTCATATAAATTTCTTCATTCAATTCACTTTGCAAAAAGGCTGTTACCACATCCATTTGATCGATATCCAAATTGTTTTCAACGGCCAAACTTAAGAGAAGTCGAATTGATGAATATCTTACTACGGAAGAGAACGTTTCCTCGTAGTCTATACCATGTCGTCGAGAATAACCTTTTATAACCAATCTCGCCTTATATCGTTCGATGTCGCCATTTGAATTTCTTTTTATTTTAAAACACCATTTACTATCAATTGGTTTCTTGCCTTTTGGTAACTTTACTATATCCCATGTTCCATTTTCATCCAATGCATCTAATTCTTCCTTCATTGCCTGTTGCCATTGTTGCTTATTAGGGCCTTCGAGTGCTTGCTTCACTGTTTTCGGCTCATCATCAACTTCGATCGCATTGCAGCTGTATTCGAATCTTTGTACTGGCTTTGGAACTCTTGAAGATCTTCTAATGTTTTCCGGAGATGTAATTCTAACCGCAGATGGTCCAGGTGCCCAATCAGAGCTGTTGCTATCAAAGCCTCTAAACGACGCATCATCGGTTTCAGAAAAATATTGTTCCTCTTCAGAACTACATTCAACAATATTTGGAAATTCGGCATTTGTGATTGTGTCATCAGAACTAATTTCAATAGCATCTTCTGGAGCATCCATATCCCCCACTGAATCACATTCGGGAAACTTATAAAATGTTGAGTCATCACTAGGCATTTCTTTATAAAATTCATCTTCAAAGAATCATGCATCTCTACTTAGCTCTACTTGATTTCGCTTAGGATCATAAAAACGATAAGTTTTTGAGTGTGCACAATATCTCCTTAGTAATATGAATCACGGCTTTGCATCCAAAAACTTTAAGGTGCTTTAAATTTGGCTTCTTACCAGACCATACCTCATCAGGACTTACACCATTTATGGATTTGCATGGAGTTCGATTTATTAAGTATACTGCAGTGTTCGCAGCTTCTGCCCAGAACTTCTTCGGCAAACCGGAATCTATTAGCAAGCATCTAGTCTTTTCTATAATTGTTCGGTTCATTTTTTCAATACCAGTTCAATACCAGACTTTATAAAAATATTTTTCATTTTACCATTACAATACTCCGTACCATTGTCACTTCTAAGCGCCTTGATTTTTCTACCAGTTTGATTCTCAACAAGTTTTTGAAATTCAGTAAATTTATTAAATACTTCGTCTTTTGATTTTATAAAATATGCAAAAACTTTTCTACTCAAATCATCAACAAAAGTAAGCATGTATCTTGAACCACTAATTGATGGTACTTCCATTGGTCCACAAACATCGGAATGTACTAACCCTAGTATTTCCGTTGAACGGTTTCCATGGTCTTTAAATGGAGATCTTGATAATTTACCTTTTAAGCAAGTTACACAGCTTTGCTTGCTCATATCACATTTTACACCAGATACAGCACCAGAATTCATGCTCTTTAAAGCATCATCATTTGCATGACCAATTCGTTTGTGCCACAAATTATATCCATGATTTCTTACTTCCGAAACTAAAACCTTGTTGCTTAAGACATTCAACTTGAACATACCATTCACTGCTTCACCAGTTGCAATAATTTCGCCATTGCTCTTCAAAACCTTGCAGCCTCTCTTGTTGAATACCACTTCGTAACCACTTTCAACAATTTTGGAAACGGATATCAAATTGATGAACAAATTTGGAATGTAAAGCACTTCACGAAACATTATATTTTTTCTCTTAGATTTTCCAATCATTTCAACTTGACCTACACCCTTTACTTGCATTGTTTCGTTGTTACAATTGTAATTGCAATTGTAACTTTTGCAGCAATGTGTCCATATTGATTACAGTTATAACATTTAGGTCCTTTCTTCTTAAACTGCTTCCTTTGACCAGCTAAAGCAACATCAGATGGTTCCTTCTTAACGTCCTGTAATAGCTTCAACTTGATGGCATCACCAGTTATCTTGATTCCAGAGCTTTGAATTCCCATTATCATTGGATTATATTCTTCGGGTAAACCGGCTAGCATCATTGAACCTACCCATTCTTCATCAACATTAAGGCCAGCTGCTCTCAGTTTGTGTGCTGTGGTTAAAATTTCATTCACGTATTCTTCAACATTTGCACAATTCTGCAGCTTTGTTGAACAGAATTTTTGGATTAAACCGACTCTTCTTACCAAGCCGCTATCCTCCAGAATAGTCTTCAGCGTATTCCATATTTCATTTGCACTACTACACTCACGGATGTGTGGATATATCGTCTTATCCACCAGAAGTATCAATTCCGATTTGGCTTGAATTTTTCTATCCTCCCTTTCTTCGGTACCAAGAATAGAATTCCACAAACCTTTCATTTGGAAATATGCTTCCACCGTGAACTTCCAATCTTCATAATTTTCGCTTCCTCTAAGCTTTTCAATTTGATTGTTGCTTGACATCATTGAATATGGAATCTTGAAAAATCTTGCTGTTTCTTTCTTGAATCTTTAAAAATCTTCCTTTATCACTGAACTGTTTTATTAATTCACTCGCGAATATTGTTTAACCCAAATATGCCCAATGACCTATATATAGTACATATAAATTCTTGTTCACATGATACGTCACGTTTATCAAAGTACCGTTTTTTTTTTGTTGATATACTCAGTCATCATCAATACCTCGTGGGAGATTGCATGATAGCGTTATTTTTTGGTACTACTTCTGTATTATTAATTTATTAATTAGTGATATTTTCATAATGACTGAATATGGGGCCACGTTTGTACGGTAAGTAAAATTTTGTACATTTAAAAGTGAATAAATGCTATATCTTGTTCGAATTTATTTTAATGAAGAGTAGCTTGATTGCTAAATGTATAAATGTTTAATTATTGAGTTTTAGTTTTGTTGTTGTGATACCTTAAACCTTGGTGACCTATATGACCACATCGATATAAATAATTTACCGGCTTCGCTAATGCAAAATAAGGTGGAGACATGGTTGCAAGCAGTATATTCATGGTAAACCAATTCGTTATGGCTTCAAGTAATGGGTAGGTACGACACGACAAGGCTATATAAACTGGTTCAAGCCCTACCAAGGCGCTTCTACAAATATCAGTGAAACTTACAAGGACCTAGGTGTTGGAACATCTGTCGTACTTGAATACGCCGACGCTTTGCGATCAAAATGGAGAAACGAAAAAATCCATTTATTCTTCGATAATTTTTTTCCTTCCATCGCTTTGTTAGAAAATCTGGAAAAAAGAATATGTACGGCACTAAAACAATTAGAGAAAACCGCATTCCTGGAAGCACTTTGCGCGATTCTAAAGAGATGAAAAAAACTATTCGTGGCAGTTATGATTTCATCAAAATTATGGATAGAAATATCATTTTTATAAAATGGAATGATAACAGCATTGTTACATTTTGTTCTAAGGCAATCGGGGTGAATCCCCTAGAATCTGCTAAGAGGTATTCCCAGAAAGAGAAGAAATTTATTCAAGTCGAACAGCTTCGAATTGTGAAATATTAATATTTCGTTCTGATCAGAACATAAGCTTATATCGCACTGCTATAAGAGGAAAAAATTGGTATTTTCATATCCTAACACACTGTGTGGATATGGTGGTACATAATGCATGGCAGATTCACAAGCATAATGGGGGAACTATGGATCAATTGTCTTTTAGAAGAAGTATCGTGGAGCCTGCCATCAAAAAACCCTAACTAGATGCCAAAAATGTTACATAAGATTACACGTTAAATGTTTTGTGTTGTATCACACACAGTGAGTCATGTGCCCAATGTCCTATATATACTTTTTTTGAATAATTTTTTAAAACCCTATATAAATATGTACTGTTTTTATTTCATATTTGCTTCCAAAATAATATAAAAATACTTTTAAACTGATCATGATCTAGCAATGGGCATATCTGGGTTAAATTAATATTTATAACGCGCAAGGGTCCATAACCTGTTAAAATGTTGTTTTCAGTTTGAAAAGATTTTAAGCGACTGAAAAAATTTATTTTTTCCTTTCAATATTTTATAATTAAAATTAACAAACAATATTGATTTAAAATTAAACAAGTTAATATTATTAAGGTTCATTCTCATTCTTCAACATTATTTCAACAATAATGTTTAAAGTAAAATAAGAATTTAACTTTTTTCCAAGGTGAATTCATTACAGGTGGTGGCAAGAATACAACAAATACAACATGACAAAATGAAACCCCATTTTGTCAAATTGTTGTTCGTTAAATTTCCAGGCGAATTCATCAGCTGGGCTCTTGATACCACTTGTATTATTACACTATGCTTTTTTCAATATAATCTAAAGATCAAATTTTGACCTTTATATGTTTGTTATCTTAAAAGATATGCGGTAACATTTGGTAACAAATGAAGGCTTAAGAAGTTGATATATATAACATTAGATTACTTAATATCGATGAGTTTTCGAGATATGGATACTTTTGTACTATATTTTTATTAATAGTGCTTAATGGGTTAATGAAAAGTAAAAAAAAGTTGTCTAATTTGAAAGATATTTCGGAGCACCTTCACATGATATACATATTGTTACAATCAGTTTGTGAAAACAAACGAAACCTTTTGCAAACATTCGTAGAATGTAAAGACATATTCAGCTTTACTTCGATCGTTTTGTTTCATGAACTAAACGAAACAAATTAGTTTGAAAATCAAAGAGCAAAAAAAAACAAGTAAGAAAGTCCTATAATCGGTTAAGCCCGACAATACGATACCCTTCACCACTAAAGTCAAAGTTGTACTTTTTCATGTATAAAGGTAGAAACACAATTGGGACGAATGACTAATTTCGTCCAGCACGACGAATTCGATTTTAAAAATTCGTCTTGTATATTCGTCCATTGAACACATTTGGGACGAATAAACGTTGCTGACGCCATTTTTGTTTATTTTTCATTAGCACAAATTACACACACTTTCGTACATATCGCGCACTCACGACATTTGCAATTTTTTTTTACTTTATTCTTTAATTTTTTCACAAAAAGAAAATATTTAATTAATTTTATTTGAAATAATTTTTTTTGTTTACAATTTATAAGGTGACCATATTTTACAAAAACACATATAATTTCTAATATTTTAGAACAGAAATAGAAATACAGCCACTCTAAACCAGTTTAATCGTCGTTCGTCTGCGTATGAAATAGAAATAAACCTATCGCACTATTCGATACGCACAACGAATTTCGTCGTACGCATCTATTGTGAGCACTTTCATATAAACCCATATGTTCTATTTCTAACGACGAATATTCGTTCCGAAAAATTGGTCGTTCGTTCCAATTGTGTTTCATACTTAACACAAATATTTCCTAAAATTTGTCCAAGTACGAACATTTTCATAAGGCTTATAAATTTAAGGTTTACATGGGGGTCCAGCCAGCCAGACTGACGGACATCGCTAAATCGACTCAGATGTGATTCTATAATTATAAGATGATCGGTCCACATTTGACCCTGGTCCCCATATAAGTCAAAATGACGAAATTGACGAAATGACGATGTCTGTCAGTCTGGCTGGCTGGACCCCCATGTAAACCTTGTAATCAAACTACAGGTCGTAATTCTAAAGATATTTTGATGATATTTGGCACTGATCATTTTTTTTGATAATGGCTATTGAAATTCGTTAAAATCGGTCCATTATTTATGGTACCTCCCATAGGTCCCACTTCCCGGAATTAATATATTGGCCGCAAAAATCAATGGCGCATATTCACAAATCATTACTGAGTGTTAATTTTTTAAAATGCCTATTTAAGTTATTCACAGACGAATACTAAAGATTAGACTTAATTATGGGTGAAGCTATAACTAAATGTTAACTAACTTATACATTAAAACCACAGCTGATTGATTTCATAAATTATTTGAAAGGAAAACATTTTAAGAAAAAATAAAAAATAAAGAAATGAAAACAATTTTAAGAGATTTCCAAGCATTATTAGACGATAAAATGAGAAAGTCTAGTTCAGCTGAACTGCACCGATCTTAAAAATGTTTATAGCACATAAAGAAGTTTCAATTTTAAGAATAATAGTGTTAAAATTTTTGGTCGGAAATTTTTGGTTTGGGTGATATAGTGCTTTAATGTTCCTAAATATAAATCGATATATCACTCTTATTTTTGCACCGATAGTTACAATATTTATATCATGTGAAAGTGCTCCAATATATCTTTCAGGTGAGATATCCCAATCGGCCATTAAGGAATTATTAACAAAAATGTTATATTTTACTCTAGGTTTTTCTACAAAAATGCCCATATCTCGAAAACTAATCGATATTACGTAAACCAATGGTATATATACGGAAGTAGCCAACCTTTTAAGCTTTCATTTGGAACTAATAGTGAGCCAAAATCTATAAACATAATAGAGATATCGAGGGTTCAATTTGACATTTTTTTATCTTTCAGTTGCAATGATTAGTTTAACTGAACTGCACCGATTTTAGTCATTTTTATGGCCCATAATAAACTTTTAATTTTAAGAATGATAGTGTAAAATGAAATAAAATGTAAAATATAACATTATTTGAAAAAAATCGCGCGATTTTTTTATTTCTATTCCTTCGATGCTTCCTTCAATTCTATTTCAACTATAAAATTTAAAGTCAAAGAAAAATTCATATTGAAAAGTTATTTCCAAAAAATCGCATGACAACAATTTTTGCACTACTATTCTTAAAATTAAAAGTTTTGTATTTCAATTAAACTAGACTTTGAAACTGAGAAATAAAAAAAATCAATTTTAAACCTCAATATCTCTGTTGTCTTTAAAGATTTTGGCTAACTATTAGTACCAAATGAAAGCTTAAAAGGTTTGCTACTGATTTCTATGTATCATTGGTTTATGTTATATCGAACATTTTTTAAGACATGGACATTTTTATACAAAAACCAATGGTAAAATCTAACATTTTTCTTTATCACTCCATAATGGGTTAATTAAAATTCGATTGAGATACTTTTACATGATATATATATTGTTACTATCGGTGCAAAAATAAGAGATATTTTGATTTACATCTCAGAACTTTAAAGCGCTATATCTCCCAAACCAAAAGCTTCCGACCCATAAAAACCCTGTCAAACAAAAGCTATGTAAAGTCCCTAAATGGAAAAAAATAAAAAAAATCGGTACAGTTCAGTTGAACTAGACTTGTTCCATCTCCTAAAATTAAAACGAAATATCTTGTTTATTGTATTACCTCTTGTGGTTTCATGTTTAGGACTTTGGTGATGCGGCCTTGCATTATAAGAAAGTTAGGATTGTTTACATTTAGCTGCACGGAACAAAAAAAGTCGGACACTTTTTTATTCTGTACCAATTTTCCATTTATCAAGTATTTATTCTTCCCTCCAACAACAATTTGCCTAGTTACCGATATTTCACGACATTTTTCATATCCCAGAGGACATTGGGCAGGATTAGTGTTATCAAAAATCAACGTAACCGTAGCTTTAGTAATTCCAGCCTGGCCGCTTTTGTATACTAAATCCTGCAGCGATGTTGCCCTCACTTGGCCCAAGTTCATAATACCCAAAACAAAGCAAATTGAGTCAAGAATATTGGATTTGCCAGTACCATTTAAACCAGTAATAGCTGTAAATTCAGGATCGAATCCATGAATTTCCGTTCTTCTACCATACGACTTAAAACCATCTATTACAACAGATTTTATATACATTTTTCTTTACAAATTAATTTAATTTTAAAACTTTATTAATCTTTTTAAAACACTGATTTACTATGTTGGCGCTTCAATCTTAAATGCCTATGGTCGATGAAAGTTTTTAAAAACAAAACTCTTGACAGTTCCTTATATTTTTTTTATACTTTTCGGCGTCCTCTGAGATGCCACTGTTTTTTTTTTAAGTATCTATATAATTCAAAAAGGCTTACTTAACAAGGTATATCAGCAGAAGAGGAACAAGTCTAGTTCAATTAAACTTCTGATCTCTTTGGTTTTTTTTTTATTTCAAAAACTTATAAAATTACATTTAATTTATAAAATATAAAAAAAATAAAAACGAAATAGCGGAAGGCGTCTGCTTGTTCTCGAGAATTCTAAGTAAAGTGTTTGAAAACGTTAAATAATATTTTTATAGCTCATTCACATTGAGCTTAAAAACTAGTAAGAATAGTTTTCACCTTAAAACAATATTGAAAACTTAAGTTTTCACATACAAAATGAAAATTCCTTCTGTTTGAGTTTTCAATAAAATCTTATTTGAAAACTATTAAAATACCGATACAACACTGAGTTCATACCAATTACTGCAACTCTATGTAAGAAAAATGGGAAAATATTAAAAATAAATGTCAGTTTAATATAAAATATAAAAAAAGAATAATTTTAATTCTAAAAAATTTCTGAAAAAAACATTATGAATGTAATGAAAATGTTCAAAAATATTTTATGTTCGGTTTTTAAAACTAATAGCGATTAATAAAAAAATTTCTCCCGAAAACTCATGAAATGCCAAATTTCCATAATGTGAATGGTAAACTTTTCGATGGTGTTTTCATTTCCGAAAATAAATAAAAACTTATAGCGTGAATGGACTATTATATACATTCTAAAGAAAATTTAAAAACATCGTCAGCTGTTTTTTCAATATTCAACGTTTGTTTTTGTTTTCTAATGTTAAATTTTGTTAATTTTGGCATAAAAAAAGTATATTTCCAACAATGAAATCTATGTTGTTAACCAGTATATATGAGCCTTAAACTTCACAAAATATGTTACGGGACCTTAGGTGGCGCTAGAGGGAACGCCGGCTAGCTCTGGCTCTCAGTGGAGGTCTGCATTCTCCTCTTCACCTATAGCCCAAAGGACGTAGCAATAAAAAATGTTTTTTATAAACAAACAAACAAACGACAAATAAAGTAAAATACTAAAATTGCACAGTAAATAACACAGATTATGATGGAAGGAAGATGGTATCCTTCAGCCGCCCTTTCCCGACCATGGTCACAAAATTCCTATTTTTGGTTTATGACCCCATACTACCGCCTATCACGCCACTTACCTTATATTGCTTTACCCCTAATTAAATAATTTAGCAACTCATATTTCTTTTTTGTACTAAATTGATAAGTTACATAGTTTACATTGTATCCTTAAAACTATTATATCTTTTTGTTTGTCTTTTTTTTAGATATACTAACGGCTAAATTGAACTTAACAGTTTTTATAAAAGTAAAATATTTCCTTTTCTATTAACAATCTTTTATATAATTAAAGTTAATGAAATCAAAATTTGAAAATAAACTTATTCTAAAATTAACCTAATCACAAATACAGGAAACCAGAAACATAAACTGTTAATAACAGAACTCAATATTGACATATACAAAGATTAAATTATTTTGGACTCAGACATTCACGGGACTATCATATAAGGGACTTCTTTACAGAGGAAATTCACTTATTATTTCCTTATAGACTACAAGACTTTTTCTAAGTTTGAAGGAGCTCCCTAAAACCTAACAAGTAAGTCAATACATATATCCCTATATGAAAGGACGAAATTCCTAGACCAAAAAAAAAATGTTTTTCACCCCAAACGCTGGGAATTTATGAAGGATAAAAGTTATTTTTAAAAATGTATGTTTATGGCTTTTACACAAAGTACATAAAACACAACGCACTAAACTAACACACAATAAAAAAAATCCTTAACTTAAATTCTTAAATTAATGGAACTATTTCTTTTTTTTATTATTTTCTTCTTAAGTTTCAAAAAAAATTTTTATTACTTTATTCTTAAGAGTTAGTTATTTTAGTTCACTTGTCTAAATTTTTCTTCTTTTTTAATTATTTTCCTTTTTTACTAAATTTATTTTTGTATTTTTTTAGCCACTCTAAATACCTGTCACCTTTTATGGTTCACTAGGTTGGACGGGCGCTGGACTTCTGAACTTTGGCCCTAAATGTTTGAAGAAAACTGCACCCAAAAGATTTACCGGCCAATGAAAATTATGCCACAAAAAGCCTCAAACTGTCCCGGATTATTAAACTTGGATTTGGATCCTTCAATTTTTGCTGGTTGTCCAATAAAAAAATCTTTTATTTTATTGACTTTTATTTTTGTGTTAATTTATGGTTTGTTGTAGTATTAACTTATATTGACTTATTTTAAGTCTTTTATTTCAATTTTAATTAAACAAAAAAAATGTTTATATATATTATCTTTAATATTTAAGAAGAAACAATCTCTTGTTTGTTAGGTGTCTACCCCTTGAATAATCTTGTAACTCTCATTTTTCCTCCCACGAAGTCTAATCATTATAATTTTCTTTCCAAGATTTTGTTTTTTCTCTCTTGACTCTTTAAAAATTACCGCGATATTCCAATGAAATAGATGTCTTCTGGGTCCATATTAACGTAAAAAAAAATTAATACAAAACAAATTCATTCATGACTCCACTGTTTCATTTCTCACGTACCATCACTATAGTATTTCCCTATAATGGGTGGCATTACCAAAATTAAATGTAAATACAAAACAGCTGACAGCCACATTTCATTAATAATTACAAGAAAAAAGGTAAGTAAAGAAGCAGAAATTGTTTAAAATTTAGTTTTATTTGATAATTTATTTAATTTTTCTGTTTTTATTTTTCAGGATACAAGGACAAGAAGAAGACGCTGACTAAAGTGAGGTAAGTACATCTAATATTGTTTAAATATTTTTTTATTAATAACTTATTATTTTGCAGATGGGAACTCAAAGGCAAGGTGATTCGACCAAGGACCGGTTAATCACCCAACGATTCTGCAACAGGGATGGGGTGGACTTCGGCTCGGTCCATATCACCAGCTTCATCCCTACGATAAAAAAATGGAATTGGCCGGCTTGGCAAAGTTTAGTTAGGATGTCCGCCAATTCCTCAAAAATCATAAATGTGCTGGCCGGCAAACATTTTAGTTAGGATGCTCGCCATTTATGATTTTTTTATTAACAAAAAAACATGAAATTGGCCGGCTTGGCAATTTTTTAGGTAGGATGCCCGCCAATTTCTCCATTACCAGCCATAAATGTGCTGGCCGTCAAAAATTTTAGTCAGGATGCCCGCCATTTATGGGTTTTTAAATGATGAAAAGGGGTTTCCCTAAGGCCTCCCCACGAAAAATTTTTTTTTTCGTTCTGTGTCAAATTTCGGCTAAGTCCGAAAGGGGTCCGCAACAAATATTTTTTTTAATTGTTTTTTTATTGTTCTATTGTTACGTTTTTTACTGTTTTAGTAATTATCTTATTGTATTATTTCATTACACATTATGTTCATTCGTTTACGTTAAAATTTTGTACAAATTATTACAAAATATTACGGAAAGTTGTTCGTTTACCCAAAACTCAGTAAGAGGGGAAATGTAAGCAGAGAGAAGTCACACTTTATTTGCTGAGTATTTGTAAAATGTTACGGGGGGAATTTTTGCTTGTAAAAGTTCAGTAACAACAACAACATGAATAAAAGACGTAAACAAAAGAAAAACAGGCAGCTGAAAATTTGCCGCAATTTTTATTTAGTTAACAATTTTAAATAAAATAAATAAAATTAACTAAATTAAAGTTAAAAAGTATATAACTAATTAAAAATTAAAAGTTTAGGTAATTTTTTATTTATTTATTTATTTATTGCTTATTGTATTGTTTTTTATGTCTTGATTTTCTTTCTGAATTTTTACAAATTTTCTGTTCGTTTACTTTTCTTGTACAAATGATTTGGTGAGAGTAAATTCGTTCATTTACTCAGTAAATACTCAGCTTACTGAACTTTTACTGAAAAGTGAACGAATAGACCTATTATTACCATCCCCATAATTGTTTGTGGGTAGAAATTTTGCAAGACTGGTAGCACTGTTCGTTTATCAATAACATGATTACGTAACACGGCATTTACACATGCAAGTGCAAGCTCAATACATTTATATTTTTTTACTAACACAATCATACTTCTGCAAGTTGTAGGCTCACTGGCAATGATTTTGATTGCCAGTGATTTTTTTACTTGCATGTCAGAAGAATACGTATACACAACTTGTAACAAGTCACGTACGTGTGTAAACGTACTGTAAGAGAAGAAAAAGAAACGTCAATTTGTCCCATGAAAACTCATTTCGTGGGTTTCTGCTACCCCCGCAGCTAACATTCTTCTCCTCACCAACAAGCTCTTGTTGTTTTATGAAACATTTTCAGGGGACATGTCCCCTAGTTAGAATGGGCTATTTCTTTAAATTTCTTTTGAACCTGAATTCACGTTCACACACGAACATTTTCTTCGTCAGTTTTCATTTTATTTTTCCTTAAGTTTCATACAAATTTTCAAATTTTTCGGTCACGTTTGCGCAATTTTCATTCTGTCAGTTTTTTTTTTCATACATATTCAAGACTTGACAAGCCAAACCTAACTAATGTAAAAGTAGACTTAAAGCAGTCGATACACCACAACTTTTTGTGTGAAAACAATTCAAATACCAATAATTAAAAAAAAATAAGAATAAAAAATAACGAAATAAGTACCTGAGTGAAGAAAAAAAACAGGAGAAAACAACCTGAGTGAAGAAAAAAAACAGGAGAAAACAAACTTTTTTCAGGGTTGCAAAAAGTAGTATTTTTTCGCACGTGTACTAGGAATTTCATATATATTGTAAACAACAAAAAATTACAAAATAAGGGTACATTTCTGTACTTAATAAAAGGATAATTTATAATATTTTTAATTTATTTTTTTATTGCAAGCAATAGAGTAACACTTCAAGAACCAAATTTTATTAAAACTACTAAAAAATATTAAAGACATTATGGAGTAATCCCCTAGCAAACTTTTCAAAATGGCCAATATGGGGAAATTTTTAATCTTGAATAAAATCTTAACCCTTTCATGCGAATTTTGTAGTGGGAGTTCTTGGGAGTGTTTTTTTAAAAGAATAAATACGCACCACTGTGGATATTCTACAACTGACTTTATTTACTTTTGTTCATATTTATATAACATATTTTTAACATAAGTTTTTGTAAGTTCAGCTTAAATTACATTTTACAATTTTTGTTTACTTATGCTAAGTTTTGACCCAATTTCTTAATTATTTTATATTAATAATGAACGGTTGCAATTTCTGGAATTGCGACCGAAAAATAATTTTGTATATCTAAGCGGAAATGATTTTACAATTTTATTTATTTTGTGCTTATTATATTTTCAATAAATTTATCAATAGTGTCATTTTTTATATATGTGTGTGTATTTGAATTTGTATATGTAACTTCTCCCCCCTTTAGATTAGAATTCTCCTGAATTCTATTGTTTAATTTTATTTTAATATGTTTATGTTTGGTTACGATTATTATAAATAAGGTAAGTATTATAATTATGATTATAATGTTACAGCTATATGTGATTCTTTTGTGGAAATTTAATTCTTTGATATTTCTTACATTTACTTTATGTTCTTCTTTAATTTCTTCAAATGTTATCTTATTAGTAAAATTCCTTAAACTATCAATATTATTAAATATTTGTTTTTGTTCTATAGTTTCTACAATGTTTGAAAAATAATAATCTTTTATTTTTACTGAACAATTATTATAACTAATTAGATAGTTTCCATTTAAGATAATTTTCTCAGAATTACAAGTTTGATTTATATTTATATTAGTTGCATTTTTAACTATGATTGTGTCTACATCTAATTCCAATATTTCAAATTCGTTATGTTTTATTAGTTGACAATTATTTTTGATTATACAATGTGTGCTTATTTTTAAGTTTTTTAGATATTTGTGTTCTTCAAATTTATAAATTTTGTTGTTCAATTCAAAAATCTTTTCAATACTATAATCTATTTCATTACTTTCATTATTTGGTATGGGTACAATTGATCTTAATTTTACTATTTCAAAAGTTTTAGGTATTTTTATGCCAAAAACTAAGTGAGAATCGCTTAAAAACGTTGTTCCAATTTGTATATATTTTAACTTATCATAGTCTATTTTATATTTCTCTATTTCATTAAAAGTTAAAATACTAGGATGTATCATACCATACTTTGCGGAAATAACATTATCCTGTAAATGTTCTATCTTGTTTTTTATAAGTTGTATATTTGATAATTGTTCTAAGTATATGTGCTTGTTATTTTCAATATCCAGAATTTTATCTATAGAATTTAGTTTTGTCTCTATTATTTTTCTATCATTTTCGATAATCATTTTAAAATGGCTTATAGTTTCATTAAAATAGTTATTAATTATAATTTGTTGATTATTATTAGTAGTTATTTCATCAATATTAAATAGATGTTTTTGAATGTTCTGTCTGTCTTCATCGTCCATAGTGCCGAACAACCATTTTGTCATACTACCTATGCCATTAACTAGTCCTCTACGTTGTCTGATTTGTTTTGGTTTTAAAGTAGTTAATTTGTTCCTGGCATCCAATAATTCAAGTTGAAGTATTTCTTTATTGTTTGTCTTCATTAAAATAACGTTTTTTGTCATTTGGTCCAGAATTTGTTCTATTTCTTGTAAGTTTATTATATGTAGTATTATGTCCGATTCCTTGACAATCTCCTGATTTCCTATAAAAATGTCTATAAATCCTGATTGGTCTGCTAGTTTGGTTATGGTCATTGTGCCATTACTCGGTTGCGTCCACGTTACCAGAACCAGTATCATAATTATTATCTGAAAATTTAGATTTAAATAATAGTTAATTATTGGGTTGATTGGATTTCTACAATGTTTTTGTTTTTGTGTTTAGTTTTTATTTCTTTTAAACGTTGAGACATGTATTCGAAATCGATGTCATCGCTTTCATTGTTTGTGTCCGTGAATTTATATGGTTTTTTAATATTGTTTAGATGTACTTTTTCTAGTTTTGCTTTTTTATATTTTGGTTGTTCCTTATGTCTGACCGCCTTGTAATTCTTAATATATCCTTCGTCTCTGATTTCTTTGTATTCTTCTCTGGTTTTATTTAGTCTTTGTATAACCCTTCTTTTGTTACTTTCTAGATTCTTCCTAACTTTTTCTTTTTCTATTTTTCCATATTGAACTTCATTCGGGGTATATTGGGTGCTTGAATGATAACGATCGTTATAATTTCTTATTGCTCTTTGGATTAATTGCTTTATCGGAAGTTCCTTATCTGTTTGATATAAAATTCTAAATTTTTCTGCTAGTGAACTATGCATCCTTTCTATGTCTGCATTACCCGTATGACTATTGGGTTTTGTTAAATGTAGTTGGACACCTTCTTGGTTCAAAAATTCCTGAATTCGTGCTGCTTTAAATTCGTTATCAGCTACAATTTTATCTGGTTTACCAATTTTTGCAAAATGTTCTTCTAATTGTTCGATTATTGTAATAGGATTTCTATCGTTCAGTGAGTAAGCTGCCCCAAATTTTGAGAATTTGTCTATTGTCGTTAAAAAACGATTACCTTTAATCACATATGTATCAATGTGTACAATTTGGTTTTTATCTGAGGGTGTTTCCGTAAATTGAAATTTATTTTTAATCGGTCGTCTATCGTATTTTACTTGTTGACAGAGGTCGCATTGGTTTATTACGATTTGAATTAACTCCATAAGTTTTGGGTAATATATTTTATTTTTTATGTTGTTATAAGTTTCTATTATTCCTGAATGTATACTTTCTCTAATATGATATAATGAAATTTGTTTTATGGCTTCAACTTCTGTCTCAATGTCCATTGCTCTCATGGTAGATTTTATGAATTTAATTTGATTATCGTCTGAATACATACTTATTAATTTTTGCTGTACCAAATTATAGCTATGCTCGGATAACTCCGAATAAATGCCTATTTTACCTTTGGAAATATATCTTCTAAAAATATCTCCCATCTGTTCAAAATCACATTCTGCAATAAAAATAATTCTCTTCCCATGTATTTCTTTACATTCTTCTGTTTTATTATTTGTTAAAATTATTTGAGTCCTATATTTATTCACGATTTCTTCTTTTATAAAAAAATGATCACCTAAATCTTCTTGTGCTGAGTGTATTGTTGCCATAGATATGTCGTCTTCAATATTATTAAATGAAAAAATATCAGAATCTTTTCCTCCCTCCTTTTCTGAAATAGTGTCCTCACTATTTTTTAATCTGCTTAAAAAATCTGCTACCTTATTCTCTTTGCCTTTTAGATATTCAATATCAAACTGGTATTCGCCTAATTTAAATAGCCATCGCTGGTGTCTGGGCGACATGTCTTTTCCTTTGTATTTGGAATGGAGATATTTGATTGGTTGGTGATCAGTAAGAATTTTAAATTTTTTACCATAAATGTAAGGCCTAAAATAATTTACACTCCACATTATTGCTAGGAATTCTTTATCCGTCGCAGAATAGTTTTTTTCATGGTTATTCAATGTTCTTGAAGCGTAGCACACCGGGTGACCTTCTTGTGATAATACTGCACCAATCGCATAATTGGATGCATCCGTCGTTAACGTGAATTGTTTCTGGAAATCGGGATAACGTAACACAGGATGTGTGCTTATTAAAGTTTTTAACTTTTCGAAAGCTTCAACATATGTTGGATCTTTCACATTAATTTTTGTGTCTTTCTTTAAATATTTTGTTATAGGTTGAGCTACTTTCGCATAATCCTTAATGAATTTGCGATAATAACCCGTTATTCCCAAAAAGCTTTTTATCTGTTTTTCTGTTTGCGGTAATTCTAAATTTTGGATAGTCGCAATTTTATTTGGGTTTGGTTTCATGCCATCCTTTGTTAAAATGTGTCCCAAAAATTCAGTTTCCTTTTTCAGAAAATTGCATTTATCAATTTGTATCTTCAAATTTTTACTTTCGAGAGTTTTGAAAATGTCTCCTATTGCTTTAATATGCTCAGTTAAAGAAGTGCTAAAGATCAAAATATCATCTAAGTATACTACACAGGTTTTATTGATGTAATCTCTTAAAATTTCATTCATCAGCCGTTGGAATGTGGCTGGCGCGTTCTTAAGACCAAAAGGCATCCTTAAAAATTCATACAAGCCATGTGGGGTTATGAAGGCAGTTTTTTCTCTATCCTCCTCTTTTACTAAAATTTGATGGTAACCTTTTGCTAAGTCTAATGTAGTGAAATACTGCGCTCTACCCAATTTATCTAAAATTGAATCTATATTGGGTAAGGGATATTTGTCATCTATAGTTATTTCATTTAACTTTCTATAGTCTATTACTATTCTATACTTTTTTTCGCCTGAATTATCCGTTTTCTTAGGTACGACTATAAGTGGGCTGGCATATCTAGAATAACTTTTTCTAATTATACCTTGCTCTTCCATTTCTCCGATCTGTTTTCTTACCTCCGCTTCGTGTTGAGGTGGATATCTATATAGTTTTGAATAAATTTGCTGTTGTGTAATAGTTTTTATCTCATGCTGAATTTCTGTTGTATTAGTTAATAAATCTCCTTCTCTAAACAATAATTTGTTATATCGGTTTAATAATTTTATAATTTCTCTACGTTCTTCATGATTTAAATGATTTAATTGAAGCCTTTCAAATCTAGGATCACCAACTTCAAGCGTGTAAATTTGATTAAATTTGTATGGGTTATTAAGAAAATAGGATACCTTTCCATTTAGTGTTATTTGTCCTTTTTCTATATTTATTTGTGCATTTAAAAAGTTTAATATATCGATACCTATAATGAAATCATAAGTTCTTCCTCTTAATGGGGTTATTTTCCAACGAATTCTGGCATTGTTAGGTAAATTAAATTGCTCCGGGCTTTTTGTATGTATTTCATAATTTATTGTGTCTTTATTCGTTATAGTGCTAAACGTTATAGGGTATTTCAATTTATGTATTTTAAAATCATTTATTTCTTTATTAATTAAACTAAGACTAGCACCTGTATCTATTAGTGCTACGTATTTTCTATTTTCAATGTTTAACGTTATTTTTGGTAGGCATTCTGTGGCTGCCTCGTAAAAAAAATGGTATCATTAATTTCAGGTCCTTCTGGGCTTTGCCTACCCAGGTTTAGGCGATTTTGGCCAAACCTGTGGTTAGGGTGTCCTGCCACTTGAGGATAATTGTAATTCCTTTCTACATTGTCAATTTCCATGGGTTCTGGTTGGTTATTTTTATAACGATTCCAACGAACTTGATTGGAATTTGGTCTTGAATTCCCTAATTGTTGAAATTGCCCTGAAAATTTGTTATCTCTTACATTGTTTTGGAATCTGTATCTTCCAGAATTATTATTTTTATTAAAACCGTTCTGTTCTTCCTGTCTATAAAAATTTGGGTTCCATTTATTTCTATCCTGATACTGTCGCTTATTAATTGCTTCTTTACCATAATATGCCCTGTCAATATTTTGTTTATTTTGGTACTGATTTTTATGTCTGTCTTCTTTAAAATATGTCTTGTATTCTGGTCTTATGCATGTATCTTCAAACCGTCTTTGGTTCATTATGTATAAAATATTTTTTAATTCTCTCTGTTCATAAATCTTGTCCAGTAATGTCCCTTGTGTTATTTCTTTAATGGTATTTACTAACAAACTGTCTATATTTGTTAAATCTATTCCACATTCATCATTATAATACACTATCAACTCATCAGTTTTATATTTAATTTTTTGAATCTTATCAATTAGTTCACTTACTGTATTAACTCGTAGATTGGAAATTCTTCTATAAATTTGGTGAGGCTCTGTGTCTGGCTTGTATCTCAACTTTAATGTGTCCTTGATAAGTTTCCAGTTATCCGGCTCGGGGATGTTGATAATTGAATTTTTTGCTTCGCCTTGGATGGTTTTATAGTATATGGCTCTAACTACCTCTTTCCTATGTTCTTCGCTTTGTAGCGTTGATATCAGGTATTCCACGCCGCTAAAAAATGAGTTCACGGTTACGTCTCCTATTCCTGTGAATACTGGAAGATGATTAACATTTTTTAGTGTCCTGTCCAGAATGTCATGGTTCTGCTGTTGTCTCTGCTGCAATTCAATATAAGCTAGTCTGAGTTGCTCCAGCTGCTGCTCCCTTCTTGCAAGCTGCTCTGCGATATCCACATTGGCCATTTCTTGTTGTATTTGCTCCATTCTTCTTACGTCAAATCTCCTTTGCCTTGCTTGTCGAATTTTGACTTTTTGATTTTTACTTTGCCGTTGTGGCTTTTGCTGATGTTTGTTGCACTTTCACAAGATTTTGATAGTTATTATTTTGTTTTCTATAGTGGTTCGTACACCGATTTTTCGTGTGTCGTTACTACACTATTATGAAAAATAACTGTTTTTTTTTTTATTTAATTAATTAGTGGTTCGTACACCGATTTAAAGTATGTCGTCACTGCACTAATATTTATTTATTTCGTTTCACACTCCTTTCTATATAAAAGAGAAAAAGGAGTACCGACTGCGCCAATTTTGTAGTGGGAGTTCTTGGGAGTGTTTTTTTAAAAGAATAAATACGCACCACTGTGGATATTCTACAACTGACTTTATTTACTTTTGTTCATATTTATATAACATATTTTTAACATAAGTTTTTGTAAGTTCAGCTTAAATTACATTTTACAATTTTTGTTTACTTATGCTAAGTTTTGACCCAATTTCTTAATTATTTTATATTAATAATGAACGGTTGCAATTTCTGGAATTGCGACCGAAAAATAATTTTGTATATCTAAGCGGAAATGATTTTACAATTTTATTTATTTTGTGCTTATTATATTTTCAATAAATTTATCAATAGTGTCATTTTTTATATATGTGTGTGTATTTGAATTTGTATATGTAACTTGCGCGTAATTTTTGAAACCAGTTTTGAATAGAGTACAGTCATAGGAATAAGAAAATATGACTGTCACTTTTCAAAAAACAGCAGAATAGGGGGTACCCCCTAGCAAACTTTTTTATGGACCAATATGGGAAAAAATTTTAATCTTGAATAAAATCTTAACCCTTTCATGCGCGTAATTTTTGAAACCAGTTTTGAATAGAGTACAGTCATAGGAATAAGAAAATATGACTGTCACTTTTCAAAAAACAGCAGAATAGGGGGTACCCCCTAGCAAACTTTTTTATGGACCAATATGGGAAAAAATTTTAATCTTGAATAAAATCTTAACCCTTTCATGCGCGTAATTTTTGAAACCAGTTTTGAATAGAGTACACTCATAGGAATAAGAAAATATGACTGTCACTTTTCAAAAAACAGCAGAATAGGGGGTACCCTCTAGCAAACTTTTTTATGGACCAATATGGGAAAAAATTTTAATCTTGAATAAAATCTTAACCCTTTCATGCGCGTAATTTTTGAAACCAGTTTTGAATAGAGTACAGTCATAGGAATAAGAAAATATGACTGCCACTTTTCAAAAAACAGCAGAATAGGGGGTACCCCCTAGCAAACTTTTTTATAGACCAATATGGGAAAAATTTTAATCTTGAATAAAATCTTAACCCTTTCATACGCGTAATTTTTGAAACTAGTTTTGAATAGAGTACAGTCATAGAAATAAGAAAATATGACTGTCACTTTTCAAAAAACTGCAGAATAGGGGGTACCCCCTAGCAAACTTTTTTATGGACCAATATGGGAAAAAATTTTAATCTTGAATAAAATCTTAACCCTTTCATGCGCGTAATTTTTGAAACCAGTTTTGAATAGAGTACAGTCATAGGAATGAGAAAATATGACTGTCACTTTTCAAAAAACAACAGAATAGGGGGTACCCCCTATAACTTTTTTATGGACCAATATGGGAAAAAATTTTAATCTTGAATAAAATCTTAACCCTTTCATGCGCGTAATTTTTGAAACCAGTTTTGAATAGAGTACAGTCATAGGAATAAGAAAATATGACTGTCACTTTTCAAAAAACAGCAGAATAGGGGGTACCCCCTAGCAAACTTTTTTATAGACCAATATGGGAAAAAATTTTAATCTTGAATAAAATCTTAACCCTTTCATGCGCGTAATTTTTAAAACTAGTTTTGAATAGAGTACAGTCATAGGAATAAGAAAATATGACTGTCACTTTTCAAAAAACATCAGAATAGGGGGTACCCCCTAGCAAACTTTTTTATGGACCAATATGGGAAAAAATTTTAATCTTGAATAAAATCTTAACCCTTTCATGCGCGTAATTTTTGAAACCAGTTTTGAATAGAGTACAGTCATAGAAATAAGAAAATATGACTGTCACTTTTCAAAAAACAGCAGAATAGGGGGTACCCCCTAGCAAACTTTTTTATGGACCAATATGGGAAAAAATTTTAATCTTGAATAAAATCTTAACCCTTTCATGCGCGTAATTTTTGAAACCAGTTTTGAATAGAGTACAGTCATAGGAATAAGAAAATATGATTGTCACTTTTCAAAAAACAGCAGAATAGGGGGTACCCCCTAGCAAACTTTTTTATAGACCAATAAGGGAAAAAATTTTAATCTTGAATAAAATCTTAACCCTTTCATGCGCGTAATTTTTGAAACTAGTTTTGAATAGAGTACAGTCATAGGAATAAGAAAATATGACTGTCACTTTTCAAAAAACAGCAGAATAGGGGGTACCCCCCAGCAAACTTTTTTATGGACCAATATGGGAAAAAATTTTAATCTTGAATAAAATCTTAACCCTTTCATGCGCGTAATTTTTGAAACCAGTTTTGAATAGAGTACAGTCATAGGAATAAGAAAATATGACTGTCACTTTTCAAAAAACAGCAGAATAGGGGGTACCCCCTAGCAAACTTTTTTATAGACCAATATGGGAAAAAATTTTAATCTTGAATAAAATCTTAACCCTTTCATGCGCGTAATTTTTGAAACTAGTTTTGAATAGAGTACAGTCATAGGAATAAGAAAATATGACTGTCACTTTTCAAAAAACAGCAGAATAGGGGGTACCCCCTAGCAAACTTTTTTATGGACCAATATGGGAAAAAATTTTAATCTTGAATAAAATCTTAACCCTTTCATGCGCGTAATTTTTGAAACCAGTTTTGAATAGAGTACAGTCATAGGAATAAGAAAATATGACTGTCACTTTTCAAAAAACAGCAGAATAGGGGGTACCCCCTAGCAAACTTTAAACAAAAATATTTTATAAAATATAAAATTTTTTATAGAAATGTGCTATTAATCAGTTAATCAAAGCTTCAGTTAAAACATATTTCATAACTGTTTGATTTTTAAACAGATAAATAGAAAACGTGTAAAATATCTTACAAAGACCACCTATCAAACTTTTTAAAAATTTATATTTTTTAATAGTAAGAATATCATAAATGACTAACAATTTCTGTTTAATATCTATTAAAATATAGTGTTTTTAATTTTGTCTATAGATGTATTGAGATAACAATCAAATTGCCTAAAACGGTTGCGAAAATTTTTGATTCGAATCAAAATTAAAATTCTGTTTTTTTTTCTTATAAAATGGTAACACTGAGTTGTTTTATTCAACTCGTTTCTATGGATTTAATGTGGGTGGAGTCGCTAAAATGTTTCCTTTTCATTCATTTTATTTTACTGGTGATGCCAATGAAACAGTTTTTTTTCTCTAAAAATCATTTTTAATATTCAAGGCTTGAGCTGACTAGCGCAAATGAAAATCTTTAAAATGAATTCTTGAAACAAATTTAGATACACATATTAGCAAATATTTTTTATTGCAACCAGTACAAGGTTCTTATGAAATCTTTAGGTAAAAATATATATTGGTAAACAATATTTAAATATCGGCATTGAAGGATTTTAATATCTAATATATACATGATTATTTTATTAGCTTGAAATTATTTTTAATGTATTTCTTAATCATAAATGAATTATAAAATTGACAAAGGCTTCCTACAGGAGTTTTGTATAAAAAATTTGATTAATAATCTTGTCAAAACTTTATTTTGAATAAGTTTCTAAAAAATAAGGCTTACATCTATATTAAAATTAATGTTAATAAAGTTTTATATTTTAATTAGTAGACATCACTTAAAACCCACCCTTATTTTTCAATGAAAAGTCAATGCTAAATCAACAGAGTTGTCAACTTAGAGCTTTTAGAACTTTTTTTCAGTGTTTTTTTTTTCATGTTTTGGCAAACAAATAAATTACTTTTAATCAATCTGCATGCATTTTTTTTGTAAAAAATTATGGAATTATTATTATTTATTATTATATATATATCTATATATATATAGAATGGCTATCTCGAAAACGGCTCTAACGATTTTGATAAAATTTGGACAGTGGGTACCTTTTTTGATGCATAGGTCGAGTAAGAAGGGACTTTTGGAACTTTTCCCTATAAGAGGGTAAAAACGGGTAAAAAGGGGAAAAAATCGAAAATGCTATATCCACTTAAGTAATAGGCATAGAAACAAAATTTAAATTATGTTTTGAATAGCTGTTAAAATAAGCGGACAGGTGTTTGGTACTTTTTTTAATTTATGCCTGATAGGGGGTAAAAAAGGGTAAAAATAGTTTTTTGGTACCATTTTTAAACCACTCTTATCTTTTGAACCAAACAATATAGAAAAGAATTTTGAAATACAATCAATAAATGTGAGAAAAATATTGAATACGTATTTGGTACTTTTTTGATTATGGGGGCCAAAATGGGTAAAAAAGGGATAGAATGATAACTTAACACCTCATGAAGTAATATGAATAGGAACAATATGTTAACTGCGTTAAAAAAAAAAAATAACCGAATTCAATTCAAGTTGTTGCAAATGAGCTGGCGAAGGTTTTTTAATTGGTATGAACAATTTCCGGCAGGTGGCGCCATTGAAAATTACTCAAATTGAATTAAATAGTAAACTGTGCATTTAATCATGCTATGATCTTTAGCAAAGTTGTTATGCATGAGCCGACGAAGGTTTCTGAGTTGTTATAAATTTTTTCCGATAGGTGGCGCCACTGAAAATTACTCAAAGTGAATTAAATAGTAAGCTGTGCATTTGATCACGCAATAATCTTTAGCAAAGTTGTTGCACATGAGTCGACGAAGGTTTCTTACTTGGTATGAACAATTTCCAATAGGTGGCGCCACTGAAAATTAATCAAAATAAATTAAATCGTAAACTGTGCATTTTGTCAGTCTATGATCTTTAGCAAAGTTCTCGGAGGTTTTTAAGTCGGTATCACCAATTTCCATAATTATTCATATTAAACTATGCATTTGATTATGTGTTGATAGGACAAAATGAATAAAATGATTCAAAATTAATTGGATATTTGTGTACCGTGTTTTTCAAAAATTATTTTGAAGAAAATTTTGTATCGAAATTTTCTAAAAAAGAATTTTATATCAAAAGTTTTTTATAAAAAAATAACATCGAAATTTTGTATGAAAAATTTTCGGAAGAAAAATATAGTATCAACAATTTTCTATAAAAACAACTTTTATATCAACAATTTTTTATAAAAAAATTTTATATCAAAAATTTTCTATAAAAGAATTTTGTATCAAAAATTTTCTATAGAAAAATTTTGTATCAACAATTTTTTATAGAAAAATTTTGTATCAAAAATTTTCTATAAAAATTTTTTTTTTTATATTCTTGAGTTTTTGCTATAAAAAAATTTTTAATATCAAAAATTTTCTATAAAAAAAATGTTATAAAAATTTAATATAAATTTTGTATAAATATTTATAAAATTTTGTATAAATATTTACAAAATTCTGTACAAAAATTTTTCTATAAAAAATTTTTTATCATTGATATAAAATTTTTCTATAGAAAATTTCCGAAATATTTTTTACAAAATTTTCTAAATATTTTTTCATACAAAATTTTTCTATGGAAAATTTTTGATAAAAAATTTTTATTCTGATATTGATCCGTAGAATGTAAGAGTTTCCATGAATACAATTTAGTGGTAACTTTATTGGTGTAACGATCCAATTCCTATATATAAAACAAATATTTTTCAAAATTGTGTAGATTTCCGCACTACCTTTGAGGTACCACACATAGCGCGTTGCCAATTATTTTAAATGGCTGGCATCCCCTGTAGGCCTAAACCATTTAATTAACTACATTTTTAACTAATATATTTTTATATTATTTTATATATATTTTTTAACTTTTTGGAATTTTTTTACTTTTTGTATTTTTTTTTATCATATTGTTTTCATTGATTTCTTTGTAATTTTTAAAGTTTTTTAATGTGGACTTTTTGTTTTTTTTTTCACATATTTCTTTGATCATAGTTATTTTCAAAATTTTTATCGTTTACTTGTTTTGTGCAACTACATCTTAATTTTTAATATTTCTTTTAAATGCTTTTTAATAATTTTTACTATATATTTTTTATAATACAAAAGGTTAAATATTGTCTACTATACTTTTACACTATTTTATTACTACATATTTCGCATATTTTAAAACGCTTACTATATTTGATTGCTATGCATTCTGTACAAACTCTATATCTGCAATTTAAACATTTTGTTTTAGCTCTTCTGGTATTCGCACAATGGCAACAAAATAGAGAACTATCGTCTGAGTTACTTTTTAAGATTGACTTTATTTCATCTCTGAACTGATCAGGATTTTGTAGACTCGTCAATGTTTCTCCCTTCAAAAAACTTATAGCATATAAAATTACAAAAACTCCGCAGCTTACTCCATCTGTTTGTTTATTTCTATCTAAAACTTTTACAAATTTCCATTCATTAATGCCGCCTATATTTGCTATAAACTTTTTGTAGTGATACTCTCCTCCATCATCATAAAGGGTATCTATAAAAATGAATTCTTTTGTTGAAGATTTTAAAATGCAAATGTTATAATGGCCGCTGTTCAAAATTGGTATAATCAGAAACTCTGGTTTTAACAAAAGTAATTTATTAACTTTTTCAAAGCATATTTCTTCTAATTGGCATGGCAAAGTTAGAGCATTTTTAAATTTTTCTTTAATAAAACATAAAAGTGCAGCATCCAAAACGAAATTTGTTAATCTGCACCCTTTATTTAATGATTCCCAGTCAGAATTTTCTATGTAATTATAAAATCCTATATCTAATTGTGCCAATGTATCCAAATTGATTTAAATAAATTATTAAATCTAAACAAAAAAACATTTATTTTAGTTTTATTTGTGGAAGCATTTTTAATATTTTGACTAGTTGCAAAATAAGAATGTTCTTTGTCTACATGGGAGCATGAACTAGACGTGTCAATAGATATAATATTTTGGATATCTTCAATATTGGAAACAAATTTCTTAACTTTTTTTGCATTTAACATTTGTTTTGGGTTAATGGATTTTCTTTTTTTAGAATCTTTTTTTCCCCATGTTTCCTCGGGTTCAGGATTTTTCTTTAAACACATTTTTTTAGGTTCTACTGTAATCTCCCCTACTTCTTTCTTTAATTCTACTGTGGAATAATTGTGTTCTTTTGATAATATTTCATTAATTTTGTCTTGTTTTTCCAAATCTGTATTTTGTATTTTATTTATTTTTTTATCCTCTTGTGTATCGTAAATATCGTAATTTAATCTAACTTCTTTTAGTGAACTCATATTATCTTTTCTATCTATTTTAATAAAAGTTCCCGGTCTTACTGATTTATTTTTTAATAAAATATGCTTTTGTAAAAAAAAGTTAAATTCGACGGGAGCATTACTTATGTGTTCCCCAGAAGGATCAACCAAAATACCAATAATATTTGTCCACATGGGAAGATACGAGCAATATTTTGTTATTATAAAGTTGCATACTTCCTCAATATCCATCAAGTTTTTAATAATGCTATCATATATGTTTAAAAATAGTTTTCTAAATGGACTTTGGGATGCAATAGATTCTAAATTTTGAATATCATCATCATTCTCTGTAAGGGTTTCTTCAAAATCATTATAATCAGTTTCTAAAATTGATTTTTTTTAAATATTTAGGCTTTCATAGAAAGTATGATTTTTTTTTGGATAAAGAAGTACAACAAAAATATGTTGAAACCAAAATTTGCAGTCTTCAATTGTTTTAAGATCAAAACCTAAAGTCAACACACTTCTTAATAAATAACGTAAGTTATTTTTTTTACCTATTTTATTATTTAAGTCCCTGCTTATAATATGAGCATAATGTGCTTTACACCACTGAACAATAACTTTAGGCTTTTTATTATTCGCAGGGTTTTGTAAGTATTGAAAGCACACTTGAAGATAATCTATAATTTTCATATCATTACAACATTTCAATACGGCCCCGAATAATGCGAAACTAACGTCTGTGCATACTCTTTGGAAAAATGGCCATTTATACTTGCGTTCAATGCAAAATGCCTTTAGTTTTTCTAAAACTGCGCAAATATCATTTAATGTGTGACGTGAAAGTATTGCTGTGACAATAGGCAAAACAATTTTTAATTTTTTTATTCTAATAACCATTTTATATACTAATACACGTTTTTCAGCACATTTTATTTGGTGTACACTTTGTCCAGAGGCATCGAAATGTACAGTGTGATTTGCGTCTTTTAAAATTTCTGGATTTTTTGAAAAAGTTTCAAATGTCGCCTCCAAAAAATTGTTAATGGCGATGCAACAAAAATTGTTAATGGCGATGCAACAAATTGTATATAATTTTTATACTTTCCTTGTTGCATTAAAAATACGTCAATAAATGGATCTTCATGATAGCATTCATCCAAAAGAGCTTCAGATTTACATTTACGTAAAGTAGACAATTTTTGAATATTTTGTAAGTTGCCACTTTTAACAATGTCTTCCGCTGCGTTAAGTATTTGTTCTTTTCTATAAATATAAGCACTTTTATCTTTTATATCTTTTTTTACTATTTTTCGACTAACACCCCGCATTTGAGCGACTCTTTTCTCACCTTTAGCATGAAAAATTTCCCCTGATCGATACACAGAAACTTTTCCTTCTAAATTGATACTAAATCTAAAATTTGCACAGTCTGAAAAAACGCAATGCCCATAAACTAATAATCCTGATTTTAAATGCTTTGTACTGAAAAATGATATTATGCAGGCATTGTTTATTTTTAAATATTCTTGACGAATTGCATCTAAAATGAACTTATTTTTTGTTAGTTTCAGTTTAGCGTCATATCCAGCATTAAAAATTAAATTTGGATCTATTTCAAATTCACAGTCTAGTATTTTTGTTTTAAATCTCCTAACTGATTTTGTTTCGATACCATCAGAGCGTCTAACATTTATATTTAATTTTTCTTTAGGATTTGGATCTTTTCTATATTTTTCAAATTTAGATACATTTAAACTTGTCCCTGTAGTTTCAAAAGGACCTAATGTTTCACTACTACAACATAACTCAATTTGTTTAACTGTACTACAACTAATTTTTATTTCTTCTTTTTCTAAACTATTTTCAACAATACTTTTTTCAATGTTATAGGCATCTACTCTACATACATTTTCAACTTTGTTATCATTATTTTTAACTACTTGTTTTAAATAAGTGTAAATACCTGTAATGGAAGTTTTTATTTCCTTTATATTATTTTCTATGCGTTCAATGCGGTTGGTATTTACATTTATATCATAAAATTTGCCTGAAAATAGAGATAAAAAATAATTTATTACTTATATTAAAGAGTTTTTTTATTTGTGACATTAGCTTTAATCAGCATCTTAATGAAGTAACTGACATTTTATCAAATAAAAATATATAATTTTTAATATTAATATTATAACTTACCATTAAAATCATCTACCTCTGATTCATTGCTTTGGGGAACCTAGACGAAAAAAATTATATTACAAATGCAAATTACTTTTTAATAAAAATTAGTACCTCTTTGCAACTATGAAGGTCCATTAAAGCTTCTAATGCGCAAAGTTCATCATCGTTTATTTGTCTTCCATGGTTAACTTTATAACTTTCAAAATTTCCAAGACACAATAGTGCTTCTATAGCACATTTTTCATCATCATTTTTACTTATGTTGTCTACCTCATTGAATATTTTACTTTTGCCTTGTAAAAGATATAAAGTATCTACTGCTTCTGACTCTAAATTATTGTTAATCTACAAAAAATATATATATTACAATCAATAATAAAAAAGTAAACTAAACTTCGTTAATAAAAAACAATAAATGAACCTATAATAGCGAGGTGTTCCCTCAACTTACTTTTGTGCTCTCAAAATCATTTAACTCCTCGAATATATTTGACATATTAAAATTTTCTTGATTTTGGTTCAACATTCTCTTTATCTAAAATGATAAACCATAAAAATATGTTTTTACTTTGAAGCTGAAATTCTTCAGTACCTAGAGAATTGGAGAAATATTTTAACTTACCTTATAAAAAATCATTTTTCTATTTTTAAAATTATTTTCTATTTTTAAACAAAGAGCCAAATTTTCATTGTATTTGCTTAAAATGTCTTCATAAAAATGGTTTGTTGAATAAAATTTTAAATTTTTGTCATCGAAACCATCATCAACAATTTTTTTAATGATGGAATTCAATTTGACAAAATTCCGCACCATTTTCTGTAAAAAATTAAAGAAAAAAAAATGATTTAAATAAATTTTTTATACATATTTCAAGTTGAAGAATCTTAGCAGCTTTTCTTATAAATCGGTAGCAGCTTTTCTTATAAGTTTTTAAGCATATAACGATACTCAACTTTTAATAAACCTTGTTTAGTTTTAGAGATTTTTACGAAAAATTACAAAGTAACGTTAAAAAATATAAAAACATTTTTTGGAGGCTAATATCTCTTAAACTGTAAGAGATAAGGTAGTACAGTAAGCATGTTTTACTTAATTTTTTTAAAATGTAAAATTCGAAAATGTAAAAATCTTTCAGATCGGACGAAATTGACGAAAGTTATACGGACCCAAAGGTTTTACATACCCGAGGTAGGCAAGTTTGGCCCCCTGTGCTGCCGACAGATACTTCCTTAAACATTGATCTAAAAGTCTAACACCTCTTCTATTATGTAGATTAATAAGATCTAAAAGCAATAGACTAAAAAAAATTCACAATTTTAACTGAAAAATTCCTCTCGGGAAAAAAGGGGTTTCAAAAAATGAGTTTTTGTTACAAAAACACTGACTCTATTTGCAGCGCGTTTCAGTAAAAAACTTTTCTAATCAATAACAGATACGTTAGAAAATATAAACATTATAATTTTTTTCAAATATTATTCTTGAATTTTCAAAGAAAAAAAGCAATCATATGGAAATATCGCAGAGTTAATTTGAAAATATCATTATGCATGTTTTCCTTAATATTTTCAGAAAATGACATGCTTTTTAAATTTTTGATTTTTATATTTTTTCAAAAATAATTTTTATTTTATGATTTTTATTTTTTTTGTCAAATTTTGACAAGTATTTTTTTTTTGCAAAAATATTTGTCAAAAATTGATTTTTATTTTTTTTTCAAAAATATTTGTCAAAGTCTGACAAATATTTTTTTTTGCAAAAATATTTGTCAAGATCTGATTTTTATTTATTTTTAATAGAAATAATTGTTATTCTGATTTTAGTTTTTTTTGTCAAAAATATTTGTCAAATGAAAAACTAAAAAATAAAAAAATCAATACAGAATTAAAAAAAATTTTTTAAATTTCCAACAAAAACGGTAAATTTTGAAAATTTTCAATAAAAATTAAAATTTTAAAAAATTTTACATAAAAACGGAATATTTTAAAATTTCCCATAAAAATGGAAATTTTTAAAATTTCTTGTAAAAAGGGTAATTTTGAAATTTTTTTATAAAAATGTGAAATTTTAAAAATTTCCAATATAAATGGGAAATTTTCAAAATTTTCCTTTTTTATGGAAAATTTTCAAAATTTCCCATTTTTATGGGAAATTTTAAAAATTTCCCGTTTTTATGTTATATTTTCAAAATGTCCAATTTTTATGGGAAATTTTCAAAATTTCCGTTTTTATGGGAAATTTTTTAAAATTTTAATTTTTATTGAAAATTTTCAAAAATTTACGGTTTTTATGGAAATTTTTTATATTCTGTATTGATTTTTTTATTTTTGCGTTTTTCATTTTACAAAAATCAGAATAACAATTATTTTCACTTTTTTTTCGTGCGCACACCTTATATTAAAATTTTAATATATATAATAAAATATATATATTTAATGAAATAAATATATTTAATATTATAACAATTATACTTTTTTAACTTTCTTTTCACTATTTACAATTTTACTTACCAATTTTAAAACTTATGTACACGAAAACAAAATTTTTCACAACTTTGAACAAAACTTTGAACAAAACTTACTAAAATTAAAATTATCAAAAGTAATTGCTTAATGATATTATTGAAACACTTGATCGTTCTCTTAAATTTCATCTTTTGTTAGTGTGTACGAACAACTGTCAAAATATCATATAAAGAAAGTACGAACAAGTTTCAAAGTACTCTGTTTTTGTTATGTTAGCATCACCTTAAACTCTCCTTAAAAAAAACGCGATTTTTTTGTGAAGAAGTTGAAAACTTATTTTACAGTTATATTGAGAGTAATGTTTCAATTCCATATTCCTATGTATATCCATAGATGTGTAATGGAATGAAACAGCATCATTATATAAATACAAAGCGGCAGAGGTAAGCGGTCTTTTTTTAAATTTTTTAATTTTAATTAATTTTAAATTATTTTTTCAGATTTTTTTCAACAAAAAGTAAGTACTTAATATAAAAATTTTTGTTAAAATAATTTCTTTTTTTTATACCCTTCACCAATAGGAAATATCTATGTGTGGTGTATCACAAATTGCCCAAAGTACGCATTAGAGAATGTTTGTTAAAAAAATGAAATGCAGAAATAGGAAAAACCATCCTTCATAAATTGTATATCAGGAAATTCCATCGCCAAGCTCGTTATTAAATTTTATCAAAAGCGGTCCATAAACAACTGAGATATCGCCAAAATTGATCGATTTCTGTACGTTTGTCTGTCCGTCCGTCTGGCTACCTGTCTGTCCGTCTGTCTACCTGTCTGTCTACAATAGATCTTTCGCTATTAAAAGTTTTCCATATGAAAACTTTAGTTCTTGTTTCTATAGGAAAGCTTTCGATATTGAAAGTTTGACTTGGAATGTTTTCTTAATGAAATCTTTCGATATTCAAAGTTTTATGACGGAAATCAAAAGTTTTCTATAGCATAATAAACTATAGCACTTCGAAATCGTAAGATCTATATCCTATATAGATCTTTCGATTTCGAAATTGTTAGATATTGGAATTTTTTTTATTAGAAAGCTCTTGACATGGAATGTTTTTAGTGGAAAGCTTTGGACATTAAAAATAACCTTTAGTAAATCTGTTGATATAAAAGTTAAAGTTTTCAATCCAAAATATTTTGACCACAAAAAAATATAAGAAATCATTCAATATCAAAAGTTTATTGTATATATGGAATATTTTTAGTTGAAAGTTTTATATATCAAAAGTTACCTATAGGAAAGTTTAAAAGAAGAAATCTTTCGATATCGAATGATTATTATAGGAATCCTTTCGAAATCGAAAGTTTTATATAACAATTTTTAATGTAAACAGTTATTTATAAAGATTTAGATGTTAAAGTTTTGTATAGGAAAAGTTGTTGATATTAAAATATTTCTATAGAAAAGTTTTACATAAAAAATTTTCTATCTGAAATATTTTGACGACAAATCTTTTAAATAAGAAATCTTTCGATATCGATAGTTTTTTATAGAAACCTTTTCGACATCGAAAGTTTTATAAAGGAAAACTTTAGATAAATAATTACAGTTTTTTATTGGAAAGCTTTTGATGTGGTATGTTTTTAGTAGAAAGTTTTAGATATTAAAAGTTACCTATAGAAGAGCTTTTAATCTTAAAAGTTTTCTATCCGAAAAATTTTGTAGACCAAAGTTTAATATAAGAAATTATTATACAACCAACCAAAAACTTTATATATATATCGTTGGTCTCACGTAGAAAGGCCCTAACTCGCACTTTTTTCGAAATAGATTTTTTTTTGCAATTCCAATGCATTTAACGCAAATACACATCTTCACAAAAATTGAAGGCGATTTTATCAAAATAAGCGGTTATTTAAGTAATTTTCTAAAAAGCCCTAACTTATTCCTAAAAAAAATATATTTTTTAAAAGCCCTATTATCTCTCCAAAATACAAGTTCTTGCAACTTTCGAATCTTAAAGTTTTTTGGTAGGTTATATAATAATATAAGAAATTATTATACAACCAAAAACTTTTGTCAACATAATTTTTCAGATAGAAAACTTTCAAGATTAAAAGCTTTTCTATAGGTAACTTTTAATATCTAAAACTTTCTACTAAAAACATACCACATCAAAAGTTTCCAATAAAAAACTGTAATTATTTATCTAAAGTTTTCCTTTATAAAACTTTCGATGTCGAAAAGGTTTCTATAAAAAACTATCGATATCGAAAGATTTCTTTTTTAAAAAATTTGTCGTCAAATTATTTCCGATTGAAAACTTTTTATATCAACAGATTTTTTAAAAGTAACTTTTAATGTCCAAAGCTTTCTACTAAAAACATTCCATATCAAGAGCTTTCCAATATAAAAATACCAATATCTAAAGATTTCCTATATAAGATTTATATAGGATATGGAAAAATTTTCTATAGAAAACTTTTGATTTCCTTTATAAAACTTTGAATATCGAACGATTTCACATAGAAAACATTCCAAGTCAAATTTTCAATATCGAAAGCTTTCCTATAGAAACAATACCGAAAGTTTTCCTATAAAAAACTTTTAATATCGAAAGATATCTTGTAGAAAGCATTCGCTATCGTAAGCTTTCCTATAGAAAACCTTCACTATGAAAAGTTTTCCTTAATATAATTTGTTTTCATCACTACAGAAAAAAGCCCTAAGTAACATTTATGCTCCGAAATGAGAATGCAAAAAGCCATATCTCAATTAAATTTTTAATATGTTTAAAATTTAAAAAAAAGTTTTGAGAACCAAATTCGTCCTTCATTTTGATAATAACCTGTATTAAAAAAAACGAAACATTTTGTCAATTATTGTTTTAAATCAGTTTTTATCTTCTCCTGTAAAGTTTTAAGTATGCGAGTTAGTGCTTTTCTACATGAGACCAACGATATACTGAATATAGTTTTTGAATCTACTCCTCTAGAGCTTTGACCCAGCATATCGCAACCTTAATATGTTCTGTCTGAAATGGCCAATACAGAGCTTCAAAGTGTTGTCCAAGTGACTTCATATAAATTTCAACTACATTCCACTCGCTGTCAATTTATTTCTGAGAAACAACTAAATATAGTTTTGGAATTTACGTCTCTCGAGCTTTTACCCAACATGTCGCAACCTCATTCAGATCTGTATGAAATGGTCCCTACAGAGCATTCTAAATCCTCACTTTTTACTAAATTCCTGTTAAATTTTCCCTGAGAAACAACTGAGTACAGTTTTTTTTTTTTTCAGAACTATTTAAAATATTTTTTTGGTGTGGGAGCCGGTGTGGTTCCTGGTGGAGCTGCTGGTCCTGGCCCCGGATTTACTGCTCCGGGTCCCGGAGTTGCTGGTCTTGGTCCCGGAGTTGCTGGTCCTGGTCCCGGTGTTGCTGGTCCTGGTCCCGGAGTTGCTGGTCCTGGTCCCGGAGTTGCTGGTCCGGGTGGCTACGGCGGTGGACATGTCGGTGGCTACGGCGGTGGACATGTCGGTGGCTACGGCGGTGGCTATGGCGGTGGACATGTCGGTGGCTACGGCGGTGGACATGTCGGTGGCTACGGCGGTGACTACTCGGGGTACCGCGGTAACTACAATGGTTACCGCGGTAACTACCGTGGTTACCGCGGTAACTATAATAGTTATCGCGGTAGCTTCCAGGGCTACCGCGGTGGCTATCGTTACAGTGGTAGCTATCGCGGTAACCGTGGGAGCCGAGGACCAACAAATTTTCAAATGCAAAATCATTATGTAAGTATAAATTTTAATTATAAAACATAATTGATTTAATTATAAAATTAAAATTATAATTTAATTATAAAACATGTTTCAACCTAATCATACATTATTTCTTTTCAGAATTGGGAGAACCAGCAGCAGCAGCAACAACAGCAGCAACAACAACCAGTGGTCCTAATATTTCAGCCACCACCACCAGCTCCTCATCTCCCTGATCCTCAGCAAAACACTGATAAAACAGATGAGATTATTGAAATAAATTAAAATTTCAAAATAAACAAGAAACTTTTAAAATAAGCCTTTATAAATATTTTTAAACAAATACATTCAATAAATAGAAATTCCTCAATAAATAGAAATAATAAAATAAATAAAAAAAAAAACTTTAAGTTCAAAGGTGTTCTTTTTCCTGTATAAAAACAAATATTTGCTAAATTTTATTTTATCATACAAACATTTTCTCAAAACTTATATATCGATGGCTTAATATAGAAAGGTCGTATCTCATTTTTTTCAAAATCGGGTTTTTTACATATTCTGGTAGACAAAACCCCAACACAGAAAAAGCCCTAACTCATTTCAAACATTTTTTGAAAGAGTTGAAAACTCATTTCAAGTTGAATACATATTTTTGGCTTATATTAAAACAAACAACTTTATTACAACAACGTTTATTATTATCTTTGTTTCTTCTTCTCACTTCAAATTAATAACAAAAAGTCGTATCTCTACATTAATTTTCAACAATTTGAATACCAAAAAGCCCTAAGTTAAATTACTCATTAAAATCAACCGAAATTCAAAAAATTATTTTATAATTGAATTCATCATTTATTTTAAATAAAAACTGCATTTAAACTTTTCTTATAACGTTTTTGTTTTAGATTTTATTAAGATTTTTCCTTCTACTGTAAAGTACTGAAAATTTAAGATACGACCTTTCTATATTAAGTCATCGATATTTAAGCTGTATCCATTTGGAATTAATTTTCTGTAAAAAATGTTTGTATCGAAATAGACGGTCCACCGTAAAAGTTTTACATTAATATCAAACGTTTTTTTCCAATCTGCACAGATGTTTGAGATTCACATTTATTTTCAAATGAAGGTTAATTTGAGAATAAACGTTTGAAAATGACAGCTTCTCAAATTTATAATAAAGGTTATTCTCAAATCATTATCAAACCCTAAGATGATTTGAGAATAATTTGAAAAATGGTGTTGCATTTCAAAGAATTCGTTATTTCTTTCGGATTTTTGAAAATTGATTCATATTTGACCTTTTTCAACCTTACTTAAAAAAAAGTCGCCCGAAATTATGGGACAATCAGCCAATTTTAATTGTAATAGACCGAAGCAAATGTCTGCACCAACTTGCATCAAATTATTTTAATTAAAGTTAACACACTTTTTTTGAAATTGATTTTTTTTATGATTCCAATGCATTTAACGCAAATACACCTCCTCACAAAATTTGAAGGCAATTTTAGCAAAAATAGGGGTTATTTAAGTAATTTTCTAAAAGCCCTAACTTGTTCCTAAAAAAATATATGTATATTTAAAAGCCCTATCTCGCCAAAATATGTGTCGTTGCAACAACAAATAACAGAAAACTTTCGAATCTTAAAACTTTCAGTTGGATGTATAATTATTTCTTATATTAAACTTTTGTCAACAATATTTTTCGGATAGAAAACTTTCAATATTAAAAGCTTTTCTATAGATAACTTTTAGTATCTAAAACTTTTTGCTAAAAACATTCCACGTCAAAAGCTTTTAAATAAAAAACTGTCCTTATTTATCTAAAGTTTTCTTATATAAAACTTTCGATGTCAAAAGGTTTTCTATAATAAACTTTCGATGTCAAAAGGTTTTCTATAATAAACTTTCGATATCGAAAGATTTCTTATATAAAACATTTGTCGTCAAAATATCTCAGAAAGAAAACTTTTAATATAAAACTTTCCTAAAGAAAAATGTCAGTACCAAAAGATTTTCCTTAAGATAACTTTAATATCTAAAGCTTTCTAAAAAACTGTTTAAATTTAAAGTTCCTATATAAATCTTTCGATGTCGAAATGATTCCTATTATAAACATTCGATATCGAAAGATTTCTTATATTAAACTTTCCAATTAGAAACTTTCAATATCAAAGCTTGTCTATAGGTAACTTTTGATATATAACTTTCAACTAAAAACATTCAATATAAAAAGCTTTCGAAAAAAAAAAAATATTTTCTATATAAAACTTTCGATGTCGAAAGGTTTCCTATAATAAACTTTTGATATTGAAAGATTTTCTATAGAAAACTTTCGATGTCAAAACATTTCTTATATAAAACTGTCAAATAATTTCGGATTGAAAACTTTTTATGTCAACAGATTTCCTAAAGGTTATTTTTAATATCCAAAACTTTCTACTCCATATCAAGAGCTTTCCGATACAAAAATGTTAATATCTAAAGATTTCCAATATAAATCTTTCGATTTTGAAATGTTTCCTAATAATAAACTTTCGATATGGAAAGATTTTCTATATAAAACTTTTGATTTTCTTCATAAAACTTTGAATATCGAAAGATTTCATTAAGAAAACATTCCAAGTCAAACTTTCAATATCGAAAGCTTTCCTATAGAAACAAGATTGAAAGTTTTCCTATAGATAACTTTTAATAGCGAAAGATCTCTTGTAGAAAGCATTCGAAAACTTTCCTATAGAAAACATTCACTATGTAAAGTTTTTCTTAATATAATTTGTTTTGATCACTACAGAAAAAAGCCCTAAGTTAAATTTATGTTCTGAAATGAGAATACAAAAAGCCCTATCTCAATTTAGTTTTTTAAACGTTTAAAATTAAAAAAAAAGTTTTGAGAACCAAATTCCTCGTTCATTTTAATAATAACCTGCATTGAAAAAAACTTAAAATTTCGTCAGTTTCTGTTTTAAATCAGTTTTTACCTTCTCCTGTAAAGTTTTAAATATGCAAGTTAGGGCCTTTCTTCGTGAGACCAACGATATTTTACCATAAACTCTTTCGATTATGTACCTTACTTTTTAAAAACCATTGGTGAAGGATATCTAAGATTCGGCATAGCCGAATTTAACACTCTTACTTGTTTGGATTAAAAAGTATATACTTTTTACTAATCTACAACGTCAATTTCGACATTTTTTGACCTATGCTTAATCTAGAAATCGAGCAGTTAAAACAACTATAAAAAATTATAAAAAAAATTTTAAATACCAAGATTGATAGACCGCGAATTTTTTTTTAGAGATTTTTAGAGGTTAAAGCGCAACACTCTCTAACAGCTGAATTGAATCATTAATAAGCTCTATGAAGTTTTTTTTTTCCCTTTGCATCCCATTTTAAGAATTATAACGTTTTTAGTGACACCCCTTTTTTAGAATTTTAGGCAAAAAGATTACTACTTCAAGTGAAATATAGGCGTGATGTAATATTTGTATGCTATTTTCTTTAGCTTCCTGTTTAATTCTATGCTAAATTTATATATAAAGATTAAAAAACAACAAAATTTTTAATTTTGAATGACCTTTATATAATTTATTTATGTATATAGGTAGTGGTCATATAATTGTGGACGCAATCATTTTTATAAAAATACTCGATATTTAGAGTTTTTCTGTAGATTTATTAGAAGCATAGAAAATTTTCTATAGAAAAATTTTATATTAAAAATTTTCTATAGAAAAATTTTATATTGAAAATTTTTTATAAAAAAATGTTATATTGAAAAATTTCTATAGAAAAATTTTATATTGAAAATTTTCTATAGAAACATTTTCAATATAAAATGTTTCTATAGAAAATTTTCAATATAAAATGTTTCTATAAATTTTCAATATAAAATTTTTCTATACAAATTTTCAATAAAAAATTTTTCTATAGAAAATTTTCAATATAAAATTTTTTTATAAAAAATTTTCAATATAAAATTTTTCTATAGAAAATTTCCAATATAAAATGTTTCTATAAATTTTCAATATAAAATTTTTTTATATAAAATTTTCTATATAAAATTTTACTATAGAAAATTTTAAATTTAAAACTTTTCTATAGAAAATTTTCAATAAAAAATTTTTCTATAGAAAATTTTCAATATAAAATTTGTCTATCAAAAATTTTATATAAAAAAATTTTATATTGAAAATTTTCTATAGAAAAAATTTTTATTGAAAATTTTCTATAAAAAAAAATTTATTTTCGTTAATTAAATGTTTTAAACGTTCCTCCATTTGTTGGGTGGCCTTGGGGAAACGTTCCTTATACAAAGTGTTCATCATAGCAATTTCATTATCGATGGCAGGACTACGTGAGGGACTGGAAAGAGATCTTGAACGTGGCCGATGTAAGGGAGATATTCTACCACTATTGCTTTGGGAACTGCTACCTGGAGTCCCAGCGTTATTGTTGTTGCGGCTGCTGATTGCCGCTATTGCCTTTAAACCATGCTTAAGTCGGCAAAGCAATTGGGACAATTTTTATTAACTATAAAAACGATGTTTGGATTTAAAGCTGTTGCCGTAGGCTGAGGTTGTATTGGCACATGTTTTTACAATTGCTTGGCATTCCTCTTGACCCGAAAGATTATGCAATTGATGCAAAGCCTCCTGGATAGAAAAAAATAAATTAAAAATAACTCTTTTACTCTTAAAGCATAAATACCGATAAATTACAGCTACAGGGCGTTGTACCATAACCCGACAATGGCAATGAAGCTACCGACCATCCTCTACTGGGTGAATTGATGCGTGGAATGTCGACGGGACTAGGCGAATAGGGAGAATAAGATCCTGGTTGGCTGCTGCAGCTGCGGCCGCACCAATACCGCCCGTTACCAATACCATGACCAGCGCAACTGCCACATCGGAAAATATTTAGCGATGACGGCCCTATTCATGTGATCTATTCATGTTTCCATGTGCAGAATTAATCTTTTCTGTCATCATTTTTACGACTGCAATAAATTATATACGTCAATTTTTAAAACAAAACCATTAAACAGTAAGCCAGAATATGTATATAGGATAATAACTTTTTTTTAATTCAAATATTTATGGCTTGTTTTATTATAAAAAGACAATATAAAAAATCCACAAATCCGATGTGTTCGCTTCCATTAGTTTATAAAAAAAAATAGAAATGCTGCCACATGTTCTTAGGAATAAACGGAATTGAAACTATTATCATCTGCCAGAAAGTGTTACCATTTATAATTAAAAGTTATTTGAATTATGGATGTGCGATTAATCGAATTAAGGCATTAGACAAATTAAAATACTAATATATCGTGCACAAAAATAAACAAACATTTAAATAAAATAAGTATACAAATAAAAATATATTTATTTATTTTATTTTATGTATATGAGTGAGATATTTTTAACTTTCAAAACGTTTTCTATATTATCTTTTTCAAAATAAAATAATTATGAATTATGACTTATCTAAAGTTTAATTAACTGATAAATCTCACATTTCTGTAAAACATTTAATATTTTATAAAATATTTTTTTGAAAAGTTTGCTATGGGGTACCCCCTATTCTACTGTTTTTTGAAAAGTGACAGTCATATTTTCTTATTCCTATGACTGTACTCTATTCAAAACTGGTTTCAAAAATTACGCGCATGAAAGGGTTAAGATTTTATTCAAGATTAAAATTTGTTTCCCATATTGGTCCATAAAAAAGTTTGCTAGGGGGTACCCAATATTCTGCTGTTTTTTGAAAAGTGACAGTCATATTTTCTTATTCCTATGACTGTACTCTATTCAAAACTGGTTTCAAAAATTACGCGCATGAAAGGGTTAAGATTTTATTCAAGATTAAAATTTTTCCCATATTGGTCCATAAAAAAGTTTGCTAGGGGGTACCCCCTATTCTGCTGTTTTTTGAAAAGTGACAGTCATATTTTCTTATTCCTATGACTGTACTCTATCCAAAACTGGTTTCAAAAACTACGCGCATGAAAGGGTTAAGATTTTATTCAAGATTAAATTTTTTTCCCATATTGGTCCATAAAAAGTTTGCTAGGGGGTACCCCCTATTCTGCTGTTTTTTGAAAAGTGACAGTCATATTTTCTTATTCCTATGACTGTACTCTATTCAAAACTGGTTTCAAAAATTACGCGCATGAAAGGGTTAAGATTTTATTCAAGATTAAAAATTTCCCCATATTGGCCATTTTGAAAAGTTTGCTAGGGGATTACTCCATAATGTCTTTAATATTTTTTAGTAGTTTTAATAAAATTTGGTTTTTGAAGTGTTATGTAATTCTAAGAACACGTGCAAAAAAACGTAAACACTGAAAAAAAGTTTGCTAAAAAAGTTTTTTTTCTTCACGGGTATGAAATAAGTAAGAATCTTAAATACCCTTACCAATGGTGTTCCAAAAGTAAAGAACAGAATAGAATGAATTTGGCTTAATTACAAATATATATGTTTCTGAAGACTGATTTAGGTGAGTTCTACGGAAAAGACACAATATGTACATTGATTTTCTGATTAGTTTTTTGCTATACTAAAAATTTGTAAGCTGTCTCTCATTAGAGCTATATTTGAAATGTTCATCGTACATTATGCACGTATCATAACTTTCTTTAAGAATTTTTGATTATTTACGTAAAACTCCCCTCGGGGGAATCTAATCCCTAGAGGGCGCGTCCCCAGGTGGCGGATAGGGGAATGCATCGCATTCATGGGTGGGGAACCAGCCACATAAATAGGTGGCAAGGAACCCCTTTCCATGCGTGGGTGGTAGGAGAAAAATCAAATATTTCCCGCGGACCAAACAGGTAGTAGTGGGTTAATACTTTAAACTAACCCCCCCGTGCTACGGGCTTTCGGTTTGCAGTCGGGAGTAAACGGTAGACTGTATTTCAACGGTGCCTGGCGGATACCTACACGCCTCCGTCAGTATCTAGTCGCTCCCGCGTTACAGGGGGCTATGACGTGGCGACCTCTTTTCCCCCACACTCGTGGGGGAACACAAATACACAAAAAACCCAAAAAAAATAACTAAACAAATTGACACGGACAGGGACGAGACTACCCTGGAGCATAGCTTCAGGGTAATACGGGACACAGCAGGGATGGACGATACTGACTTTAAGCGACATCGACCCGGACATTCTCCGTCAGGAGAGACAAATACTGACAGACCTAGAGGAAATAGTAGGAGCGACAGAGGTTCTGCTGGATTCCTCCCTCTCCACCGGGGCCACTCAGTCACTGGTGGATATAACGCTTGAGTCTGACTCGGAAAGTGAGATCTCAGTTTCTGAACAGCCTCTAGCGGGATCTCCTCCAGTAACTCGGGAAACTATGGATGGGCCTTCCTCAGGGAATCGACCGGCGGACAACTCCACTGAATCCGAACAGGACCCGGGGAAGATTCTGCGTGGTTCCCTGGTTGGAGAGGCAGAATTGAACTCGACCAGCCAGAGTCCATCAGAATCACTTCCGGCGCCTCTCGACTCAGAGGAGGAGGGAAACCGTTTTGAAGCACCTGGGGAAGGTGACGAAAAGTGGTACTAAGAACTCGTTGGCCTATCTCAAAAGGATGGCCAATAGAGATCCTACGCTGCTCAAGCCTAAGGAGAGGAAGATGATCAAGAGGCACAGGCAAAGTGTCACTAAGTTTGAAAAAACTTACGGCTCCACCCTGGAGCTTCTTGGCATCTCCTTTGCTTGCGCCATGCGAGGGATCGCCGTTGAACCCACAGCTACCTGCGCGGTAACTGCGGTGGAAACAGCCAAACTTCCTAAGGCGGGACCGAATAAACCTGCCGCCGACAGAACAGTTACTGGGACTGTGAAAGCGAGCAAGGTAACAGAGGGTGGCAAATCCCTAGATCCCCAGGCAAGTAACCGTAAGGTAAGCGCCAAGAGGGCTAGGTCTAGTGATGAGCAACCCTCTACTAGCAAAAAGATCAAGAAGTCAGTGAGCCTTGATATACTTCAAGCAGCTGTTATTGATCACAACGATCCCTACAGCAGGATCAAGAGTGGTCTTTGGGAGTTGATTGAAGCTCGGATCATTGACGACATTGGTCTTTTTGAGGGTGCCAAGGAGGCTATATCCTTGGAGGGTGCGGAATGGCGGAGGGGAGTAAAGATCGTCAACTGCAGTAATAGGAAATCTTTCGACTTCCTAAAAACTGTGTTTGCGGCTGCGGCGACCTCTGCCCGTCTGCCAAACTGGATGTGGTAGAAGCCTCTAAGTTACCCTTGAGGCGTGTTCTGTCGGTATGGTTCCCTAACCCTGTTAGGTCCACGGAAACCATACTTTCTGCTTTGCAGAAACAGAATGATTTCCTTACAATGGAGTGGAGGGTCATAACTTCCTCTAGTTGTAAGGAGGGTAAGGGGAAGGATTTCAAATTTTCCGTGGATTTGGAATCCTTCAAGAAAATAGAATCGGCAAGGGGTATTGTCAAATTCGGTATAGGCGCCGTCAAGTTTAGGTATTCTAAACAGGGGGGAACCAAAGAAGCTGCTTGTGGTGCAGTTGAATCTACACCACTGTGAAGCAGCTTCGGCCGAAATGACAAGACTTCTTGTCGACTCTAGTGTAGATGTGGCCTTAGTCCAGGAACCTTGGATCCGCGGAAACAAGGTATGCGGACTTAAGGCTACAGGCTACAACTTATATACACCAAGTACGGGCGACAAGGTAAGAACATGCATTTTAGCTAAAAGTGAACTTAATTTACAATTTTCTAATTCCTACAGCAATGGCGATCTAACAGTTGTCGTGAAGGAAGTCAAAGGGAAGACAATCTTCGCAATGGCTTCCGTATATCTACCGTATGAGGCAGAAGATCCGCCGGGTAGTGATGTCCGCCATCTGGTGGAGTCCATGGACAAAACACCTCTAGTCCTGGGTTGCGACGCCAACGCACATCACTACCAATGGGGCAGCGGTAACATTAACATAAGAGGTGAGTCAGTTTTTGATTTTATCACTACTAACAATCCTATTATCTGTAATAAGGGCAATATGCCAACGTTTAGGGTGAAAGATAGAGAAGAAGTGATAGACATCACGCTGACTAATAACAGAGATAACCTTATTGATAAGTGGAGGGTCTCTAGCGAGTGCTCCTTTTCGGATCACTGCTTGATCTCCTTCACTGTAAATTTCAATAAGGCTAAACAAGAACCCTTTAGGAACCCCAGGAAAACAAACTGGGAAAACTTTAGTAGGCTCCTTGACGCCAGGACAGCAAATATTCCCTTGGGAGTTTTCTCTCTAAAGGAATCGGATGCCCTGGTGTCGGTACTCAGTAAAAGCTATTTGGACAGCTACCATGAGAGCTGTCCTTTAACTTTCCCTGGGAAACGTAAACAACCCAGATGGTGGTCTACGGATCTTAAATATCTCAGAACTAAAGTCAGAAGGTTGTTCAATAAGGCCAAACTCACTCATTTGGAGGAGGATTGGTCAAGGTACAAAGAGGCATTCAACAGATATAAAAGTGATCTCAGAAAGGCCAAACGGACGACGTGGCGCGACACCTGTGAGTCCATCGATTCAGTTAATGAGCTATCCAGATTTAGATGGATGCTATCCAGGAACCCTGCGGTTCCTGGTTTCATCCAGAAGTCAGATGGCTTGTGGACTGAGTCGAGCCTAGATACACTAAATCTGCTTATTGACACTCATTTTCCAGGTAACAGGAATTTAGATCCTGTCCCGAGTATACCGATTACGGTAGATTCGGTCGCAAGACCGAACATTTTGATAGATAAGATAGTCACCATGGAGAGAATTAAATGGGCGTGAATTCATTCTTGCCGTATAAATCGCCCGGTCCAGACGGCATCATCCCCGCTATGCTTCAGAATTCCTCCGACCATTGTCTGTCAATTCTTCGGTCCATTTTCGTTAGCAAGTGGATGGAGAGAGGTTAGGGTGATTTTTATACCAAAGGCAGGGAAGACTAGTCACTCAAAACCAAAAGATTTTAGACCAATCAGCCTATCGTCTTTCCTTTTAAAGACACTAGAGCGACTGATTGATCCCTATCTTAGGAACTCGTTAGAAACACGTATCATAAGTAACGCTCAACATGCTTACCTTAGGGGTAAATCTGTTGAGAGTGCACTCCATGATGTGGTTGGTTTTATCGAAAAAGGGCTAGATTTTAAGGAATACACATTGGCAGCTTTCTTAGATATCGAAGGAGCTTTCAATAACATCACGATTGACGCCATTAAGAACGCGCTTATAGAAACGGGCGTGCAGGGTTTTCTGGTAGAGTGGGTAACAACCTTGCTCAACAGCAGGATAATCAACTCTAGTATAGGAGACTACAACACTCGTAGAATAGTCACAAGAGGTACACTACAGGGGGGTGTTGTCACCCTTACTTTGGTTACTGGCGATTAACGTCATACTTAAAAGATTTGACCATCTAGGTAGAAAGATTGTCGCCTACGCTGATGACGTAGTAATACTGGTATCGGGTATATACCTGAATACAATCAGTGAAATCATGGAATCGGCACTAGGCGACCTCTCCTCCTGGGCCAGTGACAAAGGATTGGGGGTCAATCCTAAAAAACAGAGTTAGTCTTATTCACCAGGAGGTACAAAGTTGAGTCTTTCAAACTTCTAGTACTTAATGGAGTAGAGTTAGGACTGTCGTTAGAAGCCAAATTCATAGGCATCATTCTATATAGGAAGCTATCTTGGAAGAGGAACACGCTCGAGAGGATGAAAAAGGGACTTAACGCCTACTACTTTTGCAGGAACTCAGTAGGCAAGAGCTGGGGATTAAACCCAATGGTAGTATACTGGATATACACAACCATTGTAAGACCAGTTCTGACATACGGGTGCGCAGTATGGTGGGAAGCAGTAAACAAAGTCTCCTTCCTTACCCTCTTGAACAAAGTCCAAAGGAGTAGTAGTATAGGCATCTTTGGAGCCCTAAGGAGCACTTCTCAGGCGGCCTTAGACGTGATGCTGCCTCTATTCCCTTTAGATCTATTCATAAAGGGAAAAGGCTGCATGAGTCAGGCGTACTTAGGCACAGGCAGACAGGACATACCAGCATACTGAACCGAACGAATGTTCCTTGCTTTCAGTCAGATTCTACTGCATCTGACTATCTAGTCAAGGAACTGGTGTTCAATTCTGTACTAGAGGTCGTTATTCCTGATAGAACTAGCTGGGATAATCGTCAATCGCTCTTTGAGGGGAACTCGATCTTCACAGATGGCTCTAAAATGGAAATCGGCACTGGCGCTGGTGTTTTCTTAAGAAACCAGAATATTAGGGAATACTACAGGCTTAGAGATGAGTGTAGTGTTTTTCAAGCAGAAATCATTGCCATTCTGAAAGCCACCGAACTTATCTCACACAATATTCCTGTGGAAAATCTACGTTGATAGTCAGGCTGCTCTTAAAGCCCTAGAAGGATATAGCATTACCTCAAAACTAGTCAAGTTATGTAGATCAGCTATAATCAGCCTGGCTGATACTTATACGGTAAGACTTTGCTGGGTTCCTGGTCATTGCGATATCTAAGGCAACGAAATTGCTGACGAAATCGCAAGACTTGGCTCGTGTCAGGACCTGACACTCGCGGTGACAGAGATAGCTCCACCTATATGTCACCTTTTTATGGGCATCAAGTCTTGGATCGGTGAGGAAACAGCTAAGAACTGGCATAACTTGGACACTTGCACGATATCTAGGACCTTATGGCCCAACTTAGATATACGCAAGACCAAGCTCCTGCTAGGTCTTAGCAGAACCAGTCTTAGGAAATGCATAGGTGTTCTAACTGGACACTGCGCACTGAATTCCAGACGTAGTAGATGGGATGGAGCAATTCAGGACATCCGCAGACTTTGCTTAGACGCGGACTCGTCCGAAACGGTCGAGCACATCCTCTGTCACTGTTCTATGCTCCAAAACCAAAGACTTAAATTTCTAGGCAATAGATTCCATGAGGAACATACAGCAGTGCAAACTGACTGATGTTGTTGGTTTTATTTTGGGACTCAGATGGCTTAGTTAGACGGGGCTCTTCCCCCTAGGGTAGCGTTTTTTGGTCAACACTTCTCTTCTATGCGATTTTCCTTCTCTATCTTTAACACTTTCTAGAACTACTCCCTTCACTCTTTCCTCTCTTTCTCTTTCCGCTATCATTTATTTACTTTCAGAAAGGATCACAATGGACCAGAAGGTCTCCGAGTGTAGATGTCACTCTCCTGGCATCACCTTTTCAACCTAACCTAACCTAACCTACGTAAAACTCAGAAGTAATCTGACCCATTTAGGTCAGTCAACAACATTTGATTGCTATTCTCTTGTCGATTTATATCAATGGTCGCCTGAATTCAGCATTCTGAAATCACATGTATTCTTACGCTCTTCACACGAATTCTTACGGTCTTTTATTTTATTTAGTCTGCCATCAACCACCGAAAAATGCACATTTTTTCTTGTAAATTCAATACACTCAAAAAAAGTTTGTTGTCTCGCTTTTTGAATTGTATTATGACAATAAAAAAAATAAAAAAAAATGAATACTATTGTGAAATAAATACTTTAAATTAAAATAGTAACGTTATGTAGAGCTACTTTTAAGAGAGTTTTTAAATTTTATTATATGTTTTAGATTTTCATATTTACAAATAATTTTTTAGTATAATAAAATTCTTTTGTTTAAAGTTTTAACTTACTAGTTGTTAGGTCACCGTATATAACTTTATAACATAATTATTTGGTTTTGTTTTTTATCTATTTTATTTGTCTTTAAATTTAACTTAAATTCAATAATTTTTGTTTTGTATTAATTTCTTTTTAATTTGCTATTATTTTGCTCTCAATTGCATTAATTATTTTCTTATAAATATTGCATTGTATTTTGATCATATTTTATTGCAAGTAGCCCCACCGTTACTTATTTTGGTAATTAGCCGTTAGTTTTTATTTTTTGTTTCTCGCTTACATTCGTTTTGATATTAATAATAGTGTTGTTGTACACAAAAATATTATTTATTTGCAGTGCTCTTGCACTTGCATTTTTTATGCGTAGATAGTAATAGGTACAATTGAATTGGTACATTGGAAATGAGAAACAAGAAGAATTTTTGTAAATAAAGAAAAACATTGTTATAGTTGAACTTAATCGAGCAACATCTTTTCGTTTTATTATTGAGCCACGGTCGCAATTTCTTTTTGCAATAAAATTATCTGCCCAAGTGAACAACTTCAGCAGCCTATAGATAACAATTTAAAATATACCAAATTGCTCTATATCGCTGCCGGTGAGGAAAAAGCTCCTCATCGTACACTAGTAAACTGTTATGGTTTTTTAAAATAATTTAACACGTAACTAAGACTAATAGATCTGATTGAAAATACCATAATTTTATTAAAATATTTTTTCGAGTGTGTAAAATATTTCTCACCAATACAACTAACACTTACTGCTGTAAAAATAAGAGTTAGCAACATTGTTTTTAATAAGATGGCGGGAAATGGCGTCTTAAGACAATTTTTGCTTAAGAAGTCAACGAGTCAATATCGTTTGAAAAATAAATTACTAAAAAACAAATAAAAAAGTGTTTAATTGTTACAATTCAGGTGTGGGGTACAGCACAATGCCCAAATACGTAAATAAACAAACAATTGTGGATGTTTTAAAAGAAGCTGGTGTTGAATTCGACGAAAATAGTACTGTAGTTGAATTGCGAAAGCTGTATGACGAAATCTGTCAGCCTGGCGACAAGGAATCCGAAGTTGATGATGATGCTATTGTGCCCGAAGTTCCCGTTGGAGTGAAGTTTACTGATGCCGTGCCCGGAGTTCCCGTTGATTTAATTAAAACTATCGTTGATGCTGTTCTGAAGTCTAATCCTGCATTTGGCATAAATAATGCTAGTCCTGCTGTCAATACTAGTTTGGGTGTAGGAAGGAATCTAACACTTAAATCTGATGATGAAACTGATGCCAACAACGATGACCGCCGTGCTGAAATCGAGCGTTTAAACGAAGAAATTAATGCTCTACAAAGACGGCGAGAAGTCATGACGATGGGAGAAGAATTTGACCGCATCAATATAAGAAGATTTGATTTTGTCACATTTGAGTCTATGATGCACCGATTCAGTGGGGACGACTCATATGATATGCGTAAATGGTTTGATGATTTAGAAGATGCCTTTTGTATGTTTGATTGCACTCAGTCTGAGAAGTTTATCGCAACACGCCGTTTGCTTGATGGGACTGCAAAATTGTTCTTGCGTACGATTTCAGTCAACTCTTATGACGAGCTAAAAAAGAAACTCTTGCAAGAATTTGGGAAAGTTTTTACGATGCAGGAAGTTTTCTGTCAACTAAAAGCTCGTACGCTGAAACCATCTGAATCAGTCAAACGTTATGTAATTGAAATGCAAGAAATTGCAATGCGATCTACAATTCCTGAAACTGATTTAATCGACATAATAATTGACGGTCTCAATGATAGATCACAACATTTGTCTATGCTCTATAGTGCCAGAAATATGAAAGACTTTAAAGTTTTGCTGGAGCGATATGAGAAAAAAAGATATTCCAGTCAAAATACAACATCAACTGGTGCAACAAAACCAAAGTTTCCATTAAATTCAACTGCGGTAAAGAAAACTGGGGACGCGAAAACCGACTCACAAATACGGTGTTTCAATTGTTCACAATTTGGCCATTTCCAAAGCCAATGTCAGATGCCGAAGAGACCGCAGAACTCCTGCTTCATTTGTGCTGAGGTTGGACACTACCATCAAGATTGTCCTAAGAAAAAACGTGCTGTAGCTGCTGTGGAATCTTGCAACGAGGAAAATGCTGCAACTGTTGACGCTTTCCAATCGGTAAGTATTGTCCTCATCCATCAAAATAAGTGCACTGATGTAATTAATTGTGTTTCTTTATTCGATACCGGCAGCCCAACTAGTTTTGTACAAAAGTCCTTAATTCCTTTTGAAATCGGTAATTCAAAAACTTTGTCACCTTATGTTGGAGTAGGGAAAAAGAAAATAAGTACTTATGGATCCGTGGAATGTAATTTAATTTTTAGAAACTGTATGTTTACTCACAATTTAATTGTTTTGCCGGATGAAGAAACCTTTGTACCATTGCTCATTGGTCGTGATCTCTTGTATAAAATGAATATAAGTTTATGTCAAGTAAAACAAATTGATTTAAATGAAAAAAATAAATATATTGAATTAAATAATAGAATTGTCAGTGCACTTAACTTTGATTTAAATGATTGTCGAAAGGGATTTGTTTCCAGGGTTCCCATCATTCACCACATTGATTGCAGGGATGGAAGTTGTTTATTGAAATTAAATAAAAATTACTCGAGTGTTTTCGAACGAATCGATGACGATGAGATTGATATCTCCGAATTGGAGGTTTTAGACGTAAGTGATACTGACGATGTGGCTTATGGCGACTATGGAGGTGATGTTGATATAAGGGACTTTTGTGAAATAGAATATCAGGTATGCAATGTAGAGTGTGTTGCCAATATTGATGTGGATGTTCTGTTGGACAAAGCTGATGCAAATAGATTGAGGTCTGTTGTAATCGGCGGTTATCTTAATGGTGTTAATGAGCCTACTAGATCTTTGGATTACTCAATGAAGATAAGTTTAACAAATGATACTCCAATATATTGCGGACCACGTAGACTATCGTATCGTGAGAAGGATTCGGTAAAGAAGACTTTAGATGAACTATTAAGTCAGGGTGTGATTAGGCCTAGTATATCCCCGTACGCTTCGCCGATCGTTTTGGTGAAGAGAAGGAATGGTGATCTGCGCATGTGCGTGGACTATCGTGCTCTGAATAAGGTTACGGTTATGGATAATTATCCCTTACCAGTGATTGAGGATTGTTTGGCGCACTTGGGGGGAAAAAAATATTTTACGACTTTGGACTTACGAAATGGGTTCCATCATGTCAAGATGCATGATGATTCTATATCCTATACGTCATTCGTTACACCTCTTGGCCAGTTCGAATATTGCCGTATGCCATTTGGTCTTAAAAATGCACCCGCAGTATTCCAAAGGTACATTAATACTATATTTAGGGAATTAATTGATGCAGGGAAAGTCGTAATATATCTTGATGACATAAGTATTGCTACAGAGACGTGGGAATAACACCTTTTGATTTTGTCAGAGGTTCTGAAACTGGTTAGAGAGTATGGGTTGCAACTTAATTTGGAAAAATGTAGATTCGCTTATAGGGAACTTGAGTACTTAGGGTGCTTGGTGAACGATAATGGCGTCCGTCCTAGTGACGGTCATATAGAGACTATTCACAAGTATCCTATGCCAACTAACGGAAAGGAATTACTTAGATGTTTGGGACTCTTTTCTTATTTTCGGAGATTTGTGGAAAACTTTTCACGGAGGGCTAAGACTCTAACTCAGTTGACGAAACGAGATTCCGTTTTCCAGTGGACTGATGAGTGTACCGCCGCATTTTTGGATTTGAAGAATGCATTGACTAGCCCCCCAGTTCTGGCAGTGTATAGTCCATTTCATGAAACGGAGTTGCACACTGATGCAAGTTCTAAGGGATTTGGTGCCGTCCTATTGCAGAGAAAGGCTGATGGTAAATTTCATCCCATATCATATTTTTCTAAGACTACCTCCCCTGCAGAGTCAAGGTATCATAGCTTTGAACTTGAGACCTTGGCCATAATTTATGCCCTAGGGAGGTTTAGAGTTTTCTTGGAGGGCATACCCTTCACTATAGTAACAGATTGCAATTCTCTAACCTTAACATTAAATAAGAAACAGTTGAATCCCCGAATAGCTAGATGGGCGCTTGAACTGGAGAATTTCGATTACCAGATTAGACATAGAAAGGGGCTTATGATGAATCACGTTGATGCTTTAAGCAGGGCGCCAGTCATTGGTGCTGTAGATGGCAGTGATGTTGACTTTAACATACAGGTTGCCCAGTCGCGTGATGAGAGTATTAGAACAATATTGGAAAGGCTGGAACAGGGAGAAGTGGATGGTTACGTGTTAGAGAATGGTTTGTTATTTAGGAGTGATGTGAAGGGATGCTTGCAACTATATGTTCCTCGTGAGCTTGAGGATAACGTGATGAGATTAGTACATGAGAAATATGGACATTTGGGTATAGAAAAATGTATGAACCAGATACGAAAACATTACTGGTTTCCAAAAATGCGCGAGAAGTTGAATGTATTTATAAGAAATTGTCTGAAATGCATTTTTTATTCCTCATCTTCGAGCAACAATGAGCGTAATTTATACAACATTGAGAAGAGACCTGAACCTTTCGACACGATCCATATTGATCATTTCGGACCACTTCCTTCGATTAATTCAAAACGTAGGCATATATTAGTTGTCATTGAGAGGGTGAACAGGGTGATCAAGGCTATGTTGGCCAAGTTAACTGAGCCAATAGGTCATAGTGATTGGGTTAGTCGGTTGACTGACGTTGAATTCGCCATTAACAATAGTGTACACAGTTCTATTAACGAGACTCCTAGTAGAATGTTATTCGGAGTAGATCAGAGGGGTACGGTCGTTGATGAAATTTCTGAACACTTGAACTCTTATTCTGCCCCTGATAGGGATTTAAAATCGATTAGAGAAAAGGCATCGGGAAAATTGCAAAAGTCCCAGATATATAATCAGCAGTACTTTGAGAAGCGCCATAAGCCAGCTAAATTGTTCAAGGTTGGGGATCTTGTTGTGATGAAAAATGTTGATACAACAGTGGGAACGAATAAAAAATTCATATCGAAATATCGCGGTCCTTATGTCATTCGAGAACAGTTGGGTAATGATCGATATCTACTAACGGATGTTGATGGTTGTCAGGTAACCCAAATTCCCTATAATGGAGTAGTTGACTCCACCAGGTTAAAAAAATGGTTGGAACCCCATGGAAATGTTGATGATCTTGTAGAAGATGATGAGGGCAATGCTTCTGATGATTGCGAGGATTATGAATTTTTGGAGGACGAATTTGACCTAGAAAATTGACAATCGAGGTCGATTGTCAGGTCAGATTGGTCGATCTGTAATGATTTTAAATAGCTTTATTGTAAGAGCTGTAAAAATAAGAGTTAGCAACATTGTTTTTAATAAGATGGCGGGAAATGGCGTCTTAAGACAATTTTTGCTTAAGAAGTCAACGAGTCAATATCGTTTGAAAAATAAATTACTAAAAAACAAATAAAAAAGTGTTTAATTGTTACAATGGTTACATTTCATTATACTTTAACAGCTGTTTTTGACAAATATCCGATAAGAATTAGGGATGACACTAATATGTTCGTCACTTGAATGGCAATTCAGATTGAATTACGCACAAATAAGGTAATAATGATATTAGAGGCTTCAAAAGTAATAAAAAAATAAATTATAAAGAGTATGATATTATTGTCACAGAAATATAGTCACTTAAAATGCAAAAGGGCGTAACAACTAAAAAGGTCAAAATTGATTTTCTGATTGATTATACTGTGTCAGTTTAAAAAAGCGACAAGGGGTAAAACTAATTCAGTTACACTGAATCCATTTGGATGTAATTTTTGAGACAAAGTTTTTACAATATACACAGGATTTTAGTTTCGGATACATACATACAATCGTGCGATTTTTTTTAAATAATTTTGAATTTTTTGGAAATTAATTCTTCCATCACTACATAAGGTGCAGATAAGGCATGGCATTTTTTCTATTAGCCCTAGAAATTTTGGCTCAATATCTGCAGCTTGAATAAACTGCATTTAAGCTTAAAACGATTAATGTCGGTGTTTAAGGAACTTATCGAAAAGGTGAACTAGAAGAACTTAAATTGCAGGAGGCTTTAATTGAAAAAGAAAAACCCAATATACCCTGTGATCCTCCGACCAATCCGAACCAAATTCCATATAGTACCAACAATACAACACCATCTTCAGTGGAGTCGTCAAGACTGGTGATTTTGTTTATGTAGCTACACAAACGGGAAAACAGTCGATTGCACAAATACAACAAATGTGGGAGCAAAATAACAAATCCAATTTTAGAGGTCGTTGGCTACTGGCGCCCACCAAAATTACTCCACCTTTACTCACACAACCCTCTTTGGATAAACCTTTCTATTGCATTTTAAAATTTAATGAAATATTCATTATAAATTCATTCATTTATTCATATATTCATAAATTTATTTGTTAAGTTTAAGTTAAATAATATGTTTATTATAATATCTACACTAGTCGGCAGAATTATTTTGTTTTTCTTCTTTTTTTATTTCCGGTCCTATGCAATTAAAAAAATAAATTAAAAATATTGAAAATAGTAAAAAATATTGTAATTTATTAGAAAACAAAAGACCTTTCACATTTTAAAAGTTTTGCATATTTTTTTTTAATTGAAACTAATCATCAATATTTAAGAGTATTAAATGAATATGCATTTCCCTCCGGCGATAATTTTGTTGGAGAACCATTAATTTTCCAACAGGATAACGCTCCATGTCATAAGAGCAAGATGATTACAAAATTTGTAACAGAGGCTGGTGTTTAAAACTCTGTATTGGCTTCCCTAAAGTCCAGTTTTTTATGTAATAGAAAATGTATAGTCATGCAGAAAGCAAAACGGATCTGCGGATTTGACAAGATCAAATGATAAAATGGTTACTGAGGTCGTAAATGCTTGGAAAGAGATTTCAATGGAGTGTATGCAGTTCTTGGTGGATTCTGTTCCGAACCTCCACCAAATCGTTTTAAATGCTAAAGAAGAATATATTTTTGATTAATTTAAATAATTATTATTAATTTTTGTTGGCCTTGAAGCTCCCAATTTTTTTAAATACGCTCTGTAAAAATATGTCAAAATACTTATGCCACATCCTAAAATTTCCTATTTTAGTTTCAATTAAAAAAAAATTATGCAAAACTTTTAAAATGTGAAAGGTCTTTTGTTTTCTAATAAATTACAATATTTTTTTACTATTTTCAATATTTTTTTAATTGCATAGGACCGGAAATAAAAAAAGTAGAAAAACAACTGGTTTGTCAAAATAATTCTGCCGACTAGTGTATTAAAGAATTATGTCCAAATTTGAGGTTGCTCTAAATTAAATATTAAATAAAAATGATAATAAAAATTAAATATTAAACAAAAAAATTAGAATTTTAGATGATACATATAAATAATAATTGAGTATTGTAATAGTATTAAATCAGCAACAATTGGACTTGGATTGGCTAACAAAATAAATGGGCACGTGTTTTGTACTTTTTTAAAAATGGCACTAATAAGGATTAAAAGGGTACAAACTAATAAACATAGAAACATAATTTATATCACAACCGATAGGTATTTAAAAACTATTAAATACGTATTTGGTACCTTTGCGATTAATGGGGTACGAAAGGGTAAAAAAGGAAAAATATTCAAGGATATGTTTTTGGTTTTTAGCTTAGAATATATTTTATAGCTCATTCACATTAAGCTCGAAAACTCATAAAAGTAGTTTCGACTTAAAACAATAGTGAAAACTGAAGTTTTCACATACAAAATGAAAACTCCTTGCTCTGAGTTTTTAACGAAAACTTATTTGAAAACGTTTTCAGGTTAAAATGAAAATAAAAAAAAAACATTTTATTTAAATTTTTTTCTTTAAATTATTGTAATAAGTATTTATTTAGAACTAAAAAACTATTAGAAATTACAAACTTTTATGAGTTTTCGATAACGAAATCACCATTGAAAACTCTACCGTTCACATTTACACTTATTGGGCTTTCGGCAGAAATAGATTTTTTCGCTCGAGATTTTCTTTAAAAAACGAGCACCAAACACTTAATTATTATTAATTGTATTAAAAAAATCATTTTTTATCACAATTATATTATTATTGTTCAAAATTTTCAAAAATAAAATGTTAGTTTTTATATTTTTTCTTTTTCAACTGACATTTATTTTTGATATTTTTTTATTTTTCTGCATTAGAGTTGTAATGACATTTATTTTTGATATTTTTTTATTTTTCTACATTAGAGTTGTAATAAATGGTAACAACTCAGTGTTGTATCGGTATTTAAAACGTTTTCAAATAAGTTTTCGTTGAAAACTCACATGCAAGGAGTTTTCATTTTGTATGTGAAAACTTAAGTTTTCAATATTGTTTTAAGCCGAAAACTACTTTATTGACAGCCTGTTTTTCGAAAACAAAAGTCTTGTCACATTCGTTTTCGTTTGCTTACGATTAAGCTCAAATTTAGGTTTTTCTAAAACGTTTATAAGCTTTCGTCAATATCGCTTTGACATAAACAGAGCTTTTTTCTTTCGTGAAGGAACATTATTGCCAATATATGTATATTTAAATATTCAAGCTTTTGTATATGTAAAATGTAGTTTGTCGGTGGCAATCCTATAAGTAAATTGAATTTTGTTTATAAAAATAAAAAAATAAAATCAAGAAATCTACATTTTCCAGTTTATTTGAAATTTTATAAGTGTAAAATTACCAGACTAAAATCAATTTTTAATATTCAATTAAATCAGCCATAGTTTTGACAATAGTTTTAGCAGTTTCGGCAATTTCCTTCACATATTTATCCAGAGACTGCATCACACCCAAAATTGCCTCTTGTTTTCGCAATAGTACTAATTTTTCTTCCATTTCCTGGCTATATTTTTTTCTTGGCTTTTGTGGTTGATATAGGTTGTGGTGTTGATGCAAGGCTGGAGCGGTCACTGATAACGATGAAAAAAGGAAACCTCCTTAAATATAACATCATCGTTCTAACGGGTTGGAGTATCTACGACCATCTTCTTACTGTATTTAGGAAGGGACAATTAACTTTTATAAGCAGGTTTAGTCAAACGATGTACGGAACCTTTTGGAGCAGCAGCAGATGCTAGATGGCATATTTTATCTACTAGCAACTAATGTGATGTTAAAGCTTTTAAACGGTAGGACCCTCCCCCAGTTCGCGATAAACTTTTATTGTTATCAGCAATGTTTTGCTTAGTGAAACTTTTAAGGAAATACAAACCTTCTTTCACTTAGGCACTGTTCTCTCTGGTGGACCTAGGTTTCACTTCATGTTTAGTAGATTTGAATAGAGGATTACCAGTTGCAAAATGCGGAAAAGCCTCCGTTTGGTCAACCAATTTTTAAAATTGGGTATAATTAGTACTTTGATTCCTAAAAGAATTTAACATTATTTTTTATTAAAAAAATTAGTCAACAATCCACACTGAAGATTATACTTACGTTTTTTTCTTTAAACTATCATCCATATTTAGTTTTTTATTTCATACACGAAAGACCTTTGTTTATCGAAAAATTTTAACGTTTTCATTCGCTTTATATGAATGAATTTGTTTAAGAAAAACCCAAATAAAGCTAAAGACACGAAAGCTTTTAAGTTGTCACTCACTAGAATTGATTTCATTTTACAAAAACCAAATTGATTTACGTTTCGTTATTTTTACGAACGAAACAATATTTTCATTTTCGAAAAACAGGCTGTGAGTTTTCGAGCTTAATGTGAATGAGCTATAAAATAAAAGTATTTGTGATCAATATATAAATACATAAACATAAAACAATTTCTAGGATAAGGTGTTAACTATAATATAACATATTGTTACGTTTTTCCTTTAAAAACGTGGAAGGAATTCTTTTTGCAAACAACAGGACTCAAAATTAATTAGAACACTTTATGTAGTTTTACAAAGTAATACTTTTATTAACTTTAGAGTTAATCACTTAAAAACACACTTTCACAAATACTGTAAATAAACTTCACAAAACTGCTTTACAAATACTCTTAGTCACACTGTTTTCTTATACGCGTTCCAATTAAAACTGTTCCCACAATACTCGTCCATCGGCCTTATATGGTAGAGAAGAGAGTTTGAAGCAATTTCTGCAGACGTAAACAAAGAGCTGCTGTAGTTGATTACACTAACAATGTGGCTTACGAAAGTTCATGTGTGTTCCACTACATTCTCACATGATCAAGAAATAGATTATCTGAAGAGAGAGAGAGAGAGAATGTAGATAAAAGAGAAACATGTTGCTATACTCTTTACTGTAAATAAGAGAAACATGTTGCTGTGCTTATAGAAATAAACAGAATAACAACAACATCAACAGAAACATTCTAGAAATCTAGGGGAAGAGTTATAAGTAGTAAATTTTGCACAATGGGGCGGGTAACTTAAAAATTCGTGACAATATAAATATCCTCAACACTTTCCCTTGTTATTTAGAGTTAGCACCTTTCAAACTCAGCATTGAACAGAGAAGTTTTAAGCGAATGGGCTGCATAGGTTTTGTCATAATATCAGCCAGTTGATCCACAGTAGTATTTTGTTGAACATCTAATTTTCGTTCAGCTACCTTTTCCCTTACGAAAGTGCTTTATTGCAATATGCTTTGTTCTGCGAAGAAATTCAGGATTTTGGGACAGTCGAATCGCAGCAGCATTATCAACTTGAAGTACCGGAATATTTTAAAACTGTAAAACTTAACCATATTATCTCATTGGTAGCTTCAGTAGCTGTTTCTTTTTCAGCTTCAGTTGTTGAAGTAGCCACTATAGTTTGGCGTTGACTCATCCAAGATATAGCACCGTGTGTATATTTTATAACCACATCTGATGTTGACCTTCCTGTTCATAAACAGCCCCCGAAGTCCGCATCACTGTAACATTCTAATTCATGTTTAGAATTTTTATTGTATACGATACCATAATCAAGTGTACCAGTTATATATCTAAACACTCTCTTTACTCTGGTTATATCTTCTGACGTAGGAGTCTCGAGAAATCTTGAAAGAAATCCAATTGAGTAGGCTAAATCTGGTATTGTGCCAATAAATCCACTACTTTGCTACTCACTTCGTTCTTTCCCTGATCACTTGATTTCAGCATCGGGGTATTAACTGCTTTACAACCACTAAAATTGAATCTTTCTAGAATTTTTCTTGCATAGGCTTCTTGGCTGATTTTTATTTCTTTATTTTCTCTTTAAATCTCTATCCCAAGAAAGTAATCAGCTTCCTTACTCACAATTTTGAACTCTGTTTTCAATTCGTTTAAAAATAATAATTTAACATCAACATCAGTTGACGCGACTAAACCATCATCTACATACAACACGAGAAGCAACTTTTTGCCATTTCTTTTCCTAATGTAGAAACATGGGTCCGCTTCGCTTGCATTAAAACCAAGATTTATGAAAAATTTTCCGAATCGTCTATTCCAACATCTTGGGGCTTGTTTAAGACCGTAAAGACTTCTTTTAAGTTTGCACACTCGACCTGTGCCATCTTCAAAACCTTCGGGTTGCCTCATAAAGATATCTTCTTCCAATTCCCCATAAACAAATGCAGTAGAGACATTAAACTGTGAAAGATGCATTTCTTCACTAGCAGCAATACTTAAAAGTCTCTTTTTCATCACTGCCTAGTACCTCATTGTATGTTAAAGGAGTTTTTATTTTACTTACAAAATCCGAAACTGTCATCACATAGTCGTCATACTAGCTGTTCTTTATTATAGCTATATCTCTTAATCGCTTTGAAAGGGGCAAGTTTTCTTCTGATGACGAGTCATCTCTTTTTCGCTCTCTTCTTCAGAAACTTCAAAATATTCTTCTTCTCCTTCAGAATGGCACTATTTGTAAATTCTGTCCACAATTCATCTGGAAACTTGATTTCTGAATTTGAATGTATAAATGTTCTAGCCATCTCAATTATTGTACGATTTTCTCCCTCTGAACCTCCATTCTGTTCGGGGATGTATAACAGCACCATACATCCCCGAACAGAATGGAGGTTCAGAGGGAGAAAATCGTACAATAATTGAGATGGCTAGAACATTTATACATTCAAATACCGCTGCGTAATACCATTTGAATCTAATATGGCTCTCACATATTCACCACCATTATCCCTCAATAACTCTTTAATTTTATGACCGAGGATTTTTGCACTTGCAATCATATTTTGTAAAGTCTCTTTCACTTCAGATTTTTGAGCCACAAAATATCCATATCGAAATTTTGTAAACTGATCTTTATATACAACTAAATACCTTTTTCCTCTGAATGATGCAGGGAATGGACCGCAAACATCAGTTGATATTAATTGTCCAGGTTTAGTTGCTTGTAATCTTGTCCCGAATGAAAATATAGTGCTTTTCCATAAATACACGGCTCTCAAATATCATTATCGCATCTTGCTTTTATTCCTAATATATTCTCCATCATATACATAACATGCTTTTTATCTTGATGGCCCCATCTCTCATGGTATAACTGAAGGCTTGATTTTTCAACAGCAGCATTCATACTTCCTGGATGTATTGGTTTTATATCAGCTTTATAGAGACCTCCATTTTCTTCTCGAAAACCACAAAGAACAACTTCACCATTTACTTTTAATGTACATTTTTTTGTTGTTGATATGAACACACTATTCTTGTTTCTATCTTCACTAGCCAGCTCCGAAAATAAATTCTTAGAAACACCAGGCACATACCAAACATCAGTAAGATTCAGTTTTATATCCTTATTGTTGACTGTTGAATTTATGTCTATTACTCTTTTACCTATGGCTCTTAATGATTCACTTCCGGCAGCTCTGATTTCACTAGGCGTCTTGAATTCTTCGAAATCAGTAAACATTTCCATTGAGTTGGTAACATGTTGAGTAGCTCCATTGTCTATCCACCAATCGTTATTAGAAATCACTGTACTTACTTCATTATAGATTAATGTCAGACTAACATTTTTGTTCTGGTTCTTATCTTTGGACGGACATCCATCTACTTTCCACTTTTTTGCAATCTCTTAACCAATGGCCTTTTTTCTTACAATAATTGCACGTATCTTGCTTCTTGTCATCTTTCTTGACTGTTTTGAAATTATTTCGCTTCTTGTATGTTTTCACAACAAAGGCTTCCTGCTCTTCTTTGTTGTCTTTAAACTTATGGAAATTCCTTTCATACATGCAAAGCTGGTTTGTCATCTCATCAAAACTCCTTTCTTCATATTTAGTCAACAACATCCAACTGCTTTTGAAGTTTTCAAATTGATCTGGTAGAATTTGCATTGTCTTACATACCAATAAAACCTCTGGTAATGGCTGCTTATTTCTTCTTTTGAGATCATTATTTAGTTCACTCCATAAACTTTTAAGTTTTGCAATATGCATCGACACATCTTGACTTGGAGACCATTTAAATGAAAGAAGTCGGTACAAATTTTAAAAACTTGATCCTTTGATGATGCTTCGTATAAGTATTTCAACGCTTCCCAAGTATCTGAAGCTTACTCTGTATCCATGATCTTTTGATAAACATCGTCCGAAACTGCACTCGTAATCATGGATTTTGCGTAACTATTTGCTTTTCTAAAGCGATCCATTAATTCCCTATTTTCCTTTACCTCATTACCTGTTGCATCGGCTGGTAACGGTAGTGGCTTCGTTAATTTCTTGTCTATGACTTCTAATGCACCATCATGGTAATCCAATAAATCCCGAATTTTTCTTTTCGGTTTCTCCCGCTAGAGGCTTGATATGTTTTGAAAAGTCCATAATCTTGAAATAAAACTTCTTTTGGGATTCACAAAAAAAATCTTGAAAAATTATTTTCTTGAAAAAACATTTTTCTTGACTTATATTGAAAAATTTTCTTGATATATTTTTCAAATATTTCTAAGGCTGGCTGAGCCCATAACCTATTGTAATAAGTATTTATTTAGAACTAAAAAACTATTAGAAGTTGTATTACACAGTAAAATAAAAGTATTTTTGATCAATATAAAAATACATAAATATAAAACAATTTCTAGGATAAGGTGTTAGCTATAAAATATAAATATCATCAACATAAATAAGACTTTAACTTTTGTAAAAAGTATTATTTTAAAATAACAAAAAAATAATTTAGTCTTTAATACTCGTTTTTTTTTAAGAAAATCGTGAGTTAAAAAAATTATTTCTGGCGAAAACCGATTAAATGCCAAATTCTCAAAATGTGAACGGTAGAGTTTTCGATGATGTTTTCATTATCGAAAACTTATAAATACTCATAATGTGAATGTGCTATAGAGCGGTTCGCCTTCCATACAAAAAAAAAGTTATGTGAGTCACCCCCTAGGATTACAGATAATGACTAAGCAATTCCAAAGTCGGATTTAAGTCCGATCATAACATTTTATATATCGGTGTTCTCGGCTCTGTAAGGGCTACATTTCTCTCTTTGATAGTTTTTTACTACCTCGTCAATTTATAGTCATAACTTCTAAAATATAGATTTTTACTAGATTTGATTAGGGTGGGTACGACTCGAATTTTAAAAAGTTATGACTAGAAATTGACGAGGTTGCAAAAAACTATCAAAGAGAGAAATGTAGCCCTTACATAGCCCTAAACATCGATGTATAAAGTGTTATAATCGGACTAAAGATGACGACACAGTGAACAAAATACTAAAACGGCGGTATTTGTAGGCGTGACCAAAAAATAAAAAAATATTTTTTGGAATTAATCAGGGGGTGACTGACTCAACTTTTTTTTTTGAACCACTCTAATGTGCTATTAGCCTATTGAAGCCAGAAGCATAATTTATTGACTAGTCGATTGACATTGAAAGAAAATAAAATACGTGCTTGGTACTTTTTTTTTATTTTGGGGGTAAAAATCGGTAAAAATATATTTTTTAAATCAAAAGTTATAGAAACAAAATTGGTCTGAGAACGGCACTGTAAATTCGGCAGTTTTGGGGTTAAAACAGGGCAAAAATAGTAAGGTCATATCTTCGAAATTAGAAGCAATAGAAACAAAGTTGAAATTTGCTGGAAAATGATAAATGAGGTACAAAAAGATAAAACGGGAAAATATTCATATTTTCTTTAACTATGAATTTCAGTTTAGCTAATAAAGCCAGACGTAAAATTTACATACCGGTCGATTCATAGTGAGAAGTATGACACGCGTTTGGTACTTTTTTAATTTAGGGACTAAAAAGGGGAAAAATCGGTGAAGTAATATCTACTAAACCAAGAGAGAAAGAAACAAAAATTAAATTAGTCTGGAATCAGCACTAAAAATTAAGGGACACGGTTCGGTCATTTTTTAAAATTCGGCCGCTTAGTGATAATACAGGGTAGAAAATGGATTATATGGTAACATCATAGCTCCGAAACTAAAATTGTTAGAAACAATGTTGAAATTGGATTTGGATCGTCTAACAAAATAAGGGGACACGTGATTGGTACTTTTTTGGAAATGGAACTAACAAGGGAGAAAAAGAGTAAAAACAATATTTTGGTGCTTTTTTAACCCTATACGTTAGGGTGGAGCGAAAAACAACTTTTATTGAAATTCGATACGTCTGGGTTTAAAATCGATGATCTACGTCCTAAGAAGCTCATTTTTCCCCATTTTTATGGGGAAAAATGGGACATTTTTCGGTTTTTGGTAAATTTCAACCAATAAAGATATGACGTGGCAAAATTAATAATTGGATGTAGAAGACAACTTAAGCTTTGATTAGAGTTATAAAAACTAAAAATCCATGCAGTAGTTTTTAATTTATTGCAATTTGCCCAAGAAAATTCGTGTCCTTTTCAACACGCCTAAGGATATGCGGCAAAAAAACATTTTTAGAGTACAGAAATGACAAAGTAAGACTTTCCTTATCATCTAAAGACTTTATAAGTACTAAATAGTTTAAATTTAATAAAATATAATTAAATTTACATAGTTTTTTTTTAAAACTGGAAAATTGTACTTTTTTTAAGGACCGTTTTAAAACTCACTTTTTTAGTTTTAGAAAATTTTGTTACTAAAATGTTCAAAATTTTTGATCGACATGCTAAAATTGTGGTAATTTTTTTAATATGCTTGTATTTTATTATTGAATCTTTCTAACAAAAACAACAATAAGTAATCAAAACTTATAGCCCATTCTCACGAGGCGACATGTCCCCTGAAAATGTTGCACGAAACAAGAGCTTGTTGTAGCCCATTCTCACGAGGCGACATGTCCCCTGAAAATGTTGCACGAAACAAGAGCTTGTTGGTCAGGGGAAGAGTGTTGCCTGTGGGGGTAGCAAAGACCCACGAAACGAGTTTTCATGGGACAAATTGACGTTTCTTTTTCTTCTCTTTCGTAATCATGTTATTGATATACGAACAGTGCTACCAGTCTTACAAAATTTCTACCACAAACAATTATGGGGATGGTAATAATGTGTAATGAAATAATACAATAAGAAAATTACTAAAACAGTAAACAAAACAATAAAAAAAAAAACGAAAATAAAACATAAAACAAAAGAATCAGAATTAAAAAAATATTTTGTGAACATTTCAGTTGTTTTTCAAAATTTGTTCTAGTTCAAAATTTTTTTAAGTTTTCTATTTATTGTCAAATTATTGTTGTAATTCTGAATTGTCGAATTGTTGTTTTAAATTTTGGCATTAAAAAACTTATTATCCAACAACAAAATCTATGTTGTTTTTGGCTTGTTGTATTTGTTGTAGCCATGCGTTAACCTGTATATATGAGCCTTGGTTTAAGGCTCATATATACAGGTTAATGCATAGCTACAACAAATACAATAAGCCAAAAACAACATAGATTTCATTGTTGGAAATATAGTTTTTAATGCCAAAATTAACAAAAACAATTGGATAATTCGGAATAACAACAATAATTTGACATTAGAAACAAAAACAAACTTTGAACTAAAAGAAATATTGAAAAAGCAGCTGACGATGTCTTTTTAAATTTTCTTTAGAATGTATTTAATATTCCATTCACACTATAAGTTTTTAGGTATTTTCGGAAATGAAAACACCATCGAAAACTTTACCATTCACATTATGGAAATTTGGCATTTCATAAGTTTTCGGGAGAAATTTATTTATTAATCGCGATTAGTTTTAAATACCGAACATAAAATATTTTTGAACATTAAATTGCATCAAAAAACAATAAAATAATCACTTTTTCATCACTTCATAATGTTTTTCCAGAAATTTTTAAAAATTAAAATGATTGTTTTTTTATATTTTATTTTAAACTGATTTATTTTTAATATTTTCATTTTTCTTACATAGAGTTGTAATAATTGGTATGAACTCAGTGTTGTATCGGTATTTTAATAGCTTTCATTGAAAACTAAAGTTTTCAATATTGTTTTAAGGTGAAATCTAACTAGTTTTCGAGCTCAATGTGAATGAGTTATAAAAATATTTGCATCCATTCATAAATAATTAAAAAAGACGAAGAGTCTAAAGATAGCTCTTTTATCAAAAAACAAAAATATCCTGTGTTGATTTCGCTCTAACCTTCATGGTTTAAGTCATTCCTTTTTAATTTTTTTATTTGGGATATTATTTGGCTCAATAAGATCCAAAATTTCTTCAAAATATTCATCATTATTTAAATCTGACATCTTTACTTTTTTTATTATCTCTTCAGTAATTGAATTCAATTTGGAGCGTAAGCAAGTAAAAAACAATAGCCCAGGGTTACCTATTTTTTAAATGTCATACAATATTTTTTTTCTATCATATGGTTAATTCATTAAATTAAAATAATATTCTATAAAAAAATTACAATTAAAAATTAATTATATATTATTCATTAGCGAATTCTGAAAAAAAATGTATCCCCACTTTAGCGATCACATCCGAGTGTCGGTGAAAAATATATTCATCTGGCACTACTGCAATAGACAATTAAACGTCAAAATGTCCCCTCATTGTTTCAACAAAAAAAGTATAATGTAAACGCATCTTGAAACACGAAGGGACACCAAAAGAAAACGTCAAAATGTTTCAGGGGACATGTCGCATCGTGAAAATTGGCTATTAATCTAAAACAATATTATATAGAGCCTGCCAGTGCAACTCTATTTAAGATTTATTCGAATTTGAAGAAAATTAGTGAGTGGCTAAGTCCAAGGTATCCATCTTTCTTAATCGTTGGTGGCCTTCAAATTGCAAAAGCTGTATTTTGTACAGAACCTTCTAATCTCTTCTTGGACTAGTGGAACATTTAAATCTCTATGGATATTATTATTTCTGATATACTAGGGGGCTCCAGTTATTAAACGTAAGATTCTTGATTGTCTTCTCTGTAATTTGGCAATGTTCGAAGCAGAAGCCGTTCCCCATAGCTGACTACCATACGTCCATATTGGTTTAATAATGAATTTGTACAAAAGTTTGTAGTCTAACTCCAGAGCAGATTGTGGGCCCATGAGCCAGTTCAATTTAATCTGAGTTAACTTACATTCGATGTGATGGGACTGTAAGGAAACCGACCTTACCTAATGTAGAACAAGTTATTACATATTACTTATTTACTTCATTCTTATATTTTTTACTTATTTATAAGCCTAAATATTTCTTATTTAAAAACCGTTATATAGTTTTGTAGGAAGCAATTATAAAATAATGATATAAATAACAAGTGAATAAACAGAACAGATTCAGTCTGCATGAGATTTGAAAGCCTATAGTTTTATTTTGTGAACATCCACTACACGGCGACCGTGACAGTGGAGTTGGTGCGGTTCGGTGTTGAAATTGTGTTTTTTTAAGTGAATTTTTTATTCTTAAAAAAAAAATTGCATATAGACAGTGATAATTTAAATTAAAAGGTGACAATTAAAATTTAATTAAAAAGTTCTAAATTAAAACGCAGTAAAATACAAGTGAAAAAATCAACCAATTTGTGCTCAACAGCAGCAGTTTCTAATAATTTTTACAACTAAGGCATAGAGAAGGAGACAATTTTAATACATTAAAGGAGTAATTTGAAAAAAAAAAGAAAATTCTATGAAAAGAAATTGTTTTCCTGAGTACAGTCAGTCTCTATATGGCATCATTAACATTTTAAGTAGCAGCAGAACCATTAGCAACAATTGGAAGTCGTCAGAGCAGAGCTGAATACGCCCCGCTAACCATAGAGTACCGCATAGAGTGCGATCATACTAAGCACAAAAAAAAATAGAAAAAAATGTATAATGACATTTTTTATATGAAGATGACGTCTTTTAAATGTACTTTTGACGTCTCTTAAATGTACTTGACAGTTTCGTCCTCAGTCTAGTTCTGGTTTATGCCGCTAACAAACTAAAAAATTTTCTGGTCATTGGTTCTAAATAATTGAAATAAGTGAAGCTGCTCTCTGCCAATGTCAACCAGGAAGCTAATATCGTTTTGTGCATTTTAAAATAAGTGAAACTGCTAGCTGCCAACATCAACGAAGAAGCTGGAGTTATCGTTTTTGTTATTTTCAAGGCATGAGTTAGCTCCCACAATTGGTGGCTCCACAATCTCCATATCAGTCATGCAACAGAAAAACAGCAACCTTACAGCTCGGGGATACATCAACGGCCAAAGGAATATTTTTACCATAGACACAGGGGCGTCTCAGTCAATTATTAGGCCCGATTTGGTGCGTGGAAACCTTGAATCCTTGAGCGGTATAAACCTGCGCACGGCAACTGGAGAGCATGCGACAGTCTATGGTAAAGTAAGTGCTAAAGTAACCATTGCCAACCTGCACGTCAACCACATATTCATTGTTGTCGGCATTGTGGATGAAGTAATAATCGGTGCAGATTTTATGATTATGAACAGCATTAGTTTACATCTGGGGCCTAAAATAATGATTTGGAGAAATATAGATATACCCCTCGATGTTGGTTACGAGAGCAAGCCCAATGTTAGAAAACTGATAGCTGTCGAACATCATAAGCTACCACCACAGTCAGAATCGTTGATATGGGCACGAATGGAAGGAGATTGTGAGGACAACAGTTTGTGGGTGGTAGAATCAAAACTCGACAATGACATCAAAACGGCAAAAGCTCTAGTGAAGCCCTGCAATAACGGAAGAGTCCCTGTAAGAGTTCTAAGCTTATCCTGCCATAACAAAGTTATTAAACCTAACTCGGAAATTGGCCAATGCGCAGCTACTGAAGCAATTTTAACTGCGAGACGAAATCAGAGCCTATTAAGATGTCCAGCAAGGAACAACAGCAACTGGCGGAATACGTAGATAATTGGGTAGAAGGCTTAACACCGTCCTACAAAAATAAAGCCAAACAATTTTTGAAGAAGTATGCAGCCGTATTTGCGTCCAAAACTCAAAGCCAGGGGAGAACGGCAATAGTGAAACATGAAATTCATACGAGCGAGGCGAGACCAATTAAACAGGCGCCTAGGAGTATTTCTCTGGCCAAGCGAGACGAAGTTAAGGAGTTGGTCAACGAAATGGAGCGTAGTGGAGTAATTGAACCATCCGCAAGTCCATGGAGCTCTCCGGTGGTTCTGGTTAAAAAGAAAGATGGCAGCACCAGATTTTGTGTCGACTACCGAAAGCTAAACGATGTTACGAAAAAGGACAGCTACCCCTTGCCAAGAATTGATGACACTCTGGACACATTAGGTGGAGCGAAATGGTTTTCTACGCTAGATCTTCAAAGCGGCTACTGGCAGTGGAGATCTCAGAGAAAGACAAAGAGAAAACAGCGTTTAGTGCAATTAATGGGCTATGGCAGTTCAACGTTATGCCATTTGGACTCTGCAACGCCGCAGCAACTTTCGAACGGCTAATGGAACGAGTATTGAAAGGACTTCAGTGGAAAACTTGTTTGGTGTACCTTGACGACATTATCGTCATGGGAAAAACCTTCGATGAACATTTGAAGAATCTGGAGGAAGTCCTTAAACGCATAGCGTAGGCTGGTCTCACCTTAAGTGCCAAGAAATGTGCGTTGTTCCGGAAAGAAGTAAAATACTTGGGGCACTTGGTGACTGAAAATGGCATAGCGACTGATGAGGACAAAATACGAGCTGTCAAAGACTGGCCGCAACCAACAAATCTCCATGACGATTTGTACCGAAGTGTGGCCGCAAGTTTGCATGAGCTTACCAAGAAGTCTCGACCATTCTATTGGGGTACAGAGCAGGAGCAAGCGTTTAAGAGACTAAAAGCATTACTCTGCTCGGCACCAATATTGGCGTATCCTGTGGCCGGAGAGAAATTCGTACTTGACACAGACGCAAGCGCATGCGGAATTGGAGGTGTTCTCTCACAGGAGGTGAATGGGACAGAACGAGTGATAGGCTACTACAGTCGAACTCTTTCAAAGCCCGAAAGGAACTACTGTGTTACAAGACGAGAACTCCTGGCAGTAGTAGAATGTGTGAAGCACTACCATAAGTTCCTGTATGGTCAGAAGTTTCAACTAAGGACCGATCATTCCGCACTTAGATGGCTATTGCAGTTTAAACAACCAGAAGGCCAGCTTGCACGATGGATCGAACGACTACAGAGCTACGATTTCACAATCGAGCACAGGAAAGGAAGAAATCACGGGAATGCGGATGCCCTTTCCAGACGTCCTTGCAGTGTAGAGTGCAAGCATTGTACCAAGACTGAAGCCAAGGAGTGTGTTATTGATGTTCGGCTAATGCGCGTAGAATCAGGTGGAGATTGGTCTGTAGTGCAAAGGAACGATCCAGTACTGGGGAAAATAATGCAAGCCAAAGAAGAAGACAAGAGGCCAACCCGTAACGAGATATCGCAGGAAAGTCCACTGATGAAGTCATATTGGGCTCTCTGGGATAGTCTGAAGATAATAGACGGTTGCTTATATCGCACTTGGGAGAGCGCCGATGGAAAGACAGTGCAAAATTTGGTCGTGGTGCCATCCTCTAAAATAAAAGAAGTGCTAAAGGAGTTTCATGATGGTCCTAGTGGAGGTCACCTAGGTGTAGCAAAGACTTTGGAAAAACTAAAGCAGCGGTTCTATTGGGTTGGGTGTCTTCAAAGTGTGACTGACTGGATTGCTAATTGTCCAAATTGTATCGCAGCCAAGGGTCCAGTCCGAAGAAGTCGTGGCCAGCTACAGCAGTACAATAGCTATGGATGTGGCAGGTCCTTTCCCTGTAAGCGAGGCTGGTAATCGTTATGTGCTAGTGGTGATGGATTATTTTACCAAATGGCCTGAGGTGTATGCAGTACCTAACCAAGAAGCTAAAACAGTGATAGACGTCTTTGTGAACAACTGGATATGCCGCTATGGAGTTCCACTAGAGCTACACTCAGATCAAGGCAGAAATTTTGAATCCGCGGTGTTCAGGGAAATGTGTGAGTTGTATGGTATAAGAAAAACGCGAACTAACCCTCTACATCCACAGTCTGACGGTATGGTTGAAAGGGTTAACCGTACGCTGGAAGAGTACCTAAGGAAGGTGGTCAGCACTCATCAGAGGGACTGGGATCAACACATACAAAAATTTCTGCTGGCATATCGAACAGCCGCTCACGACTCCACGTCCAAGACCCCTGCCAAAGTCGTTTTTGGAACCGAGCTGCGATTAGCCGCAGACTTGCAATTTGGTACTAAGCCAATAACAAATATTGAGGATCGTGGTCATCTCTCCTCCCAAGAGCAAGAAAACCTTAATGAACTGCATGAATTCGTCCGCAGCAAAATTAGAATGGTCAGCGACAAGATGAAGGCCAGATACGATCGAGCAGCCAATTCCCAGGGTTTTAATAAAGGCCAGTTGGTACTCTTGTACAACCCACAGCGCAGAAAAGGATTATCCCCCAAACTACAAACTCATTGGGATGGCCCGTACAAGGTTGTTAAAAGGATAAATGATGTGGTGTATCGAATACAAAAAGATAAGAGTCCAAGGTCTAAAATGAAGGTCGTACACCTCGAAAGATTGGCCGCCCACGGAAGAACGGAGACTGTGCCTATTCGGGACGAACAGGCTTAAGAGGGGGCAGTGTGACGAATTTTAAACTTATCCGTCCCATTGTGCAAAGTTCACTGCTTATAATTCTTCCCCTCGCTTTCTAGATATTTCTGTTGGTGTTGTTGTTATTCTGTTTATGTCAATAAGCAGATCAACATGTTTCTCTTATGTACAGTAAAGAGTATAGCAACATGTGTCTCTTTTATCTACATTCTCTCTCTCTGTTACTGTTAACTTCAGATAATCTGTTTGTACAATGTATATGTGAGTGTGTTCTTGATCATGTGAGAATGTAGTGGAACACACATGAACTTTCGTAAGTCACATTGTTAGTGTAATCAACTACAGCAGCTCTTTGTTTACGTCTGCAGAAATTGCTAGAAACTCTCTTCTCTACTATATAAGGCCGATGGACGAGTATTGTGGGAACAGTTTTAATTAAGACGCGTATTAAGAGAATAGTGTGACTAAGAGTATTTGTAAAGCAGTTTTGTGAAGTTTGTTTACAGTATTTGTGAAAGTGTGTTTTAAGTGATTAACTCTAAAGTTAATAAAAGTATTGCTTTGTAAAACTACATACTACAAGTGTTTTAATTTGATTACGGTTGTTTGCAAAACGAATTCCTTCCACGTTTTTAAAGGAAAAACGTAACAATATGTATTAGTTTTATAGTATGATTCCTCAAATCGATTGGCTTTAAGTGATTTATGAGTCTGAAAAATTTTTCTTTTAAATTTTTTCCGCAATCCCACTGTGCCGGGTTTTTTCTTTACTTCACATTCATCTTCACTGCTTTCAAAAACATAAGCTGTTAAAATTGTGGCAATTGCCTTTTTTCCTATTTGATTAATATTTTATAATAAACAAATATAAATTTCAAATCATAAACTCAAACAATTTTTTCAAATGCTTTGTGACTGACAATTTCTGTCAATAGATCTTTCAATTTTTTGTGTACAACTATCTGACAATTCCTGACACCGTGTAGATGATCTGACCACCGTGTAGACGAAGCATTAAACAGTACAGTTTTTCCCATGATACAAGTACAAGGTAGTTCCAATAGTCTTACTAAATTTTTAATAAGGATTTTTGAAGTTTCATTTTTATATTTACATTTGAAAAAATATTGCCACACAGTTTTGAATGTCGAACGGCATCAAATTTGCATATCGTTATAAACACATTTTTAACCTTGTAATTGTTATAATGGTTGCCTAGGAGTATTCCTCTATGATCCATTCTCTCTTAAATTCAATATTTAATATTTTTTTTTTTGATATTTATATTGAAGAAAAATAATTTCAATTAAAAAATTAATATGCTTCAAAAATATTCAATATTTACAAAATTGGAAACAAATCCAAACATATATGGTAGCTTTATTTTTTCACAAATGTCATAATCCTTATATATGTCAGATAGTGATTTTTAAATTTAAAAGTGACAATGGAACTACCGTGTACATATATCTTGGTTTTTCCCGTTTGGTTAAAACGGTTCAAGGAAACGAAGTGTGTGCGATGTTTTTTAAGTGCTACACACATGTACATGTTGTAAAATTTTACAGGTCAGATGACAAGTAAGTAAGTAAGTAAGTAAGTAAGTAAGTAAGCAATTTATTGAGACTTTTCTTTTCGATAACATGTGTTGTTCTTACTAAATGATAACATGTAAATATGTATAACATAGAATTATAAATGTCTTATTCTATTACACGGTGATTTATGAAGAAGTTGCTACTTGCAAAATTTGAAAAGTGAATTGTCAATTGACATACATAGTTGAAAAGAGAACAAGGTTCGCTCAAGACCTTTTGTCTTTGACAGACAGAGCAAGAAAGTCTGTCAAAATAAATAAATAAACAAAATAAAAACTAAATAACACTTAAACCAAGTTAACAAGAATCTGTTAAGGTAAAAATGACTAACAGAGTTAATTTTGGGTAAATAGATTTAAAACATAAATAGGTATACGATTATCACAGGCTTGTAAGAAACAAAAAATCTTAAGATAATTATAAAAACGATTGTTCATGTACATTTGTTGAACTTATTGATGCAAAACTTTTAAATATAGTTTTGAGTTTTAAATATTTGATTTACATAATATATGTAAGTATACAGATTTTGGAGATCTGTTTTAATATTAAAATATATTTTTGTATTTTATTAATTTCTTTTTAGCCCCTGTGGGAGCCAGGTGTGGTTTTTGTGTAGATTAGTGGCAGCATGTGGGGATCAGGTTCATTTTCCACAATTTCATTGATTATACCTACTGGGGAGAGGTAAGTTGAACCTGGCCAAGGTATAACACTTTCTATTTCATGAATTTCTTTCATATGAATGTTTTCATGTGTGGAAAGTTTTTCCGCAAACAACCTTTGCAGACGAAGCGCGTTTTTGCAGAAGGGTTGGACATCTGAATTGATATATATGTAGGAGTTTGAGTATTTCTTAGTGGGGTTTTTGTAGTGTTTGTTAATACATTTCCGCAGAATCCTCCATTCAAAAGTTTCCAATTCTTTGGCCACTATTGGCGAAATAGTGAACCAGATTGGAAATCCGTAAAGCAAGATTGATCTTATCGTCACCTTATAAAGAAGTAACTTGGTCGTTTGGGGTAGATGTTTGTTATTGAAAAGATATGAAAACATCCCGGATATCTGCTTTGCCTTTTGAAGTGTTGACCTAGCATGGGTATTGAATTTTAGCAACTTGCTAAATGTAATGCCAAGGTATTTGATGTTGGATTTAAATGGAATGTCAATCCCATCCAGAGCGACACGTAGCATTTTGCTTTGAGGTACTACTGACCGATGACATTTTCCGGAGGGATTCCTAATACAAATGGCTTCTGATTTACTTGCGTTGATTTTAATTCCCCATGTTTTGTAGAATTCATTTATCAACAAAAGGTGGTCTGCAGCGTTTTGAAGTGCCTGATCTGGTGAGGTACTGTGGGCATAAATTAGACAATCATCAGCGTATAAAATCGCTTTAGAGTTATGTGTGGTGTGCGGGAAATCGTGCAGGAAAAGGTTGAATAGAAAAGGAGCAAGGACACTACCTTGAGGAACTCCACTGTTCACCTGCCCCAATGATGATGATGCGCTCTGGATTTGTACCGTAAATTTCCGATCTGTAAGGAAGCTGTGAATCAGTTTGATTATATGTGGATCAATTCCCAGTTCTATTAATTTATATATTATTCCACTGTGACAGACGGAATCAAATGCTTTTTCAATATCTAGGGATATCGCCACAGTACAAATTTGATTTCTCAAGTTTGTAGTTATATCGCTGTGAAACTTTAAAAGTGCATGCTGTGTTGAATGTGATTTTTTAAAACCAAACTGGTAGTCTGAGATGGGGTTAATGATAAGATCTTTTTCTATTTTATCCTTTAGAACATGCTCAAATATTTTTCCTAGATTTGATAGCAAGGATATGGGACGAAACTGGGATATGTCCTCGCTGTTGCTATTCTTTTTTATAGGAATTATTTTAGCTAGTTTCCAATCAGAGGGAAAATAGCCATTGTTAACACAGTGGTTCATAATGCAGGTAAGTAGCTCAATTGTCGAGTCAGGAAACTTTTTAATAATGAAATTTGAAATTCCATCCAGGCCACATGATTTTTTATTATTGATATTTTTTATTATCTTTTCAATTTTAGCAGAGTCGGTGAAATGGTATGTATCAGTATTTGAAAGTGCGCCAAAGTTGTCGTCAAAGGTAAAAATATTGTTTGGAATTACATTTAAGCATGTTGAAATTCTTGTGTCAAGATCATCTACGTGACGTTCTGGAGTTCTTTGGATGAAAATTGAGGAATAAAATGTTTGGAAATGGTTTCCAATGTCAACGGGGTTTGTTAAAACTTCGTCATTATGTCGAACTTGATTGCAAAATGGGGATTTCCTTTTCCCAGTAAATTGGTAAATTTCTTTAAATGCAGATGGACCTGGTTTGATATTTTGCAATTTTTCATTTATTTTTTGAGTCTGTTCTATTTCAACCGATTCTTTAATAATAATTTTAAGGAGCTGAATTTGCTTAGACAGTATTTTGTACTCACTGCAGATCCTGTTTCCGGTGCGGTGGAATATGGTCTTCAGGTCCTTTTGCCATTTGTATTTTAATTTAAAGAGTTTTTTGGTTCTCTCAGAAAGTGGTGTTTTTCCATTTTTAATTATGATTTTCTGAGAATGAAGTTCATGAATTGGTGTTAACGTGGAATTAAATTCTCTAATGATTACATCAATTTCTTGATTCTGTAGGTTGGCGTTTATTGGCGGCATGATGCTTCTGCATGAACTTCCTAAATCCCGACGAAAATGTTCCCAATTTGTATTCTTGTAGGAAATGTATGACTGAGGTGTATTCAAAATTATACCAGGTGACTCCATTTTTAGATGCAGTTTGATCGGAAAATGATCAGAGAAAGTTGGTAGAGACGAAACGGAAAAGTTGGGGCCATTTCTGTTGATGAGTTGGGGGCTGATAAGAAAATGATCCAAAAATGAAGATCCATTTGGGTAAGATGGTGTGGAATCGCAGATGCGAACAACATCTAAAGAATTATCTTCTAACCACTTTTTCAGAATTTTTCCATTGGAATTATCGATTGAGTCACCCCAAGACGAGGATTTAGAGTTTAAATCACCACCGAGAATGAACCCATCAAAATTAGAGCAAAATTGGAGAACCGCATTCAAATCCGACTCAAGCTGTTGCGACGGAAAGTTGCATGGAATATAAATAGACCCGAGGACATACCTTTTAGATGTATTATTAAAAGAGTAGTTAATTTGAACAAGTGAAGTGTTTATTCCAAGATTATTTATGGAAAGCCTGCAATGTTGAATTGAGTTTTTAATGACCACTGCAACCCCAATGGGTGAATAGTCATAAATAAAATTATAACCCTCAATTTTTATTGTCATATGATTACGTAGGTGGCATTCCTGAATGAAACCAATATCTATGTTATTATGATGGAGTGTATTACATAGATCTATTTGTCTACTTTTTTCGATTAAAGATCGCACATTGAATGAAAGTATATTTAGGGATCTACGGTCCATATTGTATCCTTACTTTGTTGAGGAGGCGCAAGAATTCCGATTTGGCCTCAGACTTTGACATATTTTTAAATTCTTTTAGAAAGACATCGATTTCTTGTTCCAGACTCATTTCTTCTGGATCAAGGAAAAAATTGGCCAGTTTTAAAAATTCTTCAATTACAGGAGGTTTACTTGGGCGAGAGTTTTTCTGGATGGCGGGTTGCTGAAAAAGGTTAGCAAAAGTTTTCCCTGGTGTACGCAGGGACATGTTCACTGCCCTGTTGACGTTTTCATTAGCAATTGCCTTTTCTTCTGCAACTTTTGCTGTCTTTTTTTGTCTGGCAAACACATATTTTTTATATGTTGGACAACCTCTCCAATTGGCAGGATGGCCATCTTTCTCACAGTTGGAGCAGTAGGGGTCTGAAGGATCTTCTCGACTTCTTTGGCATTCACCAGGTGCGTGGACTTGGTCGCATTTTACGCATTTGTACGCAGAATTACAGTTGCGTGAGATGTGACCCCAACGTTGACATCTATGACACAGAATGTCGCTATCTTTCTTCTTTGGTTTTTCCCAGGAGATTATTTGATTCTGTAGGCCATTAATATTTGCTACCTCAGTTAATGTTTTCCCTGGAAGAAGTGATACCAGGAAGAGCCCAGTGTCTATATTCTGTTTAACTGACCGTTGGATTTTGAATTTTGATACGGATGCTACCGTATCAGGAGTAATTGCATCTAGTTCGGCTTTAATTTTTTCGCATTCTGTATGAGAGGCCAGACCACGTAAAACTAGTGACACTTGCTTAAGTTCCTTAGGTGTGAACGAATATGAATGGATGTTTTTTGATCTGAGGATGGCCATCATTGAAGCGTGTACTTTTGGGTCGGAAAAATAGAGCTTACTCTTATTTTTATTTACATTTTTGACTTTGAATGAAAAATCAGGGATGGTGGATTTCAGTGTGTCGACCAATGCTGGTATGTTTACATTGTAAACAAATATTGGAGGACACCACTTTGCTTTTGTCTCTGCCTTTTGATCATCGTTGCACAGTGGTTTACGGACGCTTTTTTTTGGAAATAATTCTGTAACTTTTGAACGACTGGAGATATTTGAATGAAATTTGACATGGTGGTAGTCAAGGAGTATTTGAGTTGGTTTTTAAAAGCACTGGTCCATGAGGGGTCGGGAGAGTGATTGATGGACCTTCAAAGTTGGTCACCTCGGGTGTTCGATTTTTTTAAAAATTCGCCAAAAATCCATTTATGTATGGATTGAAAAGAAATTTTAAACTTAAGTTGTCCTTGAGAAGATCTACAAAAAATATGCTTAAATGTGTAGGTTATCTCCTTTGGATTTCGAGATATTTGGGTAAAAAGGAATTTTTAGGTTGATTTTTTACCTCTTTTTTTAAGCTTTTTTTGATCTGGTGGACGCATCTGAGGACCAAAAATTTTTTAAGAATATTCTTTAAATTTGTAATAAAATTCTGAATAATTTTTGTGTAAGTTAGTTATAGAAATCTTCTTTTGTTTAAAAGTTAAAAATATTCAAAGTTGAAACTTACAAAAAATTTCGCTTTTTTTTTAGTTTTTCCCCAAAAGATAGCTATATTTTTTCACTAATAAAAAAGTATTTTCTTAAGAAACATAAAAAGATTTTTAAAGTTTTTAAAAGAAAACATAATGAGAATGCGTATAAAACAAATTTCTTGCTAATTGGACTTTTGGTCCTCGCACATGTCCTCTCCAAAAAATGGCAATTTGTAAAAAAAAAATTAGTTTAAACAAAAATTTCTCAAAAGGCAAAGCACCGATTTGAAAAAAATTATAATGTTCATATTTTCCAATATATCTGTTATTGATTAGAAAAGTTTTTTCTGAAATGCGCTGCAAATAGAGACAGTGTTGCCATATTTGTAAAAAAACTCATTTTTTGAAACACCTTTTTCCCCAGTTGGGAATTGGGGAATTTTTAAGTTAAAATTGGGAATTTTTTTTAGTCTATTGCTTTTACATCTTATTGGTCTACATTACTACAAAATTTCATTGTAATATCTTTATCCATGTCATTTCCACAGAATATCAAAGATTAAAAATATTTTCCTTAAAAAAGCAGAAAAACAATTTTTTTTTGTTTTACGATACAAAGTGTAAAAAAAGTAACGCACTTAAAAAAAACTTTTACTTAGTGCTAATCTCCTAGTCTTTCCCGATCTAATGATACTAAACATGTATATAAAGCATTAATACCGAGTCTTAAAAAACTCTGAAAAGTTTGGCCCCCGTAGCATTTTTACACTGTTTATTTAAATATAAGTGATGAATTTGTGCATATAAAGTTAATTATCATACTCAAATATTTCACTATTTTTAAGATGACAATGATCCTTCGCTAATAAACAAATATTTTCTTCAAAAAGATATAAATAGTTTTTTATTTTTTTAAAGAAAACATTATAAGAATGACTTAAAAAAATTTTATTCGATTTTGCCTTTTGTTCCAAGCTAAAAAATAAAATTTTAGTAAAAGATTCTAAATAAGTAAGTACGAGTAAGGCACCGATTTTGATAACAGTGTAAAGGTAATATATCCATAATTTGTAGCAAAAGTTTAATTAGAAGAGTACTTTTATAGTAACAGTGTGACAATTTATTTAAAATAAGATTTAAAGGCATTTTTCCGGTATTTAAAATTGGTGTATTTGAAAAAATTGCAAAATTATGTTAAGGTTATAAAATGTTTTTTAATGTGAAAGTTAATGCAATAGGTAAAAATTGTTACAACTTGGGTTTTTCATAATGGTCAGAAAGGATATGGTTACTCACCTCCATACAGGTAGGTTTTACGAGACGCACATATTGGTTGAGTTATATATGCACCTATTTTTAGAGGTAAAAAATACATTAATTCATTGATTTCTTTATTATTCTTTGGATACAGGTATATATAAAAAATGTTTTTTTTTAATATAAAAAAGAAAGTTTTAAATGTAACTGCTATTAACAGTTAAAACATCATGGCTATAACATTGGAATTTAAAGTGTTGTGCGATATTCTTTTTGAACAACCAAGCAGTTCGAGAGCAGAAAAAATTAAAATAATCATGCGATATGCTAAAAGTCAAACTAACTCCATGATTCTCAATAGTGAGGAAGACAAAGTCGTAAAATTTGTAAAGTTATTTGAACTTAAAATTAAGTCGGTTAATTACTGTTTAAAAAGATTTGAATCTAAATTTAAAGACTGGCTGAAGGACTCAATTGAGCTTAAAACTTCTGGTGCTGGAGCCCCTCTAAAAAACTATGATGATCTCGGAGAAAGATCTAAAAAGATGCGATTATCCGAAGTTCTTTCTACTCATTCGGATACTGAAATCAAAGATTCCTTTAAGGAAGTGCTCAAACGAAATAATCAACCAGCTGAAGCTAAACAAATAGCAGATATTCTCCCAGAGGCTTCTCCTAAACGTCTTAAGCGAATTATTAAGAGTATACCAACTCCTTCTTCTCAATCAGAATTTTCGGAGGAAGAAGCACTTGCTCTTATGCTCGAGTTGAAATTGAGTAAAAATAAATATATTAAACTCTGTAAGGCATTACGAGACAAAGGACACTCAATTTTACCAGGATATAATGCGTTATTAAAAACCAAAAAAAACTTAATACCAACAAACGTGATAGGAGACGAAAGTGCATCTGTGGATTTATCAAAATTATTGGAAAATACGGCATCAAGGCTGATATCTACTACATTGTCTGAAGAAGAAGCCAAGAAACTTGACAACAAGGACTTAACTTTAATATGTAAATGGGGATGTGACGGTTTATCTGGATTACCGGAATACAAACAATCAACATCTCATCAGAACACAAATGACTACAGAAGCGTTTTTATGGCATCCCTAGTACCACTAAGATTAAGAAAGAATCGTTCTGAACCATCCACATCAAAAGAGCGTACTGAATATGTGTGGGTTAACACATCTCCAGGATCAAAGGCATTTTGCAGACCGATCAGATTCGAATATTTAAAAGAAAATGCAGCAAGCACAAAAAATTGGGTTGATGATATCAAATATTCAATAGACAATTTGAGTCCAGTCTGCATAGACATACATGGATATTTGATTAATGTAAATTTTGAGCTTCAATTGACAATGATAGATGGAAAAGTAAGCAACGCTATAACGGAAACCCATTCAACTTGGAAATGCTCATTATGCGGAAAGAAGAAATCGGAATTTCTACAAACTTCAGAAGATGCATCAGCTAGTACTGCAATTAATCAAGAGGTTCTGGAATTTGGTATATCGCCCCTACATGCACGTATCCGATTTTTAGAATTTATGCTACATATAGCATATGATCTGAAATATAGGAATATACCTGATAATCAGCTAAAATCCGTGAGAAATAATAAGGAACTGATTGAAATGAGATCCAGTGAAAAAAAAAGGATTCAGGAAGAATTCAAAACTATGACGGGTCTAAACATAGACAAACCACTTGTAGGATATGGCAGTACAAACGATGGTAATACGGCCAGGCGATTCTTTGAAAATTATGAAACAACTTCAAAGATTACTGGAATTGATGAGGAAGTTCTTCGTAAATGTTACGTAATATTATCGGCAATAAATAGCAAATATCAAATAAATGCTGAAAAATTTCATTGCTATGCCCTCAACGCGTTAACTCGTATACGACATTTGTATCACTGGAAAGAAATTACACCAACAGTTCATAAAGTCCTTCAACATGGTCGTGAAATAATTGAATCAAATCTTCTCCCACTTGGTGAACTGACAGAAGAGGCCCAGGAAGCGCGGAATTCAGATTTCAAGTATATCCAACTATTTAATACCAGAAAATGCTCAAGAAAATCGCAAAATCAGGATCTAATAAATTATCTCTTGTTGTCTTCTGATCCTGCTCTATCAACGATAAGAAAGAAATGGTGGAGCAGTTATACAAAAACTTCTGAAAACGAACACCTGGAAGAGGTTCTTGATATAATAGATTGTACTGATTATTTTACTGAAAATAAAAATTAAGTAAATAACTACTTTTATATAAATATGTAATAAAAACTGTAAGTTTAAACTTTAACTACAAATACTTCAATAAAATGTATTTCACCTTTTAATATAAGTACAAATTATTTACATTTTGATATTTCATAAATCCTCATGATATTTTCTTTAAAAAAATAAAAAAATATTTGTTTGTTATCGAAGGATCATTGTCATCTTATAGTGAAATATTTGAGTATGATTATTAATTTTATATGCACAAATTCATCACTTATATTTAAATAAACAGTGTAAAAATGCTACGGGGGCCAAAGTTTTCAGAGTTTTTTAAGACTCGGTATTAATGCTTTATATACATGTTTAGTATCATTAGATTGGGAAAGACTAGGAGATTAGCACTAAGTAAAAGTTTTTTTTAAGTGCGTTACTTTTTTTACACTTTGTATCGTAAAACAAAAAAAAATTGTTTTTCTGCTTTTTTAAGGAAAATATTTTTAATCTTTGATATTCTGTGGAAATGACATGGATAAAGATATTACAATGAAATTTTGTAGTAATGTAGACCAATAAGATGTAAAAGCAATAGACTAAAAAAAATTCCCAATTTTAACTTAAAAATTCCCCAATTCCCAACTGGGGAAAAAGGTGTTTCAAAAAATGAGTTTTTTTACAAATATGGCAACACTGTCTCTATTTGCAGCGCGTTTCAGAAAAAACTTATATATTGGAAAATATGAACATTATAATTTTTTTCAAATCGGTGCTTTGCCTTTTGAGAAATTTTTGTTTAAACTAATTTTTTTTTTACAAATTGCCATTTTTTGGAGAGGACATGTGCGAGGACCAAAAGTCCAATTAGCAAGAAATTTGTTTTATACGCATTCTCATTATGTTTTCTTTTAAAAACTTTAAAAATCTTTTTATGTTTCTTAAGAAAATATTTTTTTATTAGTGAAAAAATATAGCTATCTTTTGGGGAAAAACTAAAAAAAAAGCGAAATTTTTTGTAAGTTTCAACTTTGAATATTTTTAACTTTTAAACAAAAGAAGATTTCTATAACTAACTTGCACAAAAATTATTCAGAATTTTATTACAAATTTAAAGAATATTCTTAAAAAATTTTTGGTCCTCAGATGCGTCCACCAGATCAAAAAAAGCTTAAAAAAAGAGGTAAAAAATCAACCTAAAAATTCCTTTTTACCCAAATATCTCGAAATCCAAAGGAGATAACCTACACATTTAAGCGTATTTTTTGTAGATCTTCTCAAGGACAACTTAAGTTTAAAATTTCTTTTCAATCCATACATAAATGGATTTTTGGCGAATTTTTAAAAAAGTCGAACACCCGAGGTGACCAACTTTGAAGGTCCATCAATCACTCTCCCGACCCCTCATGGACCAGTGCTTTTAAAAACCAACTCGAATACTCCTTGACTATCACCATGTCAAATTTCATTCAAATATCTCCAGTCGTTCAAAAGTTAAAGAATTATTTCCAAAAAAAAGCGTCCGTAAACCACTGTGCGTTGTTTGTTTGTGTAGGATGGCTACTTGGTGTCTGACTGCCTTGCAAGTCTACGTCGGCCAGAACGCTAAGGATTCCAAATTTATTTTGATCTAGAGGTACATGATTGGCTAATCTTTTAGATAAATCAGATATATCTAATTTAATTGCTGATATAGAGTTTTCTACTCTTTGTCGTTTTCTATCATTTGATATGTTTACCAAATTTGTCGCACTTGTACTACTATTGTTTATACTAGCAGGTAGTTGAATAAAGGGAGTCGTCGCCACTTCTTCCTCCATAACATCATACTCCATGTCATGGGGCAATAAATTTTGCAAAAATCTATGCACGTCTGCTTATAATTTCAATATAATTAAAAAATATTTTTTGCGCTAAAAAAAGAACGTCTGATCTTGACGGTGTTGCCACGTTTTTTTTCGGTCAGATGACAAAAACAAAAGGTGTAACGCCGGCTTTAGTAAGTCCCTTTTCACACGAATCAGGTTTAGTTGATCAGTTTTTCTTTAAATTTCTTTTGAGTCTGCATTCACGTTCACACACAAACATTTTCTTTATCAGTTTTCATTTTATTTTCCTTAAATTTCATACAAATTTTCAAAATTTTCGTAAACTTGATAGTACGGTCAGGTTTGCTCAGTTTTAATTCTGCCAGTTTTTTTCTTCTACAAATTCAAGACATAATAAGCTAAATCTGACTAATGTAAAAGTAGACTAAGGTTGTTTAAGTCAGATTTCTTCAAATCTAGTCTCGTTCAAATAAATACCTTTTTTGGATCTTACCCTACTTTTTAGCATCAATTACTGCATCCATTTGAATGCATCTTTGTAAAATATTTGACATTTATTTTAACGAGTAAACCGCTTTAAAAACATTGTTTACCTCCAAATTAAGCTTCCCTTTTTTGCGACTTCTTTTTACTTGTCAAATTGTCTTCGACATAAGTACTTCGTGAACTTTGGCTTTTTATATTTCTTTAGCCTTTACAAGGTAATATTTATTTATCGAATAAATAAGAATATTCTTAAAATAAAACCTAGTTGTGTTTTTATTTCTTTTTATTGGAAAACTTTGGATTGGAGCTAAATAAAGGTAGATGGAATTACCTTGTATTTATAGCATTTTAAAATTATTTGCCTTAAATACAACTCTGAATGAATTTGGTACTTGATTTGAAATATACCGAGTACTCGACACTTTTATAACACTATGGTAAAATACTGATAAACGTCAAATTTTTGTTATGGCAGTAGATAAACTTGTAACAATAAAATATTATTTATATTTTGTGTTTGCATTACTTAAAGAACTGAACAAAGTTTAAGAAGTTCATTTCTGAACTTGTAGTGAGCTTAATAAAAAAAAACTCGATAGTATCGCGCCTAAAAAATTTAAAATCTACTAAGCATTATAAAAATCTTGTTTCATTTAGCTCGCAGAAGGTAAATAAAACTAAAGATGTTCTGACTTTAAGTTGTTTATAAGAAATGAAATATTTGGAGCTTATTTTGCAAATATCGAAGAGTGCCTTATGTCTTGTTCAACTGAAATTCATCAATCTTAAACATTTTTAGAGCCAAAGGCTTAAGTCTAGTTCAGCTGAACTGCACCTATCTTAAAAATTTGTATAGCCAATAAAAAACTTTTAATTTTAAGAATTCAGTTTATTCAAGCCGGTCTAATGACTAGAATGGTTGATTTAGAGCAGAAAAAGTAATACAAAAAATTGTAAGTTATATTTAAATGTTTTCAACGTATGTGGCCGGTCTAAAAAATAGGAGGTAGCATTGATGATTTTGAACAAAAAAATTTAAATGAAAAGTTTGGTTACAATCCCCAGTTTCCGAGTTATGAATAATTTTGCATTCTTTGAAAAATAAGGCTTAAGTCTAGTTCAGGTGAACCGCACCGATCTTAAAAATTTTTATAGCCCATAAAGAACTTTTAATTTTAAGAACACTAGTATACAAATTTTTGGCAAGAACCTTTTAGTTTAGGAGATACAGTGCTTTAAAGTTCCGAAGTATAAATCGATTTATTACTCTTAATTTTGAACCGATAGTTGCGATATATATGTCATGTGAAAGTGCTCCAAAATATCTTTTAAACGATATAACCTTTTTTACCTTTCATTAACCCATTAAGGAACTAATCAACAAATGTTAAATTTTACCCTTGGTTTTTTAGCGAAAATGTCCATATCTCGAAAACTGACCGATATAACGTAATCCAATGATGTATAGACATAAGTAGTCAACCTTTTAAGCTTTATTCCGATACTAATAATTATCTGATAACTTTTAAGATAACAAAGATATTGGGGTTTAAAGTTGATTTTTTATCTTTCATTTTAAAAGTCTAGTTTAATTGAACTGCATCGATTTTAAACATTTTTATAGCCCATAAAGAACTTTCAATTTTAAGATTTTTTTTTTAAACATTAATGGATAAAGTTAAATAAAAATTTCGCCGCAGGCGAAAAATTATTTCAAAAAAATCGTGCGATTTTTTTGAAATAATTTTTCGCCTGCGGTGCTTCCTATTTTTTTTAACATTAATGGTTAAAGTTAAATAAAAATTTATTTTGAAAAATTATTTCAAAAAAATCGCGCGATTTTTTTGAAATAATTTTTCGCCAGCGGCGCTTACAACATTTTTAAACAAATAAGATAAAAATATTTTCCTTTAAACCTTTACATGTTTGTTATCTTAAATAAAAGATATGCGGTAACTATTGATATCAGATAAAAGCTTAACATGTTAGATACTTAAATTTGTACTTCATTTGATTATGTCATATTGATGGGTTTTTGAGAAATGGACATTGTTTTACAAAAACCAATAGTAAAATTCAATATTTTTGTTAATAGTTCCTTAATGTATTAATTAAACTAGACTTTAAAAATGAAAGATAAAAAAAATCAACTTTGAACCTTAATATCTTTGTTATCTTAACAGATATGAGCCAACTATAAGTATCAGATGAAAGCCTAAAAGGTTGGCTACTTAAATCCATATATCATTTGATTACGTTATATCGACCAGTTTTCAAAAAAATCGGTGCAGTTCACCTGATCTAGACTTGTTCCAAAAATAATTCTTCCATCACATACATAAGTGTGCAGATAAGGCATTAATTTTTTACCCCTAGGAATTTGGGCTTAATATCTGCAGCTTGAGTAAACTGCATTTAAGCGAAATTTTTGGTCAGAAATTTTTGGTTTGGGAGATATAGTGCTTTTAAGTTCCGAAATACAAATCGATATATACCTCTTACTGATAGCTGAGATATGTACCGATAGTGCTCCGAAATATCTTTCAGATGAGATAACTCAATCGGCTTTTAATTAACCCATTAAGGAACTATTAACAAAATTGTTAAATTTTACCCTAGGTTTTTGTACAAAAATTCCCATATCTCGTAAGTGGCCAACCTTTTCAGTTTTCATTTGGAACCAATAGTCAGTCAATCGGTGCAAAAATAAGAGATATATCGATTTATTTTTCAGAACTTTAAGGAGCCATATCTCCCAAACAAAAAGCTTCCGGCCCATAAAAACCCTGCAAACAAAAGCTATGTAAAGCCCCTAGCAGGAAAAAAAATTTCAAAAAACTACTCTTGTAGTAAAATCGAATCTTTCGATTGTACACGAAATTTGTTTCACACATACACGAACTTAAAATATTAGATTACTCGATCCTATATATTTGAAGTGTGTTCTAGTCAGAAAAAAGCAAAGTACATGTATGACTGTGTATGAAAGCCTAAAAGGTTGGCTACTTAAATCCATATATCATTTGATTACGTTATATCGACCAGTTTTCGAGATATGGACATTTTTGCTAAAAAAACTAAGGCTAAAAATTAATATTTTTCTTGATAGTTCCTTAATGGGTTAATAAAAGGTAAAACTAATTATCTTATCTGAAAGATATTTCGGTGCACTTTCACATGACATACATATTGCTGCAATCGGTCCTACATTAAGAGAACTATTTCGGAACTTTAAACCACTATATCTCCCAAACCAAAAGTTTCTTGCCCATAAAAAGGGTTTCAAACAAAAGCTATTTAAAGTCCCTATCAGAAAAAAAAAATTTCAAAAAAATCGGTGCAGTTCACCTGATCTAGACTTGTTCCAAAAATAATTCTTCCATCACATACATAAGTGTGCAGATAAGGCATTAATTTTTTACCCCTAGGAATTTGGGCTTAATATCTGCAGCTTGAGTAAACTGCATTTAAGCGAAATTTTTGGTCAGAAATTTTTGGTTTGGGAGATATAGTGCTTTTAAGTTCCGAAATACAAATCGATATATATCTCTTACTGATAGCTGAGATATGTACCGATAGTGCTCCGAAATATCTTTCAGATGAGATAACTCAATCGGCTTTTAATTAACCCATTAAGGAACTATTAACAAAAATGTTAAATTTTACCCTAGGTTTTTGTACAAAAATTCCCATATCTCTTTTCAGTTTTCATTTGGAACCAATAGTCAGTCAATCGGTGCAAAAATAAGAGAGATATATCGATTTATTTTTCAGAACTGTAAAGAGCCATATCTCCCAAACAAAAAGCTTCCGGCCCATAAAAACCCTGCAAACAAAAGCTATGTAAAGCCCCTAGCAGGAAAAAAATTCAAAAAACTACTCTTGTAGTAAAATCGAATCTTTCGATTGTACACGAAATTTGTTTCACACATACACGAACTTAAAATATTAGATTACTCGATCCTATATGTTTGAAGTGTGTTCTAGTCAGAAAAAAGCAAAGTACATGTATGACTGTGTATGAAACGACAAAAATTTCGAGACACACATAAATGTTATGAAAATAAAAATATGTGTTTGTTGCTTTTGAACAGTACGATGTACGTTCTATGTGTGTAATTTCTGAACTTTGCTTCTGAATTTTGCGTAAATAATCAAAAACTCTTAAAAAGAAAATAAACATTTCAAATATGAATATTTCAAATTTTTTTTAGAAGAACAAAAACTATTTTTTATTATGTCTTACATTTTTTCTCATCATTTTTTCTAAAAGTCCCTACACGTACCGACAAAGCAATACCCTATAAATATTCTCATTAAAGCAACCATTTTAATCGGTCCTCTAACTTTATAGATATATATATTTAAATACCTCAAAATGCAAAATGTTACGATGGTGAGTAATTTCAGAAATTGCTTGTATTTTAATCTACCTTTAGAATGTTTTAGAAGGGTATTTAAGGTTCGGCATAGTCGAATAAAGCACTCTTGTTTTTTCTTTGTGGTAATCTCCAGGATGTTCTTTCTAACACTCTGGAACTTTTAAATTCGTTTAACAAATTATTGAAAAAACCAAAAAAGGAGAAAATGGTATAAAAAATACTTTATTTCATATGCTAAAATGACTTAACGTTAGCCCATTGCAACAAAAATAGATATTTTAATATCATGAGGTCTAAAAAAAATAAAACCAATCAAACTTTTTAAAATCTGTTATAAATAATTAATTTTTTTATTGCATATGCTCAGGAGAGTCTTCAAGGACGTTAAATATTTTGGGAAACCCTTAATAATTAGGAAACATTTCAACCGATTTTTCGGTTTTATACTTCGTTAGAAAGGTCATATAGTTATCTGTAGCATGTCCGTTAAAAATATATTCAAGTAGAAACATTTTTAGGAAATCTGAAGAAACCTCTAATTTTTATCATATAACTGGGATGTCCAAACTTTGGCGTCAAGTCCGATCTGAATGAAACTTTGTATTTTTATTATAATTTTACCAATATTAATAAAACAATGCCGTGTACATTTGGGCGTCTCGAAAAAAAAGTTCACCGTACACCACCGAATATAAAGTATTGCTTTGAGACTGTTTTGAAATTTTTTTTTTATTTTTTTCCAATGCACATTGGGGTCGCCAAAATACATTTTTCCTTATATCTTCGACATTTACAGTCGGATCCGTTAAAACTATATTCAAGTAGAAACATTTTTAGAAAATCTGAAGAAACCTCTAATTTTTATCATATAACTGGGATGTCCAAACTTTGGCGTCAAGTCCGATCTGAATGAAACTTTGTATTTTTATTATAATTTTACCAATATTAATAAAACAATGCCGTGTACATTTGGGCGTCTCGAAAAAAAAGTTCACCGTACACCACCGAATATAAAGTATTGCTTTGAGACTGTTTTGAAATTTTTTTTTTTTTATTTTTTTCCAATGCACATTGGGGTCGCCAAAATACATTTTTCCTTATATCTTCGGCATTTACAGTCGGATCTTAAAGTGTGATATATACATATTTTTGCCTCGAGGAGGTCAATATTTTAATAGTCATTGGTCTCAGATATGCGGTCTTAGAATTTATCCATCCAACCATCAGATATAATGTACCTCCCTAATATCCGAAAATGAAAGCTCTGAAAAAATCGTTAAACTTTTACTAAGAAAGTTTTTTGATAATTCTAACCGAACTAAAGAGTGTTCTAAAAAAATATGCATTTACTATTTTAGACAAAATTTATCCATAGTGCAAGAAATAATTTATTTTTTGATCAAGTTAGTTTCTATAGATATGTCAGATACTATTATTTTAGAAATTATTAATTTTCAATAGTTATTTCAATCAAAATGGACTGCGAAAAAAAAGTTCGTGAAAATATAATTAAAACTTTTCAAAAAAATCCGTCATGGACTTTTAAAAAAATAGCTAAAAATTTGAAAGTTGACCCTCGAACGGTTTCTAATGCCATCAGACGGTATAAGGAAAACCTGAGCATTGAAAGAAAACCTGGATTAGGGAGGAAAAAATGTCCTACAGATATTGGTAAGGCAAAAGAAGTCGAGCAACTCTTTCGAAGAGCGCCTAACACTTCTTTAAGAAAAGCAGCACGTACGGTGAAATGTTCTACGAATTTTGCACATAGAGTCAAAGCTTACGCTGGACTGAAGACATACAAAGTCCAAAAGGTTCCAGATCGCAATGCTATAAAGAACTTAGAAGCAAAAAAACGAGCGAAAAAATTGAAGTCTGATTTTATAAAAAACTACAGCTGTTGTGTGATGGATGATGAAACATACGTACTGGCAGACTTTTCTCAACTTCCTGGTCAAGATTTTTATGTTGCTGATAAACGGGGCAATGTTCGGCAAGAGTTTCGCACAAAAAAACAAACAAAATTCCCTAAGAAGTTTCTCGTGTGGCAAGCTATTTGCAGTTGTGGCAAAAGAAGTAAAGTATTTGTGGCATCTGGCACAATAAACACAGAAATTTATATAAAGGAGTGCCTACAAAAATGGTTGTTACCCTTTTTAAGAGAGCACAGAGTGACTACATTTTTTTGGCCCGATTTGGCATCATGTCATTATGGAAAAAAGGCACTTGAGTGGTACTCAAAGAATAATGTCATTTTTGTACCACGAGAGGCAAATCCACCTAACTGTCCAGAACTTCGGCCTGTGGAAAGGTATTGGGCTCTGGTAAAAAAGGAATTGAAGAACACAGGAAAGATTTCCAGGAACATGTCCGATTTTAAGCGCAGGTGGAACACATGCTGCAAAAAGGTATCAGAAGCAACTGTAAAATCTTTAATGGGAGGGTTTCCGAAAAAAGTCGATAATTTTGCAAAACCCGAGTACTAAGTAAACATTTTAATGCTAAGTGATTTTGTATAATATGTCATTATATTTGCGTATTTTGTAGAGTTTTTATATTAAAAGGTTTGATTTTTATTTAAGAAAATCCAACTACAAATTTTATTTAGAGCACTCTTTATTAAAAATAAGGAATTTTTGTTTTTGCCGCTCATTGGGGCGGCCAAAATACATTTTTCGTTATATCTTTGCCATTTACACAGTTTGATCTTCAATTGTTATATATCGATGTTTTTGTCTAAAGAAGGCCAATGTTTTAGGTTAATAATCATTGACCTCAAGTACACACTTCTAGTACTTACCCATGATATCTCAACTCATACAATAAGAATTAAAAAAATAATGTAAAATTATAAAATTTTAATTAATCATGTCTTGAAACGATCCAAGTTTGCTATATTTTTAACGACTTTCGAATTTAGATCAAATGTCGCCCATGCGTTACTCCACGGTGACAGCCATGGTAGATTCATGTACTACATGAACAAAACGGGCGGGGTTTCGTAAATGGCATAGATAAGCTGTAAAAATAATTAAAATTATCAAATAAAACTATCAAAAGAAAAAATGTTCCTTATTTCAACCTGGTTTTCGATTATTTCATTGGAAAACTGTAATGCTTCTAGCTTTTCTTGCATATAGAACTGCAAGCATGGCGACTTAGTCAATTCACACTCGAAGTTTATAAAATTCTGAAATTGTGGGCCGAACATTGACGAATGCCTACCGTTGCTTCATTTCTGGCTGATAGAATATTTGTACAGTCATCTAAACGTACTAACAGATCTTGGTCTGTTATCATCGACAACAAAAAATTCTCAGTTGGAAAATGTTGGCGTTATTTTCTATTGGTCGACGTCGTCCGAAAAAAAATTAAAAATGTATTTTAATAATCTCAATGTGAGGCAAAACAAAAATTGCTTGTTTTTAATAGTTCGGTTGGAATTATCGAAAAACTTCCTAAGTAAAAATATAACGATTTTTTAAGAGCTTTAATTTTCTGATATTAGGGTGGTCCATTAGGTCGACGTCGTCCGAAAAAAAATTAAAAATGTATTTTAATAATCTCAATGTGAGGCAAAACAAAAATTGCTTGTTTTTAATAGTTCGGTTGGAATTATCGAAAAACTTCCTAAGTAAAAATATAACGATTTTTTAAGAGCTTTAATTTTCTGATATTAGGGTGGTCCATTAGGGTGGTAGGAACTAAGGTCTGATGAATCAATACAACAACTGGATATCTGAGACAACTGAGTATTAAAGCAAAATATTGGGCTCCACGGGACAAAAACATCGATATATCACGCTTTAAGATCCGACTTTAAATGCCGAAGTCAATAGTATTTTGGCGACCCCAATGTGCGGCGAAACTGTCTTACAACAATACTTTATATTCGGTGGTATACGGCGAACTTTTCTTTTCTTCCATAGAAGTCGAGACGTTCTAGTGTACATTCTATATAGTCTGAGAAAAAATATTCACTTTTACTTTAATTAATGCTGAACATTGGTACAATTTAACAAGCATATCGTCGCGTTTCTTCTCAAACCACGTAAGCGCCATTTTTCCAAAATTGTTTTTTTTTTCTTTTATGATAGAAAATAAGCTTAGCCATCTGTCTGCAATCTCATCTTGACAACTTTGTATGAAAAAAAATAATTTAAAGGCATTTCAAAAACCTCGTAAGCGCCATACAAAATGACATTTGCATTAAAAATTGATTTTTTTATACTAATTATAGGAAATTCTGAAATCTTATATTCATTGTTTTTCATTCTAGAGAAGGAGAAAATATACCGAAAGTTTCAAGCCAAACAAAGTATTTTTTTTTTTGGCAATAAGTTCTTAAATTAATTACTTTAAGAACCTCGATAACTCCAGATAAAATGACCCTTTTTTGAACAACTTGCCATTAACAATAAAAAATAAAATTTTTAATAATAATAAAAAAAAATAATAATAATAATAAAAATATAAATAAAAAAAATATAGTTTTTTCAAATGAAATGTTTCCTTATTTTGTTTTTCGTTATTATATTATTTGTGAGCTTAAGAATGAAATAAATAATAATAATGTATAATAATAAGTTTCTTTGTATATAATTTCCTCTAAGGTTTTAGCAATATATATATTTTTTAACTAAATAAAAAGTAAGTCTTAATTTATCTTATAAAATGTGCCTTTGAAAAAAATGTTTCTTCCCAAAACACGTAAGCGACAAATTCGACTACCGTTACTTGTAAGTATCCATTTTTTTCAAAATATATTTCTACACCTTTTAGAGAATCGTAAAGCCACATTTTATGGAAAAAAGTTTTTCTTAAAACTCTTATGTAAAAACTTATTTAGTTTTTTTCGTTTCCTGAAAAACGAGACTCTTGTACTTACGTGGTTTGAGAAGAAACGCGACGATATACTCAAATTATTAAAAAAAAATCACATTTTCTCGAAATTCAGGTACTGCGAAACGGTTAAAGATATCGACCTCGTTCTTTTTGAATTTTAATACCCAATTGTTTGCTTTATAATACTGGAAAGCAAATTTATTATTTGTAAAATTTGTTAAATCAAAAATTCATTTTTCAATAAAAATGCATGCAATTATATTTGTTTTATTCAGAAATGTAGCAGAAATAATTAAACATCCTAAAATTCAAATATTTATAACAACACTTTAAAAAAAATTGTGAAGTTTTTAGTCAAAAAATGTACTTTTCAAAAAAAATATTCAGTTTTCGATGAACCCGAAAATATACGCTGATCTAAAAAACTACTTGTATAAATCAATAATCTCATTTCGGACAGATCTAAATGAGGTTGCGACATACTGGGTGAATGCTCTAAGGGAGTAGATTCCATAACTATAATCAGTATATGCAGTTGTTTCTCAGGAAAAATTTTACAAAATATGAAATTTAGTAAAAAGTGATATGAAGTCATAAGGACTTTGAAGCTCTGTAGGGGTCATTTCGGAAAGACCTGAATGAGGTTGCGACATACTGGGTGAAAGCTCTCAGGGAGTAGATTCCAAAACTATAATCAGTATATCCAGTTGTTTCGCAGGAAAAATTTTACAAGATGCGGAATTTAGTAAAAAGTGATATGAAGTCATAAGGACTTTGAAGCTCTGTAGGGGCCATTTCGGACAGACCTGAATTAGGTTGCGACATACAGGGTGAAAGCTCTAGGGGAGTAGATTCCAAAACTGTAATCAGTATATCCCGTTGTTTCTCATGAAATTATTGACAGCTGGTGGAATGTAGTAGAAATTTTTATAAGGTTACTTGGACAAGACTTCGAAACTCTGTAGCAAATTTTAGAAGTTTTTTATTTTGTAAAAAAAAAATTTAATTTCTTATTTTAATTTTATAGAAAATTTGTAAAATTATAGGAAGTTTTTAAAACTTTAAATGTTCTCGTTTGATTTTTATATGAAATTTAGAAAATATTCCTTTTTTATACGTATGAGAAAATTTTAAATTTTAAAATTTCTTTTTTTAGGAATTTTTGTTATAGGAAATTTGTGATTTCCAATTTTATTCAGATGTTAGGAAAAATTTTTTATTGGATTTGTTAAAAATTTTTGTTTTTGAATAGAAAACTTTTTAAAATTATTTTTTATAGAAAATTTAAAAAACCTTTTTTACAGATAATTTAAATTTTTTTTTATTTTTATAGAAAATTTTAAAAATTTTCTATTTTTAACTGAACTTTTAAAATTTTTCTGTTTTAAAGTAAAATTTTAAAAAATTTCATTTTAAAAATTAATTTTTTATAGGAATTTTTATAGAAAAATTTAAAAATTTTCTATTTTAATGGGAAAGTTTTAAATTTTTTTTAGTAAATTTAAAAAATTTTAATTTTTTTTAGAAAATTTAAAAAATTTTCTATTTTTTAAGAAAATTAAAAAAAAATCTTAAAATTTTCTGTTTTTATAGAGTGTTTAAAAAACTTTCTTATTTATAGGAAGTTTTAAAAGTTTTTTATTGTTATATATATTTTAAAAATTTTCTGTTAGAAAATTTTTAAATTTTTCTGTTTTTCTAGCAAATTTTCAACTCTTATAGAAAATTTTAAATTTTTTTTAATTTTATAGGAAATTTTATACTATTATAGAAAATTTAAAAAATTAATATATTTAGAGGAAATTTAAAAAATTTTATATTTTATATTTAATGGGAAATTTAAAAAAAATATATTTCTATAGGAAATTTTAAAAACTGTATATTTTTTTAAATGAAATTTTACAAATTTTATATTTTATTTCAAAACTTTCTGTTTTTATAGGAAATGTTTATATTTTTATAGGAAAATTTTCATTTACATACAAATTTTGAATATTTCCATTTATTAATGATATTTTGAAAATTTCTAATTTTTATAGATTTTTGCAATGTTAAAGAAAATTTATAAAATATATTTTGAAAAAATAAAAACCAAACTCAACTGTCACTTTTGCTCGAAATACTAAAAGACTTACAAAAATGTAAAAATTATCTATTTGTATCACGCGCTTTCGCTTTGTAGAACCCCCATTCAGGTCTGTCCGAAATAGCCCCTACAGAGCTTCAAAGTCCTTATGACTTTATATTACTTTTTACTAAATTCCACATCTTTTTCCTGAGAAACAACTGCACATACTGATTATAGTTATGGAATATACACCCTTAGAGCTTTCACCCAGTATGTCGCAACCTCATTCAGGTCTGTCCGAAATGGCCCCTACAGAGCTTCAAAGTCCTTATGACTTCATATCACTTTTTACTAAATTCCACATGCTGTCAATTTTTTCCTGAGAAACGACTGCATATACTGAATATAGTTTTGGAATCTACTCTCTTAGAGCTTTCACCCATTATGTCGCAACCTCATTCAGGTCTGTCCGAAATGGCTCCTACAGAGCTTCAAAGTCCTTATAACTTCATATCACTTTTTACTAAATTCCACATGCTGTCAATTTTTTCCTGAGAAACAACTGCATATACTAAATATATTTTTGGAATCTGCTCCCTTTAAGGTTTCACGCAGTATGTCGCAACCTCATTCAGGTGTGCCGAAATGGCCCCTATAGAGCTTCAATGTCCTTATAACTTCATATCACTTTTTACTGAATTCCACATGCTGTCAATTTTTTTCTGAGAAGCAAATGCATATACTGAATATAGTTTTTTAATCTACTCCCTTAGCGCTTTCACCCAATATTTCGCAACCTCATTCAGATCAGTCCGAAATGACCCCTAGAGAGCTTCAAAATTCTTATGACTTCATATCACTTACTAAATTCCACATGCTGTCAATTTTTTCCTGAGAAACAACTGCATATACTGAATATAGTTTTGGAATCTACTCCCCTAGAGCTTTCACCTGGTATGTCGCAACCTCATTCAGTTCTGTTCGAAATGTCCCCTAGAAAGCTTCAAAGTCCTTATGACTTCATATCACTTTTTGCTAAATTCCACATGCTGTCAATTTTTTCCTGAGAAATAACTACATATACTGATTATAGTTTTGGAATCTACTCCCTTAGAGCTTTGCAACGATATATCGAAACCCTATTCAGGTCTCTTCGAAATTGCCTTTTTGGTGCAACAAATATGCGCCTATATAATTGCACGTAGCTCTTAATAAAAGTTTTTTATAAAATTTATTTAACAAAAAATTATAAATTCTGATTGTTTTTACTTAAATAATCCTAATTTTTTATACTTTTGTGTTTTTTCTACGAAAAAATCATATGTTTTTAAATTCAGCTATTTAACAGTGCCCTGTAATGTTATTAACATTTTTGTGGGACGTATTTAACTTGACGAATTTAACTTCACACACTTTCATATATATAGTACAAGTTCTTGATTAGTTACGTAAAACTCTAAAGCTAGCTGACCGATTTGGATCAAAGCTTTGGCAATGATTGCTTTGTCAATCTATACAAGCTTTAGGATGATAGGTTATACACTCCAAGCTTTAGATACATAATAGCTTTTAAATGGATAAATATCAGGTCTACATTAGTTGCTAACGTATCATTGCTTTGTCGGAAAAGTAATTAAATATTTACTTATGTATGGGCAAATCCTGCGTGACGGACCATACATTTGTACGGATTTTGTTGTACTTAAATGAATCGCATTGTCGTTATACACGACATATATTTGCACATATTTTAAAGAATATTAGCCCATCGATAGTGCTATCGAATGGCATTTGTTAATTTACGTACTTGTTTTCGAGGAAAAAGATATTCGCTTTTAAAGTGCTGTTACGGACGCTAAAAAAATGGAAGTGACTTTTTTTCAACACGCGTTTCTGCAATTTTTACAAAATCGGTCATAGTAATAAAAAAATTGGAAATACATTGAAGATAGAGGAACATCAGAGGATTAAAAAACAGCAGTATCGCCAAAAATCCATAAATGAACTGTTGCGGACGCTACGTGACGGACGATACAGTTTTTACTTGAATGTTTTTTATTATGAAAATTCATATTTCATATTTTTTAAGGGTTAATAAATCAGTGAAAATAATGGTGTTATTTGTTCCCGAATTTCATCTCCTTCTTTATTTTTGTGGTTAAAAATGCGATTTTTGGGCACAATTTAATATTTCACAAAACGGCTACATACATATATTTTGTTAAAGTTTTACACTTTTTACATAAAATTGTTCGTCCCAAGAAAAAAAAATTCAAAAGCATCAAATTTGCCCCACTGTATGTTTCTTTTTTAACACCTAATACCTCAAATTTAATCTGTGCATATAGACAGTGTTATTGTTTTATGAGTAAGACAGGCATGTGTTCGTAAATTTTGTTATTTAATAAATATTATATTTTAAAAAATATATACTGTGACGGACGCTACACACTTTACTATACATATTATTCTGTAAAATGCTATATATAAAATCTATATATTTTTAGCCTAATGTAAAGCATACAAAAAGTTCTCTTTACGAACCAAGTTCAATTGGAGAAAAAAGAAAAATTGTACTAGTCAAATTAAAAAAACCTTTAATTTTGTGACGGACGCTACACTTGACGTTATTTATATCACTCCAATTACATTTACATCTTTTAGATCTAATTGTATAAAATTAAGCAAACTTTGAGCCCCTGCTGAGACTTGATCACTAAATGGATGTTTTTGCGGTTTTTATGAACTTTTATAAAATCTATTATTTAAAAAAAATTTATAAAAATTTGGGATGGGTGCAAATAAAGACCTGCCATTGACGAAGAGAGCAATCAAAAATTGTATACATTATATATTATAAAGGATTAATATATGGTAAATTTTTTCATAGACACAAATAGTGATTTTAACAGTTTTAAAGCTTTGTCCTTGGTTTAATGTTTTTTGGATTCGCCAATATCTGAAGTTAGTTGACTAATTTAGTTAAATAGTTCATCAATAATAATTTGGGATGTATTGTTCTTCCGATCTGTGCAAGTCTTAACTTCTGATGACTCTTTAATTAATTAATTACATGTTCTTACAATGTACATAAACTCCTAGTAAAATATATAGATTTTTAACCGATTTTAGGGCCAAATCACTTCTAAATTTTTGTGTTTTGGCGATATATCAGGAATATTTACTCAAATCTGATGTGTAAAACCACTTTTCTCAAAATATGGTCTCATAACGGGTATAGTTTTACATTTATAAGCATTTCGTTGTGCTTAATCGTTTAATTCGAATTTGATGTGGAAAAATTATTTCGAAATTTATATGTATTATGAAATTGTGGTATTTGAAGGTTAGGTCAACATTAGGCAAAAAACGGATAGCGATTGAATGGAAATTAGCCATTAGTTTTGGGGTTATTCCATTTATCCCATGAAAATTCATGTCCCTTAAAACGCGCCAAAAATTGTATGTTGTAAATTAACAAATTTCAAAATTAGACATGACTTAATTAAATGACTCGTAAGCATTGAATACTTCAGTTTTGCTTAAATATAATCGAATTTACTTAGTTTTTTTTTCATGTTGGAAAATGGTACATTTTCCTCAGGTCGGTTTCAAAAATCATTTTTAATTTTTCGAAAATATTGTTCAACAAATATTACAAATTTAGAATTTACTCACCAGTGAGTTAAAACAGACAAATGGGAACATACATTATATCCAATAGACTTAGAATAACTTCCTAAGTCTATTTAACGATGAAAACCTTATAATCAAAGTACGGGTCGCAATTCTAAAGATAATTTGGCTATTGAAAATGAGACAAAAATCACTTAAATGCTCGTAAATCTGAAGATAATGACAATTTTGAGTTTTTTTTTGCATACGGAATTCCTATAAAACCTGGCATCAAATGGCAAAATTTCGTGCATAAAATCATAAATGTAAATATGTAATTACATATGGTCATTTCCTGAGGTCCTGAGAATGTTCGTACTCTTTTGATTTACAAAAATATAGAAAAAAAATCGTTCTAGTATTTTTTTTTGTGATTCGATAGCATTTTGGTAGCTCTATGTTTAGTGTAAAAGATAAATTTCACCGGGTTTAAGTTTTCATGATAATAGTTATAAACATGTGGTTCCGAACTTACGCAAAATAGAAGTCAACTTTGGCTGACAATAGTTTTTTTTTCCTGTTTTTTTTTATTTATTGAATCTTTATTTACCATGAACTAACAATAAGTAATAAAATCTTAAAATTTAAAATTCTTAATTATAGAAATCTATTTGCAACTTCATAATTCTTTGCGTGAGTAGGATTTTTTTCATTATTAAATCCACCTTCTTTAGCTGTTGTACATGTTGCTAGTATCCCTGAGTCGGATATGGCAGCTACCGTATAGTATATTTCGAGCTAGTGGATTTGGGTGGCATGCCAATTTATTTACATAATTTTAACAACACGCTTCGATATTTCTGTTTTAACAAACGGAATTTCAAGGTCTTTGTGTAAGCTGGTTTTTAATATAATTATTCTTAAAAGTTTATTTTGCCGCCTTACAGTGTGTTGCATAGGACATATAAAGTGGACAAAATTCATGTTATAATTTTCAATTTTATTTTGCAAAACATAAACAACACTTCCAAATCCCGAATTCCGAGAAAAGGTTGTTTGTCAAATTAGGAATAGATGAGTTAAATCGGTCAGAAATCATATTTTTAATACAACTTTTCCAAACACTCAATTTGAATTTAGTGACTTAGTACCAAATTGCAGTAGCATTGTGTAATATTTTCAAAATTTTTGTGATGGATATTAATAATGAGGTGAATAATGTCTGGCAACTCTCGTGGAAACGTCAATTTTTTTTAAGTGGTCTAATAAGATTTTTTTAATTAAACAGTTAAGTGTTTTAAAAACAATTTAAAAAGTTATTTTCATTGCTTTTAACTAAACAGTGATTAAGGTATTTAAAAACTATCAAGAATGCTTAAATTAACTCGTCGTAGTATCAAAAAAGCAATTGATATCTGTGGCCAATGCAAAAAAGGAGTTGAAGAAGAAGAAAACTCAATACAATGCGATAAATGCTCAAACATCTACCATATATTATGTACAAAGTTAAGTAAAAAACAATTCAATTACTTTGTTAATCATGAAGAAGAAGATTATGTGTGCCATGTATGTAACAATAAGGAAAATGGAGAGAATGTGAAGTCGGAATTAAACGTCATAAAGACACAATTATTAAAATTGAGCTGATACACTGCAAGTTCATGTCGAAATAACTTGATCAAAATATAAAGGGTGTTGCAGAAAATAAAAAAAAAATAGATATAATACAGAAGGAAAATAAGGTTTTGAAATCTGAAATAAATGAGTTGAAGCAAACGGTCAGATTTGTAAATGATGATCTCGCAAAAAACGATTGTTTGGTTAGTGGCATTGAAGTACCAGACAATACCAATACAATTGATGCTGTTATTAACGTGATGAAATCCGTTGAAATTGATTTAAGAAAAGATGAATTTGATAATGCTTACTTTATTGGCAAAAATAATAATTCTAAGCGTAAAATAATTGTAGCAAAATTAAATTCTAAAGCTTCGAAGCAGAAAGTAATGTCAGCCAAACCTAAATTTAATCAAAAAGAGGAAACACAATCGATTTTTGTAAACGATTTCCTCTGAAGGGAAACACTAAAGCTTTTAAATCATGCCAAATCATTGAAATCTGTGGGTTATCGGAGAGTTTATGCCTCAAACGGAAAAGTATTTGTAAAAATGAGTGAATTTGTTGCTACTGATGATGAAAATGGAAACGATTATTATATGTCACCATAGTAGATTTTGTTAATTCTTTTATTTTTGCTTAATTAAAAAGATTATTTTATTAATAATAATGAATAAGTATTTTCAATCAATTAATTCTTTTGAAATGTATTTGAATGAAGAATCAAACCTGAATAATTTATGTATTTTTTCGTTGAACATATGAAGCATATCGTCTTTTACGTTGTTTAATAAGTTAAAAACAATAATAGCAAATTTTTGTAAACTACCAACAATAATTTGTATTCAAGAAACATGTCTTAAGAATGAATTGGTTGACTTGTATAATATACCAGGTTATACTTGTACTCATTGTTGTCGAAGTGATGGTTACGGTGGAACGTCGATATATATCGGAGATAACACTCAGTGCTCTGTGGAATTGTGTGAAAGCCAAAATTTTATTGATGCAATAGTAATTTCATTAAACAATCATGTATTTTCTGACAAGCCGTTGAAAATTATGTCGTTTTACAGATCTCAAAAATATAGCTTCGGTATCTTTTTAACTTATATTGATAATATTTTACAACTTTTTGCTCGTTTTCCCTGTATTTTGGTCGGAGATTCAAATATAGATTTTTTGGACTCGTCTGTTTCTGGAGAACTCAAGGAACTTATTGAAACCTACGACTGTCAAAATTGTCATACACTTATTAGTCGACCTGCTAGTGGAAAATCTATAGACAATGATTTTAGTAACTTATATAACAGAATAAATATTAGCTCAGTGGAATGTAAAATTTCTGATCATAACTTTATTTTTTGTGCAGTGAAGTCTAAAATCAAAACATATGACTCTAAAGAGATTATGAACTCTCATTGTGATTACGAGAAAGTTAAACAAATTCTTCGAATTAATATGAATTTCCTTTTTACTACCAGAGATCCATCAAATGATGTAGTAGAGTTTATATCATGTGTCTCTAGGGCTGTTCAAAACTCCACAACTGTGAAAAATAAGAAACAATTTTTGAATGCTGAAATTGCACCGTGGATTAATGGAAACATAAGATCATTAATAAGTCTTAAAAACAACCTTTTAAGGCAAAGGAAAAGTAAATCTAATCTAAACATAGAAGATAGATTAAAACGAATCAGCAAAGTAATTAAAATAGTCACTAGAAACGCAATGAGATCGTGTTATCAAGAGACGTTAGAAAAAGTAAGACATGATCCTAAGAAATCATGGCAGTTTCTAAATCAAACACTTGGCAGAGAGAAGAAATCTAAAATCAAACTGAGAGATGACAATGGTAATTTTTTAAATGAAGATGATACGAAAGCCGAAATGCTTAATCTATATTTTATAAACTCAATACAAGATCTAAAACAACAAATTAATTTTACCCCTGGAGAGAGCATGAATGACTTTAGATCGCTTCGACGACAACGTAACTTTTTTACTCTACAGCATACTGATATTATTGAAACACGAGAATTAGTAGATTGTTTAGATGTGCAAAAATCACCTGGTTTTGATACCATTTCGTGTAAATTAGTTGTTGAATGTGCTGATGAGTTAATTCCACACATCGTAAATATTTTCAATTACTCGATCAATACTTCTTTATTTTCCGAAGTACTAAAAATCCAAAAGATAATTCCAATTCCAAAAGAATTTTCAGCAGATATAGTGAAGAAGTATATTGGTCGATACTTCGTTTTATCCATATTAGACAAAATTTTTGAAAAACTTATTTATAAACAGTTATCTACTTATTTTGAAATGGAAAATCTACTGATAAATGATCAATATGGATTCCGAAGAGGATGCGGTACCGATGAGGCAGTTCTTAATGTCATAAACTATATTTGTAATAGCTTAGATAAGGGTTACACTGGTGTCGGAGGATTGTTCTATGATTTTACTAAGACATTTGATTTAGTAGAACATACAATTTTATTGGAAAAATTGTCTTTCTATGGACTTGCAGGACGTGAACTTGCCTATTTTAAGAGCTACCTCTCCCACAGAAAACAGTATGTCTCTATAAATTCAAAAGATAGTTCAATGCAACATGTAAAGTATGGTTTGCCACAAGGCAGTGTGTTGGGACCACTGCTTTTTAAAATTTATGTTAACGACCTATACCTATGTATGCAGATGATCTGAGGATTTTTTATCCATACAAGCAAGTTGAAGTACTTCAGTCATCCATTGCACACGATGCAGAATTAGTTACTAAGTTTGCAAAAATTAATAAACTGGTCTTAAATTCGAACAAAACGAAGTTTATAAGGTTTAGACCGCATTTGAGCAACAATAGTAATTGTGTGTTGGAAATAAATGGAAGTCAAATAACAGATAATGTCATAAAATACCTCGGCGTGCATCTTCAAAGTAATCTGTCTTGGCAGTACCATATACAGTGTGTTAAATCTAAAATATCTCCACTTGTGGGAATTCTTTATAAACTTCGGTATAAGCTTGATGAAAAATCAAAATTAATGATATTTGAATCATTAATACAAAGTAATATTAATTATTTGTCACTTATTTATGGCCACAGGAGAAATGCTGATTTGAAATCATTGCAGGTTTTGCAGAACAAAGCTCTGAAAAATATTTATAAATTACCTAATTTGTTCTCTACTTTGCTTTTATATAAAGACATAGCACGCAATGTTTTACCTGTTTATGGTCAAGAACAATCATGTCAATGCAACTTCTCGTTTATGTATATAAGGTTCTGCATAACATTGGACACCATACTATTAGACTGCAACTTAAACGAACTTAGTATAAACACAAGGTAAGGATCTTATTTACAAATTGTTAGATGCAGGCTAGAAACTACCAAGCAAAAAATTGAATACAATGGTTTTTTACAACATAATAATTTGCCAATGTCTGTTAAAAATTCAGAATCTATTTCTATATTTAAAAAAAGATTGAAAGAATATTTGCTAGAAAACATTGATATGCTTCTTTTATAATAGTTAATTATGTACATATATATTATAAATCGAATTTTTTACATTTATATAATTTTTTTCTCTCTTATTTTTGAATTCAGAATAATGTAACTACAAATATTAATTATAGTAATAATTGTTGCCAGATAGCCTCAATAATGCCATAATGGCGCTGAGGCCTTAATGTAAATTTGATAAATGTTAATATATTTTTGAATAAACTAAAAAAAAGTACTATTTTTATACCCTTCACCAATAGGTGAAAGGGTATTATAAGTTTGTGGTTCCGTTTGTAATTTTTTTATTAGTGATCGTAGACCCCATCAAAATTATACCGATCGACTCAGAATCGGGAGGAGAATCGATTAAGCAGTGTCCGTCTGTCTGTCTGTCCGTATGTCTGTCTGTCTGTCGGGAGAACAGCAACACCAGGCAGCTTAAATAGGTGCGGAGAAGGAGGATTAAACCAATTCATGATGTATTCCTCAGAGAGAGTGCCAGTCTACTTTGAGGGCTCATAAGACCGAAAATCATAGAAATATTCGACTTTCGGGAGAACGGCAACGCCTGGCAGCTTTAACAGCTGCGGAAAAAAGGATGAATAAGATTTACAACGCATTGCTCAAAGAGAACGTCATTTTACTTGAAGGGCTTATTAGACCGAAGCTCAAGTAATATGCGACTATCAGAAGAACAACAAATGACCCATTTTCGAATATGAAAAAAAACTAAGTAATTATTTTTATATTTTAACAAAATTAAACTATTAAGTACTTACAAGTCTTGAAATGATGTCTTACTTTGCCAGTTTTTGTCCCAAGTAATTTTTCTTGTGGTTTATCCTTGGGCGTCTTGTTAAGGGCTTGAATTTTAGAGGAGAAGTCGCAATGACTCCAAAACTGTTTTATGGATTTCAAATTTTTATGACTTGAAGGGAAGCTGCATTAGTTCACTTTCAGATTTTATTGTCTTTTTTACAAATAAATCTTAAATGGACGAAATGTAGCAAAAACTGTAAATACTCTAATTGTTCCCCATACAAATGGGCTCAAAAACTTTGGGCCCATTGCGCGGGCTCGTATCCTAAAAATAAATCAATAATATTTTGCACACTTCCGATTGACATAATTTGGCCACATAATTTGACTATTAGAAGTCGATCAGAGACAAAAGTTAAAAAACGACCCACCCTAAAGTACATGTCTTTTTATTTAATGTATTATACAAAACTTCTTGCCTTAGTCGCCACGGGTTGCAATCAAAATAGAACAATAAAATTTCATATTTAAATGTAATTATCTATATAAAAAAATTAGAGGGCATGCGTTTTGAAATTCCAAAAAAAAAAACAAAATATATTGTGACGAATTTTAAACTTATCCGTCACATTGTGCAAAGTTCACTGCTTATAATTCTTCCCCTCGATTTCTAGATGTTTCTGTTGGTGTTGTTGTTATTCTGTTTATGTCAATAAGCAGAGCAACATGTTTCTCTTATGTACAGTAAAGAGTATAGCAACATGATTCTCTTTTATCTACATTCTCTCTCTGTCTGTTACTGTTAACTTGAGATAATCTGTTTGTACAATGTATGTGTGAGTGTGTTCTTGATCATGTGAGAATGTAGTGGAACACACATGAACTTTCGTATGCCACATTGTTTGTGTAATCAACTACAGCTGCTCTTTGTTTACGTCTGCAGAAATTGCTAGAAACTCTCTTCTCTACTATATAAAGCCGATGGACGAGTATTGTGGGAACAGTTTTAATTAAGACGCGTATAAAGAGAACAGTGTGACTAAGAGTATTTGTAAAGCAGTTTTGTGAAGTTTGTTTACAGTTTTTGTGAAAGCGTGTTTTAAGTGATTAACTCTAAAGTTAATAAAAGTATTACTTTGTAAAACTAAATAAAGTGTTTTAATTAATTTGATTACGGTTGTTTGCAAAAAGAATTCCTTCCACGTTTTTAAAGGAAAAACGTAACAATATATAAAGGACACCCTATTGTAAACACATGATTTATTAGTGTATAAAGTGATGTTATACACTAATAACGTTGATGTTATCATGCTGTAAAGAGCATAAAATATGCACATTAGTTTATTCTCTGGTACATATTACTAATATATTTATGGTATTCTTGGCTTTTTATAAAATATAATTTGATTACATATATCTTGTATCTAACAAATATTATCATACTTACGTTAAGCCGCTTCTCTGAACACAGATTTTTATATTTACTTAGTATTAAAAATGTTTTTCTTTTTTTAAGGTTAACATATAATAAATTGTTATGCAAAAATCAACAAAGACACCTCGAATAAATAACATGAAAACCAGAGTTAACCAAGTATCATTTCCGCACAATACAGGAATACAGTTTTTATCAGCCCCGAAAGTTTTACACACAGCAAACCAAATGAATCGAAAATATATAAATAACTTTAGAAACACAAACGAAGTTCCAGTTTTGCAATATAATAGGTAATTTTTTTAAACAAGTTATTTGATTACTTATTATCTATATTATAAATAATTGCTCTGTTTATACGAATTTTATATCTATACTAGCCTTATAACCCGCTACTTCGTTAGCGGTACAATTTGAATTGACAAAGTTACAAAATTTGCCAAAATTATTTTTTACTTGCTTATCGATTCCGATATAAATAAAATTATGTATGTACTAGCTCTAAAGATACATATAGGTCAAAATAAGTGCCTAATGGTGCCATTTTCAAAAAAGTTCTAAACACTCCTCCCTTATTTTCGTAGCTGATGCATATCTGATTTCTAACCCAATTTAAATCTTGTTCTTGTCGCTTTTGATTTTGAATATATAGCGTTACAAAAGTTTCTTTTTTTAAACGTTTTTTTACCCCTAGTCGGCCAAATTTAAAAAATACCGAACACGTGTCCTTATACTTTTATTGCTGGTTTTAAATCCATTTTTGTTAATGTTTGTTTTTAACCCCTTAATTGAAAAAAGTACCAAACACCTGTCTTATATTTCTTTAATGTCAATCAATCATAAATTATTATTTTACCTTCATTGATTTAAACTTGTCCCTTAATTTAAAGTGCTGATCTTAGACCATGTTTGTTTCTACCACATTTGGTTTAGAAGATATAATGCCATCGATTTTTCCTTTTTTTCCATTTTAATTGGAAAAAGTACCTAACACTTATTTAAGTTTTCTTCAATGTGAATCGACACGTCAAATTAAATAACCTACCTTTGAATATGTTCCCGTTTCCACCCTTTTGAACCCCATTTACGGTAAAAGTATCAAGCACATGTTTAATATTTTTTGAATACTTATTAATTGTGGCAAAAAGTGAGTCTTTATGTGTATTAGTTCAAAATATATTCAAAAGTACCAAAATATAGTTTTTACCCCTTTTTCACCCTTTTTAGTGCCATTTCCAAAAAAGTGCCGAACACATGTCCCCTTAATTCAACTTCAACATTGTTTTTATCTATGTTAGTTTTGGAGATATGATACTAATTTGTACCATTTTCTTCCCTGTTTTACCCATAAACAACCAAATTTTAAAAAATTATCGAACCCGTGTTCCTTAATTTTTAGTACTGATCATAGACCAATTTCAAATAATCAGGCATTTTCTAATGCCAGAATATAAAACGGATGACATCCATGCTACAACTGTAAATATAATTGAACATAAATTGGCAATATCATCAATATACTGTCCCCCAGGCATAATATAAATTACAATCAATTTCTAAACTACTTTGCAACTTTAGGTCCAAAATTCATAGCTGCAGGTGGCTATAATCTCAAACACACCTTTTAGTGGTCTAGACTTACAACACCAAGGGGAAGACAATTATTCCAAATAATTATTTCATATTAACTAGATTCAAAATCTAGCGGTCAGCCAACATATTGGCCATCAGATATAAACAAAATTCCTGACGTTATTGATTTTGCCGTTACAAAAGAACTAAAACGTAATTCTATAACTGTGATTCCTTCACTTAAACTTTCGTCGGATCATTCTCCAACAATCTTAAACTTGTGGAACACTCCATTACTGAAAGGCAAAATTCTTGTTTTCCAAACAAGAAAACGAATTGATTGAAATATAAAATGTATGTGAGTTTTCATTTCCCACAGAATATTTCCCTTAAAAGTGGAAATGAAGTTGAATCTGCCATCAATATTTTTACATATATATTAAATGGTGAAGTTATAGTATCCACGCCAAAAAATTACTTAAATAGTGTTAATAAGAAAAATAATAAAAGATGTCGAATTTCTCCTAGCCTCAAAATGCAACTCAATCAGTGTCAAAGAAAATTGCGTTTCGCATTGAAAAAACAAAAAGAGTCAAACCTCAGGAACTATTTACATTCCTTAGGCCCTAATAAGGAAAATAACTACAGTTTATGGAAGGCTGTAAAAGGCATGCAATGTCCAGTTGCATATGAATCGCCAATTCGCCTCCAAAATGGCCAATGGGCTAAAAATACAACTGAAAAAGTTGAGGCATTTGCTAATCACAAATAATACTAGGTCCGTCATTGCTACACCCAGTATTGATGAAATGGTTTCCAATCCATTAAGACTTCGCCTTTCTGTAGTGAAAACTGGAATTAAATGCCTTAAGCCAGGGAAATCTCCTGGAAATGATAAAATTGCAACCACAATGCCAAAACTCAGCTCTAAGATTCATTCTTATAATTTTTAAATCCATACTACGTATGGGTTACTATCCAAAAATCTAAAAGTTATCCGAAATTATAATGATACTAAAACCAGGAAATATGTGAGCCAGGTAGCATCTTATCGTCCTATAAGCTTATTATCAATTTTATCTAAACTGTTTAAAAAATTACTTCTGGAATATTCATTAAACCATCTAAATGCAAACGGTAGCATTCCTAACCACCAGTTTGGCTTTAGAAGAAAACATGGCACCATTTTGCAAGTCCGCTGCATTACGTCTCTTATACAAAAAAGTTTTGAGAGCAAGCAGTATTGCTCGGCGTTATTTATAGACATTTCCCAGTCTTTCGATAAAGTATGGCACACTGGTCTAATATATAAAATTGTAACATTACTCCGTGTTAATGTTCACAAATTGTTATATAACTATATTACAAATAGATTCTTCCGAATCAAATCGAAAGACGTCTTCTCATCACGTAAAAAGATTTGTGCTGGTGTACCACAGGACACTATATTAGGACCTCTACTTAATGTATACATCTGATATGTCGACAAGTTCGTTTACCCACACATCTACTTTTGCAGATGATTCAGCCTTCATAAAGGTTCACAAAGATCCTATTATAGTATCACAACGTCTACAATCACATATTTATGAGAAATGGTTGAACAAATGGAAAATTAAAGTGAATCTAACAAAATGTATTCATATTACATTTACGTTAAGAAGAGAAAATTGTCCACTAGTTAATATCAACAATGTTCATATTTCTGAAGAGACAAAAGTCGTTTTGACTTGGGCCCATCATATAGAATCAAAAATCGTGGAAATCAAACTGAAGACTAACAAAATTTATTGGTTAATAAAATCACGGTCTTTCCTAAACCTAGAATTCAAACTCCTCTTGTACGAGGCCGTTATAAAACCAATTTGGGTTTACGGCATCCAGTTGTGGGGTACAGTATTTTCATCTAATGTTGAAAAATTACAGAGAAGACAGTCGAAACTCTTAAGAATAATAACTGGTGCTCCCCATCAGAAACAGCACCATTCATAAAGATTTAATGATTCCCACAGTACGCGAAGAAATTAAGAACTACATTCTCAAGTATTCAACGAAACTGGCTGAACATCCTAATCCCCTTGCAAGGATGAGAACGTTCGATTTAAGCAGATAGATTAATATTTAAATAAAAACTCATATTTGTTATTGCACTGTCAATTATCAAATTTTATTTTTGTATAGGTTAAGATTTTTAATACATATTGTAAATTTCTGAAAAAGAAAGATTCAATAAATAAAAAGACAATTGAAAAAAAGGTATAGAAGGTCGTATATTTTCCGATTTTTGTAATATAAACTAAAAATAAGAATTATTTTTGATTTTTATTTTATTTCTCTCTCTTGTTATTTCTGACTTCCTTAAATAAAAATTGTAAATTGATTTTTATTTTGAAATTTAGAAATAAAAATTACTCTGTGATTTTTAATTTTGAAAATAAAAAATAAAAATCAACATAAAGTTTGTTAGAAGAAAAATTCTTTTGAATATTACACCTTCATACTTTATTGATAAAAAATATAGTATATATACATTATATGATCGATTTTCTCTACAAAGCACATAAAATGTATATTACATTAGTTTGACCCATTGGTGCCAAGAAATTCGATATTACTAAGTCCGTAAACTGGGGTAACAGATAATGTCGTAGTGGTTGATTAGCCTGATCTTGTGAACATAAGGTTTATTATCTGGTAATCTAATGCTATAAAGCTCAAAATATATTTTTCGTCTCTAGTTATCCACAGTAATTATTCATGTTAAAAATGTATAGAAAGTTTTAAGAAATACAATTTTGGGATAAGAAACATTGTTGCCGTTTGGTTAGAGGATATTCCTTTCCAAATGTTTTTCCTTCAGTTTAGTCTATTCCTAAGTCTGATAAGAATTTGTTTACTATTTTTCCGTAAGTATAATGTATATATTTACTTGTCTTCGTATAATGAGATATTTCGGACATTTTTGTAATTTCTGTCATTAGTTTAGCTAATATGTATTTGTTTAATGGGGTATTTACTACTAATATTAACTTTTTGATCTTGATCTCTAGACAAAAAATCACGTTTCTTAATTCTGTTTTAGTTTTTAAATGGTGGTTGAATCCATATTTTATTTCGCATACTTTATCAATGAAATATTAATACTTCATCAGAAGCGTAAAATTCTGCAAAGAACATAAAATTTCAAAAGTTGTTAATAGAGAGATTGTATTTCGTTTAATTCTTATAAATCATGACGAAAATTTTGTTATTTAAATATTTTAAATCAGGTCATGAACAAAATACCTTTTCGGTTAAATTGGTTTCACTCAACAAAAAATCTAAGAATATGGATAGTGCAGTCGAAAATCAGTTCTATATACTTATGAGTACAAAATATTCCGTTATAATTAGCAGGTGTAGTTCAAGTGAGCTAACTAATGTCCAAAAAAGTTAAAATTGAGCCTTTAATTATTTTTATTTACTTAAAACAAAAGCAAAAAATTCTTAACTGATTTTTATTTCTTGTTTAGAAAAATAAAAATCATTTTTTGATTTATATTTTTGGTTTGGTTTGAAAAAACTCATTAGTAATTTTTAAAAAATTAATTTAAATTTAAAAATCAAAATATATTTTTATTTCTGATTTCAAAAATAAAAATTAATTTTAATTGCTATTTTCTGAGAAATATTATAAAAATCAGAAATAATTATTAAAAGTTGATTTAAATTTTAAAACTCATAACACTTACGGTCTCTGATTTGAACAATATTTTTATGTCGAAACATTTTTTATACCCACCATCAAAAAGAATAGGGGTATATTGAGATTGTCATTCCGTTTGTAATTTCCTTAATATTGGCTCAAAAACCAAATTCTGAATCCTTATGAAATTCTAAGACGATTGAGCGATGTCCGTCTGTTTGTCTGTTGAAATCACGATAACGCCTAAACGTAAGGAGCTAGCATACTGAAATTCAGTAAAAAAATTCTTTATTTCTGAGACAATTTTGGTATTGAAATTGGGTAAAATCGGTTAACATTTGACCATAGCTCCCCCATAACCTTGCCTAGGCTAATCGCTTATTTGCTAATTAATAAAAAACTATAATAGCAATGATGATCAAATTTGGTATGCAGAAGTTTTACATAAGCCCTAAGCCCTAGCATATAAAATTTAATCAAAATCGGTTCTCATTTAGCCATAGTTCCCATGAAAAAAACTTACAGAGACAGCCTAAGTTTCACCAAAAAAAAAAACACCTAAATGCCAATAAAACTAAAAGTATAACAGATATAACTACTAAATTAAGCACAAGGAAGTCTTATGTTAATGCCAGACAGTGTGAAAATTGTCACAATCGGTTAACATTTGACCGTAGCTCCCATATAAAAAACTTACGGAAACACAAAAATACAAAAAGAAAAGGGGGTTTATGTCCGTCTGTCCGTCAGATAAAAGCGCAATAGCTCCTTAACTACAAGAGCTAGAGAGACAAAATTTTACAAAAGTATTTTTGATATGTTAATATATGCTCACATTTAGTAAGAGCTCCCATATAACCCTGCCCCGTGAATTTATTTATGCCGATGGAAAGACCAAGTAGAGGAACATTTTTCAAAGCTTGGCCTATAAAATTGGAGAATATTCACACAAGATCGAAGTCCATGGAATTCTAAAATATGCTCGCACTTTGACCTTAACAGTTTGTATCTATAGGCACTTTAAGTATGTAAGAGTCAATGTTATATAAAAACGTATACAAAAAGGATGATTTAAATTATTTAAGTTTTAAAATAATTAAAAAAAACTTCTTAATTGTTTATAAAATGCATTTTAAACATTTACAAAAAATCGTATAGAAATATTTTTTTCAAAAATTACAACAAAGCAAAAAAGCAGGGAAAAACAAAGTTATTGTCACATAATTTTGGATCTAAAAATTGTATATATTAATTATAAGCTGCTAAGTTTTCAACATATGAAGTAGCTCAGTGGAAGAGTCTCCGCCTAGCAGTCGTAGGGGTCTGGGTTCGAGCTCCCATGGGGTCATAAAAAAAGATTGTATTTCGTTTAAAACTATATTTTTTTAAATAAAACAACAACAAAAGAAGTTGTTGTTTTCCAATTGCTTACCCAACTCATTACTTTTCTGCAATTGGTAAGTACTTGCCTCCAATGACATCCCCATGTTAATGTAATGACTTAAACAGTGAATGAGTAAGTAGTTCGTGTTTAATAGTTTAGCTGTTTAACTTATTATTTGGTAATGAAAAGTTTTGCTGGGAATTTTGTGAGAATCGGTCAATAGTTCTTATATATATATATATATATAACATCCCCTTTTTATATCTACAATCAAAAAGATTTGGAGGTACATACATTCAGTATATTTAGATTGCACCTACGAAATTAGTTAGCTATCAATCAATGTTAAGTCCAGACTTTATATACTGTGGATGCATTAGGAACTCCTAACAAAATATAACCGGACTACATTATCCGTAATTGCATTACATTAAAAGAAAATTCCATGAAAGGGTTTAAGATACATTATAGTATTATAACGGTAGTTTTATTCTAACAAAAAATTTGTCAGTTACTCTTTGAATTGGCAAATTCACAACGATTAATGCATTTCTTAGTGTTGCATAACTACAACCGCATCGCATTTAAATTAAATAATAAATTAAAACTGCGCCAAAATTTTAAATTTCTCGTATGCAAGTTAACTTTAATTAAAATAAAATATAAAAATATAAATATAAAATAAAATTTAAAAAAATCGGGATATTTTTCCCGCAAGGGATCAGTATAATTTCCAAAAATCGCCATAATACATTTTCCTTTTATGAACATAGAAATTTTTTATTTAATTTGAGGATTTCGTATTACTAGTGTAAATATTACAAAAATACATTGGATTTTTTAAATTTCCAGTGTTGCCATGATGTGCTGAATTAATCCAAATCTTTTTATGTAAAAATTATTTCTTGAGTTTTTTTTTTTTTTTACCAAATTTCGGGCAAACCCATATGCCCATAAAGGATTAAAGTAGGTTTATATTCATAAAGATCGCTAGATGGCGCTGCTAGATATAAGATATATTTTTGTTTTATGTACCTACTGAGTTTTATTTACATATCATATAGCAATATAAAAAAGGAACAAAAAACAGAAAAATTATAGTTATCAACGAAATTTTCCTTCCTCTTCTTCATTTTCTAATATATAGTCGCGAAAGGTATTGTTTGCTTCTGTTGCTTCCCTATTTAACGTTACTAGTAGTTCAAACGAAATTAAAAGTTTTATCATCAAGTCTGCTAAAATTTTTTCTGTTTTCTTTTACGAATATATTCTAGTCTGCGTCTCCTAATTATTTTATGAAGGGACTCCATGTTTGAAAATTTGGTTAAACAAATATTATAAATTTAAATTTCTCTCATCGACGTGTTAAAATAGATAAATTAAACAAAACTCAAAAAAATTTAGGTCAACCACTTCTCCGTACATTGTATTCTAATTCGTCAAATTTTGCATTATTATGTTAAAATAGATAAATTAAACAAAACTAAAAAAAAAAAAATTGAGGTCAACCACTTCTCCGTACCTTGTGTTCTAATTCGTCAAATTTTGCAAAAAAGTAATTTTTTGCTCATAATTTGAGTAAATGCTTCATAAATCTCATTTTAATAATGTTTATATGGAATAAGGTTCTTTTTTTAAAATTGGGTAGACTTAACCCTTTTTTCCGGGGTCAAAGGTCAAAAATTTGATTTTTGTATTTTTTTATTTTTTAAATACGTAGTATTACTGTTTTATAGATTTCAAGTTTTTATGACTTCAAGGAAAGATGCATTAGTTCACTCTGAGATATCATTATTTTATCTTTTAAAAATAAATCTTAAATAGACGAAATGTAGCAACAACTGGAAATACTCTCATTTTCCCATACAAATGAGCTCAAAACTTTGGTCCCGTTGCGCGGGCTCGTAACTAAAAAATAAATCATTAATATTTTGCATACTTCCGATTGACATAATTTGGCCTCATAATTCCACTATTAGAAGTCGATCAGAGACAAAAGTAAAAAAACGATACGACCCACCCTAATAGATATGTTAATATTTTTGAAAAATTTTTTCAGAAAATTTTTTTTAAAAATATAGAGAAAATAAAGTTAAATGTAGTACAGTAAGCACGTGTTTTTTACGAAGTTTTCGAAAATGTAAAAATCTTTTGGATCTGACTAAATTGGCGAGGTGGGAAACTCTGCTCCACTGTAGGGCCCACAGGTAGATGCGTCCTTAAAAGCCTAACTCATATTTTACTGATGTTCCAAATTTCGTCAAAATCCATCCAGTTGTTTAGAAACTGCAAGGTTGTTACCAAAAAAAACCTCATTTGCACCACTGTGTACTGTAATTTACTGTTATTTATTTTTACTAATCTCTACAAAAGACCCATTGCTACATTGATAATTTAATTATTTTCAGTAAAGAGAAGATAACCAATAGAGTGGTTCGAAAAAAAGTTGAGTCAGTCACCCCCCTAGGATTAAAGATAATGTAAAAATAATTCTAAAATTTTTTTTTTTTATTTTTTTAACCACGCCTACAAATACCGCCCTTTTCGTATTTTGTTAACTGTGTCGCCATCTTTAGTCCGATCATAACACTTTATATATCGCTGTTCACGGCTGTATAAGGGCTACATTTCTCACTTTGTTAGTTTCTAACTACCACGTCATCATTTTTCAAAATTCGATTCGTACCCACCCTAATCGAATCGAGTACAAATCCAGTTTTTTGAAAATTATGACTATAAGTTGACGTGGTAGAAAAAAACTATCAAAGAGAGAAATGTAGCCCTTACAGAGCCGCGAAACCGATATATAAAATGTTATGATCGGACTCAAAATGGCGACACAGTGAACAAAATACTAATAGGGCGGTATTTGTAGGCGTGGTAAAAAAATTATTTTTTTTTTTAGAATTGTATTAACATTATCTTTGATCCTAGGGGGTGACTGACGCAACTTTTTTTTTGTAAAGAAGGCGAACCGCTCTAATAACCAATATGCATGTTAGTAATGTCATCTTTTTGAAACACATAAATAACGGTAATTTTTAAATTTATAGGTGTTGGTTACTTTTAATAGTATCAACAGTCATCACTTATTGACAACACTGCAGCATAATTATCTTTTCTTCTTAAATTTCTTTTTGTTTTTTATACTTATTTTTATTGTTCACTTGAATAAACATTTGAATTAGAAACGATCGTGTTTTATTTAACTTACAAAGGTTATGGACCCAGATCCGCTCGTTTGAAAGAAATAACTGAAATAAATATTTAATAAAATAAAAAACTGAAAAATTAATTCTGTGGCCAGTGTGGAAAAAATCAATGGAGAAAATTACGCGACATGCTCAACACAAATTAAAAGCCTGTTAATTACGTTAGACCAGTGGGACGTTGTCCAAACTACATGTCAAGTGGAAGCTGATAAACAGGCAAGTTGGAATAATTTGGACCAGAATGCTCTTGCGATGATTTATTTGAGTGTTATTAATTTGGCCCGATAAACTCATTCATATTAAGGACTGTATAACATCAAAAAGTGCATGGGATTCCTAAAGTGGGCGAACACAGCATGTAGAAAGGTAAATCTCTTTCAAGTTAAACCCTGGTGAAAAAATTTCAGCACTTTTCGTTTTTAGTTCAAAGTTGATGGTGGTGAGTCTGAATTTGCGCTGCAAATATAATAGTAAACAGTGAGCAGTGGATTTTAGACAGCGGCGCTTAATCCTACATGTGCCGTAGCAGAAATTTATTTACATCATTTCAACCGTAGAAACAGAGAATCGTCTTGCGTCTGGTGAAACTGTGTATGTTGAGGGGAAGGGAACAGTGATGCTAAAATCGACGTTTACAAATATAAAACTTATAAATGTGCTTTATGTTCCTTGTCTTCACTAAAATTTTTTGTCTATAAGTAAGTTCATAAAATTTGGTTAGTTTTTCTGGGAACAGCGCGAATATCGTAAGCAAAATAATGTTTGCTGTAAAAGAGAATGGTATATTTTTTGCTAAATTAAAAAGTTTAGCAGTGGCAGAATACGTGTGTGGCGCCGCAACAGAAAATGACTTTATTAAATGGCATGCTCGATTCGGTCACTTAAACAGCAAAGATTTACATATGTTAAGCAGCAAAGGTATGGTGCGAGGTTTAAATTAAAAGTTACCGGAAAATTTTAAATGTGTAACTTGTGCTGTTGGAAAAATTTCATCAAAACCATTCAACTTATATTCAAATGTAAATAGGAAAGCAGTGCCATTTAGGGCCATTTAGGGTGAAGTCACAAGGCGGTGCATTATATACGATACGCACTCTTGGCAAAATGTCCCGCTGTATGCTACAGCAATCTCTTCTACCTCAAAATTTATGGGCAGAATCCATAAGTACATAAACATATATAAGAAACAGAAGCCTGACAAAAATTCTTGGTGAAGTGACACCAGAAATTTAATATCGACTATCAAGAAACGTTTGCACCGGTTGTACGCCACTCCACTATTAGAGTTATCCTGGCAATAGCAGTTTAGTATGAGTTACTGGTGAGACATATAGATATTGTGGCAGCATATTTGAATGGCGAACTTGATGATAATATATATATAGAACAACCTCCAATGTTTAAAAACTCAACTTATTCCAATAAATTCTGCAAATTATTTAAGGCTTTGTATGGCTTACCTCACACAGAAAGAGAGAAGAATAAGAAGGTTTCACGTATTCTCTTGGAGATGAAGTTCCAGAGGTGTAATAATGACAATTGCGTATATTTTCGTAGAAATGGTGACTCAGTTAGTATCATTACGTTGTATGTTGACGAAACAGAGATAAACCATATAATTACAAATCTAAATCAGTATGTTGAAGGATTAGATATTGAACGAGATCACCAAAGTGGTCCGATGAAAAATTCATCTAAAACGGTGCACCCAAGAATTACTTAAGTCCTGGAACATGGTCAACTCTAAACCTGCATCCACCCCATGGACAAATGGGACTATTTTGAAAAAATGTGATGGTGAAAATTGTAAGTGAATCTGAGGGAGTATTAAAGTTTGATAGGCAGCTTAAATTACTTAGCAGTTATTTCCAGTTAACTCTCACCCTCATGCAGAACACATGCAGGCAGTCAAGCATTTGTTAAGATATCTTGTAAAACACACAGATGTCTATATATCGTATTCCAAAAATCATCCTAGTATTTCGTGCTTTACTAGTGCTGATGAGGGATGTGACTCGTGCGACCGCAAATCATATTCCGATTTTGTAATGTTCATCTCGGATGGTGCAGTCGCATGGGAATCTAAAAAAACAGACTGTAGTCGCTCTAAGTTCAATGAAGGCTGAGGATGTAGCCCTATGCCAAGGTAGTAAGGAAGTTATCTTTACCAGAAGTCTGCTTGCTGAAATCAGATTTGAAGAATTTGTTAAAGAGCCAAAATTAATTTAATGCGATAACCAAGGAGTGAACTTTATGGTTAAAAACCCTGCAGTCCAAAAACGCAGTAAACACATTGACATAAAATTCTACTACATAAGGGACCAATATAATAATGGGTCGATTGATGTCCAATATGTGCGGTCAGAGCAGAATACAGCAGACATTTTTACTAAAACCCTCTCCAAACAAAAACATGTTCAAGCGTGTAAACTTTTGAAAATTGAAATGTAAATTTCTTGTAAATGAAAAAACAATTGTTTTAAATTGATTATAAGTTTAGTTTGTAAATGCACTTGAGTCGATCTGTTGGTTGCTTTTAATAGTTTCAACTGTCATCACCTTTTGACAACACTGCAACTCAATTGCATCATTATCTTTTCTTCTTGAATTCCTTTTTGTTCTTTATATTTTTTTTATTGTTCACTTGAATAAACGTTGAATTAGAAATGGTCGTGTTTTATTTAACTAACAATAGGAAACTGTTCTACTGTTGACTATTTTGAAACATTGAATATTATATTAATTTAATTAAAAAACTGTTACATAGTTTTATCCTTGCTATTTAACGACTTAAATGCTTCAAATATAATTAAAAGGCTTATTATACCCGTCACCAATAGGTGAATGGGTATTATAAGTTTGTGCATCCGTTTGTAATTTTTTTATTAGTCATCGTCTTCTTCTTCTAAAAGTTACACCAAACGACTCAAAATCGGTCCATAAACACATGAAATATCGAAAAAATACCAACAATTTGACGAAAATTTTAAAATATTTGATTGAAACACAGTTATAAATAACAAGAAAAAAATGATACTTCTGGTGTACGAGTGATAACATATTATCAGATTTTAGGAAATGTTTTCCCAAAACACGTTTTTTATGAAAATCGGTCCACAAACAACTATGATAACACTAAAATTGATGTAGCGCAAATTGCCCAAAGTACGTATTATGCTGTTGCACAAGTATATTTGATTTCAAAAACATTAGCTTTTTTAAATTTTCTTATAGTAAATCTAAGTACAAAAGAAAGGCAAAGCAAATAAATGCAAGACAAAGCAAAAGCAAGACAAAATTGTACTCACTTTATACTCTCATATACTATTTGTATTTACTTATTGGGATGTAATGGGATGCAGTTGTTGTCTGGGTTTCCGGCTAACAGGTAATAACTGTATTCAATTCCTACTCACACCTCCTCGTGGTACATCCTGGAAACCTGAGCAACCTAGTTGAAGATGCGGTAAACAACCCGAATGGGATTCTAGGTCAGGGCTAGCGTGAGGGGGAGGTATCTTAGAGTCATTCCGACGTATTTGGTCTAAGGGTCTAAGATAATTGTACTTGGTAAAGTACGAAACTGTAGCGTCTGTTCAACATGTTAGTTGCGGCTGCAAGCGGGCATCTGTCTCGGATCGAGCGGCTCGCTTTACAAACGTGGTTCTTGTCTTTGGACTCATCATCCATCGACTTAGCACTTACGATGTTTTAAGCATGGAAAGAAACAACATTATAGAATATATTACTCCAAGGGGTAATCAAGCGAGAAATCCCCCTGCTACGGCAGCTGGCACAAGGATTTTGGAGGTGCCTAATCTATGCAAGAACATCCTGATGAATGAAACCAATTCTATCCAAAGAAATCGAACTATAAAAACTAATATAGGCATGAAAGAAAGTTTAAAATTTGCGACATGGAACGTACGCACGCTATACGAAACTGCAAAACTAGAACAACTAAGGCGTGAAATGTTTGATTATAAAATTGATCTGCTGGCGGTGCAAGAAGCTAGATGGACAGGACAAGGGGAAGTTCGGAACGAAAATACTGTGTTTCTTTACTCCGGTCGCCCGGAGGTGATGAGCATAGTAGGGGTGTTGGCTTTCTGATGACTAAAAGAATACCTAAAGCCATGATAGCATAGTATCCTATCAATGAGAGGCTAATGGCAATAAAACTTAAGACCAAAGCTCGTAATATGATAATTATCAATGTCTACGCTCCTACTGAAATCCAATCTGAAAACGACAAAGACGAATTTTACGATATATGAAGCTGTTGGATGAACAGTAATGTACATAATTGCGACATTGCTATGATACTGGGCGACTTTAACGCCAAAGTTGGCTCAAACAACACCGGTTTGGAACACTACATTGGTAAGCACGGTGTCGGAGTAAGAAACGACAACGGAGAAAGATTAATCGAACTATGCTGTGAGAGGAAACTGGTGATAGGTGGCACAATTTTTCCTCATAAGCTCCACCATAAAATAATTTGAATATCGCCGAACGGTGTCACTAAGAATCAAATTGATCACATTTTGATCAACTCTAAGTGGCGATCATCTTTACTTGATGTACGCTCGAAGTGCGGAGTAGATATAAACAGCTAAAGTTCGTTTGAAGGCAGCGGCTCTGAGGTCAGAAACGGCAAAAGTCGATCGGAAAATTGATGTTGGGAAACTGGAATCAGAGCGACACCGAACTGCCTTTATAACATCCATAAGGAATCGGCTTCCAGATATTTTAAACAATAACGCCGCAAATATAAACGAAATCGGAAGGTGTATTACTCAGACATACAATGAGGTTGGTCAACAAACGTTAGGTTTTAAAGACCATAAAAGGAAAGTATGGCTCACCCAAGCAACATGGGACCTGGTTCAACAACATAAAACCATAAAAAATGCCAGTCTAAATGCAAACGCTGATGTTGAGGAGCTTAATACAATATACCGTGACCTATCCAACAGATTTAAAAGGTCTGCAAGGAGGCCCAAGAGAATGTGGGTAGATGAACAAGCAAGCCAAGCTGAGTCAGCTGCAAATAAAGGCGACATGATGCCCTTATACAATATATCAAGGGCATTGTGTGGCAAACCTACCTACACCAATAGTCCCATTCTGAGTAGTAGCGGTACACTTCTCTCAACCCCGGATGAACAATTAATACGATGGATGGAACACTTCCAGTCAACATTAAACAATCGCATTGGATTAGAATCGCTGACGGAAGTGCAAAATGAATCCAATCATGACTGTTTATTCAGTGGAATTTCAGACAGCCCACCAACAATACAAGAAGAGAAGAATGAAATTAAAAGCTATAAGCGTAACAAGGCCCCGGGCAATGACAATATATCAGCGGAGATGCTTTTATGTGACGTTGAATTATCGGCGAGACTGTGGCATCCATTTGTGCGTAAAATATGGGAAGAAGAAGCCTCCTGGAATGAAGGTATACTAGTCAAAATACCAAAAAAGGGTGACTCCGAAGACTGCAATAACTACAGGGGAGTAACATATCTTCCAATACCGAGCAAAATACTAAGTCGAGTAATTTTGAATAGATCGTCTGACGCAGTTTCTGAAACACTCCGCGAAAATCAGTTTGGGTTCCGAGAGAATAGATCTTGTATTGATCTAATCAACACAGTAAGAATAGTACTGGAGCAATGTAATGAATTCCGCACCCCTATTTATCTAGCGTTTATCGACTTTATGAAGGCCTTCGACAGTGTCAACAGGTGCTATCTATGGAGAATTTTAGAAAACTGTAACATGGCAACGAAAATTCTGAACTTAATTCGGGCAATGTACGTGGACTTTAAATGCCGGGTTCTACATAAAGGTAAATTGTCTAATCCGTTCGAAGTTACTACTGGAGTAAGACAAGGATGTATATTATCACCTATACTTTTTATCCTTGTCATCGACAATGTAATGCGCACGGCACTGAATGGTAGACGTGGTATCCAATGGACACCATTTAAGCAACTTGAGGACTTGGAATACGCCGATGACGTATGTCTTCTAAGCCAAAGACCAGCTCACCTTCAAGAAAACACTAGAGCTATTACTGTTGAATCTCGGGCAGCTGGTCTGGAAATAAATATTTCCAAGACAAAGATTATGTCTGGTGTGGTGAATTTTGAATAAAAGATGTGAACCGCTTTTTGGTTTTAAGTATAATAAGAATTCTTTATTAAAAATCTTTTGCTTATATGCTAACAATGAGAATTTCTATATGCTTAACTAAACAATTTTACAGTTCAAAATTGCAGACTTGCAAAAATATGGTTTTATCGATTGCCATACACTAGCAACTATAATTTCTAGAGTATCGGATTAATAATTAATAATTAAATGTTTATTTTATTAAATTTCAAGCAAAATCATTTACATTTGTTTGTATGATTGTTTACTCATTTAGTTTTGTGAGTTCATTAGCTTCTGTTAGCGATTGTCTGGATCATTGACTTTTGATTATAATATTACAATTAAAATGTGTCACTGGTACACTACACCCTCAACCTTTCAATTAAAATTTTTATATTATTTTGTTTATCTCACAAAATTATTACAAAATTTTAATTTTTATATTTATGTATACATATTTATGTTTATATACGCATGTCTGGTAGATACAATGTTTTAACAAAATATTAATTCTAATTATTTAATGTATGTATAATTTTTATGTATATAATTATAATTTTTCTTATGTTATTACAAAAATTTTTTTTTTTTTTTTTTTTTTTTTTTTTTTTTTTTTTTGCTATATGCATATTTTATTTCTTATACTTTTTTAACAAATTTTTATGTACAATTTTTGTTTTTCCATTTATTTTTATTTCTACGTTAACATTATCTATGTTGATTATTTCATAAGGACCCTTATAAGGTGCTTCGTTTTTTCTCCTATTTTCTAATTTCATTAACACTAAGTCTCCTACATTAAGGTCTATGCTATTCATTTTCTTATATGACTCCAAAGTCCTATTCTTTTTTGTTGCTTCTATCATTTTTCTAGCGTTTTCTAATGAATTTTTTAGTCTTACTTTTAATTCTTTTGCGTAATTGTCCAAATCATATACTTTATGGTCGGTCATTATGTTCTCACCTGGAATTTCTGTTATTTTACCGAAAATCAATTCAAATGGTGAATAATTTGTATCTACGTGAGGTGTTATGTTATAGGCAAATGTGTAGTAAGGTATCCAATCACTCCAATTATCATCATTTACAAATGACAAAAAGTATTCATTTAATACTCTATGATTTCTCTCTACTGTACCCAAGGTTTCATGATGATAGGGTGTTGAAATTTTGTGTTCTATTTTTAACAAAGTACATATTTCTTTCATTAGGTCATTTACAAACTCTGTGCCTCTGTCTGATTTTAGCGTCTTAAATATGCCATACTTCAATATTAAATTTTCTGTTAAACACCTTGCAATTGATTTGGCTTCCTTTGTTTTCATTGGTGCAGCTATTATGTATTTGGTCAATTCGCATTGCATAGTCAATATATAGCGATAGTCTTCAGAAGGTCGTAACGGTCCAACTGTATCTATAACTACAGTGGAAAAACTATCTTTTGGTGTGTCCGTGATGCATAGAGGTTCTCTGGTGTGTCTTGTTTGTTTGTTCCTCTGACATCGATCACATTCTAAAACGAACTTTTTTACCATCTTGAACATATCCTTCCATATGTATTTTTGTTTCAATTTGGTTAAAGTTTTTCTTACTCCGAAATGTCCTCCGCATGGTGTATTATGGTAGATTTCTATTAATTCTTGCTTTCTTGTATCATCTATTATTCTTTGAGGATTATCATACAACATTATTGCGATATTACTCTCTTTATTTCCATTAATTCTTGTTTTAAATTTCTCTATGTTTATTCTTTTAAATATTTCGTCACCTTTCTCTAGTGCGAATTTTACACAATTTGTTCTGCCCAAAACAGAAGGTAGTTTCTCCAACATATTATCTAAATAATAGGGATCATCGCTACATCTGACGCGCGTTTCATTTAGAACAGAATCAGTTTCAACATGCATTTCTTTTGTTACGTTTTCTAGTACAAACTTCAATTTCCTATTACGTTTTATATCGTTTATGGATGTGCAGTCCCAAATCTTGAGTTGATCAGGCTCTTCAGAAACCACATCTCCATTTTCTTTGGATCCATTTCTCTTGTTTTCGTTTTTCTTGTTATTTTCCTCATTTTGAATAATTCTTTTCTTCATGCCTCTGGTTATTACTAGCGATTTCTTTACTGTTTCATCAACCATAACGGGAATCATTGTCTGTAACATCTCTGAGTTTAGTTGTATCCTAGATAATGCGTCTGCATTTGTATTGTTGCTTCCTTTTTTGTATATTATCTCAAAATCGTAGTCCGACAATTCTATACGAATTCTAGTCAACCTCGAGTTTGGATTCTTATGTGAAAACAATGCAACAAGTGGGCGGTGGTCTGTCATAATTATAAATCTTCTGCCATAAAGGTATGGTCTAAAAAATTGTATACCCCAATGTATTGCGAGTAATTCTTTTTCAATTACCGGTTTATTTTTCTCGTGTTTATTGAGTGAACGGCTTGCAAAGGATATTGGTCTATCATGTCCAATTTTCCCCTGTGACAATACAGCTCCTAACGCAATGTTAGATGCATCCGTAGTTAAAATGAAAGGTTTTTCAAAATCTGGGTATTGCAAAATTGGTGGACTTATTAGTTTTTCTTTTAATGTCTCAAATGCCGCTTGGCATTGTTCTGTCCAGACAAATTTTGCACTTTTCTTTAACAGACTATTTAGACAACTCGTTAAGTTTGCGAAATTCTTTACAAAACGTCTATAATAGTTGCAGAATGCTACGAACCTTCGTACGTCGTCTGAGTTCTTTGGTACTGGATATTTTGTTATTGCCTCAAATTTTTCTGGATCGGGTTTTATTCCTTCCGGTGTTATTAAATGTCCGAGATATATTACTTCTGATTTTAAAAAGCAGCATTTATTTGCATTTAGTTTCAAATTATATTGTTGCAATCTATCGAGCACTTTAACAAGATTTGTATTATGATGTTTAACACTACATCCAAAAACTATTATGTCGTCAACATATAAGAAAGCTTCACATTCCAGACCTGACAAAGCTATCGTTAACATACGTTGAAAACTATTTGAGGATATTTTTAAACCAAATGGTAATCTTGTGTATTGATAATGTCCATTAGGCGTTGAAAATGCTGTATATGGACGGGATTGATGATCAAGTTCGATCTGGTGAAAAGAACTTGTCATGTCTAAAGTTGAAAAATACTTTGCTCTGCCCAATTTATCTAGTACATCATCTAAACGGGTTAATGGAAATTTGTCGTTAATAATTTTGTCATTTAGCTTTCTGTAATCAACAACTAGTCTCCATTTTTTTAAATCCTTTTGTCCCTTTTTTGGCACTAGTAAAAGTGGAGAGTTATATGGGCTAATAGATGGTTCAATTATATTTTCTTGCAATAATTTTTGTACTTGAGTATTTATTTCTTCAGTTTGTGCTTGAGGTATTCGATAGTTTTTTATGTATACTGGACTATTGTCATTTGTTTCTATTGTTTGTTTGTAGAAATTATTAGTGGTTAGATGCTCTCCTTCTATGTGGAATACATCTTGGTATTTTCTCAGTACTGTTATGAGGTCTTCTTTGATGTCTTTATCTAAGTCGTTCAGGTTAAAATTACTTAGTAATTTATCAAATCTTTCTGATGAATGCAAATCTTCGTGATTTTGTTTATTAGTTGAAAAAATCTCGTAATTTCTCAATGGTATGGTTTCTACCTTTAAATGCTGTATAGTAGCTACTTTGTCCGTAACATTTAGCAATCTTATGTGTTTATTTCCTTTTCTTGGTACTATTGTGTTCGCCAAAAATACACCTTTAATTATTTCTCTATTAAGAACCACTGAATCTTCAACTATTTCAATATTGAAGGGTAAGATCAGCTCGGTTCTCTGGGGTATTGTTATTTTATTAATTTTGAAAGTGTTATCATATATTGGGATAGTTATATTTTCGTTATTTATGTTAAACATAAGTACATAGCTGTCATAATCTATATTGCATCTATGTGTTGTTAAAAAATCTCTTCCCAGGATTCCGTCGGTGTTTATTGGAAAATTATTTTCAACAAGTTGTATTTTGTGTTCAATAATTTCATTGTTCGTTTTTATCTTTATGTTTGTTGACCCCAAGGATTTTATGACATTATCCGAGATACCAGTCAAATTGCAATAATCATATTCGTTTTGTTCGTGATTTGTTAGAAATCCCGCTTTACATAATGAAACATCTGCTCCTGTATCTATCAAAAATGTAAGTTCATTTGGTTCGTCTACTATATTTAATTTTACATAATTTCTCAGGTTTGAAGATACGCAATATATTCTTTTAGTTTCTAATATATTCCCTGTGGAGGTTCCATTTGTGTTACCTCCGGGGGTGAGGAGTTTCCCTGCTCTTGTATGTGATTTACATTACGGCTTCTATTATTAACATTCCATCTTCCTTGAACAATATTGCTTTGGTTCGGGTTGTTATATCTTTGATTGTTGTTATTTGTTCTATTATTTTGTTGACCATTGTTGTGTCTCGTATTATTGTTGTTGTTTTGTAGTGGTTTTGAACGACACATCCTTGAATAGTGGTTTAATTTATTGCAATTGTGGCACTTCATGCCTTCCGCGGGGCATCTGCTACCATGACTGCCTCCACAATTTCTGCATTTTTGTTGTTGTCTGTAGTGTGTTCCTTGACCGCTGGATACTTTCTGGTGAAATATTTGTTTCTGTGCTGTTCGCGATGTGACTTGTTCCGCAATTTTAACTGCCTCATTGAAAGTTTTGACCTGACTTGCGTCAATTGTAGTTACAATCTGGGCATCTGTCAGACCATTCATAAACGCGTTAAATGCTATTTTATTGTTTGTGCTGATTATGGAGGATCTATAACTTTCTCCCTCCTCAGATATTTGTATCTCGTTCAATTCAGTTATGAGGTTTTCTATTTTGTTAGCGAAACCTAAAATGTTGCCATCTCTCTGAGTGGTGCGATTTATTTCATTTAATATGGTATTTGAAGTTTTTAATGGCTTATAGGTTGCTTTTAAACTTGCTATTAATTCTGTTATCGATGTGGGCACTGATGTTTGTTTCAACCTGTTTTGCACTCGCAATTCTATTCTTGATTTAAATATAAAACTGAAGAAAGATGCACTTTTTTCTTCTGGAATAGTCAAAGTTACTGTTTCCAAATTTGTAACGAAATCATTTAGTTCATTGGGTTTACCGCTAAATTTGGGTATCAATTTTGTGATAATGGATAACTCATTAATGTCCAAATTCGCCATTATTACGTTTTTTATTTGACTCTGTTTCTTTTCCCTATGTTGCTCTAATAAATCTAAAGCTTCCTTTTCTAATGTAATTAATTTTTCTAATATTGTATTCCCTTCTTCCGTCTTGTCAGTCAATTGTTCTTCAATATTCTTTCGTATGTTTTGGACTTCTAAGATCTTCTCATCTATTGTTTCTACAGTGTATGGTCTATTTAATGTTTTCTTTGCATTTATAATTATTTGCTCCAAGGGCTTCAAAATATTCATGGTAAATTTAAATTTCTACGTATATCTCTTACTATTAATTTTATCAATTTTACAATTTTTAATTCTATTATTATGGTTATTATAATCAATGGAGTTATCAAAATAGTAAAAATTATCCAACCAATTATTTTATGGTATAAATTCTTTATCCAACTTATGAGTTTGTTACACAAATCATTTATCCTATTCATTTTACCAAAATGAAAAGTTATCTTTTGTGCGTAAAAAGTTATAAATTTGTTCCTGAATGATTTTATTTATTTTATTTAATCCGTCATCAATTGCGTTAATAATACTTATTTTTATCCATAGTACTAATAAGTATGCTATGGTTGCCAAAATCAACAATGTTATTATTATTGTCAAAAGCAATTTATTCATCTTATTTCTTTTGTTTCAGTTTCTTACAGATTTTTCTTTTTGTTTTGATTTGTAATTTTAAATTATTTATTTGATTTAAAATTTCACTTTGATGTTGGGTATCATACGCTACCATTTGCTGTAATACTCTAATTTGTTTTTTCATTTGATTGATTTTACCCCCTCTTGATTTTTTCACGTTGGGTAAAGGGAATATCGGGTACACCGCTTCCTTCTCAGGCTTTGTCTTCAGCTTCTTGGGCTTAGGACCCGCCTCGAGGATTGCTGGCTTCTCCTCCTTTCGTCCTTCCCGCAATAATCGAGCCCAATTTTCTTCTGCTTCCTTCAAGTTTTGGAGGACCTCCTCCCACGTCTCTGTCATAGGACCTGTTTTTATTTCTTTTTAAAATTTCAATAGAATCCTGCTAAGCATAAGCTGTGTATGCAGGGTCTATTGTCCTGTTCCTTGCTTCTTTTAATTGGATTTAGCAAATTTATATGCTGTGTTTATCCAATTTTAAAGCAATTGGCAGGATCGCCATGTGGTGAATTTTGAATAAAAGATGTGAACCGCTTTTTGGTTTTAAGTATAATAAGAATTCTTTATTAAAAATCTTTTGCTTATATGCTAACAATGAGAATTTCTATATGCTTAACTAAACAATTTTACAGTTCAAAATTGCAGACTTGCAAAAATATGGTTTTATCGATTGCCATACACTAGCAACTATAATTTCTAGAGTATCGGATTAATAATTAATAATTAAATGTTTATTTTATTAAATTTCAAGCAAAATCATTTACATTTGTTTGTATGATTGTTTACTCATTTAGTTTTGTGAGTTCATTAGCTTCTGTTAGCGATTGTCTGGATCATTGACTTTTGATTATAATATTACAATTAAAATGTGTCACTGGTACACTACACTGGAGGCTATGGCGCAAACCCGTCGCCACACATCAATGTGGATAACGAGGGTATTGGATGTGTAGGTACCTTTAATTATCTTGGTAGTTTGGTATCTACAAAAGGTGGCGCCGATGAGGATATTGAATCGCGTATTAATAAGGCAAAATCTGCATTCGGCATTCTCCGAACTATATGGAAATATCGGCAAATATCAACAACAACTAAGTTACGAATATATAACTTGAATGTCAAGTCCATTTTGTATTACGGCTGCGAAACTTGAAAACGCACAAATACCATCGATAAACACCAACATTGCTCGACAAGCGCTTCGTTGGAACCCACAAGGAAGCGGCCGTCGTGTTGGTGCACCTGCTAGAACGTGGAGAAGGTCAATTGATGCGGAGTTACAAGCAGCAAACTATTCATGGAATGATGTATGCCTAACATCTCGCAATAGAGTTCGATATAAAAGGATGTTTGAGGCCCTATGCTCCACTGGGAGTCAAGGATAACAGAAGCATTTCTCACTAGAAACAAATCAAAGTAAATTTTGTATTTGCTAATATACTGTAAGACTTACAGTGGAAGTCTAAGATAGACACAAAGAGAGCAGAGCAAAAAACAAAAGTCGTGTTGCCGTTTTTTTTATATTTTTTAACTTAAATTTGTATTATTTTTCATTATGTTGTTCTCATGTTTTAAAAAGAAAGAAGTTTTCTCTTCCATTTTTCGATAGCAAAATATGTCTATAGAAATTGTTTCTATAGAAAATTATTTCTATCGAAATTTTTTTATAGAAAAATATTTCTATCGAAAATTTTTCTATAGAAAAATATGTCTATAAAATTATATTTCGATAGAAAATTTTTCTATAGAAAAATATTTCTATCCAAAATTTTTCTATATAAATTTTTTTCAAACATGAGAATTACACAATGAAAAATAATACTAATTTTGAAAAATTATGTTTCATCAGGCTTGAGTTCATTTTAATTTTCAAATTATTAATTTTGAAAATTGGAAAGTAAATTATGGAGAAAAACTGAAAAAATTATTTTTGAACGCGGCTAGTGGATTGCAATTTCTGTCCCGCCACAGGACGTCATCAGCACTTAGCGCCCTCGACCACAGTCGAGTTGTCAAATTGCAGAGATAATCATCAATTTAACTCATTGAGTTTGATCGAACATCACTACGTTTAATTGATTGTGTATTCTCCTATTACTTGTTTTGCTCGATCTTTTCACTTGCCGTTGGCATGTAGAGAAGAACAAGACTTTTTGGTTTGATGCTATTTTTAGAATAGTAACAATGTTAACAACATATGTATGTAAGTAAATTACATGAATGTATGAAAATGCAACGTGCCCTTTGCTTTTAATTATTTGGGAATTAATTATTCGAACTTTAGAATTAATTGAAAAATTAGGTTTCATCAGGCTTGAGTTCATTTTAATTTTCAAATTATTAATTTTGAAAATTGGAAAGTAAATTATGGAGAAAACCTGAAAAAATTATTTTTGAACGCGGCTAGTGGATTGCAATTTCTGTCCCGCCACAGGACGTCATCAGCACTTAGCGCCCTCGACCACAGTCGAGTTGTCAAATTGCAGAGATAATCATCAATTTAACTCATTGAGTTTGATCGAACATCACTACGTTTAATTGATTGTGTATTCTCCTTTTACTTGTTTTGCTCGATCTTTTCACTTGCCGTTGGCATGTAGAGAAGAACACGACTTTTTGGTTTGATGCTATTTTTAGAATAGTAACAATGTTAATTTTAGTTAAAATAAAAAAGCGGCAACTCTACCTGGTTTATTGCTCTATTCTTTTGTGCCTATCTTAGGTTTAAGTACTATTGTTCAAGCATGTGTATTTCTGTGTTCTTAATACTTGCTGTATTTATTTGGTACACAGATAATATATATTGTGTTTGTTTTTTATGAAAGAGAAAGAGCAATTTGATTTTCAAAGACAAGGGAAGATAAAGCAAATACTCGAAAAGAATTAAATGTATTTAAGTATTTGTTTTTTATACTTTTGCAACAGCCTAAATGCAATTAAGAAATAGGAAAAACCATCCTCCTGGATCACGGACATGCATAAATTATATGTATATCAAATTTTAGGAAACACCTCGCCAAAACACTAATTTTGATGTAAAAATACTCTACAAAAATAGGAAAAACTATCCTTCTGCAGCACGGACATACGTAAATTATATATCAGAAATTCCCCCACGAAGCTTGCTGTTAAATTTGATCAAAATTTATAAACACCTGAAGTATCGCCAAAACAACAAAACCGATGTGTTTCAAATTGTCGTATTTGAATTAATTTGAAATTTTTTAATACATTTTTTGATTTTATGGCGATATCTTAGATGTTTATGATCCAATTTTGATAATTTATGTAGGCCTGTGCTCCAGGAGCATGGTTTTTCTTTTTTAATTTTTTTAATAAAATTTTTAAAATACGTACATTTGGTAATTTGTGGTACATATAATTTAGTGTTTTAAGCTGATGATGAAATTCAATGGTGGGACGATATCCTAAAATTTGTTATAAAATTCATATCGGTATGCCTTTCTGGAGCTCCACAAATCTGATTTCAACAGGTAAACATTTTGCACTTATCTTAATTTTGTGTCTGACTTTCGAACATTATAGTAAAATTTAAATATGTATTATATATCAAATTATAGGTCATCTTCCTAGGAAGTACATAAAATGCAGCTAAGTACATGATATGCGTTCCAAACCTACATATGTATGTATCTCACGTATCAACGAAAAGCTAATTGCAATTGGGAGAGTTCCGTTCTAGTTTGACAATTTCTACAGTATAACTTCGCCTAAGGCAATTTCTTAATAGCTAATAAATAACAAATTATAATAGATACGATGATGACATTAAGTATAAAGACTTTGTACAAAATCGTTGTTCAGCATTCGAAATATCATGGAATTCGATTCACATTAGGTCATACCTCCTATATAAACCTCTTAATAGCTTAAATTCCATCTAAAAGCCACTTAAATGAGGGTAAATAATTAACTATATTAACTTTGACCACTAAATTAAGCACAAGAATAACATTATGTGAATACCAGCTAGTGTGAAAAATGTTGGCACATTCGTCATCATATGACTATAGCTCTTTCTGTTCGTCTTTTTTGTTAGGGAAAAGCGCGATAGCGCCTAAAATAAACTTTCTAGGGGAACAACATTTGACAAAAGTATTTCCGATCTCTTGAAAAGTTCCGTATTGAAAATGGGCGAACTCGATTCACATTTAAAAAACTTTCCACACATCCATCTGACAGATCGGAAGAACATCCCAAATATTGATGAAACATTCATCTTAATTAGTCAACTAACTTCAGATTTATAAGTAAATCTCCAATAACTTCTCCGACAAAGCTATGATACGTTAGCAACTAATGCAGACCTGATATTCATCCATTCAAAAGCTATAAATTTTACATATCTAAAACTAAGAGTGTATACCATATAATCCTAAGGCTTGTATACATTGACAAAACAATCATTGTTAAAGCTTTCATCTAAATCGGTCCGCTAACTTCAGAATTTTACAAAACTAATCAAGAACTTTTACAAGTTGGATATATAGTTAGTCCATGAAGGTTTATCGGTAGTCAGCATTTTCATCTCGCTCCATGATACACCAAACTCCTTCAGCTCGTCATCTCCATATATTTGCGGGTCTACCAGACCTCCTGGAACATTGAGGATTATATTCGACAGCTTGCCGAGCAATATCAGTGGCTGCTTTTCTGCTTATTAAATTTCTTGCAGTGCCTTTCAACTTTGTTTTGATTAATGAAACTGCAACTGATTCGTGACTTCCCTGTATTGTACTTATCAGGTTTAAGGAATCAAGAAATGACGGAAGGTTTTCTGACTTGCCGTCGAATTCTGGAATCAGCTTCGAAGCTGTGTTTAAAAATTCGACCACGGTTTGACTCATATTGTTTTCTGTATAAATTTCAATATTGACGTGTTCATGTATTGTATTTGGTAGTTCAATATCTATGCCCTTTTTGGTTGCTATTTTTGTTGTGCGAATGGTTAGATCGAGAAAAAATCCATCAGCAGCTTTTTGGTGAGCTGTTGTTAGCCTTTTGTAATTAACGTTAAATAAAATTCTTATTTCTTCCAGATATTGTAATAGATTTTGTAGATGATATTTTATTGTTTCATTTTTCGTTGGTCGATCATGATTTAAACATTTGTATGAACGCTCAAAATTTTCCTTAATGTTTCTAGCTTTTTGAAGAATGTCTTTCCAGTCCATCAGAAATAAATTAAACTTTATCTAAGTCATTTGCTCTACTGGCATATTTCTTTCTTAAAGATCTTTTATGAAATATGTATATTTTAAGAGATAAGTTTGCTGCTGCAATAATTACTAAAACTAATGTCAAAACCCATAAAGAATTTATTTCCTTACTATGATCTATTATTTCTACGTTATTTACCACATTGGCGTTTGGATTTTCTAATTTTGATTCTGTTTTTCCCATTTTGTAGTTATTAATTTTAATTTTGTTTTAGTTCCTTTTCTATTTTTTCTGCCCATCTAATTGAGGCTATTGTTTCTTCTTCTATACGAGTTCTATTGATTACGTTTTCTTTAGTAGGTGTTCCTTCTAGTCCTATTAGTTTCCAATAACTCGCTAACCATTCTACTTTTTCTTCCACTGAACGTTCGGGTGATATACTAGCTGGTTTGCATGGGTTTTTGCCCTAATTCTACCCCTATTTCTATTCATTGCAAAGCAAGGACCAAAAAGGAAAAAAAAAAAAAAAATTGTTACTTATATAAATCAAAAAATTGTTTCTTAAGTTTGAATTAAGCTTTTACTTATACATTGTGAATAATAATTACAAAATTTTAATAATTTTTTTTTTTTTTTTTTTTTTTAATTAACTGAATTATTTCTTTTTTGTTTATTTTGTTTCTTCTTGTTTTTATCGATCTCTTTAATTTCTTCTTTTACGTTTTTGATTTGCTGGCAAACCTTTGCCAGTTCTTCCCCTGTGGCGTATGTTTCGTGATACTTTAGTGCACGGAGTTGCACCTTCAGGATGTTTTTTCTTCCACCTCTGGTTTTTATTATGTTTGGTATTAGAAAAATGGGATAACTTGGCTCTTCGTTTACTGGCCTTCTTTTAATTATTCTTGGCCTTGGTCCTACGGAAAGGATGGCTGGTTTTTCTGTTTGGTCTGCACCTTCTTCTAAAAGTGCCTTCCATCTGGCTTCTGCCTCTTCGACATTTTTAAGAATTTCCTCCAGGCTTTCTTCCATATGGGTTTTTGATTTGGAGGAAGATTTAAAAAAAAATAGAGATCCAATTAAGCTTAAGCTCTATCGATTGGATCCTATTGTCCTTTTTTTTTTTTCTAAATAAGGATAAGCAAAATTTGCTATATTGTCCTTATAAAGAATTTGGCAGGATCGCCATATAAACCCAAAAATTTAAATGAAAATAAAAAATCAAAATTTATCTTGATTTTTATAAAAAATGTAATCCTTTATTAAAAGCAATGTAGCAACGCGTGCTCTGTCAATTGCTTTAGAATTCAGATTAATCTAGTTCTTAAAATTAACTCAGCTTATATACTTTTTCACTGTGGGAATGTTTTTTAAGAATTTTAAATGTAAGTTGATTTTCTTAAAATTATTTATTGTTTCCCACAGCGGCGAATGTTTTGGTGTAACTCAATACGCGTGGCCAGTTTAAGGTAAGCAAATTAACTCCACACGGGAATCTTAATTGTGCCACGTTGATAAATTTTTAAGTGACACTTGACACTCTTTTGGCTGTTTTATGAAAGCCTTTAAAATGATTAATTCTTTCATGTTGGTGTGGTTTAAAAGAATGAAATCATATTATGCTACATGTGTCCTAGCCAACCATATTTTCTAGTGCGTATACTTGTTTGAAGCGGTTCTTGAGCGGTGCGCAACCATAGGTCTTGACTAGAGATTTTACAGGGCCAGAAAAATTTGAGTATATGTCTAAGGCACCGATTAACAAAGGCTTGTAGACTGTTTATCTCACGGCTCGAGACATTCCAAGTCTCACAGCCGTATAAAAGCACGGATTTGACATTGCTTAAAAACTTTAATTTTGGTGGTGGTTGAGATATTTTATGATCTCCAGAATTTGTTTAGAATTCCAAAAGCTTGCTTTACTTTGCATAGCCTGTTTGGATATCTTTTTTGCTGCCTCCGCTTTTTGAAATAATACTCTCAAGGTAGCAGAAAGTTTCAACTTCATCAATGGGTTGCCCAGCAAGATAAAATTTGGTGTCATTTAGTGAGTTTATTCGCATAGATGTTAATCTGAAGACCAGCTAGAGCAGCGGGAGAGGCAAAGATCCTTGACGGACTCCTACCCTCACACTGATTGGTTGGCTCTGACAACCATCATGAAGAATACAGCAGAACGCGTTATTGTAGGGCTCTTTGATAAGTCGTATAATCTTCTCAGGTACTTCTTTGCATCTTAAAGCTTCCCAAATAGCGAGTTGCTCTAATAAAAATAAACAGTAGATAAGGGGGAGATCGCATTCAACCGATTGTTCCACAATAACCTTAGACTATTGATGTGATCAATGCATGATTTATTTGGTCTAAAGCCTGCTTGTTCGCGTCTTATCTGTGGTTCAATGGATGCTATGCGACTGCACAGAATATGGGCTATGACTTTATTGACCATGTTAAGATGACTGATGCCCCTCCAGTTCGAGCAGTTATGCAAATTTCCTTTTTTGGAATTTTTATAATTAGACCTTTTCTTATGACATATGGGAGTCTTTCGCTAGACCAGTAATTTTTTATTAACGGCTTTAAAAGCTTTTTGGATAGTATTGTGTCAGCTTTTAATAATTCAGGTGGTATTCCGTCCGTACCTGCAGATTTTCCAGACTTAAGGCGTTTAATTGCAGCAGTTATTTCTAGAGATGTTGGTGTTGATATAACAAACTCGTTATTTGTGTGATGCTCAGGATCGCAATCACATATTTTACAGCACTCAGCCGAATTGATAGTAGCTTTTTGTAGTAGCCTTCCCACAATTTCAACTGTTGATCTTTGGCGTAGATCAAGTCGTCCTCCTCATTCATCAGTGGCTTTGAATTGCAGTAATTATGGCCAAAAATTGCCTTTGTGATTCGATATAGGTCCTTGGATCGACCTGTATCGCTAGCTATTTGGGCTTCTTTGGCTAAATTTTTAACCCATTTCCTTATTCTCCCCTGCGTTTCGTTTGACGTCATGACTTAGAAGTTGATATTCGCGCTGTTTTGTTGTTTGATCTGCAAGGTTTTGGCATCATTTAATTTACCTTTAACTGGAGATCCAAGGCTTATTTGACTTTCTTTCATACCCTATTTCGGTAGCAGCAGTTTCAATGAAGGCTGTATTAATATCATTTAAATGATTTATTAGGGATAGTGGGAACACTTTACCTTATGCTAGTTTTACTTAGTCTTACTAAGGGTTGCTTTTTCCATTTTAACTAATACACTTCTTACTCCCCAATTGGATGATACGTACGAATTAAAAAACACAACCTTCACTGGGCACTGCGTATTTGGGTTGCATGCGAGAATACTTAATCTTCATCAAATCGATTTGCTCTTACAAATCTAAGAGCATCTACATTTGGAAGCATCTTTTCGGCATGGTTTATCTTATCTATCGAACTTTATTTAATGTTCGTAAAATATATCGAAGCTACTCTCTTGCTGAAATAACTATCTCTACTTGTAGTCTAGTAATCATTATTTTTTAAAAATTGACCACTTTAGAACCCAAGTGACGCTGCCTTCGACATCAGTCACCTGCCCTTGGGTCCATAACTTATCGAGATTATGTCGCCACCGAATAGCTTTTTCCGACTTTCAATTTTAAGATTCTTTGCATATAACACTAGTATAACCAAATATTGCTAGAACTTACATTTAGTATGTACAAAAGAAAATTATTATACATATCAAGTATTTGTGTCTGGTTAAACTAAGTCAGCAATCAGAAACTATATAATTATCAATAAATTTTTACGATTTTGTACTTTACTTTTGGAACATCATTGTTGAAGGTATCACAAGCATTTGACAAAGTATGGCATGAAGGTTTAATTTGCAAATTAAAGCAAATTTTTCCCATGGAGACTTCTTAAGTACTCCACTGGTGTTCCCCAAGACAGCATATTAGGACCAATTCTTTATATTATATACACCTCTGATATGCCTACAAATATATACCTTGTCCACATTTGCAGATGATACTGCCATCCTAAGCATTAATGAAAACCCAGTTGAAGCATCTAGAAATTTATAGAACCACATATTCCAAATAGAAAAATGGCTCAACTAATGGAAGATAATAGTGAATAAACATAAATGCATACATATCACCTTTACATTGCGCAGAGAATCGTGCTCACCTGTTAAAATTAATAACCAACATATTTACCAACAAGCAGAAGTGAAATACCTAGGTATTCACTTAGATCGACGGCTTACGTGAAAGAGTCACATAGATGCCAAATTGACCCAAATTAAACTAAAGTCAGCACAAATTAACTGGCTAATTGGTAAAAATTCTAAACTTAGTCTAGATTGCAAAATTCTTCAATACAACTCTATAATTAAACCAATATGGTGTTACGGAATTCAATTGTGGGGTACTGTCTCAGAGTCAAATATTGAGAAAATACAAAGGCGACAAAATAAACTTTTAAGAATAATTACTGGCGCCCCGCGCCCCGTACATTAAAAACTCCAACTTACACAAAGACCTTGAAATTCCGTTGGTTAAAACAGAAATAGCGAAGAGTGTTGTAAATTATATCAATAAATTGGCATGTCACCCAAACCCACTACCAAAAATATATTAAACGGTCGCTGCCATATCCGACTCAGAAGGAGGGATACTAGCGACCTGTACAGCAGCTAAGGAACATGGATTTTAATAATGTAAAAAATCCTACTTACGCAAAGGATTATGAAGTTACAAATGGACTTCCATAATTAAGCAGTTTAGATTTTAAGATTTGATTACTTATTGTTAGTTCATAGTAAATGAAGATACAATAAATAAAATAGGATGCAAAAAAAATTGTTGAAGGATATCCAAGATTCGGCACAGCCGAATATACCACTCTTACTTGTTTTTCTATACAACAGTTTGCTTGGATCTTTGACGCTAAGTCAGAAAATTAAACCAGCATAGTTATAATACAATAAAAACTAATTAAAAAAAAAAAAAACTTTTATTAAAACAATATAAAAACTTTTTGCTTTATAATTTTTAGAACTTCCAATATGGCAGAAAAATGTAATAACAACGCAGAAAGCTATAGTCAAAACATAAGGCAACATCCGCAACACTTTGTTTATGAAATTCCTCTTCACCAACGCCACATAAATTCCAGCCTGCCACAAAGAGATCAAAATATATTTTTCTTTCAAAGAACAATTCAAAAAAATCATCAAAATTCTTTCGATAAATCTTTATCAAGTTCAATTAAAAAATCCAGAGCTATAAACTGTAAAGATTCTTTGACTCAAACAAAAAAAGATATTAAAGGACAATTTCAGAAAAAAACACAAAATGTAGAAAATCTTGACGCAAGTACAATTAAAAATGGAGCTTTTGAGAGTAACCAAACTCTGCAAGGAACCTCGCAACAATTACAATCAAATAAATTTGTCAATGAGGAAACAAAATTATTAAATAATCATACGACTAGTTCTCTGGACTTATTACCTTCTCATGTCAAAAATAAAAGGGATTGTGGAATTTTGGAAAGATCAGTTGTATCTGAAGAAACAAATTCAACATCAAGCTCCGCGGATAAAAACAACATTGAAGATGAAGATCAAGTGGAACAAGGTAATAAATAATATTATGAATAGAGCGTTTTACTCTTAAAAAAAAAATTGTATGCTTTTCCATTTCGTTTGAAATTTATGTAAGTGTTTGTGCGTCTATCTGTTGAAATCAAGTCTGTGGAGCTGCTAGAGAGTGTATCAACATAAATTGTATATCAGATTTTATGAATCTGATCTGCAGAACTCTAGCTAAATTCATCAAAATCAAAAATGTCACACAAAATTAATGTGTGACATTTCAAATTTTTCATTGAAAAACACATTTCAAAATTAGAATAAAAATTATACTCCTGAATGACAGGCCTTCATAAATTATATATCATATTTTAGCGAAGTACTACTTTAAATTTCATCAAAAACGGTCCAAAAAATAAGAAAACCATCTTCCTAGACGATAGATATAAATTATATATCAGACTTTATAAAATTCTTTCGCGACGCTATTAAATTTCATGAATATTGGTCTATAAACACCTAAGATATGGCTAAATCAGTAAAATGTATTGCAAATTGCCGAATAAAACATTTTTGAGAAAACTTTATTTGATTTTTATTGTAATATTGCAGGTGCTTATGGACCGATTTTAATGAAATTTAATAGTGTGTATTGCGGGAGTACGTCCTAAAATCTGATATATAATTCATTTCGGTGTATTTTCTTGGAGTTTTAAAGGGCTGACTTCAGCAGACGGAGATATTTAATACTCGTATATCTTAAATAAGTGGCCTGACTTTTGAACATTCTAAGAAAAATATATTTATGTATAACGGGCCTGTATAAAAATCTGTCCTCAAATATCTGGAATATCTGCAAAACACTTAAACCGATGTATCACAAATTTTCGAATTTTTAATTTATTTTTTACTTTTTAATTGGGTTTTTCTCCTAAAATCGGATTTATAATTCATGTAGGTTATGGTACGTAAGAAAATTTCCTAAAATGAGGCAATTTTCAGAACATTGAGTGTTTTCACGAATTCTAAAACATGATACATAATTTCATGTCAGTACTCCCTCCAGGTGCTCTACAAACCGATTTTAGATGAACAAACTGTATTTGTCATGAATTTGTGGTCTGACATTCGAACATTGTGAATCCTTTATATGTATGATATTAAAGTATTATATATCAAATTGTAGGTAATCTTTCAGAACTTACATTTAATATACAGTTCTGATATTTAATTACAATAGAGATATCGCCAAGAGGCCAGAATCATTTCTTAATAATAAATAATAGATCTTTTGTAGCAACATTTGTATTACATTACATATATTTAAGTACTTTTCCGATATATATGTATTAGAGTGTCCCAGAAAAAGTGAAAGTCGTTGTATCAAAAGACGTACCCTATATATTTGTTACATTTGACTCCAATAATCCAAATACAAAGTTTCATTCAGATCAGATATCGGAAAGCGTGCCGACTTGAGTGGTTTCTTTAGATTTCTTCAAAATGTTTCTACTTAGAATATGTTTTAAATCAGCCTTACTCAGCCTTTGCACTCAGGAGCCGAGTACTAATCGGCTTTTTAACATATATTCACAGACATAACACGAACTGTAATCAAATTCCAATAAGTGAGAAAAGAAAACAATAATATTTTACTTAGTCTCTTTGCTGCTTTCAACGAAGGAGGTTGATGTCGCTCAGATTTCTTAAATACAACAACAAACATACATGAAATTATTCAGCCTGCATTGCCAATGCTAAAATTTCTGTGTATTCATATCATTGTTTTACTTTTAACTCATTTTTTGTTCGATTTACATTTCATCGGTAACGCTGCATAAGGTTATTTTTACACTAACACATGTAAAACCACAAACACATAATTATTTTAAGATGTTCTCCCGTTGAGTACCCCTGTTTTAAATACATTTTTAACAGCATCCTACAGATAACAAAATGAGCTTTCGAACGAGATATAAGACATTAATATTGGTTGAAAGGGTTCCTAATTATTAAGAGTTTCCCAAAATATTTTACGTCCTTGAAGAAGCTTCCGAACATATGCAATAAATTTTTTTATTTTTAATAAATTTTAAAAAGTTTGACTGGTTTTACTTTTTTGAGATCTCAAGATATTTAAGTATCTATTTTCGTTGAAATTGGCGAACGTTAAGTCACTTTTGCATAGGACGAAAAAAAAAATATTTTTTTTCATACTGTTTTCAAAACTCCTTTTTTTGGTTTTTTCAGTAGTTTGTTTAACGATTTCGAAAAAAGTAAAAAAAGAAATCCAGTGTGTTAGTAAAAACTCCCTGCAGATTAGCACAAAAGAAGAATTAAATCGATATTTCTAACGGCTTAGCCGTACCTGCGACTTAAAGTCAAAGGATTTGGACAAAAACCCAATTTTTCACCAAAGTTAAAAAAGCGAATTGTTATATATTAGCAGTTTTTATAAACCGAAATATAATTACACTATGCTAGTTGCAAATTTTAACAAGCTGGGCACCCTATTGGTAAAGCTTATTCGAGTACGCAAGATTTCAGTAGCATTAGCCATTTTTTGAAGTTAGCGCTCGTATTCGCGATATTCGCGATTTGAAATTTAGAAATTTTGATTAAATCAGTAGCGCAAATTTTTTTTTCGCGATTTTTTTCGCAAATTTTATTTGCTTAGAGTTTGAAATTAGTCGCGCTAGATGTTTTCAGAAGTTATCACTTATGTTAGCAATATTCGCTAACATTGATTTTAACCAATCTACTTTGATAAAATTTAAATTTGGAACATGACAAGAGTGGCATAGCAATTAAGTCTCAAATTTATTGTATAATTTTGCCAAAAAATATTAATGTTGTAAAAATTTTCGGTAGTGAAACTAATCGTATCAAAATGGAGCAGCACGTGGATTTTAATAATTTTTTGTTATGTTTGCGGAAAACATACAATTACAGACTCTCGGCGGAAAATCGGCGGTGATTTTGCAGAATTATATCACCTATACTTCAATCAGGTAGTTTTTCGTAATGTGGAGTTGGCTCCATCTATCGTTTGTACTGGATGCTTGTCGTTATTAAATAGATGGAAGAAAGGTGTTCCAATGATTTGGTCGGATCCCCAAGTTCATAGTTCAGATGATTGCTATACGTGCTTAAATTTTGTTTCTGGTGCAAATAGAAACAAATTACATAAATTTTCATATAAAGAAACAAAATATACACAACTACCGTTGCCGCACTCGGAAAATATTCCAATTCCCAGAAGATCAAGTACAACAGAATAATACATGACATCAACATTGGAAACCCCAGGGGAGACATTAGTATCAGAATACCAACCATCAAATGTCACTAAAAATTGTAAACATTTGGAAACTACACAAACTCGTTTGGACATTATGGTACGTCGCACAGTGGGGCCTTTTGACTTTTTTCATTGCAAAAATCATTTCTTCTGAAGTAATAAAGGTATTTTAAAAAATTAAAACGATGTTCAAACAAAACACCTTAGGCTTTCAGACGGTGTTCACTAGATGCTGATGGCATTACACAGTGCTACAAAAATTGCAGTCAAGTCTAGAAAATTTTTCTGGTATAAATTCTATGCGTTTTTTTCGTAACGAAATATTATTCGTATCGCAATTATACATTTCTAGCACAGTTTAGCACTTAAGTGAGAGTTATTTTATATTTGATTAATAAATAATCCCTATTTTCGTTTTTTTGTATATTACATATCCCTACTTAATAGTTTAATAAACTTGACATTTCGAAATTAAAACTAAGTTGTCGTAAATCACCAAGTGCTCCTAGCTATTTCTTGTACGGGAAAAACATCACATCTTGCTCCGATCCTGTAATTTTTTTTTTTAGAAATCCACTTAATGGTAAGAAAAATTTCAAAAAAGTCCGTAGACACTAGTTTGAAAAGTTTTGAATATACAGTGCAAGTGCAAAAGGTATTTTCCTTGCATAGGCAGAGGAACTCACACATGCCCTATCCTATTTCTTTTTGACCAAACTATTTATCTTGATGAAAAGACAGGACCATTTTTCGTTAAATAATCCTGGAAATTTTTTTATGCCATATAAATAAAAAAATAATCAAAAGATAAAAAATCAGAAGATTCACGAAAATAAAAAAGTAAAACTTAGTATAATTTTTTTTATTAGTTAATTCTCTCTAAAATATGCATTGACATTGGGAGCGATATCTAATAGACTTAACATTTCAGGACTATAATTATGTTCCTCCAAATCCTTTCGAGATCTTACATGTCTGCATGATGAAATAAGTGGGTCTGAGGAGGCCGCCAACATACTGAAAAGGTCCTCATTATGTCTAATCCGTGAAATTTTGCAAGTATTTGTGTATCTAAAGTGTTTGTAATCTTCATTTTTGCATTCCTGGGCTTCTTCCGATAATTCTCCAATAGGTAAGCTTTGATATTCAATCAGATTTTTACCATGAGCCAAAATCTTATGGACCGTAGGAGTAAGTTTTTTGTCAGGATACTTTTTAGCCAAAAGTTGGGCAGTTTTTAATGCATTATCATGAAACTTTGGACCGTTTACGATTTCTTTACAGTTTATAACATTTAGAATAACTGCCAACCTTTTTATAATATGATTGTCGACCCCAGTAATTCGAGCTGTTACCTCATCATTTTCAAAAAATGCTCTGGACATATTGCCATCATTAGTATTTCCATACCCCTGTTTTGGGCAGTCTATTTTCAGTCCAAGCTCCTTTAAAAATTAATTTTGTATAATTTTTTTTCGAGCAGATAGTTTTTCTTTTGGTGTTACATCCTTACCGAAACATTCGTCTTCTCGCGGAATCGTATACGCTAGTTTTAAAATAAACTCCATGCACCTAATTCTGGCATGTAACGGAGAAATTCCATATTCATAGTTTTGATCATCACTTGCATCATCAAAATTTGCAAAGTCTTTCTGTGACTTTTTGCAAATCGCGCACTTCAAAGTTGACGAAGTATATGTTATTGCATTTAACACTTTGCCATCGATCATTGTAAGACAAAATTCATAATCAACGAAAACAGTTTTTCCATTCTTCATTTCAATAACAGACGGCTTTAGTTCAGAAATTTGCTTTTTTATATCATTTACTGTAGATTTGATTATTTCAGGAGACTCCTTTGCATATGTAAAGGATATCGGACGACAAAAATGAACTGACAATGCTCAGAGATTTCACTTCTAAGGCGTAAAGGAACTACAGAAGCCATAAACATGTTAGCATTATAACATCAAGGGTTGATGTTATTATCAAATAAAATTTAATATTATTTATTTTAAAAAATGTTGTTTTTTTATTAATAGTCTATATCCTTCTGGACGCTTCTAATGCTCATGGTACAATGTGCCATTTATATTTTTCCCGCCATATTAATTATAATTATAAAATATAATATTGCCACTTAATTGTAAATTACAATGTTGTAAATTATAAATAATTACAATGTTGTAAACTATAAATAATCTTAATAACTACTTATTACATGCTTTCTTTTTATATTTTTTTTTTTAAACTAATCTATTAGAAGAAATTGTAGAGTTTTGGTCATGTTTAAACTCCGTAATCCCTACCATAACGCGATGGGGGCTTTATGACACGTCCACTTCTAGTTAATCGAGGCGGCCCAACATCTACTTGTCGCCTTTCATCTACCAAAGCATTTGATTCAGTTGCTTCGGGAATTACTTCATTTGTGACAATCCCCGTAGGAGAGTCCAGATTCACCGAAGGAGCTGATTCATTTGCGTTACTATTACTTTGACTAATACTTCTTCGGTTCACTTCAGGAACACATCAGTTGCACTATCATTATTAAACTCATGTCGATTAGAGGCTGGGCTCTGTGTTTCCTTGAGGTTCGCATCACTATTATTTCTGTCACCCCCACAATCCTCCTCAAATGCAAGATCACTAGCATTAAAGTCACTGTTCCTCGTTTTAACAATAAAACGTCTGTTACGCCTGAAGTAATTGTTAAAATTATACCTGATAATGTATGATCTACCATTAAATGATGATGCAATTTGACCATAATTCCAATTTTTCCCTTGTTTTTTAAACATTACTAGATCACCCTGCCATAAAACCGGTAAAGATCTTGCGCTCCTATTATAGTAATATTTTTGCCTTTTCTTTTTTTTATATAGCCTGTTCGAAATTTCTCGTTCATCTATTATATTTCTAGTTAACAAGGAATCGCTTACTGGTAACTTTGTTTTTAACAATCTCCCAAAAAATAACTCAGTCGGAGCGATGTGCATATCCGCCAAGGGAGTAGTGTTATAATCCAGTATATGATATTGAAAACGATCAGCTTCATTCATTTCAAAACAGCGTTTAATAATGTTTTTAGCTATCGCTACACCCTTTTCGGCCAATCAGTTGCTTTGAGGGTATCCTGGACTTGAAAATTTAAACTGTATGTTATACTCATCCGCGAAACGTTTGAACTCCCCTGAACTAAACGGACTGTTGTCACACCTAATTATCGTTGGGTGGCCTATAGTATTGAAAATCTGGCTAATTATCATGATGACATGACTAGACGTTTTATTCTGTATTCTAGCTGACATAAGGAAATTTGAATAAGCGTCGTACAGCGCTATATAATCTCGTCCTGCATACTCAAAAATATCCATTCCTACAATATGAAATGGATATCTCGGGGGTTCCTCCTGCACTAAAGGCTCTTTTTGCTGGTTATTTTTAAATTTCTCACAAATCCTACATGAGGACACTACATCCCGGATGTCTTTATTCATTCCCGGCCAATAATATAGCTTTCTCGCACGAGAAAGCGTTTTCTCAATGCCAAAGTGAGAGGTATGTAACCAATTGATTAATCTGCGTTGCATGTCAGAGGGAATTACTAATCTATGATTTACAAATAATAATCCATTCTCGACATGCAATTCAGACTTCAATTTAAAAAATTGTTGGCTTAGCGGGTCTAACTTATGGAATCTGGGCCAACCATTTTCAATATATCCACGAATACGTGAATATTCTAAATCATTTGCAAGTACGTTCTTGTAAAAATTGTAATTTTCTTCAGTGAGACAGACTGATTTCGTCACCGAATGAATAACATCTGATAATTCTTCTATTTCCGAAACTTCCGACATTTGTGCCCTTGATAAACAGTCTGCTACCAACATGTCCTTTCCTGGTTTATAAACTACTTTCATAAGGGGATACTTTAAAAGGAACATAAACATCCGTTGCAGACGCATGGTTACGTCATCGATATCCCGCTTAACAAGAGCTTCCAAGGGTTTGTGATCACTTTCTACAGTGAATTCCCTTCCATACAAAAAGAAATGAAATCTTTGACAAGAAAAAACAATCGCTAATAGTTCCTTCTCAATTTGTGCACATTTCTGTTCACTTTTACTGAGTGTGCGAGAAGCAAATATAATTGGATGCCCATTTTGAATTAAAACGCAACCCAACCCATTCTTAGAAGCATCAGTTTGTATGACCACTGGTAAATTTGGGTCATAAATAGCCAAAACAAGTCCCGTTGTCACTAAACTAAGTAAATTTTCAAACTCTTTGTCATGTTTATCTATCCATTCAAATTCCACGTCATTTCGGGTTAGATTACGTAACTCAGCCGTTTGTCGTGATAAGTTAGGAATAAATCTTGACAAATACTTTAAAAGCCCCAGAAATCTTAACACGTCCGACTTATTATTAGGTTTCTTCATTTTTAAAATTGCTTCAGCATATTTTAAGTCCGCTTTGATTTTCCCTTCCGATAAAATATTTCCCATGAATTTAACTTCCCTTTGACGATATTGAATTTTTTCCGGATGAAAATATTATTTGCTTTAGCCCGATTCATAACTAAATTCATGATCTGATCATGTTCTTCTTCACTGTCTGCACAGATTGCCAAATCGTCAAAATAAACAAGCACTCCTTTTATATCCCCAAAAATTCTAATCATTTCCTGCTGAAACATTTCAGGGGCACAATTTAGTCCAAAAGGCACGCGCAAAAATTTATATCTCCCAAAAGGTGTTAAAAATGTGGTCAGGTCTGAACTCGTTTTGTCAAGTTCCATATGCCAAAAACCACTTTTCAAATCTAACACTGAAAAAATTCGTTTGCCTGCTAGATTTGAAGTAAGATCATCAATTGTTGGAATCAAAAAATATTCCCTCTTTATACACTCATTCAATGCTTTTGGGTCCAGACATATTCGTATTGTGCCATTTGACTTCTCTACCAGTTGTAAACCTGTTTATTGACCCAATCCGTTGGATAATCAACTTTTGATATGATACCATCTTAAGCCATCTTTTCTAGTTCTAATTTCAATTTCCCTAATAGCGAATTAGGAATTCGCTTCCTATAATGAAGCACTGGCTTTGAATTCTCCTTTAATGATATTGAAAATGTTTTTGGGAATTTTCCAAGTCCATGAAACACACTATCATACTTATCCATGAATGAAGCTTTCGACCCTATACCAGTTATGCTATCCACGTCTAACCGCTTTATCAATTGCAATCTCTCACATGCAGCTAATCCGAGTATTGGTTCACATTTATCATTAATGCATTAAACACATAGACAACAGCAGGCTACACGAACACCGACTACAAAAGTCGTTGGCTGCAATCGTCGCCTCGTAGTCAGCTACTTAATTATTTTAGGGACGGCAGCTACATTTAAGATGGCAGCTACATTTCGAAACACCTGTTTATGAGTGTTGCCAATATCGCGTTTATAAGATGGACAAAATAACAATTCAAATTTTGATAAAAACGACATAAATTCATCATTATGTCTATATCAAAAAAAAAAAAATATAGAAAGATTTTGATGTGATCTCTAATAGTTTAAGAGTTATGGGCTTTTTAAATTTCAAGAATAATACGGTATAACTTTAGAAGTTTATGTCCAATATTAACTTTTTTGGTATCAAACAAAAGCTACTAAAAATATCTTTTATATTCTTATATATTCTATATAATATTCTTTATAATTGATAAGGAGCTAATATACTATAAACTTATTTCTGCAACCGACTTTTTTTATAAAAATTCGTATATCTTAAAACAATATAGATATAAGCAAGGTAGATTATAATGAAGGTAATTTCACTTAAGGTTACTAAATTTAATTTCACTTTCTGACAATTTTAAGGGTTCTGACATTTCCATAGAAATAAAGCTACCATATTATGTTAAGTTTTCCCATTTTTTCTGTCGCTGCTCCAACAATATGAGTTATGTGTAAAAATGTTATTACATTTTATTGCATGTGTATCTTCATATCTAATAGTTAAACTATATTTTACTAGTTGATGGAGAACTAAGCGGGATAGTATATAACTACTATACACATTAAATAAAATTTTGATTAGCTACGTTGATGTTCTAGGTATTTAGGAAAAAAACACATAGCTGATGTTGTAGTCGCAGGGACCATTTGAAGTTGTATAAATTAATTTTGAAATTTTGAAAATACAAATATAATTTTATAAATATAAAGGTAAAAATTTATTAAAATAGAAAAAATATAACAAATATCTTATATTTTTACAGAAAAGTTGTTGTTATAGTTCTGCTGCTGATGAAAGTTCTTTTCTATAAGATGAAGCTGGAAAAATTGGGCCACATCTATCGGTCTATGCCATAGATAAAATGGGCGCAAATCAGTTGGCCTATTTGGGCAGTTAAATAAATGTACCGGTTTAAAGTGTCAGAAAGAATTCGTTCGCCTAAGCAGTTGAGTATACTGCTCCTTATGCCGCGGCATGTCGGCTCGAATCATGCCATTGTTATTTATATCTTAAAAACAGTATTCTCTATGACAGTATTCTCACAATGACAAGTCGACTCCCAGCGTAGAAATTATGGGTATAACTGCATTGTTATTGGGTCTCATTGGTGTATATTCTTGCAATGCAGAAATTACCTAAAAAAGACTTGAAGGACACTTTTGCCCGTTTCCTATTCTTTGGATTTAATCTGCTGTATTACAGAAGCTATTAAGCTTACTTTAGAGGTTTTGGAAGACACTTACAGTTCAATGGCTACAACCATGGTAGATATCTGTGAATATTGGTGCTTAGATGGCTTACCGTTCGTTTGACAAATCTGTTGCGCTATTGCAAGTGCCGGTGCGCTTTGGTACAGTCATTGATATTGTGGAATAAGCTGGAAAATCCATGACTATTACCGATTTCCAAACACATACAACACCCGTACTTTTGGCTATGCGAGAACGTGCCGAATTGGCTTCAGAAGAACATATAGCACTAACACCAATTATGGAATGCTTTATTTTAAAGAAAAATCCAAACTTTGTCAAGTAAAAGCGATTAAATATCGCTAATTTATTTTTCTATTATAAACTAAATTATATAATTCATTTAAATAATCTGTAATTGGCTCTTAAATTTGAATGCTAATTAACTGGAGACAATAAAATAATTTATGTTTTGCTATAAATGCAAATACCCTTCTCTCGCAGCGGAAAGGATTTCTTCTATGAGTCTGCTTGGCTTCGGTTTTCCACTTTGATTCAGTTTGTATCTGATGTACATATTTTAATTTGTTTGCGTATTTCAGTTGTAATTTAGTACATTATTGGTTAAATCGAGCAATTTCTAGAATGAGATTCTTCGTTAGAAAATACGCGGTTTTTCTTTTAGTAGCTTTTGTTCATGTATAATCTATATTGTACACATTACACATTTTATAAAAAAAATTCCCAAAAAAAGAAAATACTTTTTTATAATGTGGTTATGTTATATTTGATATGACGTAGAAAGACAAACTTCAAAAACCCTTATTAAAATTTAATGAAAAGAAGTGAAATTACCTTCAATATATATGCCTTGGATATAAGTATGCTCTTTTATATAATGAATTTTATAAAGGACATACTGGGCTTTTATATAACATGAACTACGTAGCTCTAGCACACGTAGCGTGTGAGTTAGACAGTTTAAAAAATAACTTATTAAAATTTTACTTCTTTTGAGTTAGAGTTATATAAATATAAATTTTTACATAATATTTTATTAGATATTATTATATACATTAACTATATAAATATTTTATAAGTATGTAAATTGTTTACATAAATTCTCCCCATTGTATTTGTGGTAAATAAAATCAAGTGGTTTAAATCGCTCATTTATTTCAATATTATATGGTATTGACAGCACTAAATCTTTTATTGTCGCCAACAAAAATAGAAAATAGTTTAATTTTGGCTACAGCTACAACGGTTTTCGGTAGTCGTGTAGCCGTGTCGACTCTTAAAAATTTATTTCTATTTGAATGCATGTATTCTAATTTTGACAGGTTGTAGCCCATAGCCTGCTGTTGTCTATGTGTTTAATGCATAACTACAATAAATTCCGCTAATTCAAATAATTTTCTGTCTAAATCCAATAATTTTAGTTTACAAGTACCAAAGATTTAAAGTTTATTATCATTATAATCAAACACTGGTAACTCACAATTTTTATTGTACAGATTAACGCCTATTTTGTTTACTATTTTCAGTGGAATACAGTTCACGTCCGCACCAGTGTCCAATTTGAATGTTACTGTTTCTTTCCCTATAATATACTTCTTTGTCCAGCGTTTGCCTTCTGGTTCTAATGAATTTACCCTAAAAATGTGATTATAACTTAATACACTACTTAAATTGCTAATATTACCATTAATTTGTTCACCTTCCGTTTGACTCCAATTTATTTCAGTGTGGTGGACATTTCTTGTACTAAACACCTTGCATTTAAATCATATGTTTGTTTGTATTTTTGTATTTAATATTAACTTTTGATTAATTTAAATGAAATACATATTCCCTATTTTGAAAATCTTTTTGAAATCTAACGGTCAATGGTTGATTACTTTGCACTCTAGGGTTAATAAGGCAATACCCTTATTTTTTGCGAATACTGATTATTTTGTTCATGACATTTAATTAAACTCTGATGGTTCAAGAACTTTCTTTAAACTTACAAAACCACGCTACTTTTTTTTCAAACCAACCATCATCCTGGGCAGATCAATCGTAAGAAAAATAAATTTATTTAAAAATTTATATATAGTGCTTTGGTGTAAAATAAATATATTTAAATTGAAATTCTGTGCTTTCAAAATTTGTTTCCGATATTTGTACATACCTTCTACCAGGTAAAATTAACTTTAAAATTTGGAAAAAATAATAAGTCTTTATTATAAATTGTTTAAATTTAGAATTATAGTCCGACGTTTCTAAAACATCAAGCTTTCACTTGATTAAGACTCCTAAATTATCTGTGAGCTCAGAATTGAATTGAGAATTAAGGCCAAAAACGATCTCTCTAGAAGCTGTAAACCACCTTTCAAAGACCTCCAAAGTGAGGTTAGAAAATCCTTCGAGACAGACCTTTTGCCCATTAAATCCTCTGGAAAGTTTTAAACTGGTAAGAGTAATTTGAGTATTATGTGAAAAATTGAAAATCTTTAACATTTTTTTTATTTTCGAACTGTTGATTTTTTATAAAAAAGGCCTTTCATCGAAAGCGCCCTTTAAAAAGGGAAAATTCTTTCATCGATTCCAAAAGAAAGAAGAAACAACATTAACACAAAGAAAACCAAAAATCTCACGAATCACAGCATAAAAGATAATCAAACAGTTCATCACCAACGTTCAGCGAAAGATTTAGGAAAATCAGTGGTGTAAAAAATTAAAAAGTGATACAAGAATTGTGTTAAAATATATCAAATATTTAAAGTACCATAAAAAATCCTCAAAATCTAAAAGTCAAAAAAATTGCACCAAATTTCCTAGAAATTGCATAAGATAAAAGTGGTAAAATGTTGCTAAAAATATTTTTTAAATTTATAAAAAGTTCGTGCCAAAATTTGTCTAAAATGGCTAAAACAAAAAGCCTAGAAATCGTTTAAAATTTGCTTAAATTTTTTTTAAAATTTCCTTAAAAATTAGTTTAAAGTTTATCTAAAAAAAATGTATTAAAAATATGCTTAAAAATTAGTTTAAAATTTGCTTAAAAAAATGATTAAAAATTTGCCTAAATTAATTGTTTAAAATTTGCTAAAATTCATTTTAAAAATTTTAAAATAGGATAATTTTTAAAATAAATAAGTGAGTTTCCTAAATCTAAGATAAAATTAAGTTTTAAAATAAGTTTAGTGTTTAAAATTTAGTAAAAGATAATTTGACCCGAAAACCTTATTAAAAAATTTATGTAACGTTATTTCACATGGAAACGGTGTAAATCAACAGAATTAAGAAACAAAAAAATAAACATCCGAAGAAACAAAATCGGTATTAATAAAAAAAATAAATGATTTAAAATAAAGGGTCATAAAATAAGCAAAATAACAATTACTCTTTTGTTTGTAACAGTGACGTCATTAAGTTAAACAAATAACATTTGTTTATTGAAAAAATGTTGTACACATAAATAGGGTTTTCGATGATCGAATTTTCTTAATATAATAAAAGGTTAAATTAAGTCAATAATATAACGAACAAAGATCATAAAGTTAAAAAAATATTCTACAATAACTACATCTACATAATTAAAACAAAATTTTTAAAATCATGTAAATCTTTATACTACACTAAATACCTATACATAAATCTAATTAAATCAAAACAGCATACATCTAAACATCTCTACCGGAAATGTTATTTTTGATAATCTAAGCAACATCCGTTTTCACAACAATGTTGACATCGAAAAAGGCCTTCTTCGAACGTCGGACATGTTGGTAAGTTTCTCAAAAAAAAATATTTTGTTCCACATTTTTTTCTGCTAAATCCAATTTTAACATGCAAATAAAAAATTCCTTAAATATTTAACATAAATGCAACCACAACATTCCAATATCTCTGTAAACCATGAACATGAGAGAATGCTCTGTTTTCATTGAATTAATTATGTTATTATTTAAGAGTAAGAATAATACGTAAGCTTGTGTGTTGCATTTCTGTTAAATAACTAACATTACAAATATTTAACAGAATTTCTCCTGTTTTGATTATTTAGATTTTAACATAAAAAAAAAAATAATTAAAGAAAACATCAAATTAACATTACCCTATGATCGGCATATTAAACTATTGAAATTAAAATTTTAAAGGTTTTAAGTTAAAATTTATATAACGTTGTAGATATATTATCATATTGTTTCCATTTGAACCGTTTGAGTTAATATTTATAAGATAGGTTAAGAACCAAATATTAAGATTCTCATGGGATGAATAAACTTGTGAAATTTTTATAATGAATTGCTAAATTGAAAATAAATGTGTTTCCTTGGTGATGTCGACGATGGTTTAAGATAAATTAGATCTTGTATTTAGTTCTTGGGTTCTAACAAACATATTAGGCAAAGTTAGGACATAGGTTAGGGAGGGTAAAGAGCCATGACTGTCTCATCAACATCATAGAGCAGTCCATAATATTAAGAATAGGTGATATATTAATGCCAACCCCTTGTAGTTTCTTTTCAGCTGAATTTTGTTTTCTTTGATCATTTAGTTTGTTTCAGTTTTTTTTTTTTTTCATTTTTGATTCGGGAGTCCATAAATTTTATTATTGTATATGACACTCCACATGATTAGGATAGGACACGAATCCCCCTTCACGACTGATTAGCTAGCAAGTTACAGGCTCCCACGTCCTACTCCTTTCATGAAGGTCCAATCATGTTTCTTTGGGAACAGGAATCATCAGAATGTTTGTCAAAAATTCAAATATTTTTGTATGCTTTAAAAGCATGTTCATTACAGTAATTGGCGGCCAACGTGGGGCTCGAGAGAACGGTTCGAAAGGGCCTAGTTTTTTCAGTCTCTCTTCCGAAAATCTTAAACATTAAATTTTTGCCTTAAATCATAAAATTTGTTAGCATTTTGATTCTAATTTAGTAATTTTATTTTAATCTTTTCTGGATCCTTTAGCAACCTGAGTCATATTTTTCGGGTTAGCTAACCGAAAAGCTCTTAGTTTTCTTTACTACTTTTAATGATTTTTGCTAAAGATTTTTGGTATTTTTGCTTGATATATAAAATAGTTTTTATAGTTGACTATTAGCATTAATATTAGCTACAAATTTGTAAGCAGGATTACAATCATTATGCTTTTAAGCGAGTTATTGTCCATTACAGATTTGATATTTAATAGGATAACAAAATAGTTCAATATTAGCTGGTTTTGTAAATAGAAGACTTTATTTACTCTTTAAAATATTATTTTTTGTTTCTCTAACAATAGTTTTTTTTTTTAATTAAGGAATATATCACTTCAACGCTTAATATTATTTTTATCTTTACCAGGTCACATCAATCATATAAGGAAACACAAACCAATTTTTTGTTGATATACATTTTTAATTAAATAAATATTAGTTAAATCTAATTATTTATTTGTAAGTTTAAAAATATACAAATTATAAGTTCGGCGAAAATATATTCAGTTTTTCTACCGAACTACTATATTCTTATTTTTGCAATCTGATTTTTTGTTTACTTTACTTTTGCATAAATTTTCATTTAAAGTTCTTAAAATATGTCGTTAGAACGTACACCACCACCAACGGTTTCACAACCTTCGTTACCCATAGCTTCATCGAATATAGACCCTTCATTAACACAACACAATTTAAATTCCAATTCATGTCTTATCTGTTCAGAATCTCTCAATGATACCCAGGAATGTCTTATTATAAATGAATGTTCACACATCTTTCACAGACCTTGTATTGAGGGTTTTCTTCAGACGAGTTCGGTATGTCCTGTTTGCAAAAGAGCATGTCAACTTTCAGAACTTCGTAAAATTAATATTTCTTCTAAACCTAATGTAAATACAAAACAAGCTCACCGTAGAGGTCGTGGAGCTAGGGCAGCTCATCAATACAACACACGAAGTGTAAGTAGAAATATTTTCCAAGAATCACATACACCTTCTTTGAATTTAAACACAAATATGCAGAATGAACAGATTTATACTCCTGACCGTGATCGTCCCCAAAATTTTCAAAATGCGTTTGTAATATCTCCTCAAAACCATAATCAGTTTCCAACTCAAACCAATATTGATTACACACGTATTAATCATATGATCGAAAGTAGTGTCACTAGGATTTTACAAAATTTGAACCTTGGTCCAAATTTTACCCGAAATGAAAGTAATAATTGTAATAACACAAATCAGCCTTTCCCAAATCCATCTCAATCTCAAAACACTGCAAGGAACTCATTTACTAATTACTCAAATTTGTCTACGTTGTCAAATAATCCTGATAAGATCAGTTCTATTATCCAGAACTGGAACTTGAAATTCGATGGTTCTTCATCAGGCCTAAATATCGAGGAATTTCTTTATCGTGTTAGGGTTTTGACTCGATATACTTTAAACTCAGATTTTGCTTTAATTTGTCGAAATTTAAATATTCTGTTGTCCGGTAAGGCCAGGGATTGGTTCTGGCGTTACCATAAAAACGTTCAGACAATTCAATGGGAAGACTTCTGTGAAGCAATTCGTTGTCAGTACAGGGACTTCAAATCATCGTATGACATCCGAGAAGAAATCCGAAATAGGAAGCAGAAGCCCGGAGAAACTTTTGACGCGTATTTTGATGCCGTTTCAACCATTATTGATCGTTTGTCATCTCCAATGTCGGAAATGGATCTTATCGAGATATTGACTCGTAATCTTAGACCGGAAATCAGGCAAGATCTTTTGTATATTCCTATACATTCGATCCCTCATTTACGTAAACTTGTTCAAATGCGAGAGAATTTTCTCAATGATGAGCATGTACGAAAGAATTTTGCTAACCGCCCAAACACCTTTGTGTCTAGAAAATATGTTTCTGAATTGGATACTCCTGAGGTAGAAACTCCTGTAGATGCTTCCCTGGAGCCTAATGTCAACGTCAATGCCATTCAAGGTCCAATTTTAACGAAATGTTGGAATTGTGACATTGTTAGTCATCATTGGATGGATTGCCTTCAAGAAAGAATAATTTTCTGTTATGGATGTGGTGCTAAGGGGATCTACAAACCTAATTGCGAGAAATGTATATCCAAACGACTCAGCTTTTCAAAAAACTAGATAGCTCTAATGGCAATGGCGAAGACAAAATAAATTATGATTTGTCAACAAATACCCAGATTTTACTTAATGATATTGACCCGGCTATAACTATTTCTGGTACTACGAAACCGACTAACGATTCTGATTTGTCCAGTATCCCGAATATACAATCAAAAACCATTTTAAAAAGATTAAATAACAGTTTTTCAGATATTGATGTTAAATCCAAACCTATTCTATATCCTAAATTTCCTTATCATGTGCGTAGAGAACTTTACCGACAGAAACGCGATGAAATATTTATGTCCGCTGTTTGTCTGGAAAAGATAAAGCCAAAAAGATCGACCATGCGCTACAGGAAATATTGGAAATTAAGAAAACTTTGTAGAAAACTGTTTGTTTCCACTATCATAAACAACCCTATTGATATGCGCTACTATCGGGTGTTTTTTATTGAGGTATAGAACTTTAAGTTGGCATCACTTTTTTAACTGGCGGCCATTTTGTCAGCTGTCAAGTGATTAATATTTAGTTTGGTTTGCCATTTCATCATGAACAGGTTGACAAAAGAACAACGCTTGCAAATCGTGCAAATTTATTTCGAAAATAATGGTTCAGTTCGCGAAGTTTACCGCAAGCTCCGTCCATTTTATGGTCGTCCATCAGAGCAATTAATTCGGTTAACCATGGATCGTTTTCGCACTACGTTTACTCTTTGTGATAATACGCATCCGCAACGACGTCGAACAGTGCGCACCGAAGAAACAATTGCCGCTGTAGAGCAAAGTGTTGAAGAGGACCCGAATGAATCGATTCGCCACCGTGCACAGCAATTGGAGCTTTGTCCATCAACTTTATGGAAGATTTTGCGCAAAGATCTTGGCTTGCGACCTTACAAGATCCAGCTTGTGCAAGAATTAAAGCCGCGAGACCATGCAATGCGTCGTGATTTTGGTGTATGGGCTGAAAATGAGATTGATCTCGATGCTGATTTTCATCGCAAAATTTTGTTCAGTGATGAGGCTCATTTTTGGTTGAATGGCTACGTCAACAAGCAAAATTGCCGCATTTGGAGTGAAGAGAATCCACATGAGACCCTTGAGACGCCATTACATCCACAAAAACTGACTGTTTGGTGTGGTCTATGGGCTAGTGGAGTCATTGGGCCATACTTCTTCCGAAATAATGCTGGAGAGTCAGTTACCATAAATGGAGACCGGTATAGAGCCATGATAACCGACTATTTTGTTCCCCAATTGGATGGCATGAATGTGGATGAGTTGTGGTTCCAACAAGACGGCGCTACATGCCACACAGCTCACGTCACCATTGATTTATTGAAGGAAACATTCGATGAGCGCATAATTTCGCGGAATGGACCTGTCAATTGGCCACCAAGATCGTGCGATTTGACACCACTGGATTATTTTCTTTGGGGATATGTGAAGTCGCTCGTCTACGCCAACAAACCAGAAACGTTAGGGGACTTGGAAGCCAACATTCGTGGCGTTATTGCCAACATACGGCCCCATACGCTCGAAAAAGTAGTTGAAAATTGGACCTGTAGAATTGGCTTTATTCGAGCCAGCCGCGGCGGCCACGTGCCCGAAATCATATTTAAACATTAATGGCATAAAATTATCCTTCCAATAAAGCCAAATTGATGGACATTAAAACGATTTTCTTGTGTTTTATTTCAATTCGAAGTTCTATACCTCTAAAAAAAACACCCATTATGTTAAAGTAAATTTTTTAAAGTTTTGTGAATATGGTTTATTGGACACCGGTGCCAACATTAGCTGCCTTGGATCTGACTTGGCCATTCAAGATTTTAGTTCCTTTTCGCACTTTAATAAATGTAAATCTTTCGTCAAAACAGCTGATGGAAAATCTCAAGTAGTTGTTGGATGGTTAAATGTAGATATGACTTATAAAGATAAAACTTGCTCGATTAAACTTTTTATTATTCCCTCGATAAGTCAGAGATTAATTCTTGGTATAGACTTTTGGAGAATGTTCAATCTGCTACCAGATGTTATTTGTTCTGCAGATATTGTAAACAGTAAAGATTTATCTAGTGATCCCTTAGAATTGTTACAGTTATTGTCTAAACCAGATTGTGTGTCAGATTCGAAATCGAATTCCTCTCAAGATATTGAACAATTATATCCGTTAACTCAAAATCAACGTCGTCAATTAGATGCTGTCATCGATTTGTTTCCAAACTTTGAAAAGCAGGGATTAGGAAGAACTTGCTTAATCAAACATACCATCGATGTTGGAGATTCGTCACCGGTCAAGCAACGACATTATCCTGTCTCTCCCGCTGTCGAAAAGCTTATATTTGGTGAAGTGGATCGGATGCTAGCTCTTGGTGTTATTGAACCATCATCTTCTCCTTGGTCATCGCCGATGAGATTGGTATTAAAACCCCAAAAAGTTCGATTATGTTTAGATGCCAGGAAGCTGAATCTTGCCACAAAGAAAGATGCTTACCCGCTGCCCAACATTGAGGGTATATTTTCACGCCTGCCGAAAGCAAACCTCATTTCGAAACTGGACCTCAAAGATGCCTATTGGCAGATCGAACTTGATGACTCCTCAAAACAACTTACAGCGTTTACAGTACCAGGAAGACCATTGTATCAGTTCAGAGTCATGCCATTCGGATTGTGCAATGCGCCACAAACCATGTGTAGGCTCATGGATCAACTTATTCCACCAGAATTAAGACATTGCATTTTTGGATATCTGGACGACCTAATTATTGTGTCGGAAGATTTTGACACCCATTTAGAGCACTTACATAGGATAGCAGCACAATTTCGAAGAGCAAATCTCACCCTAAATGTTTCCAAAAGCAAGTTCTGTGTTGTTAGAGTCAACTACCTAGGATATATAATAGGAGATGGAGGAATCACCACGGATCCAGATAAAGTTCAAGCATTGCAAAACTGGCCAATCCCCAAGAATCTTAAGCAGGTTAGAGGTTTTTTAGGTCTTGCGGGCTGGTACCGGCGCTTTATCGAAAATTTTGCTACCCAAGTGTATCCTATAACGGAAGTTTTGAAGTCCAAGAAAAATTTTAAATGGACTCCTGAAGCTCAGACTGCATTCGATAGGATCAAATACTTACTCACGTCAGCACCAGTGTTAACGAATCCAAACTTTGAAAAGAAGTTTTATCTTCACTGTGACGCTAGTAACTACGGTATAGGAGCAGTTCTGGTGCAACTAGACGACGAAGAAAATGAAAAGCCAGTTGCATACATGAGTCGGAAGCTAAATTCAGCTCAACATAATTACAGTGTCACAGAGAAGGAATGTTTAGCGGCTGTGGAAGCAATCAAAAAGTTTCGATGTTACCTGGAGCTACAGGAGTTTGAGATCATTACTGATCATTCAAGTTTAGTATGGTTAATGCGGCAACCTGATCTTAGCGGTAGACTAGCGAGGTGGGTCTTCAAACTACAGGCGTATAAATTTACCGTCAGCCACCGAAAAGGAAAGGACCATATAGTTCCGGATGCATTGTCAAGGATCCCCGAAGAAATCAGTTCATTAGCCCTTGTGGAGCCCGAAATTGATTTGAAATCAGTACATTTTGAAGACAATGACTACAAAGAGTTGAAAAATAAAGTGAATGGTAACCAAAGTAAGTTCCCTGATATTAAAATTGTAGACGACTTTGTCTATATTCGTACTCAACATTATTCTGGTGGTGAAGCCCAAGAACTGCAGTCATGGAAATTATGGATTCCAAGAGGAATGGTGAAAGATGTTATTCGAAGAGCCCATGACAGTCCAACATCTTCTCATGGAGGGACAGGCAAAACTCTCGAGCTAATTCGAAGAAACTTCTTTTGGCCAGGTATGGTACGCGATGTACGTAGCTACATTCAAGATTGTGATACATGCAAAAGCACAAAAATCCCAAATTACATCACTAAACCACCGATGGGAAAACAAATTGTGACCACTCGTCCTTTTCAGCGCCTATATGTTGATTTTCTTGGCCCATATCCTCGTAGTAAATTAGGACATATAGGATTGTTCATTGTTTTAGACCATTTTTCCAAATTTCATTGGCTTTGTCCAATAAAAAACTTTAAATGCAATAAAATCATAGATTTTCTTGAACGACAGATATTCCACGTATATGGTGTTCCAGAAACGATTGTTAGCGACAACGGCAGCCAATTTCGTGCTAACGAATTTGGTGCATTTTTGACGAAATATGGGATTGCACACACCTATACGGCGATATACTCTCCACAATCGAATGCGTCAGAAAGAGTAAATAGATCTTTGATTGCAGGAATTCGTGCGTACTTAAAGGGAGATCAAAAGCTATGGGATGAGCATTTGACAGCAATCAGTTGTGCGTTGCGAAATTCTATTCACCAGTCAATCAACTGTTCCCCATACTTTGCGCTCTTTGGTTTTAACATGGTAACACATGGTTCTACATATGAGGTCTTGAAAAAGCTGAATCTTCTTAACGAGCCCACAGTGTCACTTGCTCGAGAAGATATTTTACAAATTATTAGAACTGACATTCGAAAATCTATTAGAGAAGCTTACGAACGGAATCAAAAACAATATGACTTAAGAGTTAGAGTTCCAACTTTCAATATCGGACAGCTAGTTTTTCGGCGCAATTTTGCACAAAGCAGTGCAGAAAAAAATTTCAATGCCAAATTGGCCTCGACGTTTTTAAAAGCTCGAATAAAGGAAAAATTAGGAAGTCACTACTATGTCTTAGAAGATTTGACAGGAAAGCTGCTTGGAACATATCACGCCAAAGATTTGAGAACGTAAATGTCCTTTTTCCCCCTAATTCTGTTGCTCATAGAGCCAGAATTATTCGGTTTGTGGTGGACATTTCTTGTACTAAACACCTTGCATTTAAATCATATGTTTGTTTGTATTTTTGTATTTAATATTAACTTTTGATTAATTTAAATGAAATACATATTCCCTATTTTGAAAATCTTTTTGAAATCTAACGGTCAATGGTTGATTACTTTGCACTCTAGGGTTAATAAGGCAATACCCTTATTTTTTGCGAATACTGATTATTTTGTTCATGACATTTGATTAAACTCTGATGGTTCAAGAACTTTCTTTAAACTTACAAAACCACGCTACTTTTTTTTCAAACCAACCATCATCCTGGGCAGATCAATCGTAAGAAAAATAAATTTATTTAAAAATGTATATATAGTGCTTTGGTGTAAAATAAATATATTTAAATTGAAATTCTGTGCTTTCAAAATTTGTTTGCGATATTTTTACATACCTTCTACCAGACGGTTCTAAAACATCAAGCTTTCACTTGATTCTTCTTCTTCTTCTGTTATCCTTGACTCCCAGTGGAGCATAGGGCCTCACTTGATTAAGACTCCTAAATTATCTGTGAGCTCAGAATTGAATTGAGAATTAAGGCCAAAAACGATCTCTCTAGAAGTTCTAAACCACCTTTCAAAGACCTCCAAAGTGAGGTTAGAAAATCCTTCGAGACAGACCTTTTGCCCAATAAATCCTCTGGAAAGTTTTAAACTGGCCTTTCATCGAAAGCGCCCTTTAAAAAGGGAAAATTCTTTCATCGATTCCAAAAGAAAGAAGAAACAGCATTAACACAAAGAAAACCAAAAATCTCACGAATCACAGCATAAAAGATAATCAAACAGTTCATCACCAACGTTCAGCGAAAGATTTAGGAAAATCAGTGGTATAAAAAATTAAAAAGTGATACAAGAATTGTGTTAAAATATATTAAATATTTAAAGTATTGGCAATTTCGCATATTTAATTTTAAAGTTTAAGAAAAGAAAAAAAAATCCTGAAAAGGTGCCAAAAATCCTAAAAAATCCTCAAAATCTAAAAGTCAAAAAAATTGCACCAAATTTCCTAGAAATTGCATAAGATAAAAGTGGTAAAATGTTGCTAAAAATATTTTTTAAATTTATAAAAAGTTCGTGCCAAAATTTGTCTAAAATGGCTAAAACAAAAAGCCTAGAAATCGTTTAAAATTTGCTTAATTTTTTTTTTAAATTTCCTTAAAATTTAGTTTAAAGTTTATCTAAAAAAAAAATGTATTAAAAATATGCTTAAAAATTAGTTTAAAATTTTCTTAAAAAAATGATTAAAAATTTGCCTAAATTAATTGTCTAAAATTTGCTAAAATTCATTTTAAAAATTTGCCTAAAAATTAATTTGTGCTCTAATAATTAAAATTTCTCTAAATTCAAAACATAATGGGTAAAATTTTGCTAAATTTGTTGATAAGATTAAAGTTTTTTTTAAGTGCTAACATGAGATTTTTAAAATAGGATAATTTTTAAAATAAATAAGTGAGTTTCCTAAATCTAAGATAAAATTAAGTTTTAAAATAAGTTTAGTGTTTAAAATTTATTAAAAGATAATTTGACCCGAAAACCTTATTAAAAAATTTATGTAACGTTATTTCGCATGGAAACGGTGTAAATCAACAGAATTAAGAAATAAAAAAAAATAAACATCCGAAGAAACAAAATCGGTATTAATAAAAAGAATAAATGATTTAAAATAAAGGGTCATAAAATAAGCAAAATAACAATTACTCTTTTGTTTGTAACAGTGACGTCATTAAGTTAAACAAATAACATTTGTTTATTGAAAAAATGTTGTACACATAAATAGGGTTTTCGATGATCGAATTTTCTTAATATAATAAAAGGTTAAATTAAGTCAATAATATAACAAACAAAGATCATAAAGTTAAAAAAATATTCTACCATAACTACATCTACATAATTAAAACTAAATTTTTAAAATCATGTAAATCTTTATACTACACTAAATACCTAAACATAAATCTAATTAAATCAAAACAGCATACATCTAAACATCTCTGCCGGAAATGTTATTTTTGATAATCTAAGCAACATCCGTTTTCACAACAATGTTGACATCGAAAAAGGCCTTCTTCGAGCGTCGGACATGTTGGTAAGTTTCTCCAAAAAAAAAAAAAAATATTTTGTTACACATTTTTTTCTGCTAAATCCCATTTTAACATGCAAATAAAAATTTCCTTAAATATTTAACATAAATGCAACCACGACATTCAAATATCTCTGTAAACCATGAATTAATTATGTTATTATTTAAGAGTAAGAATAATATGTGATCTTCGGTTTTGCATTTCTGTTAAATAACTAACATTACAAATATTTAACAGAATTTCTCCTGTTTTGATTATTTAGATTTTAACATTAAAAAAAAAAAAAAAATAATAAAAGAAAACATCAAATTAACATTACCCTATGATCGGCATATTAAAACTATTGAAATTAAAATTTTAAAGGTTTTAAGTTAAAATTTATATAATGTTGTAAATATATTATCATATTGTTTCCATTTGAACCTTTTGAGTTAATATTTATAAGATAGGTTAAGAACCAAATATTAAGATTCTCATGGGATGAATAAACTTGTGAAATTTTTATAATGAATTGCTAAATTGAAAATAAATGTGTTTCCTTGGTGATGTCGACGATGGTTTAAGATAAATTAGATCTCGTATTTAGTTGTTGGGTTCTAACAAACATATTAGGCAAAGTTATGACATAGGTTAGGGAGGGTAAAGAGCCATGACTGTCTCATCAACATCATAGAGCAGTCCAAAATATTAAGAATAGGTGATATATTAATTCCAACCCCTTATAGTTTCTTTTCAGCTGAGTTTTGTTTTCTTTGATCATTTAGTTTGTTTCAGTTTTTTCATTTTAGATTCGGGAGTCCATAAATTTTATTATTGTATATGACACTCCACATGATTAGGATAGGACACGAATCCCCCTTCACGACTGATTAGCTAGCAAGTTACAGGCTCCCACGTCCTACTCCTTTCATGAAGGTCCAATCATGTTTCGTTGGGAACAGGAATCATCAGAATGTTTGTCAAAAATTCAAATATTTTTTGTATGCTTTAAAAGCATGTTCATTACATCAGCTACTCTAGGCTTGTTTTCAATTCCCGTGTACTGCTTCTTATCAGATCCTTTCACCCGGGGCTTGCGGCACATTTTCCGGAAATGTCCTTTTTTTCACATGAAAAACAAGTAATATCCTTGGCCTTGCACTCAAATTGATGACCAACCTTCCATGGACCACCGCAGTTAAAACAGAATTTGTTATTCGGTACTGTTGTTAGTTCGGACTTCTCAGTGGTTTTAACGGCATTTATTGTTAGTTTCACATCCAATAAATCTTTGTTGGCGTTTGCTGCTTCGTAAGTCTTGCACACTTCAATAACACGTGCCAACTCTTCGTCACGACCATCTAACAATTTCAGCTGTAATTTCTTATCACAAACACCAACGATGATCCGGTCACGCAGCATGCGGTTTTCGTAAACCTCTCCGCATTTACATTTAAATTCGCAGTATCGCATCTGCGTTCTTAGCTCGGTCTCAAATTCAGCAAATGTTTGACGTTCCTTCTGGGATATCATGTTAAACTTGTAGGATTCCATCGCCACATTACGTTGTGGCAGGCAATGTTCATCAAACTTGTTCAACACCTCATTTAGTTTGCGCTGATTTACCTTCTCCCCTACAGTCGTAGTACCTAACAGAGACTTCTCCGTACCGTCATTGGGAAATAGCGAATTGTAAATATTTGCACCGCCTGTTGGCTATCTTTGTGATTTCTGGCTCCTTTGACTTTCCACTAGCTATCATGTATACCATAAAGCTGCGCTTCCAATTTGGCCACTCATTGGCCAAGTTTCAGCAGTCTAATTCGGGTGGTAAGCGATCTGCTGCTGCCATTTCGGGAAAACTTACAAACTTCCTGACAAAAATTACCTTGTGCTGCTTAGTTTAGGAATTTTCTTCGTCCTAAGCTTTGGCAATAACGATATGCTAAGCTTTGGCAAGCTAAGCTTTGGCAATAACGATATGTTTTAACCAATGATTTCGAATGAATCGATTCAATGTGGATACGTTCAACTTCTGACACCATATAACATCAAGGGTTGATGTTATTATCAAATAAAATTTAATATTATTTATTTTAAAAAATGTTGTTTTTTTATTAATAGTCTATATCCTTCTGGACGCTTCTAATGCTCATGGTACAATGTGCCATTTATATTTTTACCGCCATATTAATTATAATTATAAAATATAATATTGCCACTTAATTGTAAATTACAATGTTGTAAACTATAAATAATTACAATGTTGTAAACTATAAATAATCTTAATAACTACTTATTACAAGCATCTGTAATAGTTGTGTCATTTGTCGATATTGTTTGTTTGTAAGCACTTTGACCGGATGATCCATCACATCCCCACTTATTTATAAGTGTAAGCTTATCTGCAAGTAATACTGTTTCCTTCTCAGACAAACTTTGGATAAGGCGTTTGGCTGTAAGTCTTGCAATTTAACCTCTACCGATTCTTCTGTAACATTTATATTAGGTGGTACTGCTTCTTTATTGGCGAGTGTAACTTTTTTGTATCCAGGAAGAGTATTCACATTATGATTCTTTAAAGAGGTTCGTAAATTATTGTATTTTTCCTTTGATAATCCCAAGTCCATAAATAACGCCAAGACTTCCTCTATGCTGTACTTTGTGGGTAAAGCATTTGGAGGAGTTGGAATACTCTCTTTAATCCTTTGCAGTCGAAATGGGCTTGCAAGCTCCACAGCTTTGGTAACGTAAGATCTTGATTTATCTTTATCTTTTACATACTTAAGGCATAATGCGTCTGAAAGATTAGATGTAGATATATTTTTTGTTGCATTTTGAAGCTTACGTTTTTTCGTGTACTCCGAACAGTAGATTACAGTTTTCGCAGGTCTTCCTCTTCTCTTGTTAGAAGATGTATGTGGTTCTTCGATGTTCTCAAAAGAGGTTACTTCATTTAGCCAGTCTAAGTTATTTTTCATAAAGCTTTGTAGCTTGCGGTAATCCATTTTTTTTATTAATTTTTAAGTAAACAAGGTGTAATTTACTTTTAATATCCTTTTCGTGGTATCCTGGTAAATCTTTCAAAAGTTTTTCAAAAAAAACCAATTGAAATTCATTTTCATTAGGTGACTTTCTAAATAACTCAAACAATTCCGAATTCTGAAATGACATTATCGCACTTTAAAGTAAAATTGTATACTGACCAATTTAAACAAAATTATAATCGTCTTCGCTACAGAATTGTAACAGCCTTCTTCATATTTCAAGAATTTTTTTTTAAATTTAATTTAAATTATTGTGTTTTGGTAATTTTAAGGCACGCAGTACTTTTTTTTTTGTAAAAATTACTTGTGTATACTTATTGGACTTAGTGCCTTCCTAGTCCATTTTTTGAAAAAATTAATTGCCCACGCATGCTAAGTGTTATCTATTTTCAAAATTTCATGAAAATCGGTCGAACGTTTTGTTCATATATATGTGTATAAAAGAATTAACTTTCAATCATATTATTTTGGATTTTTACTTTGATATTGTAACACTTTTCTTTAATTTTCACGAAAAGCGCAAGATGGTCGTGGATCATTTTAGAAAACTAGTTAGTGCACTGTCTGGTAAATATGCTCAGAAAATATTGAGGAGACCATTTTTGGCCATTTTTAGATATCCTCCATTTTATGTGCAAAAATGTCCTAAATATAGGGTGTCTGAAAAATGGCCACTACCGGAAAAGTAGGGTAGCTGAGCGAATTTTTTTCATTTATTTTAATACAACATAGATGTACCTTTAATATAATACTAAAAAAGTTATGATCCATTCGCAATATTTTTTACAATTGAATTCTAAATTTCAGATATTTTTTAAAAATCACCTTTTTTCCCGATTTGCAAAAAGTTGTCGACTTAGAGCAGAGAACTTCAAAATCACGGGATTTGTTGATTTCAATCAGCACAAAAATTTTTGTTCATTTTAAAGAATAAAGAAAAATTCAACGTGATTAAAAATCATATTCATTCTACTGTACACATCAAATTCTGATTTTGTGAATAATTAACAAAAGCATTTTATGAACAAGTTCGCACAGGCAAGAGAAGGGCTTGCAGTAAATTCATCGTGTCCAAACGATCTTATTCTCATTAACACACACAACATGTTTGAACCGAACGTCTATATGAATTGAGCAATATAATATGCCAACAATACAAACAACATTTACAATTCAACATTGATAAGTGAGCTTATTTGAATTTTTCATCATTTTGAATTTGTTTATCAAAGGCAAAATTAGAAGGAATACGCATTGGAAAATGCACAGTGGTTTATAAGATTTTTTTTTTATTAGTTTGGTAACTTTTTAATTGACGTAGTAAATAGAGAAAAATGTGAATGTATAATTATTATATATATTATATAACATTCTAATTGTATAATTGAATAGAGCAATAAGCGTTATTCAAAAAAAAATATATATATACACAGTGAGATGGAATATATAGAAAAATTATTTTTATGCTAAACATTCAATCGTTTTTATAGAAAATATTTTATTTTTTAAGTAAAAAATACGTTTATATTTTCTTTATAGAAAAAGTAAGTTTTTCTATAGAAAAAGTAAGTTTTTCAATAGAAAAAGTAAGTTTTTCTATAGAAAAAGTAAGTTTTTATATAGAAAAAGTAAGTTTTTATATAGAAAAAGTAAGTTTTTCTATAGAAAAAGTAAGTTTTTCTATAGAAAAAAAGTAAGTTTTTCTATAGAAAAAGTAAGTTTTTCTATAGAAAAAGTAAGTTTTTCAATAGAAAAAGTAAGTTTTTCTATAGAAAAAGTAAGTTTTTCTATAGAAAAAGTAAGTTTTTCTATAGAAAAAGTAAGTTTTTCTATAGAAAACGTATGTTTTTCTATTGAAAAAGTAAGTTTTTCTATAGAAAAAGTAAGTTTTTCTATAGAAAAAGTAAGTTTTTCTATAGAAAACGTAAGTTTTTCTATAAAAAAATTAAATTAACATTTTCTTACAAAAATTACCTATTTTGTCTAGGCAATACGAATAGACATCAAAAACCAATGTAAACTAAAATAAAAAAAAGATCTTACCTTTGAACAAATTCATACACAATGATTTCTTGCTTTTTGCATTTCAATGTTTATCAGATTTTTGTATGTTTAGTGGAAAAGCAAAGCACACGAATGGACAAGTTTGATTCGACCTATGACAAAAATAAGACTGTATTCAACATGCGAGTTGTTCGATTGCCTTAAAATGAACAACATGTGTACAAGTTCGAACAAGTTTGATTAATTCATTCACTCCCAGTTTAAAGAAAATCATTTTCAATGAAGGGAAATATGTTCGGTTGCTTTAAAATGAACAGCAAAAGAGTGTGTGTAGGCAAGTTTGATCTTTTACAAATAAAAGACAAGTTTTTTGTGCCTTTGTTATTGTTGAATGTTTTTTAATCAGCAAGTGAAGTTCTCTGACTTAGAGCATCTCTGCCAGCCACAATCTTTGACCCATATACATTTTTTTTCGGATTTATGATCAGTGGAAAGTTCCCTACATGATTCATCCATTAACTTTCTAAAACCTTGCCATCAAATTTTGTATTTTTGCCACGTAAATCCTCAAAAGGCGCAACAGTGCGTCGCCTTAAACTTTCACAACGGCAGTCAACTCTTTTGGCTAAGGAATTGAAACATGCTAATATTCTAGCACCTGATGTTCGCTTATATGGAGCAATCGGTCGTCATCGTCATTTTACAAATTTTTTTTAAACAATTGATAATAACTCATTCGCATTTTGTGTTGACATCCGCGGTTAAATTTTAACAATACATCACGAGTATAAACCCGAAGATTGGCGATTGTTCATCGATGCATCCAAAAGCAGCTTAAAGGCAGTACTGCTTCACATAACAAATTCTAAAAACTCAATTCCAATCGCACTCAGTACCATCACAAAAGAGACTTATTTATCATTGAAAAAAATTTACGATGTAGTGAAATATAACGATCATAATTGGAAAGTTTGTGCTGATAAGTGATAACTCTTTTAAGAGGTATGCAAACGGGTTACACTAAGAATATGTGTTTTATGTATCTATGGGATACACGATATAGTGGTGATCAGTACAACAAACATGACTGGCCTCAACGTGAAACAGTTAAATTGCGAAAAATAACATAGTTGAAAATCCACTTGTATCAAGTTTTGTTACCGCCACAACATATAAAACTAGGCATTGTCAAAAATTTTATTAAAGTACTTAATCCGGATGGAAATTCATTTAACGAATTATGTCGTATTTTTCCAAGATTAAGTGCTATGAAAATAAAAGAAGGTTTGTATTAATTTATCTTATATTGATATGTAGAAAATTTGAATTCATATTTCGTTTTTTTACAGGAATACTTAATGGGCCGGATATCCGTCGCTTGATGAAGGATAAGTTATTTGAAGATGCCCTCAGTATGGATGAGCTTGAGGCATGGAACTCTGTAAAAGCGGTAATTGACAACGTTTTAGGAATTAATCGGTCTTGCAACTGGCGCATTCATATACAAGACATGGTTGCCGCTTTTCATAGAATTAATATTAAAATGTCTTTAAAGATTAATTTTTAGCATTCTCATGCCAACAAGTTTGCTGAGCAATCACCAACTGAGTCTGACGAGCATGGAGAGCGATTCCATCAAGTGACGGCTAGACTTGAACACTGGTACAGTGGCAAGAAATTGGATTCGCTGTTAGGTGACATTTGCTGGAACCTTCAAGAAGAATTGGTTGAAACAGAAGGATCATAAAGAAATGATTAAACGATTTGAAAATTAAGCACATTTTATAAATTAACAGTAAAATAAAAAAATATCAACAAAAAAAAAAATTCGCAAAAAAATTATTTTGCGCAAATAAATATTTAATACCGTATTTTTTTAATTTTGTATTGATTTTTCAAGAATAAGGTAGATTTTTGGAGAAAAAAAAATAAGAATATATATGTGAACTTTGGTTGATATCGGATATCATTAACCCTATTATTATTATATTACAAAAGTAAAATTTTTAAAATATTAAATTTATTCAAAAACGGTACTAAAAATTACATGTCTTTATTATTATATTTGAATAAAAATTCAACAAATCGTTCAAAGAAGTCTTTAGTTATATTTTTATACAAATTAACCATTGCGTACCCATCGGCTCAAAATGGTTCTAGTTTTAAACTGACAAATAACTACTTATATATGTATAGTATGAGTGCTAAAATATTCTTCCAAAAGCTTCTTTCTGTCATATTTTTTAGAAATTAAGCCTCAAATAACCAGTGGAAAATTTACTTTTTTAAGAAATTTTTCAAAAATTATGAAACTTTTCAACCGATATTAATGTCTTATATCTCGTTCGAAAGCTCGTTTTGTTAACTGTAGGATGCTGTTAAAAATGTTTTTAACAAGTATTTAAGAGTGCTATGTTCGGCTATGCCGAAGCTTAAATACCCTTCACTAATGGTGTTACAAAAGTAAAGTGCAGAGTGGAAAGAGTTTTTGGTCAATTACAAGTATGTATATTTCTGAAGACTGATTTAGGTGAATCCTACAAAAATACTAATATATGTATATTGATTTTCTAATCTGAAAAAGTTTCAAATCTCAATAATTAACATGCCTCATACATTTAATTTTTAATCGATATATATGAATAATACTTTAATTAGTAAATAACCTTGTTTTATATTGGGTCTACATTTTGGAGGTAAGACATACATATTTCGGAATCAAGTTTGATGAACTTCTAGTTGACATACCGACATACCACTATTAAATTGCAACATATAGTTCTACTTACAACTGAGATATAGCCAAAGCTCGAAATTTGATGCTAAATTTCAAAATTCGATGAGAATTAAAATTTTTTTTATTAACTGTATTTTTCAAAATAACTATATTTTTCAAAAAGCTATGTTTTTTTTAAAAAAAGTTTTTTGAACTGTATATCAAATTTTTAGAAATCATCAAAGTTTTTTGAACTGTACATTAAATTTTAGGAAATCCTTCAACGCAGCACACTATTAAATTTCATCAAAATCGGTGGATCAATAAGCCAGATATCGCCAAAGCAAAAGATATCGATGCACGCAAATTGACATATTTACAAATTTTTGAATTATATATCAGATTTTAGAAAATACTCCAACGCAACATGTTATTAAATTTTTTCAAAATCGTTCTATAAACACCAGAGATATCCTCAAAATTCGATGTGAATTTAATTTTTTTTTTAAAACTGTATTTAAAAAAAAAATTAATTTGGTCAAAAAATTGTGTTTTTTTAAAAAAGTTTTTTGAACTGTATATTAAATTTTAGGAAATCATTCAACGCAGCACATACGTAATTTCATCAACATCGCTAGATTAATAACTGTGATATCGCCAAAGCAAAAGTTATCGATGTACGCAAATTGACAAATTTTTAAAAATTAAAACAGTATTTTAATTAAAAAACATAGATGCCCAATGCAATAGTAATAGTAAAAATCACAAAATAACACATGAAGAAAACAATTTTCTATTCATTTCATTTAGTCGTCAGCGAGATTGCGACGAATGCACATGTGTGGCGGGTGTTGTCACTTTTTTCTGTTTCTGTTTTTAACAAAAAAAAAAGAAAAAAAGTATTATTCATTTTACTTTTTTTTCTTTTTTTTTTTTTGTTAAAAACAGAAAAAAATGACAACACATGTACATATTTCAGTAATACTCCTGGTGAATGTTAAAGATTGTTACAGAAAATATTTTAATAAGTTATGTCTATAGAAAAAAAAAATAGTTATATGCATTTGATTTAACAAATTGTTATATATAATTAAAAGAATTTTGTTCATATAGAAAAGGTTTTGCAAGTATTTGCTATCGAAAAAAAAACTATTAGAATTTTTTTTAACTTTATAGAAAAAATATTATGACATTTACGGTGAATAGGATTGAATAAATATATGTATATTAAGTTTTTCAGAAACTACCTAAAATATTTTTAAAGAATGTCCCACCTAAAAATGGCCTTCCTATTGGACAATATCTAAATTAAGCTAGATAAACCCATTTTTAAATTTTCCTCTACTTCATGTTTATCATTTTCTTCAGACGTAAGTACTCATTTCTTCAACTTGTCAATAATCATTTTTTTTATAAATTTTAAATTTATTTTATTTTTCTTCATCCTGCAAACTATATATATATATCATTGTGAACATCTTCAAAATGTTTTTATACCCTTCACCAATAGGTGAAAGGGTATTATAAGTTTGGGATTCAGTTTGTAATTTTTCATTATTCGTCTAGACCCCATAAAAATTATACCGATCGACTCAGAATCGCCAGGAGAGTCGATTTAGCCTGTCTGTCTGTCTGTCTGTCTGTCCGTCTGTCTGTCTGTTGAAATCAAGTTTGTGGAGATCCTGGAGGGTGTAGCGAGATAAATTGTATATCACATTCTAGACCTACGTAGCACGCTATTAAATTTCATCAAAATCGGTCCATAAACACCGGAGATATCGGCAAAATACTAAAATTCGATGGGTACAAATTGACGAATTAAATTTTTTTTTTTTTAAATTTACATATTTTAAAAATTTTTTTTTAAATTCTCATCGAATTTTGAATTTTGGCGATATCTCTGGTGTTTATGGACCGATTTTGATAAAATTTAATAGCGTGCTGCGTTGAAGTATTTTCTAAAATCTGACATATAATTCGAAATTTTTTTGCCAAATTGCCAATTTGCTTTAGCGATATCTGAGTTGTTGATATACCGGTTACGATGAAATTCAAGTGCTCTGCGCTGAATGATTTCCTAAAATTTGATATACAATTCAGAAAACTTTCTTCAAAAAAATGATTTTTTTTACAAAAAAATATATTTTTTTTTTTACAAAAAATATATTTTTTTTACAAAAAAATATTTTAAATTCAGCAATTTGAGGGAAATCGAATTTGGAGTTTTTGCTATATCTCAGATTGTTATATACCGATTTTGATGATATTTAATATCGTTTTGCTTTAGTGGATCTCCTAAGATCTGAGACATTATTCATGTCAGTATACTATCCGCAAATTTAAACAAATTGAAGAATTTTATACAAATTAAAAAAAAATATAATTTAAAAGGAAATATAAAATTTTAATTCGGCATCGAATTTCGAGTTTTGGCTATATCTCAGGTGTTAATAGAAATGTATATTGAAATTTGATAATAAACTTCATAGAACACTATTAACATCCAATATTTAACTTATATCTGTATGCCATAGAGGAGCTAGACAAACCTGATTTCAGTAGACGGAAATACGATGGACATATGTCTAAAATTAGTGGTATGACTTTTGAACATAGTGATTGCTCATTATTTGCGACATATAATAAGTATATTTATATTAAATTGTAGGTAATCTTTTTATGAATTATGCAAAATACAACTCATTACAATGGTATCCGTTCAAAACCATACATATACATATGTATAAAAATCTAACTGAACCTATAGGTTAATATATTAATTATATGTAATTGTATATATTGGTACTAATTCTGCCTAATAAATTCACAGACATTCAAATTAACCATGTAATTTTCCTATAAGAAAAACATATACAAAAACATATTTTAAAATGTTGTAATATTTGTTATTTGTCAGATATAAAGTCAAGACACCGAAATCAGGATACAAAATTTTGAACAATATAGAACTTTTGCGTTTAACTTTTAAATGTATTTTAGGTTCAATTTATGTAAGTTTAACATATCAAAATATATGTAGGTAAGATTTCCGCGATTAACACAAAAAACAACTTAATAAAATTGAAAAAATTAATTTTGAAAATATCCTTTCAAAATCTGTATACAATATCAATCAATTAAAGAGTCTAAGTATACCCTAAGAACAAAAGTCTTGCCAAATTGAAAGAACAATACTTTCCAAACATTATTATTGAAGCATTTGTCTAACTTTATAACAATCTAAAGCATATATTGATCGACTGAAGAATTACTACTAAATGTAATTGCCATAAGTCTAACATAAAGTATATATATATATAATTCCCCGACAACATTCCAATTGGAACAAGGGGTACTTCTCTCAGACAATGAGCTACATCCGATTCTATTTTTAGACTCATTGAAAGGGACCTACGTTTTTACACCGGATCCGAACGGCGAATGCATTAGTTAGAGAAGTTTTACATAGCCTAATACCCAATAACCAGTGGCTAGCTGAGTTATGAGGTGAACCGCCGCTTTTTTTTGAAAATTTATTTTTTCAAGTGAGTCTGGCCAGGGATCGAACTTGGGTCTCTGATATGCTAGGCGGATGACTAACCTGCTATACCACGGCGGTTCACAACATAAAGTACTTCTTGTTTTTTATACCTATCACCAATAGGTGAAAGGGTATTATAAGTTTGTGCATCCGTTTGTAATTTTTTTATTTGAGATCGTAGACCCCATAAAAATTATACCGATCGACTCAGAATCTATTAAGCGATGTCCGTCTGTCTGTCTGTCTGTGTGTTGAAATCAAGTTTGTGAAGCCCCTGGAGGATGGACCTACATAAATTATATATCATATTTTAGAAAATTCTCCCGCAATGAATGCTATTAAATTTCATCAAAATCGGTTTATAAACACCTGAAGTATCGAAAAAATACCAAAAATTAGACGAAAATTTTAATTTTTAGGAAATTCCTCCGCCAAGCACGTTATTAAATTTTTTCAAAAGCGGTCCATAAGCAACTGATATATCGCCAAAACACTACTTTTGATGTACAGCAAATTGCCCAAAGTACGTATCTAAGAAATTTTGTTTACATTTTGTAAGTATTGTTTCGGTTTAAATAACTTTTCCGATAAAGCTGATATCCATCCATTTAAAAGATATATATTTCCCGTATGTATCTAAAACTAAGAGTGTATACTAGAGCGGTTCGCCTTCCATACAAAAAAAGTTATGTCAGTCACCCCGTAGGATTAAAGATAATATCAAAACAATTCCAAAAAATATTTTTTTATTTTTTTACCACGCCTACAAATACCGCCCTTTTAGTATTTTGTTCACTGTGTCGTCATTTTAAGTCCGATCATAACATTTTATGTATCGGTGTTCTCGGCTAGTTTTTTATTACCACGTCAATTTATAGTCATAAATTCTAAAAGATAGATTTTTTCGAATTTTAAAAAGTTATGACTAGAAAATGACGGGGTTGTAAAAAACTATCAAAGAGAGAAATGTAGCCCTTACAGAGCCCTGAACATCGATGTATAAAGTGTTATAATCGGACTAAAGATGGCGACACAGTGAACAAAATACTAAAAGGGCGGTATTTGTAGGCGTGGTAAAAAAATAAAAAAATATTTTTTGGAATTGTTTTGACATTATCTTTAATCCTAGGGGGTGACTGACTCAACTTTTTTTTCGAACCATTCTAGTGTATACCCTATTATTCTTAGGCTTGTATACATTGACAAAACAATCGTTATTAAAGCTTTGATCTATATCGGTCCGCTCACTTTAGAGTTTTACATAACTAATCAAGAACTTTTACTAGTTGGATTATACGTACATTTGGAAGCATCCTTTCTGCATGGTTTATCTGATCTATCGAACTTTATTAAACCTAACCTTTGGGTCCATGACTTTTCTAGATGATGACGCCACCGAAAAGCTTTTCGTTTTCCGACTCTTAATTTAAAAGACTCTGCATACAATACTAGTATAACCAAATATTGCTAGAAATTACATTTGGTATGAACAAAATAAAATTAATATACATATCAAGCATTTGTGTGGGGCTCAACTAAGTCAGTAATCATAACTATATAATTATCAATAAATTCTTATGATATTGAACTTTACTTTTGGAACACCATTGGTGAAGGGTATCCAAGATTCGCCAAAGCCGAATATACCACTCTTACTTGTTTTTAGTTAAATTTCTTTATTTTTAAACGCCCTATTACAAATAATACATTGCATGTCATCAATAGTATTTCGTAGCATAAAATACTTTTCGGGTGACATCATTAATATTATCCAATAATTTCGATATACTAATTTCGTGTTTACTTACTGCTGTCTCGATGACGATTAAATATATTTCTTTAAAATAGTTCGACCTCAACTTAAAATTAGAATGCGGCTTTAACTTTTGGTTCAAATTTTAAAATTAAGCATAGATCTAGACATGGTTAAGCCGTTTAGGCGTTATGAACGCACAAATAACAAACTTACACAACATTTTTATAAAATATATATGTAGGTATAATAACGTCTGTAATTTTTCTTAAATTTGACTACATATTATATCATTTTGCTTTCCATTTTGTTTGTTCCTAAAAATTTTTAGTAATATTAGTTTCTTTTTATCTTGAATCAATCCCAAATAAGATACACAATTTCTGCAAGTGTATTTAGTCTCTTCCGATCAGTGTGGCCAAATCCAAAAATATTTTACAGCTAAATCGGCTTCAAAATAATGCTAGAAAATGCTAAACAAAATCCTAAACTGCCAAAAAATAATGCTAAAATTTTAATTGTATTATTTTTTGTTACTTTGGTTAATATATCTTTATAAATGGTTTATTTTTCACAATTCTTTCCTAAAAACACTTATTCCACATCATTTTAATGAAACAGACTGATAAAAAAGTAACAGAATATTTATTGAAGTATATAAACATACATATTTAATACATTTAGTACGAAATTTTGCCATTTGATACTAGTTATTACAGAAATTGCATATGCAGCAACTAAACTCGAAATTGTCATTATCTTTTGAGCATTTAAGTGATTTTCGACTTATTTAGTGAGTTTCAACAAAATGTTCAAATATGGACCAATTTTAATTTGGTTACGTGATTTCTGTGTACATAATCAGCATTTGTTTTAAGTCTCATGAAAATATTCTAGTATTTCTATCCAAAATACAAATTTTGGGAAGTGAGACCTAAATAATTGACCGAAGAATTTCAGTAGCCATGGTCCCACGACCGAAAGTAGTTTGTGTCAAATTATCTTTAGAATTGAGAACTGTACTTTGATTATAAGGTTTGAATGGGTGTTCAGGCAGCCGTCTAGACGGACAGACATCTTTAAATCGACTCAGGAAGCGATTTTAAGTCTTTTGGATCTAACACTAATATTTTTATGCGTTACATACATCAGAACCGTACTGTTAAAACTGTACAAAAAGAACGATGTCTGTGGGCCCTTTATAATGTACTCTTCGGCAGTTGCAGCGAGTTCAAATTTTTTCTGACACATAGACAATGTCATTTTCATTCACTTTATTGCCGGGGTTACATATTTAAGTGTGTAATCAACAAAAAATTGTGGTAGATTTTGAAATTAAGATTTGTCTAAATAAATATTTTGAATAAAAAAAAGAATGCTAAAAAATGCTAAAAGTATAATCGAAAAATGCTAAAAAAAATGCTAACTGCTAAATGGAAAATTTGCAGCTAAATTAAAAATAAAAATGCTAAATCTAGCCGCAAAAATGCCAAAATGGCCACACTGGTTGATTGACGATTAAACGAAAGAGAGTAAGTATACGTGTGAGTTCAATTTCCTCATTTCAGCAACTAACTGGGCTACTTTGAAAAAAATGTTTGAATTAGATATCAGATTTTAAAAAATGCTCCAACGCAACATGCTTTTAACTTTTATCAAAATCGGTCTATAAACATCAGAGATATCGCCAAAATTCAAAATTCGATGGGAATTTAAACAATTTTTTTTAAACTGCGTTTTTCAAAAAAAAGTTTTGAATTTCTTCAAAAAACTGTGTTTTTTTTAAAAAGTTGTTTGAACTGTATGTCAAATTTTAGGAAATCATTCAACGGTGCACACTATTGAATTTCATCTAAATCTGTAAATCAATCAAGCTTCACAAACTTGATTTCAACAGAAATCAAGAAACCCCTCAGTTTTCCCATATAACTGGGATGTCCAAACTCTGGCGTCAAGTCGGCACGCTTTGCTGATATCTAATCTGAATGAAACTTTGTTTTCGGATTATAAGGGTCAAATGTAACAAATTTGGGGGTTACGTCTTTTGATGCAACGACTTTCACTTTTTCTGGGACACTCTAATATGTATATAATACGTTAGTAACCTTATGTTTTTCTAATATAGGTCTGATAACAATTTAAAAATTTTATATCTCACTAATTCGATATTCTATAGATTGACAAAACAATCACTTCCAAATATTGTTGCCAAAAGTTTGATCCAAATCGGCCGCTAACCATTTAATCAGAAACAGAAAATACAGTGGTTCAAACGTATAATCGGACATCGGTATAACACTGAGTTTAAGTGCTTTTATAACAAGATCTTTTTTAATAAAAAAAATTTATTTCGATTTATGATTTATTTCGCTATAAAAATGATTTTATTTGTCTATAAAACCAAAAACGAGAAAAAACAACAATTTATTTCATAAAAAAACAAAAAATAACAAAAATAATTCATATTTTGAGATCAAACGAATAATCGGACACAATAACAAATACAGACTTTTTAACAACTTAGAAAAAAATTAATATTTCGTAGCATATCCTTTGGATTCAATAACTTTTCTGAGTCTGTTTTGCATCGAATTGACCAAATTGGAGCACACTTCCGACGGAGTATTGTTTCACTCATGTAGTAACACTGATTTTAGTTCAGTTATATTGTTGTAGCTGTTTTTATTCACTTTACGAAGTTCAAACCATAAATGCTCTATAACATTTAAATCTGGGGATTGTGGGGGAGGACTCAACAGCTTAGAGCAGTGGTAGATCAGCCAGAGCTTCGCAACAGCAGATGTGTGCTTAGGGTCATTGTCTTGGTAAAAAGCAAACTTGTTTAAAATTGGCTTTAAAATATCTAAATAGATAAACTTGTCAATTTTTCCATCTATGAAATGCAAATTTTCAACACCAGCACTTGACATACAGCCCCAAACCCATGTGACAATAACTTTATTTTTCCCTGCTTTTTTTGCTTTGTTGTAATTTTTGGCAAAATATTTCTATATGATTTTTTTGTAAATGTTTAATGCATTTAATAAACAATTAAGAAGTTTGTTTTAATTACACAGGTCAACAGCAAAAATGTGCACGAGTAACCACTATATACATTTGATGTATCATGGCTACCTTAGTACAAAAATGGTAAAATTTTTAAATTCTATGGCAAGATTTTTTTTTAATTTTTTTTTTAAATTGCAATTTTTTTAGACGTTTCTTCAAATAATTAATGATAACTCAAAAACTACTAGTCCGATATTATTAAAATAAAATCGGAAAAATTAAGATTTACATAGCCTTTAATTCGTCTATATATCGCGTTTCAATCGGATCTATAGTATCGGAGTTATAATAAAAAACTTAAGGTAGAAACACAATTGGGACGAATGACTAATTTCGTCCAGCACGACGAATTCGGCTTTAAAAATTCGTCTTGCATATTCGTCCATTGAACACATTTATGACGAATAAACGTTGCTGACGCCATTTTTGTTTATTTTTCATTAGCACAAATTACACACACTTTCGTACATATCGCAATATTTTTTTTATTATATTCTTTCATTTTTTCACAAAAAGAAATTATTTAATTAATTTTATTTGAAATAATTATTTTTTGTTTACAATTTATAAGGTTACCATATTTCACAAAAACACATATAATTTCTTATACCTTACAACAGAAATAGAAATGCAGCCACTCTAAACCAGTTTAGTCGTCGTTCGTCTGCGTATGAAATAGAAATAAACCTATCGCACTATTCGATACGCACGACGAATTTCGTCGTACGCATCTATTGTGAGCACTTTCATATAAACCCATATCTTCTATTTCTAACGACGAATATTCGTTCCGAAAAATTGGTTGTTCGTCCCAATTGTGTTTCATACTTTAAGAAAAATAAATATATATTACGTAAAAATGGCAAAAATTTTCGTTTTAAAAAAATCATGAAAAATCGAAAACGGCAAAAAACTTCTAGATTTGTTATTTTATCGCATAGCGACATATTATAGCAATAAAATGGATTATCGACCATAAAAATCGATTGATTTTTTTCGAATTTATTCACAATTTAGTGAATTCGCTCATTTTCACAAAATTTTAGTTTTTTGCTTGATATACGCATTATAGCGGGTTTTCAAATGTATGAAAAAAATAAATTTTCCAATTTCAAGGGGTGCATGTCGGATTATTGTGAGATTTGGTGAGAAACTTCCACCCACAAAATTTTAGTCGAATTGGACAACGTTAAAACGTAGTGCATAGGCCTCAAATCTGAAAAATAGCGTTTAAATCGAAAAAAAATTGTCAAATTTTCAGTTTTTGCAAAATTAACGCTATTTATTCCCCCTTTTGCAAAAAGTGGATCCTGGTCCTTAGGGCAAACACAATGAGATTTCCAATAAGCTACATATCTTTAAAATCGGTCAAACAGTTTTCGAGTTACTTCAATCTGCACTGGCCATTACATGTCCTTGAGGACTTGCCGAAGGCAATTGACCAAAAAATGTGACTAAGTCAAACCGATGGAATAGATCTAAAATGTATTTCATTGTTTTGAGTTTTGAGTGAGTTAACATCTCTTCAACGTGCGCAACATAATTATCATCCTTGTTATTTCCTAAGAAATGTTGAATAACCTATACAAACGAATCCCATGCATTTTTCTCAATTTGTGACATTGAACTGAGAAAATCGGTATCTTTGACCAATTTGCGAATTTGTGGGCCGTCAAATATTCCTGCTCTCAGCCTTCAATACTGTATTTCCACAGTAACACGTGTCCCACAGAAATACGTGTTTTGCCCAAAACAGTATTTCGCGTACTTGTTTTGCCATACATTTCTCATTCATCCAAAACACTTTGGCAGTACCTGGATATTGTATAGTGGTTTCAAAAGCATCGATTTTTTTTATTTTGTTGCGTTGTGTAATAGGAAGGTATCCGCCAATTTTAGCGAAATTTTATATTTTATTGTTTTATTATTGTATATTGTAAGTTAAAAAAGCAAAAAAAAAAAAATAAAAAAATTTAAACTAAGTAAAATGTTTTTGTAAATTGTCTTCGGCAAGTCCTCAATGACATGTAATGGCCAGTGAAAATTGTAATTACTCGAAAACTCTTTAACCGATTTTAAAGGCATGTAGCTTATTGGAAAAATCATTGCCTTTGCACTAAGAACTAGAATCCACTTTTTTGCAAAAGGGAATAAATAGCTTAAATTTTGCAAAAACTGATTTTTATGGTCGATATCTCATTTTGTTGCTATTATATGTCGCTATGCGATAAAATAATAAATTTGGAAGTTTTTTGCCGTTTTCGATTTTTCATGATTTTTTTAAAACGAAAATTTTTGCCATTTTTACGTAAAAAATATATTTTTTTCTTAAGTTTTTTATTATAACTCCGATACTATTGATCCGATTAAAACGCGATATATAGACGAATTAAAGGCTATGTAAATCTTTCTGATTTTATTTTAATAATATCGGACTATCAGTTTTTGAGTTATCATTAATTATTTGAAGAAACGTCTAAAAAAAATTGCAATTTTAAAAAGAATTTTTTTTTTTTAAATCTGGCCATAGAATTTAAAAATTTTACCATTTTTGTACAAAGGTAGTCATGATACATCAAAATTGTATAGTGGTTTGAAGAGCACATGTTATTTTGAAATTTAATCAATTTAAATTTTCCTTTTTGTATAAGTTTTTATATAACATTGACTCTTACTTACTTAAATGGCCTATAGTTACAAACTGTTAAGGTCAAAGTCCGAGCATATTTTAGAATTCCATGGATTTCGATCTTGTGCGAATATTCTCCAATTTTATAGGCCAAGCTTTGAAAAATTTTTCTCTACTTGGTCTTTCCATCGAAGTTTCGGACGTCCTCTTCTAACATTAGGTGGTGGGACATTTTTTTCTAATTTTATCCTCTTCATAGTAATTGTTGTTTTCAAGAGTGGGTTGCTAGCCCGTCGTTCTAACCCATTTTTGTCGATATTATGGGACAATTCTCGGTACATGTTAGCTCACCCAAAAAACGGGAAAATGGTTTATTTTTTAAATATTAACTTTAAGCAGTTATAACTTTTCACATAGTAAAGCTTTTAATACACTTCTGGCTCTTAGAATGTTTAGAATTTTGTTATTTTTTTAGGAAACTTTAAATCAAGAAAATCGGCTTATATATAGATCAGATATTAGTAAAAAAATTTAAAATTTTATTTCTTGAAGTCGAATATCTTTTAAACCGTAAGAGATAGCATAAGCAAGTTTTTCCAAATCGGTTGGGAAATAACAATTACATATCGTGATTATGAGACCGTGGTGCCCTATTTTGTTAGCCGATTGTACAATCTAGGCTTTCCAGGCTCAAAACTTAAGGTCCCCAATACTTCTACTATATTCACATAATATTTTTTTAAAATCCGCCCAACGGTTTAGAACTTACAGAATAATTTCCATTCTATTTTTAAACCATCCACTGTACGATGTCAGTCCGTCCGTCTGAACCCCTATGTAAACCTTGTAATCAAAGTACAGGTTGCTATTCTAATGATAATTCAAATGAAATTTGGCACAGATTATTTTTGTGGGGCCATGGCTGTTAAAATTCGACAAAATCGGTCCATTACTCATGGTACCTCCCATAGGTTTTACTTTGATATTGATATTTTGGCCACAAATATCAATATTTTTAAATTTAAAACAGAAGCAATGTAAACCAAAATCACTGTACCAAACTCACTAAATGAGACAAAAATCGCTAAAACGTTCGTAAATCTGAAGATAATGACAATTTTAAGTTTATTTTTTGCACATATAATTTTTGTAAAAACTGTAATCAATTCATTTTTCGTAGATTGAAAAATCGAGCATAGGAAGAAAATATATTACATTTTATTATTTCTGCTTATTTCTGGCGTGTGTGTGAAGTTAAATTTGCAATTTATAATCCTAACAGAGCTCGGTTAAAAAATATAAAAAATTAAATATTGATTGAGGGAGAATATTTTTGAAATGCAAGGAATTTGCAAAGTAGAAATTATACTTATCTTATAAAAAAAAACTAAAATTATAAAATTTTTAAGAATTTACAGAACCAAAATCTATTGATGGTCGTTCTGATGATGTCGATGCTGATGATATTGACGCCAAACAGTTAAAAAATGCACGTGAAAAAACACCAATGTGCCTAATAAATGATTTAGCAAGGTTTAACAAAGTGAGTACCAATACATTCACTCTATTTTTATTGATTTTATAATAAACAAATGCCTTATACCTATTTATTTTAAATTAAAACATGTACAAATTTTTTAGTCGTTAATGTATATATCTATGCGAAATCGTATATAGCGTAATCCAATGTGATTACGCTTAAATATGTACATTAGGGTGCCAGTTATTTTTAAAGTTGGAATTTGTTTGAGGCTAAAACATTGTAGCTCAATCGGATAAGGGGAGATTGTGCCCATGATCCTTTCAAAATTTTAAAAAGAATCTCAAGAAGGGTTGATTTAGCCATGTCCGTCTGTATATTGAAATCAAGTTTGTGGAGTTCCTGGTGGGTGTACCCATACAAGTTGTACAAAATTTTCTTACTCAGTACGCTATTAAATTTCATCAAAATCTGTTTATAAAGTCCCGAGATATCGCCAAATTTTTATTAGTGATCGTAGACCCCATAAAAATTTTACCGATCGACTCAGAATCAAGACCAGAATCGCTTAAGATGTTCGTTGTCCGATGTCCGTCCGTCTGTCTGTCTATTGAAATCAAGTTTCTGAAGCCTTGGAGGATAGACCTACATAAATTATATATCCGATTTTAGGAAATTCTCCCGCAATGAAAGCTATTAAATTTCATCAAAATCGGTTTAAAAAACACCCGAAATATCGAAAAAATACCAAAAATTAGACGAAAATTTTTAAATTTTTTATTGAAAAACACTTTTAAATAACAAGAGAAATAAGGTACTCATGGTGTACACGTGATAATATATTATATATTACATATAGTAGGAAATGGTTCCCTAAAGCTCTCTGTAAAATTTTATCAAAATCGGTCCATAAACAACATAAACAATTTGATGTATCGCAAATTGCCCAAAGTACGCATTAGAGAAAGTTTGTTAAAAAAATGAAATGCAGAAATAGGAAAAACCATCCTCCTGGAGCACGGACATATATCAATTTTATATCAGATTTTATGAAATTTCTCGCCAAAAAAAAGCGGTACATAAACAACTGAGATATTGCCAAAATACTATTTTTGATGTATAGCAAATTGCCTAAAGTACGTGTCTAAGAAATTTTGTTTACATTTTGTAAGTATTGTTTCAGCGATATTTCAGGTGTTTATAGACCGATTGTGATAAAATTTGACAGCGTTCTTTGTGGGAGGATTTCCTAAAATCTGATATATAAACTCCACAAATCTGATTATGAATACCATTCAAATTGTACCGATCGACTCAGAATCGGCAGGAGAATCGATTTCGCTACGTCCGTCTGTCCGTTCGTCCGCCCGCCCACCTGTCTGTCCGTTTGTCTGTTGTAGTCAAGTTTTTGGAACTCCTGTTTTGTCGATATCTCAGATGTTTATTTTATTAAATTTAATAGCGTTCTTCGCAGGGATTACCTAAATTCTGATGCTTTCGGTAATTTGTGGTAGATATACTTTAGTTTTTAAGAGATATTTCAGGTGTTTTGATCGACAATGATGAATCCTAAAATTGTATGTAAAATGCATGTGGGTATACCTTCCAGGAGCTCCACAAATCTGATTTTAGCAGACAGACACACTGCATACATCTTAATTTTGTGTCTGACTTTTGATATTTAGTATTTGAGAATGTATTATATATTAAATTTAGGTAATTTTCCTAGGAAGTACGAAAAATACAGCTAAGTACATGATTTGCGTTCAAAACCTACATATGTACGAAAATATAAATTTTTTAATTGCAATTGGGAGAAATCCGTTCACGTTTGACAATTGCTCTTGTATAACTTCTCCTAAGGCAATCTCTTAGCAGCTGATGACATTTAGTATAGAGACGTTGTACAATATTGTTATTCAGCGCGATAGCGCCTAAAAATAAAATCGGTCTGCTAACTTCAAAGTTTTATATAACAAATCAATAACTTTTACTAGTTGGATGATACGTACTCTCACTGGGCACTGCGTTGTTGAGTTGCATGCCAGAATACTTAATCTTTATCAAATTCGAAATCGAATCTGCGAAACATTTGGTATGAACAAAACAAAATTAATATACATATCCAGCATTTGTGTGGGGCTCAACTAAGTCAGTAATCAAAAACTATATAATCAATATATTCTTACGATTTTGTACTTTAATTTTGGAACTCCATTGGTGAAGGGTATCCAAGATTCGGCACAGCCCGAATATACCACTCTTACTTGTTTTTTTTTAATACAGTTTCTTAATTTTGTACACCCTTTACCAATTATTTATAGGGTATTGTTTGCATCCGTTTCTAATTTTTTTCTCAGTGATTGTAGACCCATAAAGTTATACCGATCGACTCAGAATCGGGAGGAGAATCGATTCAGCGATGCCCGTCTGTCTATCAGTCTGTCAATCCGTCTGTTGAAATCAAGTTTCTGAAGCCACTGAGGGATGGACCTACATAAATTATACAACAGATTTTAGGAAATCTGCGATGAACGCTATTAGTTTTCAACAAAATCCATAAACACCGGAAATATCGAAAAAATACCAAAAATTAGACGAAAATTTAAAATTTTTTGATTGATTAAATAACAAGAAAAAAGATTCTTCTGGTGTACGAGTGATAATATATCGAGCCATAACCGCCAAAAGGGCTGTAGCGACATGATGGACGATTTTCATTTTATTATTAAAAGTTATTATTATCATCTCACAAAATATCAGGGCAGTAGAATTTACCGTTATAATTGTACAGCAAAAACAATAAAGACTTAAATACTATTCACTGTTTGTTTACAAATTTTGTAACCAAGACTGTCACTTGCGTCTTTATTCTATTTTATAAATTATTTCGTATTAGTGGCAAAATACATAGAGAAATATTACATTTTATATCAGTGCTTTTATATTAAGATTGTAATTGCGTTTGAAACTCTCTTAATAATAAAAAAAAAAAAACAAAAATGATATATATATATATTTTACATGATCATTATGTAAAATAAATTCCACCTAAAATGCCAATAAATGATTAACTATAATAGCTATGGCCCCTAAATTTAGTACAATTGGTCACCATTTGACCATAGCTACCATATAAAAAACTTACGGAAACACAAAAATACAAAAAAGATAGGGGGCAAAAGACAAGCGTTGTTCTTCACAGTACATTGCTAACTTTGTTTCATTTGGGAATGTCTGAAATATTTCATTAGTTTTAGGAAAATTTGACAGGTTACGATTTTTAATCTGAATTGTTAAAATTTCCATCTTTCTTGGAAACTCTTTAGTTGCATCAAAAATGTCGAAAATATTTTTATTTCTTCCTTGTAAAACAAGATGTAAGTTATTAAACAGAAGTGTAACGTCTGCAAGAAACGCACGATCTAGCAAAAATGAATTACATTTAATTGCATTAAACAAATCAATAACTTTAGAAAGTCCTTGAGATTCAAAAAACTTTGCTATCTCAAAATAGTCGTTCAATACTTTTTGCACGACTTAACCACCTAATCTCAGTAAATAATAAAACATCACTGTAATCGGTATCTAATTCTTTTAAAAACATTACTAGTTTTCTATGGGTAAGTGCATTGTGACCCCCTTTTAGACGTTTTATTATTTTAACTACAGTTTTCATTGTTTCTTCTAAACCAACCGTTTTTGAAAATATGGCTTGCTGGTGTATTATGCAATACCTTTATTCCAGCCTTAATTAATTGGCCTACAAAACCGTTCAATCGACCTACCATAACTGCGGCTCCATCAGCACAAATTCCAGAAAGTTTGTTCTTACCAATCAATAATAAAACATGTCGTTCAAATGTACAATAAATAATTTTACCTGTTACATTTTCGTAATATGATTCAAGTTTTAATATTTCTTCAAAGCCATTAAGCGAATTATCTACTGTCCTTATGCAAATAATCATTTGGCTAGTATCCTGAATATCTACGCTTTCATTTAAACAAATGGAAACGTAGGTCGAGTTCTTTATTCTTTGAATTGTTTCGTTTCCCATGAAAAGTCCTATAACATCCGTCCTTCTACAAATTGTCCTGGCAGACAAAGGAATTTCACTAAAAATGGCTTCTACTTTTTTCCCTGCTTCCCCAAGCAATGGCATTATTGAAAGAACGATTTCTTTAATTAAGTCGCCGTCCTCAAAATGACGCCCCCTTTTTGCTAGGGCTAAAGCTATTAAATAAGATGCCTTGACTTGACTTTTTTTAATTTTGTAATAAGCTTATCTCTATCTTCCCCTGTTAAACTATGCAAATCAGAATGTAAATTGTCATAATGACGTTTAAAATTAAACCCACTTCTTTTAAATTTCTGATTGCATATTAGACATTCTGGTTCGTTAAATAAATTTAAAACAATTAAAAAATTGTTCTCCCACTCTATATTCCACATTGTAATATTATTTATTAATATACAAAAAAAAGATATGCAAAGTATTTGCAAATTATTTTACGTGTATCAAAATTCTGAAAAAAAGCGTCATAACCTACTACACGGAAAGCGTGCTTTTTGCTGTATATTTTGTTTTTGTTTTTTTCTCAACAAAGTTTGACGTCACTGCTTTGTTGTAAACTTACATGAATGTGATTGGTCTGTTTGATTTTTTCAAACTCATTTTGCCGATTGTATTTAATGATCGTGTTGTTTTACGAAAATTAAAAAAAAAAAAAATATTCGGCTGCTGGTGGTTAGGACTGCCTAAGCCTGCCTATGTCCATTGCTGAATTGGAATGTCGTTTGTTTCTTGTCGACGCCTACTTTAAACAACTGTTAACAATAGAAACAAATATAGAAGAAATTAATCCAAGACATATCAAGAATTGACATTGAAGCAGCGATGCCAACCATACCACTTTTGTAGTAGATGTACTACTTTTGGGCATCATTTTACACTCTACTACTTTTTTAAGTATTTTCGAAATTGTGTGAAATAAATTTTTCGTAACCAAAAATGCAACATTCAACACCTATTTCAAAAAAAAAAAAAATATATATATATATATATATATATATATATATATTTTTTTTTGTAACATGTTCTTCTTTTTAGATTTATGCCTCTAAGACAGCAGCGAATTATATTAGGAATAGAAGCTTTTAAGAAATATAACCAGGGACTGAAAATAACCGTTATTTTCGAATTTTTCATTTGATCGTAAGCCTTTTATTTTTTTGATTTTTATTTTTTTAATCCGAAATAAAAGTTATTTTTTGATTTTATTTTTTTAATAAAAAATAAAACTTAATTTTGCCTTTTATTATATTGCACAAAGTCTGCCGGTTATTTCTGTCGTTTATTATATCGCACAAATTCTGCCGGTTATTTCTGTCGTTTATTAAATCGCACAAATTCTGCCGGTTATTCTTTATAGAAAACTTTTGAAAATGTCCCTTTATTTTGTGAAATTTTGAAAACTTCCTATATCTTTTGGGAAATTTTGAAAATGTCCCTTTATTTTGCGAAATTTTGAAAATGTCCCTTTATTTTGGGAAATTTTGAAAATTTCCCATTATTTTTGGAGATTTTGAAAACTTCCCATTACTTTGGGAAATTTTGAAAATTTCCCAATATTTTGGGAAATTTTGAAAATATCCAATTATTTTGGGAAGCTTTGAAAATTTCCCATTATTTTGGGAAATTTTGAAAAATTCCCATTATTTTGGTAAATTTTGAAAATATCTTATTTTGGGAAATTTTGAAAATTTCCCATAATTTTGTGAAATTTTGAAAATGTTCTATTATTTTTGGGATATTTAGAAAATTTCCCATTTCTTTTAGGAAATTTTGAAAATTTCCCATTATTTTGGGAAATTTTGATATATCCGATTATTTTGGGAAATTTTAAAAATGTCCCTTTATTTTGGGAAATTTTGAAATTGTCCCTTTATTTTGGGAAATTTTGAAAATATCCAATTATTTTGGGAAATTTTTAAAATTTCCCATTATTTTGAAAAATTTTGAAAATATCCAATTATTTTGGAAAATTTTGAAAAATTCCCAGTAATTTTGGCTTATTTGGAAAATTGTTTGTTTCTTTTGAGAAATATTGAAAATTTCCCAATATTTTCGGAAATATTGAAAATATCCCATTATTTTAGGAAATTTTGAAAATTTCCCATCATTTTGGGAAATTTTGAAAATCTCTTATTTCTTTTGGGTAATTTTGAAAATTTTGAAAATTTCCCATTATTTTTGGAAATTTTGAAAGTATCCAGTTATTTTGGGAAATTTTTAAATTTTTCCATTATTATTCTGGGAAATATTGAAAATATCCCTTTATTTTGGAAAATTTTGAAAATTTCCCATTATATTGGGAAATTTTGAAAATTTTCCATTATTTTGGGAAATTTTGAAAATTTCCCTTTACCTTGGAAAATTTTGAAAATTTCCTGAAATAATAGGATATTTTCAAAATTTCCCAAAATAATGGGAATTTGTCAAAATTTCCCAAAATAATGGGAAATTTGCAAAACTTCCTAAAACAATTGAATATTTTCAAAATTTCCCAAAATTATGGGAAATTTTCAAACTTTTCCAAAATAATGGGAAATTTTCAATTTCCCAAAATAAAGGGACATTTTCAAAATTTCCCAAAATAAAGGGACATTTTAAAAATTTCCCAAAATAATTGGATATTTTCAAAATTTTCCAAAATTATGGGAAGTTTTAAAAATTTCCCAAAATAATTGGAAATTTTCAAAATTTCTCAAAATAATAGGAAATTTTAAAAATTTCCCAAAATAATAGGAAATTTTAAAAATTTCCCAAAATAATAGGATATTTTCAAAATTTCCAAAAAAATGAGAAATTTTCTAAATATCCCAAAAATAATAGAACATTTTCAAAATTTCCCAAAAAGATGGGAAATTTTAAAAATATCCCAAAATAATAGGATATTTTCAAAATTTACCAAAATAATGGGAATTTTTCACAATTTCCCAAAATAATGGGAAATTTTTAAAATTTCCCAAAGTAATGGGAAATTTTCAAAATCTCCCAAAATAATGGGAAATCCCAAAGTAATGCGAAATTTTCAAAATCTCCCAAAATAATGGGAAATTTTCAAAATTTCCCAAAATAAAGGGACATTTTTAAAATTTCCCAAAATTAAGGGACATTTTCAAAATTTCCCAAAAGATATAGGAAGTTTTTAAAATTTTCTAAAATAAAGGGACATTTTCAAAATTTTCCAAAGGATACGGGAAAGTTTTCTATAAAGAATACTTTTGTATAAAAGTTTTTCTATAGAGAATACTTTTGTATAATAGTTTTACTATAGAAAATACTTTAGCATAACAGTTTTCCTGTAAAGAATTCTTTCGTATGACAGTTTTCCTATAGAGAATACTTTTTTATAACCATTTTTTTTATAGAGAATATCAGTTTTTTTACTTTTGTATAACATTTTTGTATAGGGAATACTGTTTGAAAGCAGTTTTTCTATAGAGAATATAATTTGAGACTTTTTCTATTGATAATGAGTTTGTATTTGTCACTTTTACAAGAAAAAATTAAAAAAGATTGCTGCTTGAAAAAGTATATTACAAAAGATATCGCTCAGAGATTGTTTAAAAAATTTCCCAAAATGATGGGAAATTTTCCAAATTAGCCAAAAGAAATAGGAAATTTTCAAAATTTCCCAAAATAATGGGAAATTTTCTAAAATAATGAGAAATTTTCAAAATTTTCCCAAAATAATGGGAAATTCTCAAAATTTCCCAAAATAATGGGAAATTTTCTAAATATCCCAAAAATAATAGAACATTTTCAAAATTTCCCAAAAAGATGGGAATTTTTCAAAATTTCCCAAAATAATAGGATATTTTCAGAATTTACCAAAATAATGGGAATTTTTCAAAATTTCCCAAAATAATGGGAAATTTTTAAAATTTCCCAAAGTAATGGGAAATTTTCAAAATCTCCCAAAATAATGGGAAATTTTCAAAATTTCCCAAAATAAAGGGACATTTTCAAAATTTTCCAAAAGAAATGGGAAAGTTTTCTATAAAGATACATAATAAAAGTTTTCCTAAAGAGAATACTTTTGAACAATAGTTTTACTATAGAAAATACTTTAGTATAACAGTTTTCCTCTAGAGAATACTTTCGGTTGACAGTTTTCCTATAGAGAATACTTTTTTATAACCATTTTCTTATAGAGAATATCAGTTTTTCTATAGAAAATATTTTTGTACGACAGTTTTTCTATGGAGAATACTTTTGTATAACATTCTTGTATAGGAAATACTATTTGAAAGCAGTTTTTCTATAGAGAATATGATTTTTTGAGACTATTTCTATTGATAATGAGTTTGTATTTGTCACTTTTACAAGAAAAAATTAAAAAAAAATTGCGGCTCGAAAAAGTATATTACAAAAGATATCGCTCAGAGATTGTTAAAAAAAAATTAAATTTAAAAATAAGAGGCAAAAATTGCATGATATAATATTAAAATAAATATAACCGACAAAAAATGTGCAAAAAACTATTGTGACGAATTTTAAACTTATCCGTCACATTGTGCAAAGTTCACTGCTTATAATTCTTCCCCTCGCTTTCTAGATGTTTCTGTTGGTGTTGTTGTTATTCTGTTTAGGTCAATAAGCATAGCAACATGTTTCTCTTATGTACAGTAAAGAGTATAGCAACATGTTTCTCTTTTATCTACATTCTCTCTCTCTGTTACTATTAACTTCAGCTAATATGTTTGTACAATGTATGTGTGAGTGTGTTCTTGATTATGTGAGAATGTAGTGGAACCAGTGTTGCCACTTTAGGTGTAATTACACATATCGTGTGTAATTTTTATTTTCATGTGTAGCCGATGTGTAATTGGCTGCAAGTGTAATTCATGTGTAATTTAAATTTTTGTAATTTTTGAGTACTAACAGTTTTCAAAACTTGCATTTTAAAAAATAAATTTATGTGCGTCCCATAATGCAAACTTTTTATTCTAACTACATAAGAGTGTATGTTTTAAAATCCCAGTGCATATGCGAAATCAACCATTCAGATTAAAATATACATGTTTATTAAAGAATATGATATATTGGTATTGCTGCTCATGAATCTTTGACCATATTCTCTAATTCGGGAAAAAAAATTATACTTCATGATTTTCGAGAATTTTATATTCTTCAAATCAAAACAATATTTAAGTGACGATATTTATTCAATTGCTGATATTGTTGATCCCAAAATTGCCCAAACTTTTCAACTTCAATCATTATATGTGACCTTTTCCGAGAAAAGGAACCTAGTGTGTCAAAAAACGGGTTTAGAGTTAGCAGTGGATTCTGGTACCTAAAAGGGCTTAGAATAAGATGAAATGAGTTAGATTTCTGATAAAAATTTATTTGCCATAAAAACGTACAAAACGAACTTGGAAAAGTCGATAAAAATGAGAAAAAAATTAAAATTTTATTTTTTTAATTTTTCTCAAAACTTTATTTTTATACACTAGGTCCCTTTTCTCGGAGAAGAGATATATGTTTAACAAAAAGATTTTCATTCTTCAATGTCGATTTGCAAACTCTTGACATGCACTTTTCGATTTTGAAACTTTTGGGCTTTGGAGCAAGAAGATTATTGGATAAAAGTTTTTGATTTAAAGAATTCTTTGGAGATACATTGTTTCCTACTTTGCAAAAATTTATTAATGGTGGACCAATTTTCGAACCTACACAAAAAATGATTTTCAATATAGTCGTTATGTATTTCATTTTGTTTATTTTTAAGTGCTAAGTAAGGATTTGAAATAGTATACATTTTCATGCGTTATGAAATAAAAAAACGATGAACATTAATTTAAAAAACTACAAATCATTTTTTTTATTTTTTACAAAAAAAATTTATTAAATTCAAAACATGTTATTTTGCCAAAAAAAAAAATCATGTGTAATTTCTAATTTCATGTGTAATTTTGGCACGATCCATGTGTAATTTAACATTTGGTTGGTGGCAACACTGAGTGGAACACACATGAACTTTCGTAAGCCACATTGTTAGTGTAATCAACTACAGCAGCTCTTTGTTCACGTCTGCAGAAATTGCTAGAAACTCTCTTATCTACTATATAAGGCCGATGGACGAGTATTGTGGGAACAGTTTTAATTAAGACGCGTATAAAGAGAACAGTGTGACTAAGAGTATTTGTAAAGCAGTTTTGTGAAGTTTGTTTACAGCTTTTGTAAAAGTGTGTTTTAAGTGATTAACTCTACAGTTAATAAAAGTATTACTTTGTAAAACTAAATAAAGTGTTTTAATTAATTTGATTACGGTTGTTTGCAAAAAGAATTCCTTCCACGTTTTTAAAGGAAAAACGTAACACTATGAAACAAACATACTCGTTATAAATTGAGCAATATAATAAACGGCAATCATAACCGGCAGAATTTGTGCGATTTGTAAGCCTAAAAAAATATATATGTATATAACTTGACTCTTATGAATTTCTCTTATTTTGTTTACGTTTTCTTTCAATGAATTGTAACTCTCCTCCTTTATTTTATTTTCTTATAAGGCAGTTTCATTCTGACTGTCGTTAAATAAACACATATTAAATCAATTCGTGTCCGTCTTTCATTTGCTTTTAGTTCAGAAGTAGGATAAAGAACTCTCGTGTGTAAAAAAAAAAACAAAGATCGTTATAAAAAAGAACTCGTTGTCATGCGCGTTTAAACAACAAATTAAACAGAGAAAAGTACTGAGATTCGGCGCTGTTACTACGTCCGAAAACTTATGTGTGTTTACTGCCGGCATTGCTGTGCGTTGGCGTAGCTGTCGCTGTAGTGTGGTTGCGTCGTGAATAAACTAAGCAGAGAGAAAAACTTACAAAAACAATATTAAAAAGATTTAATAAAAAATCAAAAAAAATAACGATTAACGAATGAGCAGTTAATAGTTGTTGGTGCTTATCAATATGTACAACGACTGAACGACAAATAGTTGTTTGTACTAAAACAAAGACAGTGTCGGTTTAACGAACATAAACAACTGAACGTGAAATAGTTGTTGGTGTATATACGTGCAGCATAAAAAAAATAGTAACAACAACTCGGAACGGGTGAACAAGAGACTGTGAAGAAAAGAAGTCGAACAATTGAAAAAATTTTATATATACAGTAAAGAACAGTGTCGGGTTAAAAAAAGTAAAAACGGGTAAAAAAAAATAATAATAATGATGCTCTAAATTGTTGGACTAAAACTAGAGCAATTGAAGCAATTGCTACGTGACCGTAACTTGTCGAGCTCGGGGAACAAAAATGAACTAATTCAACGGTTGGTTGAGCATACCGGGTCTGAAGAAATTGAAGTGGTGGCCACCGAAGTAGAAACAAGTATTCAGAATCAAATGGACGAGCTGCGTGGGATAATGCAGCAATTGATGTCGGTGATGGTCAGGAATGCCGAAGTAGCACAGCCAAGAACTAGAGAAGAAGTCCAAAATGTACCGGAACAAGTCGTACGCAGTTCTTACTCAGTTCGCGAAATTGCAGAGACAATTCCTGAATTCAATCCAACCGACGATTCGTCTTTGAGCGCAGAACAATTTGTGAACCGCGTCAACACGGCTAAAGAAGCTTATCAGTGGGAAAATAAAGGGTTATTGTTGGCCGTTTATAGCAAACTGAAGGGTTCGGCGAAGTTGTGGCTTGATGGTTCGGATGTAATGTTTTCGAGCTGGCGGGAGCTCTCAACAAAATTGATTGAAGAATTTGGTATATGTTTGAATGAAGCGGAAGTTCACAGGAAAATGTGTAGCTCACAAAGAGAACAAAGTGAAGAAATTATCGATTATTGCTTCAGAATTTCGGCACTGGGAAAGAAATATAAATTGAGCGATCAGGCAATTATAAAATATACCCGCGATGGATTGAAACACCGCGATCTTCAGGCGGCGACGGCAGCTATCCGATTTGCTACATTACGCGAAATGAGTGAAACGTTTTCGGAATATATACGCAATATGCCAACAAAAAACACTGGTACAAAATGTGACTTTTACGCGGCGAAAGGTGACTCGGATGTTCACAAAGTAAAATCGGAAACGGGCGAAGCAGTCAAAAAGACAGAAAAATGTTATAACTGTTTTGAAGAAGGGCACTTTGCGTCAAATTGCCCTAAGCCGCAACGACGTCCACGATGCGTAGGTTGCCAAAAGGTTCACCGTAGGAATGAACCACAGAATTGTGGTAGACCTACGCAAAATGTTCGCAGTGTCGAAACTTACGAAAACATGTTTATTCGAAAAATACTGTTGAATAACGTTGAAATTGTCGCATTTATTGACACCGGAAATCAGTGCAATTTAATTCGGAAAACAGTCGCTAGCAAACTTCAATCCGAATTTATCCCATGTTCAATGAAAATAAAAGGCATATGTGGCGGTTTGCAACAACTCGATCACGTTATTAAGGGTGAAGTGAAGGTAGACAACGTTACATTTGAAACAAATTTTTATGTGGTGGACGATAACATTATCGATTCCGACGTTCTGATTGGACAAAATATTTTTGCGGAAAAAAAGGTAAGAGGTGTAGTTGGCGACGGTTGTTTTCGTTTCGAAAATATAGTCGAAGATACGGTTATGCCTAATGACGTTGTTATTGGTGGTATTGACAAGAGAGAAAACTCCGCGTTGGTAAGACTCGTAAAGGAGTTTAAGGATGTATTCGCAGAAGACCTCAGCCAAATAGGAAAGACGAATGCAGTCGAATTAAAAATAGAACTAGACACCAATAAACCCATTGCACAAGCTCCTTATAGAATTCCGGAGCCCAAGCGGCAAATAATAAACGAAATGGTGCAAGACCTGTTAAGAAACGATATAATAACACCATCAGAATCGGAGTATGCCAGCCCAATTGTCGGCAAATAATAAACGAAATGGTGCAAGACCTGTTAAGAAACGATATAATAACACCATCAGAATCGGAGTATGCCAGCCCAATTGTCCTTGTTAAAAAAAAGATGGAAGTGAACGATTCTGTGTCGATTATCGAATGCTGAATCGCCACATGAGCAAACAAGTTCACCCAATGCCAAATATAGAAGAAAGGTTGCAGTTAGCGATGCAATACAAGATATTTTCAACATTAGACTTAAACAGCGGATACTACCAAATACCAATTGAGCCCAACAGTAGAAAATATACAGCTTTAGTCACAACAGATGGCATATATGAATTTAAAAGAATGCCGTTCGGGCTCAAAAATGCCCCTATTGCATTCCAACGTTTAATGGCGAAATTAAAAGACAGTACAGTACCTGGTGACATGATCCATTACATGGATGACATACTTATTGGCGCTAAAAATGGAGTTGAAATGCTCGAGAAACTAAGAAGAGTCTTCGAGGTGCTACGAAAATTTAATTTAACTCTAAATCCACGAAAATGTGAGTTTTTTAAATGCAGTGTTACTTTTCTTGGTCATCAAATATCACGGGATGGTTTAAAGCCTGGTAAGATAAAGGTGAATGCAATTACTGATTTCAGAACCCCTGAAAATGTTAGCGATGTGCGCCGTTTCTTGGGTTAAGCGGTTATTTCCGAAAATTTGTTCCAGCGTATGCGATAATATCTGAACCATTAAGAAAACTGTTACGCAAAGGAGAGTCGTTTAATTGGGGAGAAAGTCAGCAAGCATCATTCATGGAATTGAAAAACGCTTTAATTACAGAACCAGTACTCACACCGTATAACGTGAATTCGCAACAGCAACTTCATACGGATGCAAGTTCGATTGGCATTGCGGCGGTATTGATGCAGAACGTGGAAGGATCGTGGAAACCAATCGCTTACTTTAGCCGATCAACCAGTCCAACAGAAAAACACATGCACAGCTACGAGTTAGAAACTCTTGCTGTGGTTGAAGGCCTTGAACGTTTCAAATATTATATTTATGGAAAGCCCATAAAGGTTATATCTGATTGCAATGCAGTTAAAACCGCAATGACGAAAAAGGATTTGATTCCTCGAATAGCTAGATGGTGGCTTCGTATACAGGACTTCGATATAGATATCGAACATCGTTCTGAGCAGCACATGACCCATGTAGATGCGTTGAGCCGAGCTCCAAGCGAGGTATCCCGAGAAATGGAACCAGCAACGTTACGTGTGGACAAGGCCGAAATCGATGAAAGTGATTGGCTACTTAGCATGCAACTTCAAGATAAAAACTTGCAAGAAATTACAAACAAACTAGTAGCCAAAGATCCTGGTATGCAGAAATTATTCATAATAGATCATGGTCGCTTGTGTAAAGTACTTAACAGGAACAAACTATGGGTAGTTCCGAAATCCTTACGTTTCAAAGTAACTCAAGACGCTCACGAAAAACATGGTCATTTAAGTGTAGAACGAACTATAGAGAAACTACAGCAGTTAATGTGGTTTCCGCGAATGCGAAATTTTGTTAAGTCGTTCGTGAAATCATGTCTACAATGTTCATTCAATAAACAGCCTGGCGGTGTTAAGGAAGGAGAATACCATTTCAGTGACATTGATCCCGTACCATTCAAGACTGTACATATCGACCACTTGGGCCCGTTCCCAAAATCAAGCAAGCGCAACGAGCATGTGTTGGTGTTAATAGATGCGTTCACAAAGTTCACTGTAATACGCGCTGTTCCTTCTACAGCAACAAAGTACTAACAAAATTGCTAGATGAGGTATCAGGTTTCCTCGGAATGCCCGAACGGATTATTAGCGACCGAGGAACAGCGTTCACTTCCAAGGATTTTAAGCGATATTGTGAAGAATTTTCCATTAAACATGTTCTTAATGCCGTTCGTACTCCTAGGGCCAACGGTCAAGTTGAGCGAATGAATCGCACAATTCAGTCTATGCTACTGCCGTCCACTCAGAATGATCGTCGTTGGGACGAAGAACTACGCAAGATACAATGGTCGATCAACGATTTGAAAAACTCCACAACGGGTTGTTCTCCAAACGAGTTATTATATGGTTTTCATCCCCGGGATATTTTAGGAAACAAATTGGTCACCATACTACAAGATGAATACGAGAATAAGTATACTCACGAAGATCGCATGAAAGAGCTAGAAGAGAAGCGGAAAACGGCAGTTCAAAATATTGCTGCGTATCGTGAAAAGGCAAAGCAACTGTATGATAAGGCGCACTCTACGCCTCGCCAATATAATATTGGAGATTTAGTTCTCGTTGGAAATGAAGCTCCAAGTACTGGTTCATCACGAAAATTGGAACCACGTTTCAAAGGCCCATTCCAAATTACAAAAAGATTAGAAAATGATCGCTACGTGGTCGAAGATTTACCAGATTCCAACCGAAAGCAGCGACATTACTGTTCAGTATACGCTTCTGATGGACTTAAGCCCTGGTATTCTCTTCCCCTTTCAGATGATGAAGATGATGTCAACTACCTCAGCGAGGACGCTGAATAGTCAGGAAAGGCTTTACTCTTATGAATTTCTCTTATTTTGTTTACGTTTTCTTTCAATGAATTGTAACTCTCCTCCTTTATTTTATTTTCTTATAAGGCAGTTTCATTCTGACTGTCGTTAAATAAACACATATTAAATCAATTCGTGTCCGTCTTTCATTTGCTTTTAGATTTAATAAACGACACACAGTGGTTTACGGACGCTTTTTTTGGAAATAATTCTGTAACTTTTGAACGACTGGAGATATTTGAATGAAATTTGGCATGGTGATAGTCAAGGAGTATTCGAGTTGGTTTTCAAAAGCACATGAGGGGTCGGGAGAGTGATTGATGGACCTTCAAAGTTGGTCACCTCTTGTGTTCGACTTTTTTAAAAATTCGCCAAAAATCCATTTATGAATGGATTGAAAAGAAATTTTAAACTTAAGTTCTCCTTCAGAAGGTCTACAAAAAATACGCTTACATGTGTAGGTTATCTCCTTTGATTTTTAATTGGTGTTTTAATTGGATTTTTAATTGGTGTTCATCTCCTGGACTTTCCCGATCCAACGATACTAAATACGTGTATCAAGCTTTAATACATAGGCTTTAAAAGCTCTGAAAACTTTGCCTCCCATAGCATTTTTAAGCTAAATATTGGAGTATTGGAGAGTAATGTGTGCAAATAAAGTTAATAATGCACAGTGGTATTAACTCTGCAATTTCTAAACTACTAGACGGATTTTGACAAAATTTGGAACGCCAATAGAAGAGGTGTGAGGCTTTTAGATCAATGTTTAAGAACGTATTTGTCGGTAGCACAGTGGGCTCTACAGTGGGCCAAAGTTGCCTACCTCGGGTATATAAAACATTTGGGGCGTATAACTTTCCTCAATTGGGTCCGATCTAAAAGATTTTTACGTTTTCGAAAACTTCTTAAAAAAATTAAGAAAAAAACATACTTACTTTACTACCTTATCTCTTATAGTTTAAGAGATATTTGACTCCATAAAATTTTAGTATAATATTTTAACATTACTTTGTAATTTTTCGCAAAAATCACTAAAACTAAACAAGGTATTGCGACTACTTTTGTACATAGTATGGACCTGTGTATGCGAAAATCAGAAATATAAATTTTGGAACAAGTTCTGAAATTTAAATGAAAATTTTTGAATACAGAAATTTGAGTTTTTTTAGAAAAGCGGCCGATTAATAGCCGGGCACAGATATTAAAAACATTATACTTAATACAATTTTGTTAAAAAAAAGTTTTGAGATAAAATAAACAATTTTTTTACAGTCACAAAAAACCCAAGTTTTGTTAAAAAATGGCTGATTTTCGACTACCGCTGGTTGTAGGGTGCATGTCCAAAATTTTTAGAAATATAGTTTATACTGATCCCTCAAGTCCAACCTTTTAGAAAATGTAAAAAATGAATTGAGTCTTTTGAAAAAATTTTTCAAAAATATTGAAAAAATAATATTACTTGTTTTGAAAAAAAAATAATTTTTCAGGCTTTTTTCGGTACACAAACTTTGAAGAATTTTTCTGTGTTATTAAGTTTACATAATAATGAAGTTGTTTCTTCCAGTTCATTTAGAAATTTATCAGCAATCTTGCAGTATTTGTTTAAAAATTTAACGTAGTACAAGAAAAGATAAATAGGCCAAAAAAAGGCCAGAAGACATACCATAAAAAGGAAAAAAAATTGGATTCAAATATCTCTTAAACTATAAGAGATAAGGTAGTAAAGTAAGCATGTTTTTTTCTATGCTATGGGAGGCAAAGTTTTCAGAGCTTTTAAAGGCTATGTATTAAAGCTTGATACACGTGTTTAGTATCATTGGATCGGGAAAGTCCAGGAGATGAACATCAATTAAAAATCTTTTTTAAGTGAGTTAATATTTTTACACTTTGTATCGTAAAACAAAAAATATTATTTTTCTACTTTTAGAAGGAAAATAATTTCAATTTTTGATATTTTGTAGAAATGATATAGATGAAGATATCACAATGAAAATTTGTAGTCATGTAGACCAATAAGATCCAAAAGCAATAGATTAAAAAAAATTCCCAATTTTAACTAAAAAATTCCCCAATTCCCAACTCGGGAAAAAAGGGTATCAAAAAATGAGTTTGTTTACAAAAATGGCAACACTGGCTCTATTTGCAGCTCGTTTCAGAAAAAAACTTTTCCAATCAATAACAGATATATTAGAAAATATGGACATTTTTATTTTTTTCAAATCGGTGCTTTGCCTTTTGAGAAATTTTTATTTAAACCAAATTTTTTTTTTACAAATTATCATTTTTTGGAGAGGGCATATGCGAGGACCAAAAGTTCAATTAGCAAGAAATTTGTTTTATACGCATTCTCATTATTTATTCTTTTAAAAACTTTGAAAATATTTTTATGTTTCTTAAGAAAATGTTTTTTTTATTTGTGAAAAAATATAGCTATCTTTTAGGGAAAAACTTTTTTTTAAGTTTCAACTTTGAATATTTTTAACTTTTAAATGAAAGAAGATATCTATAACCAACTTGCACAAAAATTATTTAGAATTTTGTTAAAATTTTTGATCTTCAGATGCGTCCACCAGATCAAAAAAAGCTTAAAAAAATAGGTAAAAAATCAACCCAAAAATTCTTTTTTATCCAAATATCTCGAAACTTAAAGGAGAAAACCTATTTTTGTAGACATTCTGAAGGAGAACTTAAGTTTAAAATTTCTTTTCAATCCATTCATAAATGGATTTTTGGCGAATTTTTAAAAAAGTCGAACACCCGAGGTGACCAACTTTGAAGGTTCATCAATCACTCTCCCGACCCCTCATGGGCCAGTGCTTTAGAAAACCAACTCGAATACTCCTTGACTATCACCATGCCAAATTTCATTCAAATATCTCCAGGCGTTCAAAAGTTACAGAATTATTTCCAAAAAAAAGCGTCCGTAAACCACTGTGCGACAGAAATAACCGACAGAGTTTGTGCGATATAATAAACGACAGAAATAACCGGCAGAATTTGTGCGATATAATAAACGACAGAAATAACCGGCAGACTTTGTGCAATATAATAAAAGGCAAAATTAACTTTTATTTTTGATTAAAAAAATAAAAATCAAAAAATAACTTTTATTTCGGATTAAAAATAAAAATAAAAAATAACAGTTATTTTCTGAGTTTTATTATAAAAGTCATAACCGTAACAGTCCCTGAATATAACATTTCATTTCTCTCTAGAAAAATACGAGTTGCAAATTTCTAGAATAATAAAGGTGACAAAGAACAAATGCTCCCTTTGACACACAAATTGCTTGTGCTTCCACATAGTAGTGCCAATGTTAAAAGACTTATTTAAAAAACTTAAACTTAAAAATTCTAATAGGAATAAACTTTCTACTGACACTCTTTAGGGAGTGTAAATGCTTACACCAACAGATGAACATTTTAAATTATTTAATAAAACCATGTATTCTTTTAAGGATTCGAATAAAAAATTTTCTTTTATAAGCTCTTGTTAATTTTTCAAATTACATTCAATGTGTCTGTATATTTGTTGATACATATACAACACTATTTTTTAAACAAAACATTTAATAAAAGTGGTAGCACTTTTTGAAAATAAATTAAGTGGAATCCACTACTTTTTAATGTCGAATCTAACATAAAGTACAATTTTTGGTTGGCATTTTCCTTTATCACGGTAGATCTCCTCAAATTCATTCAACTGTTCGGCAGTAAGAGTATCCTTAACGTTACGTATCACCTCGATTGGGTTAAGATTGGCTTTGAAAATAGCTTCTATATCGCAAGCAGTTTGGCCATATCATCAACAATTTCATTAATACTAATTCCAACATGGCTAGGAGTCCATACAATTTCTACTGCTTCCAATGATGAACTAGATATCAGCTTATGTATTTCCATTATATAAAAATAATCAGTACTTTTAGATTGAAGTAGTTGGCAGCAACCCAAACTATCAGTAAAAACTACAATCTTCAAGTTTTCATCCTCAACAGCAATTCGAATAGCATGATAAACTGCAACAATTTCAGCAAAAAGAGATGATGTCTTAAAATTTATTTTAAAGAAAAACTTTTCATTGTTTGTTACATTGTAAATGCCACAACCAGCAGCATTATCACATATAGAGGCATCTGTGGCAAAAATGGTATAATTGCTTTTTTGATAGGTTTCTATTTTTTCCAAATAATGTTGAATAATGATTATATTGGCCAAATTTTCTTTTTTATCAGGTAATTCATTTTTCCTAATAATCAGCTTTGTAGAGATATCAAAGTTGATGGAAAATGATGTGTTTTCCAATTGGCTTCGAAATTGCTCAGCAATAACACCATAGCTAGACTTGTTTTCACTAGCGTTTATAATAGTATTATAGTAATCTGGAAAAAATTGTTTGATTTTTAAAAGTTCTTTAAAGGCAAGTAATTTAGCTCTTTTTTCAGGAGTTAGTTCCCCAGACATTTTGTATATTACATATATGTGCGTTGATGGAGTTAATCCAAGACATCTTCTTAAAGAGGTATTTTGAAAACTTTTAATTTGACTATGAATGGTTTTTGGCGCATTAGCAAAAGTTGTAATTGCATATTCAATTTTTGATCTTATACATGCTTTGTAGATATTAAGGGCTACATGAGGATGTAAACCAGTTTTGATTGGTGTGAGCATTTTAAGCAAATTATTATTACTCTGAGCTTCTTTGAAAACACGGCTGCAATGTTGCTTAACTGCAAGGCTATTTGATAAAGTTCTTTCCAAGATCTTAATATCAGTGACTTGTTCAGCTGAAATACCATCAATTTTTAATTTTACTTCTTTTTGCCTCCTTTTGCTACATACATACAATTTGTTTTGGCCATATTAAAAGAAAGATTAAATTTTTTACAAGCTGTATTAAATATTTCAATTTTTTGCTGCATGTTGTCTACAGCGTAATCAAAGTCCTTGCGCCAAGACAAGATCATAAGGTCATCCGCAAATTGATATACTTTAGTTCTGTCACCTTCAATTTCGTGAAGTTTTTTGGTATAAAGATTAAACAAGACAGGCGAAAGACAACTTCCCTGAGGAATGCCATTATTAACTATAATTTCTTCTTTTCCAATTTTCAGGATCCTTTTAGAAAAAACATTATTTATCCAGTTAACAATATTAACGTTAACACCATCAGCTTTTAAATCAGCACTGAGTATTGCAATATCCACGCAATTATAAGCATTGTTTAGATCCAAAACAAATAGTATAACCTTAAAACCACTTTGTTTTAAAGAAGTAATCATAAAAATCAAATCATTGATACACATGGCAGCTGTTCTATTTTTTCTATATGCAAATGACCTATCTGGCAAAATCCGACTTAATTCAATAAAGTCACATAATTTATCTTTAATCATAAGATTTACACATTTTAAAAAAACAGTCAGCAATGATATTGGTCTGAAATTTCTGTAGTCAGCCAAATTTTTTCCTCTCTTTGGTATTGATACTATTTTTACAATGCGCCAACAGTCAGGAACCATACAGCTTGAAAAACACACATTAAAAAAATTCTAATAAAACCATTTTTGCGTTAGGATTAAGAGCTTTAACCATGTCATAGGAGATCCCATCATAGCCGCCAGCTGAGGACTTATTTTTATTTGCTAGAATAGCATTAAGTTCTGTTATGGAAAATTTGAAAAGTGTACTTACATCGGGATTAAAAAACAAATCAATATTTGAAGAATCTAATTCAACTTGCGATTTTAAATACTGGAGATATAAAGTGTTGTTATCAAAATCCCACTGATTATTACGAGGCGTTTGAGAGCAGTTTTTAACATTTCTTACAAATTTCCAAGCCATTTTGCTATTTGGTTTTTCGTTTAACTCTTTTATTTTAGCTTTATAGGTGTTTCTTTTAGCTTTACGAACTTCCCTTTGCCAAATTTTCTTTGCCTCAAGCAGAGCTTCAATTTTTTTCAGCTTTAAATTTATCATTTATATTTGATATGTTTGAGTCTAAATCTATATTTGATAATGAAGACAGGAAATAAACTTATCAGAAACTGAACAAACCTTATTGCATTGTAAAATTATAGGTAAGTGATGACTTCCACCTAGAGCAATGTGCACAGTTTTCCAAGAAAAATTCAAAGATGAGTTTGTTAATGTCAAATCCAGAACAGAACCAACATGTTCATTATTTTGTCTATATGTAATTGAACCATTGTTTAAACATCTAAATCCAGATAATGAAATTTTTTGTTCCAAATTTTTGCCCTTAACATCAGTGGTAGGATCTCCCCATTTTTGACATTTGGCATTAAAATCGCCACAAATTATGACAATCTCATACATTTCTAAGAAGTCAATCAAATTAGATATCTGATTAGAAAAATCTGTGCTAGTGACTGTAGGTTTAAAATATGCAGAGCAGATAACAAAATTAGGTTCTAAATTAAGGATTTTTGCAATAACTATTTCCGAAGTTAGACCATGATTAATTTTTTTCGTTCTTATAGATTTACGATAACATATTGCAACTCCACCGTAATTATCAGGTCGAGTTTTTTTAATTATATTATAATTTAGAAGTTTATGATTACCACCATCATGAGAAAAAATCTCACTCAAGCAGCAAAAGTCAATGTCATTATTATTTAAGAAATATTCTACACTATTTGAATTACTCTTTAGCGATTGACAATTGTATTGACAGATCTTTATCATGATTACAATTTACTGATGTTGAAGGGATATTGGCACTATAATTTAAGTTAGTTGAATCACTTAGAATCTTAAATTGATTGTTTAAACGTCTACTTAAATGATCAACGGCGTTTATTGCATGTTGGTTGTTGAAATGTATAAAAATGTCTTTACAAAGTTTAGTTAGTTCTGAAACAGTTTTCTCAATTTCACTTACTCGATGATAATTTGGTAAATTATAAACAGGAACTATCGGCTGATTATTTGTATATCTACCAGAATTTTCAAAATTTTCACTTACAGTATTCTGTTCCTTTCCTTTATTAGATTGCCGCACAACTTTATTGTATTTCTTTTTAACTAATATTTTATTAATTTCTTCATCTTTATTTTTGATGCTAATGAAGGAAAATCATTTCATTATTGTCCAAAATATTAAATCTGTTAAATTGGCCTTTATAGGTATCCAAAACTTCTCTACGGGTATTTTTTTTTATTGTCATAATTTTTTTAATATCTTGTTCTTCTGCCTATTTATTACACTTATTATACCCTTCACCAATAGGTGAAAGGGTATTATAAGTTTGTGATTCCGTTTGTAATTTTTTATTAGTGATCGTAGACCCCATAAAAATTATACCGATCGACTCAGAATCGGGAGGAGAATCGATTAAGCGATGTCCGTCTGTCTGTCTGTCCGTCTGTCTGTTGAAATCAAGTTTCTGAAGCCCCTGGAGAATGGACTTACATAAATTATATATCAGATTTTAGGAAATTCTCCCGCAATGAACGCTATTAAATTTCATTAAAATCGGTTTATAAACACCGAAAATATCGAAAAAACACCAAAAACTAGACGAAAATTTTAAAATTTTTGATTGAAACACACTTTTAAATAACAAGAGAAAAAATATACTCCTAGTGTATATGTGATAATATGTTATATATCATTGTAGGAAATAGTTTCCCAAAGCACTCTGTAAAATTGTATCAAAATCGGTCCATAAACAACTGAGATATCGCCAAAACACTGAATTTGATGTATCGCAAATTGCCCAAAGTTCGCATTAGAGAATGTTTGTTGAAAAAATGAAATGCAGAAATAGGAAAAACCATCCTCCTTTAGCACGGACCTACATAAATTTTAAATCAGATTTTAGGAAATTCCCCCGCCAAGCACGTTATTAAATTTTATCAAAAGCGGTCCACAAACAATTGAGATATCGCCATAACACTACATTTGATGTACAGCAAATTGCCCAAAGTACGTGTCTAAGAAATTTTGTTTACATTTTGTAAGTATTGTTTCAGCGATATCTCAGGTGTTTATGGACCGATTGTGATGAAATTTGACATCGTTCTTTGTGTGAGGATTTTCTAAAATCTATACTCCACAAATCTGATTACGAATAACATTCAAATTGTACCGATCAACTCAGAATCGGCAGGAGAATCGATTTCGCGACCTACGTCCGTCCGTCTGTTTTTTTGTCCGTCCGTCTACCTGTCTGTAATTTTTATACCCTTCACCAATAGGTGAAAGGGTATTATAAGTTTGTGATTCCGTTTGTAATTTTTTTATTAGTGATCGTAGACCCCATAAAAATTATACCGATCGACTCAGAATCGGGAGGAGAATCGATTAAGCGATGTCCGTCTGTCTGTCTGTCTGTCTGTCTGTCCGTCCGTCTGTCTGTCTGTCTGTTGAAATCAAGTTTCTGAAGCCCCTGGAGGATGGACTTACATAAATTATATATCAGATTTTTGGAAATTCTCCCGCAATGAACGCTATTAAATTTCATTAAAATCGGTTTATAAACACCGAAAATATCGAAAAAATACCAAAAATTAGACGAAAATTTAAAAATTTTTGATTGAAACACACTTTTAAATAACAAGAGAAAAAAGATACTCCTGGTGTACATGTGATAATATGTTATATATCAGATTGTAGGAAATATTTTCCCAAAGCACTCTGTAAAATTTTATCAAAATCGGTCCATAAACAACTGATATATCGCTAAAACACTGAATTTGATGTATCGCAAATTGCCCAAAGTACGCGTTAGAGAATGTTTGTTGAAAAAATTAAATGCAGAAATAGGAAAAACTATCCTCCTTTAGTACGGACCTACATAAATTTTATATCAGATTTTAGGAAATTCCCCCACCAAGCACGTTATTAAATTTTATCAAAAGCGGTCTATAAACAATTGAGATATCGCCATAACACTACATTTGATGTACAGCAAATTGCCCAAAGTACGTGTCTAAGAAATTTTGTTTACATTTTGTAAGTATTGTTTCAGCGATATCTCAGGTGTTTATGGACCGATTGTGATGAAATTTGACATCGTTCTTTATGGGGGGATTTTCTAAAATCTGATATATATACTCCACAAATCTGATTATGAATGCCATTCAAATTGTACCGATCAACTCAGAATCGGCACAAGAATCGATTTCGCGACCTCCGTCCGTCTGTTTGTTTGTCCGTCCGTCTACATGTCCGTCCGTCTACCTGTCTGTCCTTTTTTCTGTTGTAGTCAAGTTTTTGGAGCTCCTGTTTTGTCGATATCTCAGATGTTTATTTTGATGAAGTTTAATAGCGTCCTTCGCAGGGGATTATCTAAATCCTGATGCATTCTGTAATTTGTGGTAGATATAATTTAGCGTTTAAGCGATGGTGTTTTGATCGACAATGTTGAAATTCAGAGTGCGACAATTCAGGAGCTCCACAAATCTGGTTTTAGCAGACAGACACACTGCATTTATCTTAATTTTGTGTCTGACTTTTGAACATTATGATAACATTTGAGAATGTATTATATATCAAATTATAGGTAATCTTCCTAGGAAGTACAAAAATGCAGCTAATTACATGATATCCGTTCAAAACCTACATATGTATGTAAGTATCTCACATATCAACAAAAATTTAAATTTTTTAATTGCAATTGGGAGAAATCCGTTCACGTTTGACAATTGATCCCGTATAACTTCGCCTAAGGCAATCTCTTAGTAGCTAATAAATGACAAATTATAATAGATACGATGATGACATTTAGTATAAAGACGTTGTACAATATTGATATTCAGGACAATAGCGCCTAAAATAAACTTTCTAGAGGGACAACATTTGACAAAAGTATTTCTGATCTCTTGAAAAGTTCGATATTGAAAATGGGCGAGCTCTATTCACATTTAGTGAAATCTCCCATATAAACCCGACCGGGAATCGATTTAATGCTGATAAATTAAATCACATTAAAATTGCACAAAGAACTAGAGCAAAACTTTCCAAACATCCATCGGACAGATCGAAAGAACTATACATCCCAAATATTATTGATGAAGTGTTCATTTTAATTAATTAACTAACTTCAAATTAATAAGTAAACTTTTCCGACAAAGCTGATAACCATCCATTCAAAAGCTATATATTTCACGTATGTAGCTAAAACTAAGAGTGTATACCCTTTAATTTTAAGGCTTGTATACATTGACAATCATTGTTAAAGCTTTGACCTAAATCAGTCCGCTAACTTCAGAGTTTTACATAACTAATCAAGAACTTTTACTAGTTGGATAATTCGTACGAATTAAAGTGCACAACCCTCACTGGGCATAGCGTTTTTGGGTTGCATGTCAGAATACTTAAACTTCATCAAATCGATGTGCTATTGCAAATCTAAGGGCATCTACATTTTGAAGCATCTTTTCTGCATGGTTTATCTGGTCTATCGAACTTTATTAAATGTTCGTAAAATATGTGTCTATTTTATTTCGAAGCTACTGGCTGGCTTAAATATGCATTCTCTACTTGTCTAGTAATCATTATCTTTCACAAAGGGACCACTTTAGAACCCAAGTGAAGCTTCCCTAGACATCAGCCACCTGCCCAACCTTACCTTTGGGTGCATAACTATTCTAGATGATGACGCCACCGAAAAGGTTTTCGTTTTCCGACTCTTAATTTTAAAGACTCTTTGCATATAATACTAGTATAACCAAATATTGCTACGAATTACATTAAGTACTTTTGGAACACCATTGGTGAAGGGTATCCAAGATTCGGCAAAGCCGAATATACCACTCTTACTTGTTTCTGTTGTAGTCAAGTTTTTGGAGCTCCTGTTTTGTCGATCTCAGGTGTTTATTTTGATGAAATTTAATAGCGTCCTTCGCAGGGGATTACCTAAATCCTGATGAATTCGGTAACTTGTGGTAGATATAATTTAGCGTTTAAGCGATGGTGTTTTGATCGACAATGATAAAATTCAGGGTGGGACAATATCCTAAAATTTTGTATAAAATCCAGGAGCTCCACAAATCTGATTTTAGCAGACAGACACTCTGCATTAATCTTAATTTTGTGTCTGACTTTTGAACATTATGATAACATTTGAGAATGTATTACACAGCACAACAAAATAAAAAAAATTTAATGTGCTCTTAAAACAACTATACAATTTTGATGTGTCATGACTACCTTTGTACAAAAATGGTAAAATTTTTAAATTCTATGGCAAGATTTTTTTTTTTTTAATTTTTTTTTAAAAAATTGCAATTTTTTTAGACGTTTCTTCAAATAATTAATGATAACTCAAAAACTACTAGTCCGATATTAATAAAATAAAATCAGAAACATTAAGATTTACATAGCCTTTAATTCGTCTATATATCGGATCATAGTATCGGAGTAATAATAAAAAACTTAAGAAAAAAATATATTTTTTACATAAAAATGGCGAAAATTTTCGTTTTAAAAAAATCATGAAAAATCGAAAACGGCAAAAAACTTCCAGATTTATTATTTTATCGCATAGCGACATATAATAGCAACAAAATGAGATATCGACCATAAAAATCGATTGATTTTTTTCGAATTTATACAGAATTTAGTGAATTCGCTCATTTTCACAAAATTTTTTTTGTGAAATGTATGAAAAAAATAAATTTTCCAATTTCAAGGGGTGCATGTCGGATTATTGTGAGATTTGGTGAGAAACTTCCACCCACAAAATTTTAGTCGAATTGGACAACGTTAACACGTAGCGCATAGGTCCCAAATCTGAAAAATAGCGTTTAAATCGAAAAAAATTGACAAATTTTCAGTTTTTGCAAAATTAAAGCTATTTATTCCCTCTTTTGCAAAAAAGTGGATTCTAGTTCTTAGTGCAAAGGCAATGATTTTTCCAATAAGCTACATGCCTTTAAAATCGATTTATAACAATTTTCACTGGCCATTACATGTCCTTGAGGACTTGCCGAAGACAATTTACAAAAACATTTTACTTAGTTTAAAATTTTTTATTTTTTTCTTTTTTAATGTCAACAATAAAATATAAAATTTCGCTAAAATTGACGGATATCTTCCTATTACACAACGCAACAAAATAAAAAAATTCGATGCTTTTGAAACCACTATACAATATCCAGGTACTGACGAAGTGTTTTGGATGAATGAGAAATGTATGGCAAAACAAGTACGCGAAATACTGTTTTGGTCAAAACACGTATTTCTGTGGGACACGTGTTACTGTGGAAATGCAGTATTGAAGGCTGAGAGCAGGAATATTTGACGGCCCACAAACTCGCAAATTGGTCAAAGATACCGATTTTCTCAGTTCAATATCAGAAATTGAGAAAAATGCATGGGATTCGTTTGTATAGGTTATTCAACATTTCTTAGGAAATAACAAGAATGATGATTATGTTGCGCACGTTGAAGAGATGTTAACTCACTTCCAGAATCTTGGATACAACATAAGCATCAAGTTACATTACCTTCACAGTCACTTAGATCGTTTTCCTGAAAATCTAGGAGACTTAAGTGAGGAACAGGGCGAACGATTTCACCAAGATATTCTGACAATGGAGGAAAGATACCAGGGTCGCTGGGATGCACACATGATAGCAGATTTTTGCCAGAGTATTCAGAGCGACACTTAGTATTAAATAATAGAAAATGTCATAAAAGAAAATTCCAAAGTTTGTAGTTTAGAATATATATTTATTTATTTCCTTATTTTATGTGTTGTAATAAATTTAAAAAATAAAATATAAAATAAAATACATGAATAAAACAATGAAATACATTTTCGATCATTCCATCGATTTGATTTAGTCACATTTTTTGGTCAATTGGCTTCGGCAAATCCTCAAAAACATGTAATGGCCAGTGCAAATTGTAGTAACTCGAAAACTGTTTAACCGATTTTAAAGATATGTAGCTAATTGGAAATCTCATTGTGTTTTCCCTAATGCCCAGGATCCACTTTTTTGCAAAAAGGGGAATAAATAGCTTCAATTTTGCAAAAACTGAAAATTTGACAAATTTTTTCAACTTAAACGCTATTTTTCAGATTTGGGGCCTATGCGCTACGTGTTAACGTTGTCCAATTCAACAAAAATTTTGTGGGTGGAAGTTTCTCACCAAATCTCACAATAATCCGAAATGCACCCCTTGAAATTGGAAAATTTATTTTTTTCATACATTTGAAAACCCGCTATAATGCGTATATCAAGCAAAAAACTAAAATTTTGTGAAAATGAGCGAATTCAATAAATTCTGAATAAATTAAAAAAAAAATCAATAGATTTTTATGGTCGATATCTCATTTTGTTGCTATTAGATGTCGCTATGCGATAAAATAATAAATCTGGAAGTTTTTTGCCGTTTTCGATTTTTCATGATTTTTTTAAAACGAAAATTTTTGCCATTTTTACGTAAAAAATAAATTTTTTTCTTAAGTTTTTTATTATAACTCCGATACTATTGATTCGATTGAAACGCGATATATAGACGAATTAAAGGCTATGTAAATCTTAATTTTTCTGATTTTATTTTATTAATATCGGACTAGTAGTTTTTGAGTTATCATTAATTATTTAAAGAAACGTCTAAAAAAAATTGCAATTAAAAAAAAAAAAAAAATTTTCTAAACAAATCTTGCCATAGAATTTAAAAATTTTACCATTTTGGGAGAAATCCGTTCACGTTTGACAATTGATCCCGTATAACTTCGCCTAAGATACGATGATGACATTTAGTATAAAGACGTTGTCCAATATTGATATTGAGGGACAACATTTGACAAAAGTATTTCGATATTGAAATGGTTCGATATTGAAAATGGGCGAGCTCTCTCATATAACCCCGACCAGGAATCGATTTAATGCTGATAAATTAAATCACATTAAAATTGCACAAGGAACTAGAGCAAAACTTTCCAAACATCCATCGGACAGATCGAAAGAACAACACATCACATATATAATTGATGAAGTGTTCATTTTAATTAATTGACTAACTTCAGATTAATAAGTAAATCTTTAATAACTTTTCCGACAAAGCTGATATCCATCCATTCAAAAGCTATATATTTCACGTATGTATCTAAAACTAAGAGTGTATACCCTATTATTTTAAGGCTTATCATTGTTAAAGCTTTGACCTAAATCAGTCCGCTAACTTCAGATTTTTACATAACTAATCAAGAACTTTTACTAGTTGGATAATTCGTACGAATTAAAGTGCACAACCCTCACTGGGCACTGTGTTTTTGGGTTGCATGCCAGAATACTTAAACTTCATCAAATCGATGTGCTATTGCAAATGTAAGGGCACTACATTTTGAAGCATCTTTTCTGCATGGTTTATCTGGTCTATCGAACTTTATTAAATGTTCGTAAAATATGTGTCTATTTTATTTCGAAGCTACTGGCTGGCTTAAATATGCATTCTCTACTTGTAGTCTAGTAATCATTATCTTTCACAAAGGGACCGCTTTAGAACCCAAGTGAAGCTTCCCTAGACATCAGCCACCTGCCCAACCTAACCTTTGGGTGCATAACTATTCTAGATGATGACGCCACCGAAAAGCTTTTCTTTTTCCGACTCTTAATTTTAAAGACTCTTTGCATATAATACTAGTATAACCAAATTTTGCTAGGAATTACATTAAGTACTTTTGCAACACCATTGATGAATGGTATCCAAGATTCGGCAAAGCCGAATATACCACTCTTACTTGTTTTTCTCATGAGATTGATGATCAGCTCCGTTACAAAGAATACATTTAATAATTCCACAGCTTGGATTGCACCCACCTGCTTTTCCACACATCAAACAACGTTTAGCTGATCTACAGCCATTTTGGGTATGCCCAATTCTGCCACAGTTTCTACACTGACGAATGGGAGGATAGTAAAGGTCTACCTTAAGAATAGTGTAATTTAAAACTACTTCATTTGGTAAATCATTGCCAGCAAATGCTATTTGCACTGAATAGGTAGGTGTAATTATTTCTTGATTTTGTTCATTAGTAGAGCGCCTGGTGAAACGTCTTACCCAATTAATTTTAAACGGTGATTGAATGTTTTGCTTGATTTCCTCCTCTGACAAAAAGGTTGGAACATCACGGATTACTCCATAAGTTTCAAAAAAAGTATTAGGTACAAAAGCGCGCATGTTTCTTGACTTTAAAGCTTCACATCTTAAGCAATAATTTGCATTTTTAACATTGTTAAACAAGATTTTATAAAGAGTGACCCCTACAGGCTTAATATTTTTAATACCCATAAATCCTAGGTCAGAAATTTTGCCCCAGAGAACAAGACCATTTCTTAATTTTTTGGTTCATTGTCATTAACTTTGGACATATCAATAAAAACAAAAATGTCACCAACATAGTCATTTGGATAAAATACATTATTACTGTTATCACTTTCCACTTTATTATTGTTGTTCACTAAATTTTTTGGAACAATTGCTTCCTTAGAAACAGCGTTGCTAGATTTTGAAATTGAGTTTTTATTCATGTTATTGTTGTTGCTATCATCAGTGTTCATAAAAATGTCCGTTACAATTTCATTGTAGTCAGCTTCCACAATCATACCGCTATTTTCATCATACTTGTTCACCTTGACTTGACCCTTTGCATTTAACGCTTTTTTGTTGTTATTTTTTTGATCACTATTATTGTCTTTTGTTTTTAATGTAGATTCAATCAAGAGTTCAGGATTAAAATTCGCTAAGGTTTTTCTCATTTTTTCCAATTTTTCCTTCTCTTTTTTTCCGCTTTAGAAATTTTCCCTTTCCCAGAAGACAGGTAACTTTCAAAATCATTAAAGGCTTTTTGAGACACCGTCAATGGTTGTGACGCCATGGCGTCACTTTTATTTTTTTTAACTGCCGGCACTTCTTATTTATTATTTGTTAAAAATGAAAAAAAAAATTTTACCCACTTAAAAGAACTTTAGAATAACCTCACACTTAGAGTGCTGAAAGCGAATTGTCATATCATCTTTAATATAATTTGTTAAAGACGACTCATCGTTTTCCAACATCGAAACATTATATCATTTAATGCATTGTTTGTCAGGCCAAGCAATTGATGCAGTTCGTGCATTTCAAGTAACATCCGAAAATTATGAAAATGATTTAAAGCGATTAGAATAACGCTATGACAACAATATATTAATTTTTATAGAGCACATCCAAAATCTTTATCATCTACGTGGGAGGGACATTGCAAGTATTTAGAACGAAGATGTCAGTTCTTAGAGTCTTCAGAAAATTTTCCTTCGTTCTCCGGTGTCAATACAAATTACCAAAAATGTCACATTCAACGCCAACAAAATTATCGTTCAACCTTCCTTTCACAACAAAGACTGTGCTCCCTTTGTAAATGTGTCGATCATTGGCTTTTGAAAAGTTGAACTTTTTGGTGGTGGTTCGTAACGAAGGGAAATGCATATTCATTCAATACTCTTAAATATTGATGATTCTGTTCCGAACCACTACCAAAAAGTTTTAAATGCTAAAGGAAGATACATTTCTGATTAATTTAAATAATTATTATAATTATACCTTTCATCAATAGATGAAAGGGTATTATAAGTTTGTCATTCAGTTTGTAATTTTTTCATTATTTGTCCAGACCCTACAAAATTTATATCGATCGACTCAGAATCGGCCGGAGAATCGATTAAGCGATGTCCGTCCGTCTGTCTGTCTGTTGAAATCAAGTTTGTGAAGCTGCTTGAGAGTGTTTTGACACGCTATTAAATTTCATCAAAATCGGTTGAACAACCGATATATGTGACATATAAAATTTGTCATTGAAAAGTACATTTCAGAAAGAAAAAAAAACCATACTCATGATGGACTAGCCTTCATAAATTATATATCTTATTATAGGAAATCTACCCGCGAAGTTCTCTGTTAAATTTCATCAAAATCGACTCAAAAGCAACTGAAATATTGCCAAAACACTCTATTTGATGTTCCCCAAATTGCAAAAAAAAAAGAAAAAAATTAAAAGGATCGGAGCAGGGGATGGCCCCTTCCCCGCTACAAATCCAATACCTATAAGTGGGTAAACTGATTTTGATGATTTCCGAAATGTAGATAAAGTTATACTAACATTCCTGCAATTTTGACAGTGAGGTATGGTGTGACCGGTTCACAGTGGGGCCTTTTGATTTTTTTCGTTGCAAAAATCATATCTTCTGAAGTAATAAAGATATTTTAAAAAATTAAAACGATATTCAAACAAAACACCTTAGGCTTTCAGACGGTGTTCACTAGATGCTGATGGCATTACACAGTGCTACAAAAATTACAGTCAAATCTAGAAAAATATTCTGGTATAAATTCTATGCGTTTTTTTCGTAACGAAATATTATTCGTATCGCAATTATACATTTCTAGCACAGTTTAGCACTTAAGTGAGAGTTATTTTATATTTGATTAATAAATAATCCCTATTTTCGTTTTTATATCCTTCACCAATAGGTGAAAGGGTATTATAAGTTTGTGATTCCGTTTGTAATTATTAGTGATCGTAGACCCCATAAAAATTATACCGATCGACTCAGAATCGGGAGGAGAATCAATTAAGCGATGTCCGTCTGTCTGTCTGTCTGTCCGTCTGTCTGTTGAAATCAAGTTTCTGAAGCCCCTGGAGAATGGACTTACATAAATTATATATCAGATTTTAGGAAATTCTCCCGCAATGAACGCTATTAAATTTCATTAAAATCGGTTTAAAAACACCGAAAATATCGAAAAAACACCAAAAATTAGACGAACATTTTTTATTGAAACACACTTTTAAATAACAAGAGAAAAAAGATACTTCTGGTGTATATGTGATAATATGTTATATATCATTGTAGGAAATAGTTTCCCAAAGCACTCTGTAAAATTTTATCAAAATCGGTCCGGCGATATCTCAGGTGTTTATGGACCGATTGTGATGAAAAAAATCTATACTCCACAAATCTGATTACGAATACCATTCAAATTGTACCGATCAACTCAGAATCGACAGGAGAATCGATTTCGCGACCTCCGTCCGTCCGTCCGTCTGTTTGTTTGTCCGTCCGTCTACCTGTCTGTAATTTTTTCTGTTGTAGTCAAGTTTGTGGAGCTCCTGTTTTGTCGATATCTCAGGTGTTTATTTTGATGAAATTTAATAGCGTCCTTCGCAGGGGATTACCTAAATCCTGATGCATTCGGTAGTTTGTGGCAGATATAATTTAGCGTTTAAGCGATGGTGTTTTGATCGACAATGATAAAATTCAGGGTGGGACAATATCCTAAAATTTTGTGTAAAATCCAGGAGCTCCACAAATCTGATTTTAGACACTCTTCATTAATCTTAATTTTGTGTCTGACTTTTGAACATTATGATAACATTTGAGAATGTATTATATATCAAATTATAGGTAATCTTCCTAGGAAGTACAAAAATGCAGCTAACTACATGTTATCCGTTCAAAACCTACATACTCGTATGTATGTAAGTATCTCACATATCAACGAAAATTTAAATTTTTCAATTGCAATTGGGAGAAATCCGTTCACGTTTGACAATTGATCCCGTATAACTTCGCCTAAGATACGATGATGACATTTACTCACATTTAGTGAAATCTCCCATATAACCCCGACCGGGAATCGATTTAATGCTGATAAATTAAATCACATTAAAATTGCACAAGGAACTAGAGCAAAACTTTCCAAACATCCATCGGACAGATCGAAAGAACAATACATCCCAAATATTATTGATAAAGTGTTCATTTTAATTAATTAACTAAGTTCAGATTAATAAGTAAATCTTTAATAACTTTTCCGACAAAGCTGATATCCATCCATTCAAAAGCTATATATTTCACGTATGTATCTAAAAGTAAGAGTATATACCCTATAATTTTAAGGCTTATCATTGTTAAAGCTTTGACCTAAATCAGTCCGCTAACTTCAGAGTTTTACATAACTAATCAAGAACTTTTACTACTTGGATAATTCGTACAAATTAAAGTGCACAACCCTCACTGTGCACTGTGTTTTTGGGTTGCATGCCAGAATACTTAAACTTCATCAAATCGATGTGCTATTGCAAATGTAAGGGCATCTACATTTTGAAGCATCTTTTCTGCATGGTTTACCTGGTCTATCGAACTTTTTTAAATGTTCGTAAATATGTGTCTATTTTATTTCGAAGCAACTGGCTGGCTTAAATATGCATTCTCTACTTGTAGTCTAGTAATCATTATCTTTCACAAAGGGACCACTTTAGAACCCAAGTGAAGCATCCCTAGAAATCAGCCACCTGCCCAACCTAACCTTTGGGTGCATAACTATTCTAGTTGATGACGCCACCGAAAAGCTTTTCTTTTTCCGACTCTTAATTTTAAAGACTCTTTGCATATAATACTAGTATAACCAAATTTTGCTAAGAATTACATTAAGTACTTTTGCAACACCATTGGTGAAGGGTATCCAAGATTCGGCAAAGCCGAATATACCACTCTTACTTGTTTTGTATATTACATATCCCTACTAAATTGTTTAAGAAACTTGACATTTGGAAATTAAAACTAAGTTGTCGTAAATCACCAAGTGCTCCTAGCTATTTCTTGTACGGGGAAAACATCACACCTTGCTCCGATCCTATAATTTTTTTTTTTTTGGGAAATGCACTTAATGGTAAGAAAAATTTCAAAAAAGTCCGTAGACACTAGTTTGAAAAGTTTTGAATATACAGTGCAAGTGCAAAAGGTATTTTCATTGCATAGGCAGAGGAACTCACCCATGCCCTATCCTATTTCCTTTTGACCAAACTATTTTATTTATCTTGATGAAAAGACAGGACCATTTTTCGTTAAATAATCCTGGAAATTTTTTTATGCCATATGAATCAGAAGATTCACGAAAAATAAAAAAGTAAAACTTGTAGGTATACTTTTTTGTATTAGTTAATTCTCTCTAAAATATGCATTGACATTGGGAGCGATATCTAATAGACTTAACATTTCGGGACTATAATTATGTTCCTCCAAATCCTTTCGAGATCTTACATGTCTGCATGATGAAATAAGTGGGTCTGAGGAGGCCGCCAACATACTGAAAAGGTCCTCATTATGTCTAATCCGTGAAATTTCGCAAGTATTTGTGTATCTAAAGTGTTTGTAATCTTCATTTTTGCATTCCTGGGCTTCTTCCGATAATTCTCCAATAGGTAAGCTTTGATATTCAATCAGATTTTTACCATGAGCCAAAATCTTATGGACCGTAGGAGTAAGTTTTTTGTCAGGATACTTTTTAGCCAAAAGTTGGGCATAATCATGAAACTTTGGACCGTTTACGATTTCTTTACAGTTTATAACATTATGAATAACTGCCAACCTTTTTATAATATGATTGTCGACCGCAGTAATTCGAGCTGTTACCTCATCATTTTCAAAAAATGCTCTGGACATATTGCCATCATTAGTATTTCCATACCCCTGTTTTGGGCAGTCTATTTTCAGTCCAAGCTCCTTTAAAAATTAATTTTGTATAATTTTTTTTAGAGCAGATAGTTTTTCTTTTGGTGTTACATCCTTACCGAAACATTCGTCTTCTCGCGGAATCGTATACGCTAGTTTTAAAATAAACTCCATGCACCTAATTCTGGCATGTAACGGAGAAAATCCATATTCATAGTTTTGATCATCACTTGCATCATCAAAATTTGCAAAGTCTTTCTGTGACTTTTTGCAAATCGCGCACTTCAAAGTTGACGAAGTATCTGTTATCACATTTAACACTTTGCCATCGATCATTGTAAGACAAAATTCATAATCAACGAAAACAGTTTTTCCATTCTTCATTTCAATAACAGACGGCTTTAATTCAGAAATTTGCTTTTTTATATCGTTTACTGTAGATTTGATTATTTCAGGAGACTCCTTTGCATATGTAAAGGATATCGAACGACAAAAATGAACTGATGATGGGCGAGGATTTTTACAATGCTCAGAGATTTCACTTCTAAGGCATAAAGGAACTACAGAAGCCATAAACATGTTTGCATCTGTAATAGTTGTGTCATTTGTCGATATTGTTTGTTTGTAAGCACTTTGACCGGATGATCCATCACATCCCCACTTATTTATAAGCGTAAGCTTATCTGCAAGTAATACTGCTACCTTCTCAGGCAAACTTTGGATAAGGCGTTTGGCTGTAAGTCTTGCAGTTTAACCTCTAACGATTCTTCTGTAACATTTATATTAGGTGGTACTGCTTCTTTTTTGGCGAATGTAACTTTTTTGTATCCAGGAAGAATATTCACATTATGATTCTTTAAAGAGGTTCGTAAATTATTGTATTTTTCCTTTGATAATCCCAAGTCCATAAATAACGCCAAGACTTTCTCTATGCTATACTTTGTGGGTAAAGCATTTGGAGGAGTTTGAATACTCTCTTTAATCCTTTGCAGTCGAACTGGGCTTGCAAGCTCCACAGCTTTGGTAACGTAAGATCTTGATTTATCTTTATCTTTTACATACTTAAGGCATAATACTTCTGAAAGATTAGATGTAGATATATTTTTTGTTGCATTTTGAAGCTTACGTTTTTTTCGTGTACTCCGAACAGTCGATTACAGTTTTCGCAGGTCTTCCTCTTCTCTTGTTAGAAGATGTATGTGGTTCTTCGATGTTCTCAAAAGAGGTTACTTCATTTAGCCAGTCTAAGTTATTTTTCATAAAGCTTTGTAGCTTGCGGTGTGAGGCAATCCATTTTTTATTAATTTTTAAGTAAACAAAGTGTAATTTACTTTTAATATCCTTTTCGTGGTATCCTAGTAAATCTTTCAAAAATTAAAAAAAAAAACAATTGAAATTCATTTTCATTAGGTGACTTTCTGAATAACTCAAACAATTCCGAATTCTGAAATGACATTATCGCACTTTAAAGTAAAATTATATACTGACCAATTTAAACAAAATTATAATCGTCTTCGCTACAGAATTGTAACAGCCTTCTTCATATTTCAAGAATTTTTTTTTAAATTTAATTTAAATTATTGTGTTTTGGTAATTTTAAGGCACGTAGTACTTTTTTTTTGTAAAAATTACTTGTGTATACTTATTGGACTTAGTGTCTTCCTAGTCCATTTTTTGAAAAAAATAATTGCCCACGCATGCTAAGTGTTATCTATTTTCAAAATTTCATGAAAATCGGTCGAACGTTTTGTTCATATATATGTGTATAAAAGAATTAACTTTCAATCATATTATTTTGGATTTTTACTTTGATATTGTAACACTTTTCTTTAATTTTCACGAAAAGCGCAAGATGGTCGTGGATCATTTTAGAAAACTAGTTAGTGCACTGTCTGGTAAATATGCTCAGAAAATATTGAGGAGACCATTTTTGGCCATTTTTAGATATCCTCCATTTTATGTGCAAAAATGTCCTAAATATAGGGTGTCTGAAAAATGGCCACTACCGGAAAAGTAGGGTAGCTGAGCGAATTTTTTTTCATTTATTTTAATACAACATAGATGTGCCTTTAATATAATACTAAAAAAGTTATGATCCATTCGCAATATTTTTTACAATTGAATTCTAAATTTCAGATATTTTTTAAAAATCACCTTTTTTTCCCGATTTGCAAAAAGTTGTCGACTTAGAGCATCTCTGCCAGCCACAATCTTTGACCCATATACATTTTTTTTCGGATTTATGATTAGTGGAAAGTTCCCTACATGATTCATCCATTAACTTTCAAAAACTTTGCCATAAAATTTTGTATTTTTGCTACGTAAATCCTTAAAAGGCGCAACAGTGCGGTGGCTAAAATAGTCTAGGTTTTTTTTAAATCTCAAGTGGCCGTAACCCCTCCCATATAACTCATATATTAATAATGACCGAGAGGCCCGATTTTTCTGAAATTTTGACAGTATGTTTACTGACCCATGGATAAAATAGGCTAGATTTTGTTTTGAAATCTCAAGCGGGCGTGACCCCTCCCATATAAAGCAAATATTGAAAATGACAAATATGGATGACCGAGCTGCCCGATTTTTCAGAAATTTTGACAGTATGTTAAGGTGTAACAGGTGGGTAAACTAGGTCAGGTTTTTTTTAAATCTCAAGTGGGCGTAGCCCTTCCCATATAAGTTTAATATTTGAAATGATAAATATGGATGACCGATGTTTCTGAAATTAAGACAGTATGATAAGGTGTGACCGGTGTTTAAAATAGGCAAGGTTTTTTTTCTGAAATCTTAAGTGGGCGGTGCCCATCCCATATAATTCATATATCAAAAATGACAAATATAGATGACCGAGCGGACCGATTTTTCTAAAATGTTGTCAGTATATTAAGGTTTTAAAATAGGCTAATTTGTTTTAAATCTTAAGTGGGCGCATCTGAACAATCTGAAATTTTGATTGTTTGTATGTGACCGTTGGGTAAAATAGGCTTGGTTTTTTTTGAAATCTCAAGTGGGCATGAAAAATAATAAATATGGATGACCATGCAGACCGATTTTTCCGAAATTTTTACAGTATGGTAAGGTGTGACCAGTGGTTAAAATGGACAAGGTCTTTTTCTCAAATGTCAAGTGGGCATGACCCCTCCCATATAACTCATATATAAAAATTACAAATATAGATGACCGACCGGACCGATATTTCTGAAATTTTGATAGTATGTTAAGGTGTGACCATTGGTTAAAATAGGCTAGGTTTTTTTGGAATCTCAAATTTGCGTGGCCCCTCCCATATAAGCCAAATATTAATAATGACAAATATGAATGACCCTACACACCGATGGGTAAAATAGGCCAGGTTGTTTTTTAATCTCCAGTGCACAGTGGTTTACGGACGCTTTTTTTTGGAAATAATTCTGTAACTTTTGAACGACTGGAGATATTTGAATGAAATTTGACATGGTGGTAGTCAAGGAGTATTTGAGTTGGTTTTTAAAAGCACTGGTCCATGAGGGGTCGGGAGAGTGATTGATGGACCTTCAAAGTTGGTCACCTCGGGTGTTCGACTTTTTTAAAAATTCGCCAAAAATCCATTTATGTATGGATTGAAAAGAAATTTTAAACTTAAGTTGTCCTTGAGAAGATCTACAAAAAATACGCTTAAATGTGTAGGTTATCCTCTTTGGATTTCGAGATATTTGGGTAAAAAGGAATTTTTAGGTTGATTTTTTACCTCTTTTTTTAAGCTTTTTTTGATCTGGTGGACGCATCTGAGGACCAAAATTTTTTTAAGAATATTCTTTAAATTTGTAATAAAATTCTGAATAATTTTTGTGCAAGTTAGTTATAGAAATCTTCTTTTGTTTAAAAGTTAAAAATATTCAAAGTTGAAACTTACAAAAAATTTCGCTTTTTTTTTAGTTTTTCCCCAAAAGATAGCTATATTTTTTCACTAATAAAAAAATATTTTCTTAAGAAACATAAAAAGATTTTTAAAGTTTTTAAAAGAAAACATAATGAGAATGCGTATAAAACAAATTTCTTGCTAATTGGACTTTTGGTCCTCGCACATGTCCTCTCCAAAAAATGGCAATTTGTAAAAAAAAAAATTAGTTTAAACAAAAATTTCTCAAAAGGCAAAGCACCGATTTGAAAAAAATTATAATGTTCATATTTTCCAATATATCTGTTATTGATTAGAAAAGTTTTTTCTGAAACGCGCTGCAAATAGAGACAGTGTTGCCATATTTGTAAAAAAACTCATTTTTTGAAACACCTTTTTCCCCAGTTGGGAATTGGGGAATTTTTAAGTTAAAATTGGGAATTTTTTTTAGTCTATTGCTTTTACATCTTATTGGTCTACATTACTACAAAATTTCATTGTAATATCTTTATCCATGTCATTTCCACAGAATATCAAAGATTAAAAATATTTTCCTTAAAAAAGCAGAAAAACAATTTTTTTTTGTTTTACGATACAAAGTGTAAAAAAAGTAACGCACTTAAAAAAAACTTTTACTTAGTGCTAATCTCCTAGTCTTTCCCGATCTAATGATACTAAACATGTATATAAAGCATTAATACCGAGTCTTAAAAAACTCTGAAAACTTTGGCCCCCGTAGCATTTTTACACTGTTTATTTAAATATAAGTGATGAATTTGTGCATATAAAATTAATAATCATACTCAAATATTTCACTATAAGATGACAATGATCCTTCGATAACAAACAAATATTTTTTTATTTTTTTAAAGAAAATATCATGAGGATTTATGAAATATCAAAATGTAAATAATTTGTACTTATATTAAAAGGTGAAATACATTTTATTGAAGTATTTGTAGTTAAAGTTTAAACTTACAGTTTTTATTACATATTTATATAAAAGTAGTTATTTACTTAATTTTTATTTTCAGTAAAATAATCAGTACAATCTATTATATCAAGAACCTCTTCCAGGTGTTCGTTTTCAGAAGTTTTTGTATAACTGCTCCACCATTTCTTTCTTATCGTTGATAGAGCAGGATCAGAAGACAACAAGAGATAATTTATTAGATCCTGATTTTGCGATTTTCTTGAGCATTTTCTGGTATTAAATAGTTGGATATACTTGAAATCTGAATTCCGCGCTTCCTGGGCCTCTTCTGTCAGTTCACCAAGTGGGAGAAGATTTGATTCAATTATTTCACGACCATGTTGAAGGACTTTATGAACTGTTGGTGTAATTTCTTTCCAGTGATACAAATGTCGTATACGAGTTAACGCGTTGAGGGCATAGCAATGAAATTTTTCAGCATTTATTTGATATTTGCTATTTATTGCCGATAATATTACGTAACATTTACGAAGAACTTCCTCATCAATTCCAGTAATCTTTGAAGTTGTTTCATAATTTTCAAAGAATCGCCTGGCCGTATTACCATCGTTTGTACTGCCATATCCTACAAGTGGTTTGTCTATGTTTAGACCCGTCATAGTTTTGAATTCTTCCTGAATCCTTTTTTTTTCACTGGATCTCATTTCAATCAGTTCCTTATTATTTCTCACGGATTTTAGCTGATTATCAGGTATATTCCTATATTTCAGATCATATGCTATATGTAGCATAAATTCTAAAAATCGGATACGTGCATGTAGGGGCGATATACCAAATTCCAGAACCTCTTGATTAATTGCAGTACTAGCTGATGCATCTTCTGAAGTTTGTAGAAATTCCGATTTCTTCTTTCCGCATAATGAGCATTTCCAAGTTGAATGGGTTTCCGTTATAGCGTTGCTTACTTTTCCATCTATCATTGTCAATTGAAGCTCAAAATTTACATTAATCAAATATCCATGTATGTCTATGCAGACTGGACTCAAATTGTCTATTGAATATTTGATATCATCAACCCAATTTTTTGTGCTTGCTGCATTTTCTTTTAAATATTCGAATCTGATCGGTCTGCAAAATGCCTTTGATCCTGGAGATGTGTTAACCCACACATATTCAGTACGCTCTTTTGATGTGGATGGTTCAGAACGATTCTTTCTTAATCTTAGTGGTACTAGGGATGCCATAAAAACGCTTCTGTAGTCATTTGTGTTCTGATGAGATGTTGATTGTTTGTATTCCGGTAATCCAGATAAACCGTCACATCCCCATTTACATATTAAAGTTAAGTCCTTGTTGTCAAGTTTCTTGGCTTCTTCTTCAGACAATGTAGTAGATATCAGCCTTGATGCCGTATTTTCCAATAATTTTGATAAATCCACAGATGCACTTTCGTCTCCTATCACGTTTGTTGGTATTAAGTTTTTTTTGGTTTTTAATAACGCATTATATCCTGGTAAAATTGAGTGTCCTTTGTCTCGTAATGCCTTACAGAGTTTAATATATTTATTTTTACTCAATTTCAACTCGAGCATAAGAGCAAGTGCTTCTTCCTCCGAAAATTCTGATTGAGAAGAAGGAGTTGGTATACTCTTAATAATTCGCTTAAGACGTTTAGGAGAAGCCTCTGGGAGAATATCTGCTATTTGTTTAGCTTCAGCTGGTTGATTATTTCGTTTGAGCACTTCCTTAAAGGAATCTTTGATTTCAGTATCCGAATGAGTAGAAAGAACTTCGGATAATCGCATCTTTTTAGATCTTTCTCCGAGATCATCATAGTTTTTTAGAGGGGCTCCAGCACCAGAAGTTTTAAGCTCAATTGAGTCCTTCAGCCAGTCTTTAAATTTAGATTCAAATCTTTTTAAACAGTAATTAACCGACTTAATTTTAAGTTCAAATAACTTTACAAATTTTACGACTTTGTCTTCCTCACTATTGAGAATCATGGAGTTAGTTTGACTTTTAGCATATCGCATGATTATTTTAATTTTTTCTGCTCTCGAACTGCTTGGTTGTTCAAAAAGAATATCGCACAACACTTTAAATTCCAATGTTATAGCCATGATGTTTTAACTGTTAATAGCAGTTACATTTAAAACTTTCTTTTTTATATTAAAAAAAAACATTTTTTATATATACCTGTATCCAAAGAATAATAAAGAAATCAATGAATTAATGTATTTTTTACCTCTAAAAATAGGTGCATATATAACTCAACCAATATGTGCGTCTCGTAAAACCTACCTGTATGGAGGTGAGTAACCATATCCTTTCTGACCATTATGAAAAACCCAAGTTGTAACAATTTTTACCTATTGCATTAACTTTCACATTAAAAAACATTTTATAACCTTAACATAATTTTGCAATTTTTTCAAATACACCAATTTTAAATACCGGAAAAATGCCTTTAAATCTTATTTTAAATAAATTGTCACACTGTTACTATAAAAGTACTCTTCTAATTAAACTTTTGCTACAAATTATGGATATATTACCTTTACACTGTTATCAAAATCGGTGCCTTACTCGTACTTACTTATTTAGAATCTTTTACTAAAATTTTATTTTTTAGCTTGGAACAAAAGGCAAAATCGAATAAAATTTTTTTAAGTCATTCTTATAATGTTTTCTTTAAAAAAATAAAAAACTATTTATATCTTTTTGAAGAAAATATTTGTTTATTAGCGAAGGATCATTGTCATCTTAAAAATAGTGAAATATTTGAGTATGATAATTAACTTTATATGCACAAATTCATCACTTATATTTAAATAAACAGTGTAAAAATGCTACGGGGGCCAAACTTTTCAGAGTTTTTTAAGACTCGGTATTAATGCTTTATACACATGTTTAGTATCATTAGATCGGGAAAGACTAGGAGATTAGCACTAAGTAAAAGTTTTTTTTAAGTGCGTTACTTTTTTTACACTTTGTATCGTAAAACAAAAAAAAATTGTTTTTCTGCTTTTTTAAGGAAAATATTTTTAATCTTTGATATTCTGTGGAAATGACATGGATAAAGATATTACAATGAAATTTTGTAGTAATGTAGACCAATAAGATGTAAAAGCAATAGACTAAAAAAAATTCCAAATTTTAACTTAAAAATTCCCCAATTCCCAACTGGGGAAAAAGGTGTTTCAAAAAATGAGTTTTTTTTACAAATATGGCAACACTGTCTCTATTTGCAGCGCGTTTCAGAAAAAACTTTTCTAATCAATAACAGATATATTGGAAAATATGAACATTATAATTTTTTTCAAATCGGTGCTTTGCCTTTTGAGAAATTTTTGTTTAAACTAATTTTTTTTTTACAAATTGCCATTTTTTGGAGAGGACATGTGCGAGGACCAAAAGTCCAATTAGCAAGAAATTTGTTTTATACGCATTCTCATTATGTTTTCTTTTAAAAACTTTAAAAATCTTTTTATGTTTCTTAAGAAAATATTTTTTTATTAGTGAAAAAATATAGCTATCTTTTGGGGAAAAACTAAAAAAAAAGCGAAATTTTTTGTAAGTTTCAACTTTGAATATTTTTAACTTTTAAACAAAAGAAGATTTCTATAACTAACTTGCACAAAAATTATTCAGAATTTTATTACAAATTTAAAGAATATTCTTAAAAAATTTTTGGTCCTCAGATGCGTCCACCAGATCAAAAAAAGCTTAAAAAAAGAGGTAAAAAATCAACCTAAAAATTCCTTTTTACCCAAATATCTCGAAATCCAAAGGAGATAACCTACACATTTAAGCATATTTTTTGTAGATCTTCTCAAGGACAACTTAAGTTTAAAATTTCTTTTCAATCCATACATAAATGGATTTTTGGCGAATTTTTAAAAAAATCGAACACCCGAGGTGACCAACTTTGAAGGTCCATCAATCACTCTCCCGACCCCTCATGGACCAGTGCTTTTAAAAACCAACTCAAATACTCCTTGACTACCACCATGTCAAATTTCATTCAAATATCTCCAGTCGTTCAAAAGTTACAGAATTATTTCCAAAAAAAAGCGTCCGTAAACCACTGTGCAGTGGAGGGATAAGTCAAATATAAAAATTACAAATATGGATGATCGAAACGATTTAACCAAATTAATTAAAGTTTTAAATGTGGATATTTTCATACTATATAATAGTTTTTCGCAGGAGGACCTGGGAATCAAAAAATGGGGATAAAATTGTATCACTTTAGAACTGCTGGACCGATCAGGACATTTTTTTCAATATGTTTTCTTTAGTCGAAGTTAGGATTCTACATAAAGAAAAATTTACAATGCCCACGTTTACGCCCTCTTTTTTTTGATTTATCTAAAATCGGAAAACGGCTACACGGATATTGGAAATATGATTAATGTATTATCAAACTGATGATTGTTTAAAATGTTTTCATGATTATTTGATGGTTGCTTGACGATTGTTTGACAGTTGTTTGATGACTGATGACTGTTTGAAATTTATTTGCCCATTGCAAGCACACATGCAAATACATTAATAAAGGATTCAGGTAAAAAATTAATATTTCAGAATTTTTAAAGAAATGGTTAACACAGCAATAAGAAAAAATCTTTTACTATCAACCCGGGCAACGCCGGGTACAAGCAGCTAGTATATCTAATTACGAGCCTACTCTAAAATAGTTCGATAAAAGACACCTTCCAAATATTCAAACTTCATTTCTATCCATAAAACAATGTTGGGCAAAGTCTCTCAGATTCTCTCTTATTTTGCCCAACATTACTTTGCCCAACATTGCCATAAAACATAATTAATGAATTTTATCATACATAAAGATGGAATAATATTTACCAAATATTATTGAAAAGGGACTCTTGGATATTTATGAACTTTTTAGAACCGCGACCGTTTTCTGATTTTTATTTTCCTTTTAATCAGAAAATATGTATATGGAATATATGTATGTATGTATGTATGTATGTATGTATGTATGTATGTATGTATGTATGTATGTATGTATGTATGTATGTATGTATGTATGTATGTATGTATGTATGTATGTATGTATGTATGTATGTGTGTAAAAATTAAAGCCGCAGTAGGGTAGAAGGGGGAGCTTTTGCCAAATTTTTTTAATGTGCTCTAGGTGTCTTACCGTGAGAGTTATCACAATTTTTTTGTTCTTCATAGGTACCTATATATGTTAGCTTTAAACCTGGCATAGGCAATGTATACATACAAATTCGTTCTTGAGAGTCACACGTATTCGTAGTAGTGTTGCCACTTTATGTATAATTACACATATGTGTAATTTTTATTTTCATGTGTAGCCGATGTGTAATTGGCTGCATGTGTATTTTAAATTTTCGTCGTTTTTGAGTCCCATATTTTTTTTAACAGCTGTCAACACTTGTATTTAAAAAAAGCAAATGTATGTACGTCCCTTTCGAAATCGAAATAATGCAAACATTTTATTCTAAACACATAAAAATGGATGTATTAAAATCCCAATGCTATGGAAAATCTACCATTCAGGTGAAAATATGTATATATATTAACGAATATGATATATGTATATATTTTGGTGTTGCTGCCCATTAATCTTTGACTACAATCTCTAATTCGGAAAAAAATATACTTTTAGATTGTCGAGAGTTCTACATCGAATCAATTCGTCATATTAAAACAAGGTTTAATTAAGTGACGATATTTATATAGTTGTGGATATTGTTGATCCCATAATTGCCCAATCACTTTAGCCTCAATCATTATATATATATATATATATATATATATATATATATATATATATATATATATATATATATATATAATTCCCCGACAACATTCCAATTGGAACAAGGGGTACTTCTCTCAGCCAACGAGCTGCATTCGATTCTATTTTTAGACTCATTGAAAGGGGCCTACGTTTTAACGCCGGCTCCGAACGGCAAATGCATTAGTTAGAGAAGTTTTACATAGTCTAATACTCAATAACCAGTGGCTAGCTGAGTTATGAGGTGAACCGCCGCTTTTTTGAAAATTTATTTTTTCAAGTGAGTCTGGCCATGGATCGAACTTGGGCCTCTGGTATGCTAGGCGGATGACTAACCTGCTATACCACGGCCTCAATCATTATATTTATTTAAAAAAGATTTCCATTCTTCAATGTCGATTTGGAAACTCTTGATAATGATTGACGACAACATTCACTGTTTGCATTTTTAGTAGGGTTTTTAGTAATTTGGAGATAAAAGATTATTGGATAAAGCTTTTTGATTGCAAGAATTCCTAGGGAGACAAATTGTTTCCTACTTTGCAAAAGTTTATAACCTTTATTTTTATATAACCGTTTTGAACACTGCAAATCTTAGAAACAAATTGGCATCTGATAACATTTCATCGGTTATATTTATTAAAAAAGGTATACACAGAAATGGTGGACTAAATTTTGAATATATCTAAAAATGTAAAATAACAAAAAAAAAAAATATCTCAATATAATTGTTATATATTTTATTTGCATTATTTGTTTTATTTTAAAGCGTTACTTTTATGAAACAAAAAAAAAACTATGAATCGTTAATTTAAAAAACCACAAATCATTTTTTTAAGAAAAATTTTTATTAAAAAAAAGATTAATTTAATTCAAAACATATTATTTTACAAAAAAATAAACATGTGTAATTCCTAATTTCATGTATAATTTTGACATGATCCATATGTAATTTAACATTTGGATGGTGGCAACACTGATTCGTAGTTACTTTCAAATCACAAAAAACAAAACAATTTAATCTTAGGCGAGCATTCGTAATATATGGTTGTGTTTTCTCAATTTAGTTGATCACGAGCATCTAACCAAGACGGTTGGTTGTTTGCTTGTTCAAAAATTACTTAGGGGGTGGGGAGAACGTTCGTTTGTTTACAAAATTTTTCTCACACACACAGACTCAAAATGTTTATGTATGTGTGCCTATCTCTGCTTTAAACCAATGTTGGGCAAAGTCTCTCTAATTCTCTCTTATTTTATATTTTTCTAACCATAGGGTTAGCAAAATACAAAATCAGAGAGACTTTGCCCAACTGTGTTGGTTCAGATTGCCTACGGCTTTTATTTATGTATCAAATTTAAAAAATAGCAGATTAACTAAAAGTGGCCAATGTGCCCCATCCATGGGGCACATTTGCCAATAAGTTTGGTACAAAAAAGAAGTAAAATAATTGTTGTAATAAAGTAAATTTTTATTTCTATAAAGCTTAATATAAAACCAAAAAATTAATTGAAGTTCATTTCACATGGATAAATTAAACAAAACAGTAAAAAATTCAGAGATGAAAATTTAAACATTGTACTGTGACATATCAACATTAAAAAAAATCTTAAGATAAAAGATGGATTGGGCCTTGAAACCAAAATACGATATCCTTTTTAACGATATTTCAAGTGTCGACGAGTTGCTTTGTTATATGTGTATGGCAAATGTGCCCCAGGTAGAGTCGTTAGATGTAAAGAACTATTTTTCACATAAGAAATAGATTTATTGATAAAAACTTAAAAAATTTGTTCTCAATACTATATTGTTTATTATTAGAAAAATGCATAATTTCTTAGGATAACAAAAAAACTAAGGAAAATATTATAAAAATACTTGTAGCAAAATATGGTATTGTAGCTAGAAATATGGTAGTGAGTAGCACCAGATTTCAACACCGTAGAATACACAAAGCTACGTGGGTGTCTCCCGATCAAATGACAAAAAATCAAATAGACCCTATTGTAGTTGACGGAAGGCACTCATCAAGCGTATTGGATGTGCGTACAATTCGGGGAGCCAATATGAACTCCGATCACTATCTCGTTGGAGGCAAGGTGAGAACACGCCTGAGTGTGTCGCGAAACATGCAGACAGAATCGCAAAGGAAATTTAACACCACCAAGCTACAATCCCATCAAATTGCCACAGATTACTCGCGACGAATAGCTTAATTACTCTGAGAAAATATTTCAACTCCCAACGACATCAGCGCTCTATGGCAACATATTGCCAGCTCTATGAAAACTTCTGCAAAAACTGTATTGGGGTTCCAGAACCCTCTTCCAAAAAACTCTTGGTATGACGAGGAGTGCTGCGATGCCACAGCGGCGAAAAATTTAGCCTACAGGGCAACACTGCAGTCTGTAGTTACGCGTCGAACTTTAGAAAGATATAGAGAAAGAAAGAGGGAAGAGAAACGCCTATTCCGAAGAAAAAAGAGAGAAATGGAAAGACGTGTATTCGAGGAGATTGAGTTATATAAGAGTTGTAATGAAGTGCGTAAATTTTATCAAAAAGTTAAACACCAAACGGATGGTTTTAGCAATTGCATTCTCTCTTGCAAAGACGACCAAGAAAACCTGGTAACGGATGCTGAAAACGTACTAAAACTGTGGAAGGAGCACTTTTCCAAATTGTTGGTATCAAATGAAAGCGACCAAGATGACACGACTGAACAAATCAATGATGATGGCGTTATATGTCCACCACCAAACCAAAATGAGATTAGAATCGCTATAAATCGACTAAAAAATAACAAAGCTGCGGGTGCCGATGGTCTTCCTGCTGAGCTTTTTAAGGCCGGAGGGGATGAGTTGATAAGGCTTATGTCCCAACTTATAGAAGCAATATGGTCAGAAGAATACATGCCAGACGATTGGAATCTTAGTGTCCTTTGTCCTGTGCACAAAAAAGGAGATAAAACTGTGTGTGCAAATTATAGAGGGATAAGCCTCCTCTCAATTGCATATAAGATTCTATCGACCATACTGTGCGAAATGCTTAAACCCAAAATTAACGAAATAATTGGGACATACCAATGTGGCTTTAGACCAGGTAAATCAACCACTGACCAAATCTTTACTCTACGTCAGATCCTGGAGAAGACCCAAGAGAAACAAATTGACACGTATCATCTCTTTGTTGACTACAAAGCAGCTTTTGACAGCCCGATACGGAAGAAGGTGTTTGAAGCAATGTCTGAATTAGGCATCCCCACGAAGCTAATAAAGTTATGCAGGATGACACTAACTAATACAATATCATCTGTTAAGATAGGTAAGAACCTATCGGAGACTTTAATAACTAAACGGGGTTTCAGACAAGGTGATAGTCTATCATGTGATCTCTTCAATATTGTGCTAGAGAAAATCTTACGAGATGCAGCAGTTAATACAAGTGGTATAATCTTCAATAGAAAACATATGCTACTCGCGTATGCCGATGACATTGATATTATGGGGCGCACTTTACGCGAGGTAACTGCCGCCTTTTCCAATATCGAGAAGCAATCAAACAGAATGGGTCTAGCTGTAAGTGAATCAAGAACAAAACTGATGGATTCGTCAGGCAGACAGACAACTAGAATTGGATCACATGTGCCCGTAGGAAACTATAGCTTCGAAGTTGTAAAAGAATTTGTATACCTTGGTACCGCTGTGAACATCAACAACGATATAAGCTTTGAAATTAAACGTAGAATAATACTTGCCAATAGATGCTATTTTGGCCTAAGCAAACAGCTAAGAAATAAAGTCCTCTCCGTAAGAGCTAAAATTACGCTCTATAAAACGCTTTACCACCCGCACAGGCAGATGAAGCTATCCTTGGGGTGTTTGAGAGGAAAATCCTACGAAAAATGTTTGGACCAGTCTGCGTCAACAATGAGTATCGACATCGAATGAATCATGAGTTGTATGAGTTATACGCTGACATAGACATAGTAAAACGCATTAAGTAACAGTGGCTGCGCTGGCTAGGACATGTTGTGCGAATGGTTGTAAATACTCCGGCAAGAAAAGTGTTTGATAATGATCCTGAGGGAACTCGTAGAAGAGGGCGCCCAAAACTTCGATGGAAAGACCAAGTAGAAGAAAATCTTTCAAAACTTGGCATAAGAAATTGGAGAATATGCGCACAAGATAGAAGCGCATGGAATTGTAAAATATGCTCGGCCTTTGACCTAAACAGGTTGTTACAATAGGCCATTTAAGTAAGAAAGTAAGTAAGTACTTGTAGCAAAATATTTTTGCAGGATCTGCTGAAACAGTAAATCACGACTGATGTTTTAAATATGAAAACTAAAGAGATATACATATAATATTAATGATAAACGAATATAAAATCGATTACAGCATCAAAAAAGATAAGTTAGTTTTCATTAAAATTACCAAGGTAATTCACTTAAATTAGTCTTCAGAAACATACATATTTTACCATAAACGGTTTCGATTATGTTCTTTACTTTTTTTAACACCATTGGTGTTTTTTGTTGATCTTGAAGCTCCCAGTTTTTTAAATACGCTCTGTAAAAATATGTCAAAATACTTATGCCACATCCTAAAATTTCCTTTTTTAATTTTAATTAAAAAAAAAAAAAAATTATACAAACTTTTAAAATTTAAAAGGTCTTTTGTTTTCTAATAAATTACAATATTTTTTACTATTTTCAATATTTTTAATTTATTTTTTTAATTGTATAGGACCGAAAATAAAAAAAGAGGGAAAACAACTGGTATGTCAAAATAAATGTGCCGACTAGTGTATAAACAATTACTGTAGGATTCACCATAAACTCTTTGAAATAACATTGGTGAAGAGTATCTGAGATTCGGCAAAAAAAATATTATTACATATAATATTACTTACATACAGTTTGTCAAGTAATTGTTTGGATTAATTAAAAATATTGAAAATGCAATTTCAATTTCGAAAATTAAACATCAAATCGTTTAAATTTGTTTCTTTTGTTTAACATATACTGTTAATATAACTGTTTACTACAAAAAGTCATAAAAAAAATTGAAATTACAACAACAACAATAAAAAAATAAATATACACAATTTAACGGGCGTCAAAAAAATGTTTGCACATTGAGCAAAAATAACACCAAATGTTCGTATTTACCGTTATATCTTTGATTTGATAATGTTTTATGGGTGTTATCCAATGAAAAGTAATAAAAAGTTGAGTTGTTAAAAAAGAGAAAAATTATGTGCATTAGTTTTCCTATATTAAAAAAATGCCTGTTAAAATAATTCCGAAAGGCGATATAGAATTAGCGTATTTCCATCACTTTAAGGGTAACTCCGCCAGGGAAATCGTCAAAACGTCCCGTATGGTTAGGACATCATATCCCGTGCTGAAAATTAAGGAATTTTGAAATTAAAAGGGTAACCATGCAGCCCAAAATAAAATAAAATACGAATTAAAAGAAAAATTATTAAAACCATCTGGGAATGGTGCCACGCCAGTACTAGGGGCTTAACATATATATGACTATATTTACACACGTATATACAACATATGTTTATAACCAAATTGTAACATAGAGTGAATACCCCAACTATAGCAAATATATATCTTATTTAACATGTAAAAATAATATATTTATAACAAACAAATATTTATAAATTCCTGATATAATTGATCTCTGTATCTCACGATGTGTCGATACATAGCACTGTGTGTAATTTTTTAGGTCATGGAAAAATAACCACATACGGACACCACCACGAGATAGAGGATCAAAAAAAAGAAGACACGTGTCTTTCAGTTTTGTCAAATGTCCTCCCCTTTTTTGTGGGCGGGGCCCTAAAGATTTTGGGCCTCTTTGCCTTTTTTGCAAAAAAGTGGTCATCTTCTCAGGCTCATATCTTCCAAACCGTTAGGAATTTCGATTTACTGTTTGAGGCAAAGTTGTAGCCATTGTCATGAGGAATAAAAATTGTGAACGCATTAAATCAAAAAACGCCATCTTAGAAATCAAAATCGCAAAAAACTTAAAAAAAACGATTTTTTTTAGGCTTTTTTTACATGTTCAGGTTCATACGTAGCAAACCGTTCAAAATTTAAGAAAATAATATACTACAAAAATGTAGCTAAGACCTCACTTAACAACTTTGTAGAACATACAAACATCCTAGGAATGATCCTTAACACAGTAAGGGTAGCGCTAAGGAAACCATAAAAATTAAAAATTTCCCAAAAAAATGATATTTTCAATGCTTATTTTTTTTTACTTCAACAATTAAAAATATAACCATATACAAATACAACTACGTGATAAAAGACAAAAAAGACCATATATTCTAGTTTTGCCCCAAGTCATGGAGTTTTTTCAGAGGCCCCCAAAGATTTGAGGTCTTGGTGTCATTAAAAAAGTAATCATTTTCTCAGGCGCATATTTTGCAAACCGAGTGGAATTTTCATTTTCTCTTTAAGGCAAAGATATTGTATAACCCTTGTAAAGAACAAAAATTGTGAACACATAAAATGAAAAAAACGTCATTTAAAAAAATTAATTTTTTTACCTTTTTTCCCATGTTTAAGTCCATACGTAGCAAACCGTTCGAAATTCAAGAAAACAATAAGCTACAAAAATGTACATAAGATCTAATTAAACAACTTTTTAGAACATTCAATTTCTAATACAAAAATAATTTAATTTCATTTGATTTAATTTCATTTCGTATGTGTAAAATTTTTTTATTTTAATTTTTTTTTGTTGTTATTTCAACATTAATATACAATGGCATATATCACAAAAATAAGATAAATAAATATGGAAATAAATAAAATAAATAAATATTTGTGTCATGTTTATAAAGTTGATGGCCCTGGACTTGTAAATAGCACTCTCTTAAGTTGTGGATCCAATTCGTCGTCCGAATCATCCGAATCTGACTCTGATTCAGAACTTAGGGTGCGCACGGGTACGTTGCTTCCAGACTGCCCTCCATCATAAGCTTTTTCTTCTTGAAATACTTCATTGACATCATACAGGGTAATCTTGTGGCTCCACCAACATACCTGAAATAAAAACAAAAATCAAAAAAGGAATACAAAGCAATGCATCAATATATTTGATATTACCTCTCCAAGCAATGCGTCTAGTTTTTTGCCTTTGTACCGTTTTTCCATGGGCATTGTGGTTTGATGAAACCGTTCTCCTTGCTCATCGGATTCAGTAGACAGTTGCTTCATAAAATCGTCAAAATGAAAATGAAGAAAGTGCAGCTTTAATGTCATCGATGCGCCGATTTTCTCAAAATAATACAGCATTTCTTTCACCCATTCTCTTGCTTCCGGCTCAGCGTCTCGATCCCCTCCCAAGACTCTGGTGCATACACGTTGAAGATAAATCCATGCCATTGAATGATTTTCATCAAGCGCTGACTCAAAATTTGTCTTGAAAAGCTTTCTAATGTCTGGGCCATTAAGTACTCCTATCAAACGATAAAAAAAAGAAACAGAAAAGAAAAGTAAATATACAATAAGGTGGAAAATATAGGATTTAGTTTACTACAATACATACCTTTCTTAATTTTGTCATCGCTACGCTTTGGGAAAACACTTTTCAAATAGTCAAATGCATTTGGACAATTTATAACAGCCACTTCGATGAATTTTTTAACAATTCCCAATTTAATGTGGAGCGGTGGCAGCAAGATATCATGAGTATTGTCAATCAAAGGTGCATTTTTCAGTCTATGTTCTTTCATTTGTTCCTCCACATTTCCTCTTGGTGTCCACGAATTACATTCGAATTGATTCAGAGATCGCGAATCCCAATTACAACGAAAACAAAAGAATTTGGGAAAGCCGCCTTTATCAATGATCCCTTGCATAATGTTGATGACCTTCAAATCACAGCAAATCTTCCATTTATTTTCGTAGTATTTGATTTTTTCCATAATATTTTTCAATGTTTCGTAGTTTTCTTCCATGTTGACACCGATTGCTAGCGGAATGCAAGGTTTTCGGTTCGACATATGCAATAACACTGCCTTCAAGCTTGAAACAGAACTATCAATAAATAATCTCCACTCACTAGCGATGTAGTTTATTCCCATTTTTACCACCAAAGCTTTTATATCGTTGCAGTAAGCGAACGAATTATCATTATGTAGAGTGTAGAAGTTCTGAAATTCAGCTTGCCGTTTCCGGTATGCCGAAGAGTTAACGTTAGCAAGTGTTAATTTTCTTTGCTTTAAAAACGCTGTCAAAAATATGGCAAGCCGCTGCGATAATCCCAATATGGCCACAATGAAATCCATTTCCATTTGTGTTATTAGTTGTGGTCCATCTCTTCCTTGTTGAGGCTCATAATCGGCGTCAAAAGGATCTTCATAAGTAACACCACCTTCAGTATTCATTCCTGTAAATTCTGTCCTGAGATCTGTACTTGGTGGCCTTGGCGGTACAAAACAGGTGCAAGCACTGGTAGTGTAGCTGTTGCAGTTGCTTTATAAATTTTATTCTTCTCACCATGTCGATTCATTCCACGTGTGTAATTTACGCATGCATAGCAAATGTTTACATCATGAGCACCTGGGCGATAAATCCAGTTTACCGGTTTACAATACTTCATACTAAATTTTGCTCCACTCAACCATGCCATGAGATTGTTATAGCATTGGCGACACACTATATTAGGTGTGTAATTTTCACTGGTCAAGTCTACTTCGTCGAAAAACAACGTATATGCTCTTCTGAATTCGCTAGTTAGAAGATTCTTTTCTTTTCCATATTTGTTTTTTCTAATTTGATGACCGCAAACGTAGCAAAATAAATTAATTTTTTCACACTGCATATTGAAATCGTATAACTTTCACCGCTGAGCTCTCGTTTACGTCGTGTTTTGTAATGCCTCGGTGCGAACATCATATCACTTATATATTGCGTCCAGGGTTTCATGATTGTTTCTTGAATGAACGGTTTGCTACCTATGGACCTGGTTAGGTAAAAAATCGATTTTTGGTTTTTTATGGCAAGAGCTGATTTTTTTACTTTTTTAATTTTTCCTAAGCGCTACCTAGCCTAAAAAGTAGTTCACTTTTGCGGTTACCAAGGCGCTACCTAAACGATATTGAGGATCATTCATATAATGTTCGTATGAATGATTCAAAAAAGTTGTCCAATAAAAATGTATCTTTTCTAGGTGACTGTTTCTTGAATTTTTAACCTGTCCATAACCAGGTAAAAAATCAATTTTTAAAAATTTTGTGATCTTGAAGATTAATTTTTTATATGTTGAGAATTTTTCTTTTTTATGACAAGAGCTAATTTTTGAATTTTTCACTTTTGTCGTTACTTAAGCGCTACCTAAATGCTGTTAAATGGTGGTGAATTGGGCCAAAACTGGAAGATATGGGCTTTCTTGTCTTTCATCACGTAGCGGTATTTGTACTATATATGGTTATATTTTTTCTTGTTGAAGTAAAAAAAAACATTAAAAATAACATTTTTTCGGGAAACTTTTAATTTTTATGGTTACCTTAGCGCTACCTTTACTGTGTTAAGGATCATTCCTAGGATGTTTGTATGTTTTACAAAGTTTTTAAGTGAGGTCTTAGCTTTATTTTTGTTGTATATTGTTTTCTTAAATTTTGAACGGTTTGCTACGTAGGAACCTGAACATGTGAAAAAAGCCTAAAAAAAATCGATTTTTTTAAGTTTTTTTGCGATTTTGATATTCAAGATGGCGTTTTTTTGATTTTTTGTGTTCACTATTTTTATTCCTCATGACAATAGCTACAACTTTGTTTCAAAAAGTAAATCAAAGTTCCTAACGGTTTGGAAGATATGAGCCTGAGAAGATGACCACTTTATTGCAAAAATGACAAAGAGGCCCAAATTTTTAAGGCCCCGCCCACAAAAAAGGGGAGGACATTTGACAAAACTGAAAGACACGTGTCTTCTTTTTTTTGATCCTCTATCTCGTGGTGGTGTCCGTATGTGGTTATTTTTTTTCATGTTGCACCGTGTAGTTGTTGTCTATCATTTCTTTTGTTTTCGAGTAGCACTTTGTTGTCAAGTAGCACTCTGTTGTCAAGCACCCACCATAAATAACTCTCGAGCATTAACAATCTTTCATACTTTTCTACATACACTCGATTTGTATGTAGAACAAGTATCCAAATTCTTAATGCCCAGATTTTTGATTTGGCGTTACTACAAGTGTTTGTTACTAAGCATGCACAATCATGTTTCTTTCTTCTATACCCATAAGCTGTATAAAAGACAAGAATTCACAATTCTGCATGCCCAATATTACGGGTTTTTATGGTTGTTACCAAGTAAAAGCTTTTGATTCTGTTAAAAGTCTTGATTCAATATATTATGGTTTTGAAGGTTTCAAATCAGTTTCAGAACATAAGAACATCAAATTTAAACCGAATATTTAAAATCAAATCCTTGTCCGAACATTTGAAAATAAAAATATTAAAAAGGACATAAAGTGAAAATTTGTGTCAGGACATTTTTAAATTATAAAAATATCCTTGTGGACTTTAACTTATTAAAAAATATTTAATTGTAATTGTAAAATTGTAAAACCATTGTGAAAATTATTTATAATTATTAAAAGGATAAAAATATCCTAGCGAAGTTTAAATTAATTTAAAACATTAATATTTAATTAAAATATGATGAAAAACATAAAATATAATAAATAAACCATAATTAAATTTGTATTTAAATAAATAAAATAAAATCAGGATAATTAAAAACAAAATAAGAAAATTCTTTTGAGTTTTATTTAAATAAAAGGAATCGAACAACAAAACTCTTAACACCTAAGTGAAAAATGATCATGGACTAAGTGTATTACATGATGCAATCCGAAATATACTAGTAAAACAGAAAAATTCATCTACAGTGGCTAGAAAAAGTATACTGCTAACAACGTAAAATATTAAAAATCTCTTCAAGTTGGCTACAGGGCACTTAACTCGGCTTCCAAACTTTTGGGGATCCATCATGATAATACAACATCATTTTAGTATCGCTAGAGAAAATAATGCACCCCAATACTAATTCTAAGTCCGAAATAGAAAGCATAAAACGATTTTTAATATTTTATGTTGAAAGAAGTAAATTTTTCATAGCCACTGTAGATGAAAAGTTTTGTTTTACCAGTATATTTCGGATTGCTCCTTGGGATACTCTTAGCCCATTATCATTTTTCACGTCGGACTTAAGCCCCTAGTGCTGGAGTGCCAATTTTCCTAGAAGGTTTTAATAATTTTACTTTAAATACATATGTATTGTTTTATATTTTTGGCTCCATGGTTAACATTTTAGTTCCAATATTCCTTCGTTTTCGGTACAGGATATTACGTCTTAACCATACGGGAGAATATTTCAGCGTTTTCCTTGGCAAGGTTGTCCTTACAGTAATGGAAATACACTTTTTTTATAACGCCTTTTGAAATCAGTTTTCTAGGCATTTGTTTTATAAAAATAGTACACCTAATACACACAAATTTTCTTTTTTTTTAATAACTGTACTCTTTATTATTTCATTTTCATTGGATTACACTCATAAAACATTATAAAATCAAAAATATAACGGTAAATTAGAACATTTAATGTTATTTTTACTCATTGTGCATTTCTTATTGTTGTTGTTGCAATGCATGTATTTATTTCAGTATTTTTTACGACTTTTTGTAGTAAACAGTTACATTAACGGTATGTATTAAACAAAAGAAACAAATTTAAGCAACTTGATGTCCAATTTTCGCAATTTAAATTGAATTTTCAATATTTTTGTTTAATGCAAACAATTACTTGACAAACTGTATGTATTACTTTATTTAAGAACTATTAGTAAAACCCCATTCTGAATAAGGGACTGCTTGTCATCAAATTGTCTTCCTCCTACATAGACCTTACGAGATAATCAACCCCAGACATTTTCGATAATGTTTAGATCTGGCGAATGGGTGGCTAGTCAAATTTGAAATGAACTCTCTTACTACTCCGGTATTGGGTATAGGGGCATTAAAGAGACATACTATCCCTGAGTTGTGTATAGGGCCATTATTTGCAAAATTCAAGATATGAGACCAAATAGTTCACCTTAAGGAAACCCGATTAAAATAACGTTTAATAGTTTTCATCAGTCATTTTTTAGCTTTGAAATTCCATAAAGCCTCCCTCTCCGCTGTGATGTCGGTTCAAAGTCGATTTTCTTTGCTCAGATCATGGATATAATAGTTGTAGCCATCCATATCGAACTTCTTCTCATCCATAAATACGATGTTGCACATCACTTACAATGTAGAAGCATTAAGTGATGAGCTCTTATTTCGACAAGGATAAGACAGAATTAGTAGCAATTTTGATGATTTTTCTTTTCTCATAGGATGGTAAAGAGAATCAAACCCTTCTTTAAATCCCTCGAATTCTTTGATGTAATTGTCAACAATGTTGAGCTTCGTCCAATTTTTTTTAGCTATTTCGCGGTTGATATATCCTTCAGAACGATAAACATCAGTTTTCGATTTTTTCTGATAGATTTAAATTTCGCTTAATTAAAAAATAATAAAGTGCATTTTTTCAAGTGAACCAAAAAATATCACATTTTTGGGCATTTTTTTTTTAATTGCTCAAAAAAGTTCTTAACTTAAAAAACCGCTATTGTCATGATGTTATATACAGGGTTTAAATAAACTGCTATAGCAGTTTTAAAATAGTCATATATTTCATATTTCATATAAAATTATGCCAACAATATGAAACAAAACCACCTTTCGCTATTATGAAAACTAACACCAAACACTTTTTCCAAAATTTCATATATAAATTTGCTATTTCCTTCTCATATTTTCGTCGTGTGCTAAAATGATTTTAGCTTTTAGGAACTATTTTGTACGACAGTAAAAAGAATGAATATGAATTTTTTCATTTTAGCATTTAGTTTTATATTCTTAGTTATGAAAACGAAAATGTTTCTCGCAGTAAAATTTATTCTCATAACTATTTTGAAAATATGAAAAATAAAAATTTGACTAAAATGAATTAAAAAGGTCGACTGCCACTGACTAGAGACAAAAACTATCAAGAAATATAAAACAAAGAATCAAGAAACCTTCACAAATATTTCATTAAATTTAATTGGCATAAGTAAAATTAATTATTTAAAAGTGATCTTGAGGGGGTGGGGAGGGGTGGTAGATAGAATTATTAATAAGTTCAATTTGTTTTAAACTGACTCGACTCTACCAGGAGAACAGAAAAACAAGAACATAAGTTTCAATAACATATTTTTTCTTCTTTATATTGTTGTTTTTGTATACAATTTTTTTGCCTTGTTTGTTTTTTAAGTTATTTTTGTTGTTTTTCTATGCAGTAATTCGCTGGTAAGTTTTTTTAAGATCAAAAAATTAACCTTGCAGTTTGAAGGCATAAATTGTCACTAGAACTAAAAAAGCAACTAGGTTTGCCAAATTTTCAGCGTGTTCGTTTGTAAAACTAGGGTCAATATTAGATTTTTTAAAACTTTACTTGTAGAGAGTAACAAAATAAAGATTCTGTAATATATGTCTTTTGTCGTTTAAAACAAAATCAGAGACCACTTCTAGTTTTAAATGCAAGGTTTCCTTGTAAAACTGTTGGGTAATCTTTACAGCATTACAAAGTTCTAAAAATACGAAAAATATACTTAACAGTTGCTTGTTAGTTTTTCTGTTTTTCTATTACATCAACTTACATTAAGCAAGTCATACCCAATATTTTTCATCCATTTTATCAGGAAAATAGAAAACGAAGTTTCTTTCATAAAACAGATTTTTTTAAAATTTTCTTTAAAAACATCTTTAAAAACATACGAGCGATTTACTGCATAGAAAAAGAACAAAAACAAATTTAAAAAAAAAATCTGTTATTGAAACTTACTTAGCTTTCTGTTTTTCTGGTAAAATGAATGAAAAATATTGGTCTGCACTTGCTAAATCGGAATTGATTGTAATAGAAAATCAGAAAATCTAGCAAGCAACTGTTAAGTATATTTTTCGCATTATAGAACTTTGTAATGCTGTAAAGAGTACCCAACAGTTTTGCAGGAAAACGTTGACATTAAAACTAGATGTGGTCACTAATTTTCTTTACTTTGTTACTCCCTACAAGATAAGTTTTAAAATTTCTAATATTGACCCTATTTTTACAAACGAACACGCTGGAAATTTGGCAAGACTAGATGCTTTTATAGTTCTAGTGACAATTTATGCCTTCAAACTGCAAGGTTCTTTAAAAATATACGAGCGATGTTACTGCATAGAAAAACAACAAAAACAAAAACTTAAAAAACAAACACAAAAAAAATTATACAAGAACAACAACATAAAGAAGAAAAATATGTTACTGTAACTTATGTTGTTGTTTTTCTGTTCTCCTGGTAAAGTAAGCAACAAATTTTTTTTTATTAATTCTTTCTAAGACCACCACCCTCACTCAAGATCACTTTTAATTTTGATTTAATTCAGATTTAGGGAAGCGCAGACCAATTTTTTTTTATCCATTTTATAGAAAAACAACAAAAAAACTTTAAGAAAACAAACTCAAAAAACATTTATTATACAAAAACAACAACATAAGAGAAAATTAAAAAAAAATCTGTTTTATATTTTCCTGATTATGGATGAAAAATATTGGGTATGACTTGCTTAATGTAAGTTGATGTAATAGAAAAACAGAAAAACTAACAAGCAACTGTTAAGTATATTTTTCGTATTTTTAGAACTTTGTAATGCTGTAAAGATTACCCAACAGTTTTACAAGGAAACGTTGCATTTAAAACTAGAAGTGGTCTCTGATTTTGTTTTAAACGACAAAAGACATATATTACAGAATCTTTATTTTGTTACTCTCTACAAGTAAAGTTTTAAAAAATCTAATATTGACCCTAGTTTTACAAACGAACACGCTGAAAATTTGGCAAACCTAGTTGCTTTTTTAGTTCTAGTGACAATTTATGCCTTCAAACTGCAAGGTTAATTTTTTGATCTTAAAAAAACTTACCAGCGAATTACTGCATAGAAAAACAACAAAAATAACTTAAAAAACAAACAAGGCAAAAAAATTGTATACAAAAACAACAATATAAAGAAGAAAAAATATGTTATTGAAACTTATGTTCTTGTTTTTCTGTTCTCCTGGTAGAGTCGAGTCAGTTTAAAACAAATTGAACTTATTAATAATTCTATCTACCACCCCTCCCCACCCCCTCAAGATCACTTTTAAATAATTAATTTTACTTATGCCAATTAAATTTAATGAAATATTTGTGAAGGTTTCTTGATTCTTTGTTTTATATTTCTTGATAGTTTTTGTCTCTAGTCAGTGGCAGTCGACCTTTTTAATTCATTTTAGTCAAATTTTTATTTTTCATATTTTCAAAATAGTTATGAGAATAAATTTTACTGCGAGAAACATTTTCGTTTTCATAACTAAGAATATAAAACTAAATGCTAAAATGAAAAAATTCATATTCATTCTTTTTACTGTCGTACAAAATAGTTCCTAAAAGCTAAAATCATTTTAGCACACGACGAAAATATGAGAAGGAAATAGCAAATTTATATATGAAATTTTGGAAATAGTTTTTGGTTTCAGTTTTTACTTAAATGAAAAGGTGAGAGGTGTCATATTTTATCTTTGTTTAAAATAAAAATATGAATACGATTCATATTTACTTCGAATATGATAATTAGGGGAAAAAAACTAAAAACTAAATATTAAACCCTGGTTATATACCTCAAGATCTATAGCTTCCATTTTTATTTTAAAATTCTGCAATCGGTTAAAAATTACAAGAGATACTGGCTGCTGAATATAGATATTTAGTGCAAAATTTGTCAAATGATGAAAGTATACAAAATATTTTATTCGATAAATGTAGTGTCAGTTGTATTATTTTAAAAGCCCCACTATGTACAGTATGGCTGATGAAAGCATTGATAGAAATGTATTATTTTCCAAATGAATTAATAAAAATATAATAAATTGCATTCATCAGTCACCCTGTATTAAGTATTTAGATAATATAATTATTGTATTAAAATACTTGCAATCTTCAATTATCGTTTATGTAGATATCATTTCAATACCGGCTTACCAGTGAAGATGGACCCGCACATTGCAAACGGTTTACAGTGACTCTGAAATTAGGAGATGAGGAGTATACTGCTGACGGATTTAAAATCAAACAAGCACAACATTTAGCCGCCAAAGAAGCAATTGAAAAAACAAAATACAAGCACCCGACATCTAAAGCTAATCGTCGAAATGACGACGTCAGTTTGGCTAAATCTAATATTACTCCAACTGTAGAGTTAAATGCGTTGGCTATGAAACTTGGTCAGCAAACATATTATATATTTGATCCAAAACAGATAAATATGCATGAAAACCATTTTTGCCAACAAGATGTTTTTAAAATGAACTATAAAGTAAATCCTTTTGAGTTAAATAAAACCGCACAAAAATCAGTCACAGTTGATAACTTCAGCGGTAAGTTTGTTTTTAATGCAACAAACAATGGAAAACTCATGCAATTAAATACCAAACCCCAGTTCACATTTCATAATCGAGTTTTACCATTTCAAAACTCAACTCAAATTGGTTCAGCTGCTCTTACAAGTTCAGCCACTTATTTCCCAGCTTCATCACCATGTAAAATTACCCTTATTGTTGGAACGAAACAATTTATAGGTATTGGAAGAACTCTGCAGCAAGCTAAACATAATGCAGCTTCTAATGCATTACAAGTACTAAAAGAGCAACTTCATAATAAAGAATTGGAGTCCTCTAATGAAAGGGTTAATAAAAATGACATTAAATCACCTATTTCATCTGTTTTTGAAATTGGTATAAGAAGAAATTTGCCTGTTGACTTTAAAGTCATGAGGGAGGAGGGTCCAGCTCATATGCGATCTTTTACTACGGCTTGCATTGTTGGAGATATGGTGGCTGAAGGTGAAGGAACAGGAAAGAAAGCTTCAAAAAAGAAAGCCGCCCAAAAAATGCTTGAAGAATTAAATAAATTACCACCAGCAATGACCGTTTCGTCCCCAATAAACCGTAATAAATGTAAAAATTTATTAAAAAAAAGAGGGGGTGCACCTCAGACTACATCTTCAAACTTAGTTGACTCGAAAAAGGAAATAGATAAAAAATGCAAAAAAAATAAAAAAACAAATATTGAGACGGATTCTACAAATCCTATTACTAAATTATTAGAATGGCATCAACATAACAAAGAAAAGGAGCCCGTTTTTAAATTAATAAGTGAAACTGGGAATGAAAATTCACGAAATCGACAGTTTGTAATGGAAGTTAGTTCGAGTCAGATCGTTGTTCAAGGTGTTGGCAAAAGCAAAAAAGTGGCTAAACGAGAAGCGGCAAGGAGTAAGTATCATATTTTATATATACGTATTCCTAGCTATTGTTGGGTTTTAATATTGTTTTTCTGTCAAAAAAATTGTTTATAAAAATTCTTGTGAATCTACAGCATGACGTAAACATCAGCGTCAGTTCTTATACACTTTAGATTTTTATGCTCCCAAAGTTGGGTAACCAGGGTATTTTTGTGAAAAATTATCAATGTTTATGATTGCATATTTTTAAAACGCTTCATTGAAATTATCTTCTGGTTTACACTGACGACCAAAGATGCATGTTAACACCACTGACTTTCGTCATCCATAAAAACAAAACCATACAAGCAATCAATACTTTTAAAAGCAATCCAAATTTTTTAATACTTTACTTGAAACGAGGGAAAGAAACAAAAATAAAGGACATGAACTTAAAGAATTTGAAAGAAAAACGAAAATAACCCGCATAAAATCACTTTTGCATTTTTTAAGATTTAATTAATATCTAAATTAGTAATAGTATTTTGTCCATAGACCCTTATTAGAAAAATCTTGATTAAAGCGGTTTAAAAAATTTTTGATTACGTCTAGGAATTCAATTCCATTCCGCATTTGCATCAAAAGTTGCCCATGTTTGTTGAGGCTGTTTCATACATCCCGAGTCGAATCTTTCACGATTGATCAAAGATTTTCAACAGGATTGAGGTTGGGAATTTGTGCTGGTCATTCTATCAATTGAAAATGTTGTTTCTTAATTCAATTTTTAACAATTTTTGCAGTGTGGTTTGAATCCATTTCATTTTCGGGATATGCATATTTGTCCATAAAATTGAGAAGATAGGTTTGCAGAATTTGTAGATAGTCCTCAAATTAACAAAAAATGTAAGCAAAAGGACTGCTAGCACTTCATGACATCGGATATACATCAGCCAGAAAATTGGACCATTGATGATTAGAAATGTGTTATTTGGTCTAATGAGTCCAAATTTAGCCGTTTTCAGTCAGACGGAAGACTATACTTCTGTAAAGAAAACTGTTTAACATGGAAACGGAAATATAATAGTTTGGGGATGCTTTACATGGTCGCATGTTGGCCCTCTGCATTTAGTTGATGGTATAATAAGAAAAGGGAACAATCTACAAATTCTGCAAACCCAAATATTGGGAAGATTTTATAGATAAATGTGCTTATCCCGAAAAAAAATGTTTTTCAACAGGATGGTGATCCAAAGCACACTGCAAAAATTGTTTAGGAATGGATTGGGGAACAAAATTTTCAAAAATCTTTGGTCAATCGTGAAAGACCCTACTCGGGCAGTGCGAAACAGCATAAACAAAAATGGAAAACCTTTGGGATAGTGAAAATGCGAAATGAAATCGAATTCCTAAAGACGTTATCAAAAATTTGCTATAAAGTGTGCCAAACCACGTAAATCAAGGTTTTTCTAATAAGGGTCTTTGGACCAAATATTAAAATTAATGTAGGTTTATGCGGGTTATTTTCGTTTTTCCTTCAAACTCTATTGGTTTATGTCTTTTATTTTTGTTTCTTTTCTACAAATAAAGAAATAAACAAGTAACAGTGTTATATTTAGCTGTGCTGAATCTTATATACTCACCTTTAAGTTGTGTTAAATTTAGAAACATGTGCTAGTTGGTATTGTTGGTAAAATATTTGGACTAAATTCGGTTGCAGTAGCTTTAAAGTTCAACATTTAAAAGTATCCAATAAGTGGTTTCCCTAGTATTTACTTTGCGCAAAATTTAGTCTCACAACCGGGTATAACATTAATAAGCTGGTAAATACCTTTCGTTGCGCTTAATATGTAGTAATACGACAGGTCCATATATTTGTTAGGACTTTCCTAAGACATCTACCATATATCGTCACCTAAAATGCAAAACGGTGTAACTATACTTCTATTTTTTAAAGGAAAATCTAAAAACGTTAGAACTTTTGAACTACAAAGAACATTAAAATCAAATTTTGGAATTGGACAAACAAGCCATCAGTAAAGAAAACTCTTAAAACTAAAATGGGCTTAACTACAAGTTGAATATTTTCTAAACAAAAGGGCTTAACTACCATACAAATAATATAGAGACGGGTCTTAAAACATATGTGGGGTTTATATAACTCAAGCGGCTGACGATTGAGTGAAATTTGTATGTGTTTTGTTATTGTAACAAAAACAAAATACATGCAAATTTCACTCAATCGTCAGTCGCTTGAGTTATATGAACCCTACAATAATTTAATGTAAAAAGATAAATTTTAAGTAATGTAAAATGGGATATGCGGAGGTTTTTTAAGAGTTATTTCAGAAATAACCCCATTACTTTTAAATGGTTAAAGATACTTAAGTGAAATTTCGTATAGTTAGAACAAACTGGAGACAAACAGGTCAATATACTGTCGGAAAACTAACTTCCCAACAAACCAAAAAACGATACCGTATCATTTATGATATAATATTTTTAAAATGTGTAGAGCCATAAATAATTTGGCTAAATGATATTGTTATAATATAATATTTTTTAAAAAATATAATAAAAACCCGGTTATAAAATTTTGAACTTAGAATTAAAAATCAAAAAAATTTCAATAATATAAAAAAATAAAGAAAATAATTGCAATATTAATTAAATATTAATCAAAATACCGTGTCTTAAAATAAAAAAAAATAGAACTGGTAAGTAATTGTAACATTGATTTGAATTTCCTTTGAAATTTATATTAATATCGTTTTTTATAACAGATTTCAAATGTATTTAAAGAGCAGCGGTTTTTTAATTCAAACTTGTCCAAATTTGCATTTATATAAGTATTACAATCATACATAATTCCCACGACACACAATTAACGGTCTCCATAGTAAAACTGGAAAAAAGTCGAAGGAGTTATGGTAGATTAATGAAATTTTTTACACATATCTCTTTTTTTAGAAATCCTTTTACTTTTCCGGTGCGGGGACAATTAAATACCCAAAATTCCCCACTTCAGAATTAATTACTTTTTTGAATATCATTATTTCACTTTCAAAATGATAAAGCGTGATAGTTTTTTTTATAAAATATTACCATTCTCTAATTTTTTAGGGTTGACACAAACCTTTTTAGGATATAAGATTAGTTTAAACATTTTAGTATTTTTATTGTTTAAAATATTGAAAGTACTCATAACCATTGGTATTTAAATAACATTATTATTCATTACCGTGTAATGCATTGCCTTCTATTATTATACATTTTTAAATATTAAAAATATTAACTGATAAATAATTTGGATAAAAATATCAAATATGGATGATTTTTAAAATCATTATATTTCAAAAGTTGGCATAAAAACACCTACATTTTTTTTATATTAGCTCTTTAATTAAATTAACTAGGCCTTTTAGGTCATATGTAGTTATTTAAAGCTACAGTGTTGTGCAGAACAGAAGCAACAGAATTCATCTCCTAACATAAATACATATTTTTTATTTACAGTTCATTTTAGAAAACAATATTTTATTTATATATTTCATATTTTTTGTGTAAATTAAAAATACAAAAAAATTAACAAATTACATTACCAAATTCTTAGAAATTGATAAAAACAAATTGTATCTCCTTATGAAGCTGTGCAAAACAAAAGCAACAAATTCAATACTTCGTGTATTAACCCTAGTTTTTGATTATATCCGCCCATATACGGGGCATAGATGCAATTGTGTTTGTTTATCGTACTGTTTAGAATTTTTTCCCACTCTGATTTCAATTCTTGAAAAACCTACTTTTATTTTTGGACCTTTTTCTTTTGAGTATTCTGAAAAGGTTTTCAATGGGATTCAAGTCGGGTGATTTGGCCGGCAAATCAAGCACTTGAATCCCATTGTCTTAATTAAACTCCTGGACCAACGTTGGTGTATGTTTCGGATCGTTATCGTGTTCAAACACCCATCGAAGTGGCATATTCCATTCGGTATGTGGCAACATTTGGGTCTGAAGTGTAGCTCTGTACTTGAAACGGTCCATTATTCCATCGATTTGATGGAATGGACGGACTCCTTCAGTCAAAACACAAGTCCAGACCATTACGCTGCCTCCTCCTTGTTTTACAGACACTTTATAGTTGCGGGGTTCAAGGCGTTTACCAAATAAAATTTCGGCTCGTCACTAGATAAAACGGTTTTCCACTTTTGAGGAGTCCACTTTAAAAAAATTAATAAATTTTCATTATTTAATTTATTTGAATTAATTTTTGCAAAAAAAGCAATAAAGCAAAAAAACATTTAAGCCTCAAAAGTGGAAAACTGTTTTATTTAGTGACATGTCGAAATGTTATTTGGTAAACGCCATGAACCCCGCAACTATAAATGGTCTGCAAAACACGGAAAAGACAATGTAATGGTCTGAACTTGTGTTTCAACTGAAGGAGTGTGTCAATTCCATCAAATCGATGGAACAATAGACCGTTTCAAGTACAGAGGTACACTTCAGACCCAAATGTTGCCACATACCGAATGGAATATGCCACTTCGATGGGTGTTTGAATACGATAACGATCCGAAACATACATCAACGTTGGTCAAGGAGTTTAATTAAGACACTGGGATTCAAGTGCATGATTTGCCGGCCAAATCACCCGACTTGAATCCCATTGAAAACCTTTTTGGAATACTCAAAAGAGAGTTAGCCGGAAAAAGGTCCAGAAATAAAAGTAGGTTTTTCAAGATTTGAAATCAGAAAGGAAAAAAATTCTAAACAGTACGATAAACAAACACAGTTGCATCTATGCCCCGTAGATGGGCGGATATCATCAAAAACTAGGGTTAATACACGAAGTATTGAATTTGTTGCTTTTGTTTTGCACAGCTTCATAAGGAGATAAAATTTGTTTTTATCAATTTCTAAGAATTTGTTAATTTAATCTGTTAATTTTTTTTTGTATTTTTAATTTACACAAAATATATGAAATATATAAATAAAATATAGTTTTCTAAAATGAACTGTAAATAAAAAATAGGTTTTTATGTTAGAAGATGAATACTGTTGCTTTTGTTCTGCACAACACTGTACTTTAACAATAAATATTACAATGAATATTACAATAAAATAACTTTTTTTTGATCTATATAAATATAAGTGTAAAGAAATAAATAATATTTAAAAGAGTAAATACAAAGATATATTAAATGATTTTGATTTAAAAATAAAAAAATAACATTCCCTTTGTAGCAGCAATAAAAGTAGAAAAAAGAAAAATAATCAAAAGTGCAATAATCGAAGGTCAGGTCAATGGCATATTTTTCCAGTTTTCTCCTAAAAAGTAGAGGTGAAAATGCAAATAATTTCAACTCTCTAGGGAGATCATTCCACATTCTTGACATTCTAATCTGAAATGAATTGTTAAAAATATTCGAATAAAATCGGGGATAAACTAATTGTGGGTTTCTGTTACAATGACTGAAACTAAAATTACTAACAATAAATTCCGGGAAGCCATTTACAAAAGTTTTATAAAAAAATAGTAAAATTCTGATAAAATTGATATGTGGACGTAGTCTTAAACTGTAAACAAATCTAACTACTCTGTTGAAAATTTTAGCCAATCTCTTAAGCTCGTTATTGGTAGTACCAGTAAATACCTCAACACCGTAAAGAATATGAGGCATTAACAAAGCCCTAGCAATATTTATTTTTATCCGCAAACGAAGATACAAATGCAGGAAATACAGCCTTTTTAATAAAAATGATACTTTCGAGGACATAAAATCGATATGCGATGAAAAATTTAAGCGATTATCAATAAAAACTCCAAGACATTTCATTTTACAAACGAAATCTACTACATTACCATCAAGGGTAATAACCATATTTTGGGGATCAAAGCCAAAATCTAACATTCTTGTTTTTCTAGGATTCATACAAAATCCATTAGCTGATACCCAAGGTAATATTTCACTAAGGACAAAATTAATGCCAGCTTCCAAAACATCAAAAAATCTTTTGTCAGCGTAGCAAAGAAGCTGAACATGGTTGGAAAGTGAGATCATTCAAAACATTAAAAAGGTCATTTATGTATATCATATATAACAGAGGACCAATTACGGAACCCTGCGGAACTCCACTAGTTATTGGTAAATCGGAAGAAAAATAATCTCCGATGGAAACAAATTGACTTCTACCTCTAAGGTATGAACTTATGAGCTCACAGGCATTCGACGAAAACCCAATTTGAGCTAATAATTTAATTTAATTTTGAGTGAATTACTATGTCAAAAACCTTTGAAAGGACTATGGAAAGAAAAACTATATTTTTACCACTACCTAAGAATTTTCTGACGGAATCAGTCAGACCTATAAGAAGTGCTGTTGAACTATACCAGGCATGGGCAGAGATTAAAATACAATTGTTCTCTTTGGCAGAGAGTAACGAAGAGTGGACACACTGGCAGAAACACGAATTGACATTAATTAGCTTTCTTATTGATATTTTATTCAGTTGCCGCTGATCAAGCGAGACATTCGCACGCGTGGCGGAGTATCGCATTTTTTGTTTTTAAATATGCAGCACAAATTTCAAAATAAGTAGTATGTAGAAAACATTTATGGAAGTTTTTTTATAAAAAAACAATTAATTATAGAAAGAATATATTTTTCTTATTTTTTCTATAGAAAAACTTATTTTTTCTATAGAAAAACTTATTTTTTGTATAGAAAAACTTATTTTTTCTATAGAAAAACTTATTTTTTGTATAGAAAAACTTATTTTTTCTATAGAAAAACTTATTTTTTCTATAGAAAAACTTATTTTTTCTATAGAAAAACTTATTTTTTCTATAGAAAAACTTATTTTTTCTATAGAAAAACTTATTTTTTCTATAGAAAAACTTATTTTTTCTATAGAAAAACTTATTTTTTCTATAAAAAAACTTATTTTTTCTATAGAAAAACTTATTTTTTCTATAGAAAAACTTATTTTTTCTATAGAAAAACTTATTTTTTCTATAGAAAAACTTATTTTTTCTATAGAAAAACTTTTTTTTTTCTATAGAAAAACTTTTTTTTTTCTATAGAAAAACTTATTTTTTCTATAGAAAAACTTATTTTTTCTATTGAAAAACTTATTTTTTCTATAGAAAAACTTATTTTTTCTATAGAAAACTTATTTTTTCTATAGAAAAACTTATTTTTTCTATTGAAAAACTTATTTTTTCTATAGAAAAAACTTATTTTTTCTATAGAAAAACTTTTTTTTTCTATAGAAAAACTTATTTTTTCTATTGAAAAACTTATTTTTTCTATAGAAAAACTTATTTTTTCTATAGAAAAACTTTTTTTTTCTATAGAAAAACCTATTTTTTCTATAGAAAAACTTATTTTTTCTATAGAAAAACTTATTTTTTCTATAGAAAAACTTATTTTTTTCTATAGAAAAACTTATTTTTTCTATAGAAAAACTTATTTTTTCTATAGAAAAACTTATTTTTTCTATAGAAAAAACTTATTTTTTCTATAGAAAAACTTATTTTTTCTATAGAAAAACTTATTTTTTCTATAGAAAAACTTATTTTTTCTATAGAAAAACTTATTTTTTCTATAGAAAAACTTATTTTTTCTATAGAAAAACTTATTTTTTCTATAGAAAAACTTATTTTTTCTATAGAAAAACTTATTTTTTCTATAGAAAAACTTATTTTTTCTATAGAAAAACTTATTTTTTCTATAGAAAACTTATTTTTTCTATAGAAAAACTTATTTTTTCTATAGAAAAACTTATTTTTTCTATAGAAAAACTTATTTTTTCTATAGAAAAACTTATTTTTTCTATAGAAAAACTTATTTTTTCTATAGAAAAACTTATTTTTTCTATAGAAAAACTTATTTTTTCTATAGAAAAACTTATTTTTTCTATAGAAAAACTTATTTTTTCTATAGAAAAACTATTTTTTCTATAGAAAAACTTATTTTTTCTATAGAAAAACTTATTTTTTCTAATAGAAAAACTTATTTTTTCTATAGAAAAACTTATTTTTCTATAGAAAAACTTATTTTTTCTATAGAAAACTTATTTTTTTCTATAGAAAAACTTATTTTTTCTATAGAAAAACTTATTTTTTCTATAGAAAAACTTATTTTTCTATAGAAAAACTTATTTTTTCTATAGAAAAAACTTATTTTTTCTATAGAAAAACTTATTTTTTCTATAGAAAACTTATTTTTTCTATAGAAAAACTTATTTTTTCTATAGAAAAACTTATTTTTCTATAGAAAAACTTATTTTTTCTATAGAAAAACTTATTTTTTCTATAGAAAAACTTATTTTTTCTATAGAAAGAACTTATTTTTTCTATAGAAAAACTTATTTTTTCTATAGAAAAACTTATTTTTTCTATAGAAAAACTTATTTTTTCTGTAGAAAAACTTATTTTTTCTATAGAAAAACTTATTTTTTCTATAGAAAAACTTATTTTTTCTATAGAAAAACTTATTTTTTCTATAGAAAAACTTATTTTTCTATAGAAAAACTTATTTTTTCTATAGAAAAACTTATTTTTTCTATAGAAAAACTTATTTTTTCTATAGAAAAACTTATTTTTTCTATAGAAAAACTTATTTTTTCTATAGAAAAACTTATTTTTTCTATAGAAAAACTTATTTTTCTATAGAAAAACTTATTTTTTCTATAGAAAAACTTATTTTTTCTATAGAAAAACTTATTTTTTCTATAGAAAAACTTATTTTTTCTATAGAAAAACTTATTTTTTCTATAGAAAAACTTATTTTTTCTATAGAAAAACTTATTTTTGCTATAGAAAAACTTATTTTTTCTATAGAAAAACTTATTTTTTCTATAGAAAAACTTATTTTTTCTATAGAAAAACTTATTTTTTCTATAGAAAAACTTATTTTTTCTATAGAAAAACTTATTTTTTCTATAGAAAAACTTATTTTTTCTATAGAAAAACTTATTTTTTCTATAGAAAAACTTATTTTTTCTATAGAAAAACTTATTTTTTCTATAGAAAAACTTATTTTTTCTATAGAAAAACTTATTTTTTCTATAGAAAAACTTATTTTTTCTATAGAAAAACTTATTTTTTCTATAGAAAAACTTATTTTTTCTATAGAAAAACTTATTTTTTCTATAGAAAAACTTATTTTTTCTATAGAAGAACTTATTTTTTCTATAGAAAAACTTATTTTTTCTATAGAAAAACTTATTTTTCTATAGAAAAACTTATTTTTTCTGTAGAAAAACTTATTTTTTCTATAGAAAAACTTATTTTTTCTATAGAAAAACTTATTTTTTCTATAGAAAAACTTATTTTTTCTATAGAAAAACTTATTTTTTTCTATAGAAAACTTATTTTTTCTATAGAAAAACTTATTTTTTCTATAGAAAAACTTATTTTTTCTATAGAAAAACTTATTTTTTCTATAGAAAAACTTATTTTTTCTATAGAAAAACTTATTTTTTCTATAGAAAAACTTATTTTTTCTATAGAAAAACTTATTTTTTCTATAGAAAAACTTATTTTTTCTATAGAAAAACTTATTTTTTCTATAGAAAAACTTATTTTTTCTATAGAAAAACTTATTTTTTCTATAGAAAAACTTATTTTTTCTATAGAAAAACTTATTTTTTCTATAGAAAAACTTATTTTTGCTATAGAAAAACTTATTTTTTCTATAGAAAAACTTATTTTTTCTATAGAAAAACTTATTTTTTCTATAGAAAAACTTATTTTTTCTATAGAAAAACTTATTTTTTCTATAGAAAAACTTATTTTTTCTATAGAAAAACTTATTTTTTCTATAGAAAAACTTATTTTTTCTATAGAAAAACTTATTTTTTTCTATAGAAAAACTTATTTTTTCTATAGAAAAACTTATTTTTTCTATAGAAAAACTTATTTTTCTATAGAAAAACTTATTTTTTCTATAGAAAAACTTATTTTTTCTATAGAAAAACTTATTTTTTCTATAGAAAAACTTATTTTTCTATAGAAAAACTTATTTTTTCTATAGAAAAACTTATTTTTTCTATAGAAAAACTTATTTTTTCTATTGAAAAACTTATTTTTTCTATAGAAAACTTATTTTTTCTATAGAAAAACTTATTTTTTTCTATAGAAAAACTTATTTTTTCTATAGAAAAACTTATTTTTTCTATAGAAAAACTTATTTTTTTCTATAGAAAAACTTATTTTTTCTATAGAAAAACTTATTTTTTCTATAGAAAAACTTATTTTTCTATAGAAAAACTTATTTTTTCTATAGAAAAACTTATTTTTTCTATAGAAAAACTTATTTTTTCTATAGAAAAACTTATTTTTTCTATAGAAAAACTTATTTTTTCTATAGAAAAACTTATTTTTTCTATAGATAAACTTATTTTTGCTATAGAAAAACTTATTTTTTCTATAGAAAAACTTATTTTTTCTATAGAAAAACTTATTTTTTCTATAGAAAAACTTATTTTTTCTATAGAAAAACTTATTTTTTCTATAGAAAACTTATTTTTTCTATAGAAAAACTTATTTTTTCTATAGAAAAACTTATTTTTTCTATAGAAAAACTTATTTTTTCTATAGAAAAACTTATTTTTGCTATAGAAAAACTTATTTTTTCTATAGAAAAACTTATTTTTTCTATAGAAAAACTTATTTTTTCTATAGAAAAACTTATTTTTTCTATAGAAAAACTTATTTTTTCTATAGAAAAACTTATTTTTTCTATAGAAAAACTTATTTTTTCTATAGAAAAACTTATTTTTTCTATAGAAAAACTTATTTTTTCTATAGAAAAACTTATTTTTTCTATAGAAAAACTTATTTTTTCTATAGAAAAACTTATTTTTTCTATAGAAAAACTTATTTTTTCTATAGAAAAACTTATTTTTTCTATAGAAAAACTTATTTTTTCTATAGAAAAACTTATTTTTTCTATAGAAAAACTTATTTTTTCTATAGAAAAACTTATTTTTTTCTATAGAAAAACTTATTTTTTCTATAGAAAAACTTATTTTTTCTATAGAAAAACTTATTTTTTCTATAGAAAAACTTATTTTTTCTATAGAAAAACTTATTTTTTCTATAGAAAAACTTATTTTTTCTATAGAAAAACTTATTTTTTCTATAGAAAAACTTATTTTTTCTATAGAAAAACTTATTTTTTCTATAGAAAAACTTATTTTTTCTATAGAAAAACTTATTTTTTCTATAGAAAAACTTATTTTTTCTATAGAAAAACTTATTTTTTCTATAGAAAAACTTATTTTTTCTATAGAAAAACTTATTTTTTCTATAGAAAAACTTATTTTTTCTATAGAAAAACTTATTTTTCTATAGAAAAACTTATTTTTTCTATAGAAAAACTTATTTTTTCTATAGAAAAACTTATTTTTTCTATAGAAAAACTTATTTTTCTATAGAAAAACTTATTTTTTCTATAGAAAAACTTATTTTTTCTATAGAAAACTTATTTTTCTATAGAAAAACTTATTTTTTCTATAGAAAAACTTATTTTTTCTATAGAAAAACTTATTTTTTCTATAGAAAAACTTATTTTTTCTATAGAAAAACTTATTTTTTCTATAGAAAAACTTATTTTTTCTATAGAAAAACTTATTTTTTCTATAGAAAAACTTATTTTTTTCTATAGAAAAACTTATTTTTTCTATAGAAAAACTTATTTTTTCTATAGAAAAACTTATTTTTTCTATAGAAAAACTTATTTTTTCTATAGAAAAACTTATTTTTTCTATAGAAAAACTTATTTTTTCTATAGAAAAACTTATTTTTTCTATAGAAAAACTTATTTTTTCTATAGAAAAACTTATTTTTTCTATAGAAAAACTTATTTTTTCTATAGAAAAACTTTTATACTTATTTTCTATAGAAAAACTTATTTTTTCTATAGAAAAACTTAATTTTTTCTATAGAAAAACTTATTTTTTCTATAGAAAAACTTATTTTTTCTATAGAAAAACTTATTTTTTCTATAGAAAAACTTATTTTTTCTATA